>JAJHZJ010000381.1:2571655-3171655 GCA_023548195.1 Bettongia penicillata ogilbyi | reverse complement strand
GAAATGGAATGGGGTAAATTATCTCTCATTCAAGAGGCAAGCAGGAGACTTTTTAGTGGAGGGAAAAAAGGGAGAGCTGAGAAAAAAAACATGAAGTTTACCCTCATCACATTCGACTAAAGGAAGGAATAAAATGCACACTCATTTTGGTATGAAAACCTATCTTACAATACAGGAAAGTGGGGGAGAAGGAGATAAGCAGGATGGGGGGGATGATGGAAGGGAAGGCAATGGGAGGAGGGAGCAATTTGAAGTCAACACTCGGGGAAGGACAGGATCAAAAGACAGAATAGAAACAATGGGGGGCAGGATAGGATGGAGGGAAATACTGTTAGTCTTACACAACATGACTATTATCAAAGTCATTTGCAAAACTACACAGATATGGCCTATATTGAGTTTCCTGCCTTCCCAAAGGGAATGGGTGGGGAGGGAGGGATGGGGAGAATTTGGAACTCAAAGTTTTAGGAACAACTGTTTAGTATTGTTCTTAGTACTAGGAAATAAGGAATACAGTTAATGGGGAATAGAAAGTCATGTGGCCCTACAGGACAAAAGAGAAGATGGGGACAAGAGGAGGGAGGGATGATAAAAGAGAGGGCAGATTGGTGATAGGGGAAATTAGAATGCTTGGAGTATTGGGGTGGGGGGAGGGGATAAAAGTGGAGAAAATTTGGAACCCAAAATTTTGTGAAAATGAATGTAAAAAGTTAAATAAATAAATTTATATTATATTAAAAAAATAAAAAATCAAGTTCATCATATGTGAAAAAATATTACTCTTTAGCTGATGCATTCACATCCTATCTATTCTCTGCTTGATACTTTGTTTCTGCTTCCACAGTTCTACTCAATCTACTCTCTCAAATGTCCCTCATTACTTTTTAATTACCAAATCAAATGTCTTTTAAAAATCCTCATCCTCCTTCATTTCTCTTTTGCTTTTGACATAATTGACTATTTCCTCTTATTTAAACTAATCTAGTATGCGGATCAAGATAATTTAAAAAAGAATGTTACAAAAGAGTTCTAGAACAGAAGTCATGATAGAGTAGAAACATAGTCCAAGTAAGGTGTTACATTTATTTTTGAGTAAATGTATGGTCATAGTAAAACACTGGAGAAGTCAGGGTTTGGCAAACATCCAGGTGTCTCAAATTGGAAGGATATGGATTTTAGCTTGATAGCCAGAGGGGTGAAGTTCGGAAATTGACATATGAGAAAAATCTTAAGTCCTACTTGTCCTTGAAAGCCAAGTTCAAGTCTTTCCTTTTCTAGGAAGCCTTCCTAGATCATCTCAATCCACAGGGAGATTTCTGTCTTTTCTGAATTGATAACATAGAATTTATTGTCTTTATTACTCCTGATAATTCATCATGTGCTGCCTTTTGATATTTCTTGGGTCACAAGATGCAATGGTGTCTCATATTGATTTTTAACTTCTGGGTTGTTGCTTTTGGTTTGTTATCAGGTTATCATCATTTTCTAGTCTTTGATGGATTACAAGCTTTTAGAAACTAAGGTCTATGCCATTCTTCTTTGCCAACCTCTTCAGTAACTGCTTAATGAACATTTTATATTAAATTTTATTAAATTAGAAAATTTATATTAAATATTTTATATTAAATTATATTAACTTTTTGAGCTGATTTGGTGTGATATGGTTTGAAATACATCTTGGAGTGTTTTGTCTTCAGAAAGAGCTTTCATATCTGATTTTATGGTTCCCATGTAGGGATAGTAGTAATCTATAGCCTTGGGAGTAAGAAGAACCAAGATTCACCTTGAAAGTCAGTGAATTAGAAAAGACATTTAAGGACCAGCCACCATTCCCTCCTCTCTCCTTCCTCCTACTACCACTACCTCCCATTTCTAAAGTACTTGAAGGTTTACAAAGAGCTTTATACACAGTAATCTTATGAGGTACATATGTAGCCCAAGCATTATTGTCTCCATCTCTCCAATGAGGAAATGAGGTTCAGTAGGTTTAAATGACTTTCCTATGTTATACAAGTGATAAGTGTTGGAGCCAAGATCCAATCCCAGATCTCCCAATTCAAACACCAACAGATCCAATTTATCCTTCCAGAGAGCGGTGTGTCATTCAATCAATCTGGAGATTAGAGAAAACTACCAAGTTTTAGTGGGAAAAGTAAGTGTCTTGTTAAAGAGAGGAGGCTAGATAGCACAATGGAAAGAGGAATAGTTTTGGAACCTGAAGACCTACATTCAAATCCCAACTCTACTGTCTGACCCTGGGAAAGTCATTTAACCTCTCTGGGTCTCAGTTTCCTTATCAGTAAAAGGAAAAGTTTGGACAAGATGATCTCAATAATCCCCCTTATTTTACATCTTTGCTGCCATGAGCAGGAAAACAAAGGTTGAATATAAACTGATGGTGTCAGAATTAAGACTAGATTCTCTTTTGGACCCCAAGAGAGCTGCATGATCCTCAGTAGGATTTGTACAACCTTGCTTATGAAGTCTTCTTAGAATTGGAAGGAATCAGCTGAGAAAAGAGATCAAAGTCTGGATCCCAGGTCCTTGATTCTATGGATTTAATCTCTGGGTTCACAGCTTCCTTGTCACATTGTAATACAAAGAATAAAAATATGTAAAACCCCTTAAAATGTTCTAGTCTGGGAATGAGATTTTCTTAAAAATATTCTTATATGTATTTTCTTAAAAATATTCTTGTATGTATGTGTGTGTGTGTGTCTATATATATATATATATTTCCCTCTTGGTCTAGACTTGGGATTTCATTGTTATAAGGATCACCCAGTGTGGACGTACTGAGAAGTTAAGTGGCTTCCTCAGATAACACAGCCAGTGTATATCAGAGATCAGAGTTGAATAGTGAGTCTTCCTGACTGTGAGGCCTGCCCTCTAGCCACCATACCATGCTGCTTCTCTGTATCCCCTCTGTGTAGATGATACAGTTCTTTAAATGAAGCCTTTAACAAGTATAGGCAAGCCACTGCCAACGAGTTGCTATAGGAGCTCAGTTGGGGAGAATTCATGTATAACTTTAGAATGAGATGCAAAATAGGCAGTTCTGGCCTGAGAAAGAAAAGGAGGAGGAGGGATTGTTTCTTCTATTTAAGTAAAATACCTCTACTTATTGGGGGAAGAGAGATATGAAGGCTTTTACGATCCCAGTGGTAACTCTGCTGAAGGGCTGTTTTGTCCTTCACTTTGTCTTTTACTGGGCATAGAAAAGGGAAAAAGGGAATCTCAGGGCAGTATGGGATTGAAAATATTAAACTAAGGTCTTTCCTGTGGCTAGTACAAACGATCTAGGTAGGGAAATAGGCTACCTGGAACACACACAGAGAGAAGGTATCTTTGCACCCTCGGCTAGTGAGCTCAAACCTCTGAGAGAAACTCTAGACTACAACCCAAGATTCAGATTGAATTGACTAAGAGAAAGTTAAGTATTAACAAGAAAGGAAGGATCTTGGATGTAAGAGCTGAAATTGGCCTCAAAAGTTATCTAGTCTAATGATCTCATTTTACAGATTTCAGTTCGTAAACATTAATTAAGGTTTTATTATGAGCAAGGAACTGCAGATGAGAAAACTGAGGCCCCAAAATAAGAAACATTTAAGGTCACACAGTGAGTTTATGGGAAAGTTGAGTCTAGATCCTAAGCCCAGTGCTTTTGTCAATACATCATCTTGCTTTGGAAACGTTTGTGTCTCTAAAAAGTTGCCTTAAAATACAGTTATCCCTTCCACATGATGAGGGTTAGGGGTGTGGTAGGGGCATTTAAGATAAACTACTTTAGCAAAGAATTATATTTTTAATAAATGACTGGAAAATTTATGGTTATAAATCTGCTAGAGGTTAGAGACGAACTATCTGAAAATGGCATCATGCCATCTTCCTGCCACCTGGTGGCACTATTCCCAAATTGCAGGTTTAGTGGTCCTATTTGTCTTTTACTTTTGAGACATGAAACCTTTCCTTTTAAAGGTTGAAGCTGTAAAATTAAATTTATGAAATGACAGCAAAACATCACACCTGAGCTGCAGCTGTTTTGGTTGTTGCTATGATACCTTATAGCAAACAGTCTCAATTGCAGAGCTTGGGGAGATAAGGGAAGTAAAGCCTTTCCTCTTAAATCCCTCCCTTAGGCATGAAACACTCACCAGGCATCTGGCTGATTAAATTGGGAAGGAAAAGGTTGACAGGTTTAGTGAGATAATAACGATTAGGCAAATTCAGGGATGATCGAACTCGGGTATGTTATTAAGGAAAAATTAGGAATGCTGTGTGTGTGTGTGTGTGTGTGTGTGTGTAGATGGCTGTGGAAAAGAAATAATTCTCTGTCCTTGACAGGCTGATCTGGAAGGCAACTGTTATATTTCTCCAAACAGGTCTCTCAGTAGCAAGAGACAGACTATGCGTCTGATCCATTCTAAGTAACATAGACTTGATAATGATTTTGCTATTTTAGGGTCATTCCACTTTAAAAAAGATCTAAAAATAAATTTTATAGTTGTTTTTTCCATGTCCATAGAAAAAAAAAAGAATTCTTTGGCAGGACTTCTTAACCTTGTTTTTGAAGTCTATGGATCCTGCTCAGAATAATATTTTTAGATATATTAAATAAAACACATAGTACTATAAAGGAAAATAATTATATTGAAATAATTATCTATACATAGATACATACATATATATTATATATATATATATTAACTAGTTCAATGAGTCCATGTTAAGAACCCCTGTTATAGGAAGAGAGGAGGGTCCATTTGACAATTTATAGGGCTCTTTCACTTAATCTATTTTGTTCAGTCAATTTTTATTTGAGTCCGAATCTTTATGATTTCAGTTAGGATTTTCTTGGCAAAGATACTGTAGTGGTTTGTCATTTTCTTCTCCAGTTCATTTTATAGATGGAGGTAAGCAGGGTTAAGTGACTTGCCCAGGGTTTCACAGTTAGTAAGTGTCTAGTACAAAACCAAGAATGTTTGTTAGGTGCTTGTACTAGCATTTCTGCCCTAGATTTCATTTCTCAGAATATTTAAGGGAAATAATCTGAATAACCCTGGGGCATGGCTCAAAGTTGCAAGATTTCAGCATCAGAAGGCCCTGAGACATCATCTTGTCAGTGGTACAGAAGAGAATGAAATAAGTATTTATGAAGTGCCTACTGTATGTCAAGCAGTATGCTAAATTCTTTTTTTTTTTTTTACTAAGTGCTTTTCAAATATTGTCTCATTTGAAAGGCAAATGGATAGATGGCTAGATCACTTGATTAACCAGATGTGTGGGTGGGTAGGGGACAAACAGTTATCCTGCTAAATACATAGACATATCATTGACTGAACAAGTTGGGAGACTTTGATGCTTATGAATTCACTTCTTCCTAGCTATTTTTCCTATCTGTTGAGTTTGGCCAAGAGTCTTTGGCCAAATGTCCAAGAAATATTTAACCAAACAAAGCAATTTATGTGTGATCATGCATAAATACAATAAGTGGTAACCCAAATCCATTTCTTCTCATAGGTAGAAATGCAATACTCCCTGCCTGCATGAAGGTCATAGTTCGCATGAGTTTTGGAGAGGAGATATCTCTTCTGCTGGCTTCTGACTTCCAGAGAGAAAGAAGATACATATTTTCTGACTCTTCAGATCCCTGAGGGAAATGCTAGAAAGCAGCCAACATACTTGAGGTGCTGGCTTCTTTAGTTTATCTCCCACTTCAGAGACCTGAGGAGAGTCTGGGAGCACATGTTCTCTCTGCAGAAGCTAGAAACCAGAATAGGTCTCTCCTCTCCCAAGCTCACTCCAACTCCATCCTTGCGTACTAGATTTCCTCCAATTTAAGGAGTCCTATGCAAATAGGATTCGAGGCAGGAGTTAGACCTGTTTGGTTACGGATCAGATACCTCCAGACTTTGGGGGAAGATTTTTTTTGCTGACTGTAAAACACAGTGACTGAAAACTTCTGTTTCTTTGAATCAAGAAGATTTAAATTAGTTATTCTAATTGGAAGATCAAAGTGCAACCAGTTACCAAATTTTGTTGGATCTATTTTCACAACATATCTCAGATCTTTCTCTTTTCTCTATTAAGACAGTCACTGCCCTTCCTCAGGCTTTTGTTGTCCCCTCTTGCCTCAGCTGTTAGGGCTTTCAGCATTCAGTTTCTCCTTTCTCAAAGTGACATTCCCAAGGAATAGATCTGGGAATGTCACTTCTCTCTTCAGTAAATGCCAGTGGTCCGGCCTTTGCCTCTTGGATAAAACACAAATGCCTCCCTTTGGCATTTAAGCCTTTGGTAATTTAGTTCTAACCTACATTTACCAGCTTACTGTATATTCCTCTTCTCACACTGTGAACTAAACTGATCTACTTACTATTCTTTGTAAGTGACATTCTATCTCCCATTTCTGTCTCTTTTTATAGATCCTCTCCATCCCTGAAATGTACTCTTTCTTCATTTCTATCTCATAAAATCCTAATATTCCTTTAAGACTCAGGTCAAGTGTTGCTGCCTTCAAAAAAATCTAATTCCCCCAGTTACTAGTATCTTTCCTTCCAGAAATTACTTCGCATGTATTTTATATTCATTTTTGTGTGTACATATTATTTCCCCTAAAAGGAATGTAAACTCTTTAAAGGTGAAAACTGTTTCATTTTGTCTATATCCCAAGTGCCTGGCATAGCTGTGGCATAAAATAGGTACTTAGTAAATATGTACTGAATGAATGAACCAGGAAAATGAATGAACCAGTAACATATCTATAATGGGCATTATTTCCAGTTTTCTAGAAATTGCTCCTGCATATTGATTAACAACATAAAATAAAAGATACCAGAATACGAGTTCATTCAATGATCAGTCTTTGGTTCCAGATGAAGGATGATGAAATATATCCTGCTGTCTTTGGTAGAGAGTTGGCCAGCTATGGGTGTGGAATGAAACAGATGCTGTCAGCCCTGGGGAGTTTGGCATTTTGCTTTACTTAACTCTGCTTTTTGTTACAAGGTTGTCACTTATGAGTAACATTTGAATGTGGCAATAACATAAAAATAACAAAAAATTGGTTTTCAAATCATAAGATATAGCTGTGAAAAGATCTATGTGTTCCTTTTATGTACTTTTATTTTGGGGCATTTGGGTCTGTGATTTCATTGGTGTGGGGAAGCGCCTCCATCAAAGCAGATTGGAGTTATCTTCGTAGTTTTAGAGAGTTGTATAGTGCACCAAAGGTCAATTAAAAAATAAGTCAGTCAAATAAGCAATTCTTTTTTTAGAACTATTTATTAATATTGGTGTGAAATTATAAGGTATACATTTAGAGTCAGATTTGAATAAATACCAGCGTCTGGTGTGTGTTTGTTCTTCCTTCATTGCTGAAGAAGGCCATGCCATCAGAGAAATAATGACATGATTTGCACTTGATTTTGTTTTTGAGTGAGGGAGAGCTGTGTAGGTCACCAGCCTCTCTTTACTTCTAGAGCCATCTGAATTCAATGACTGGATATTCATCAGGATGACTGGAGATGACCCAGGATGAGGCCCTTGGGGTTATGTGACTTGTCCAAGGTCACATAGCTAGTGAGTGTCAAGTATCTGAGGTGAGATTTGAATTCAGGTCTTTCTGACTCCTGCACTGGTGCTCTATCCACTGCACCATGTAGCTGCCCCTGTGTTAAGTATTTGTAACACAAAGAAAGGCAAAACCAAGATCTCCTTCTTAGGGAGCTCACATTTTAATGGGAAAAGGTCCATGAAAATAACTATGTACTTACAAGACATATACAATATAAACAGAAGACAGTCTCAGAGGGAAAGGACTGGGGAGAGGCAGGGATGGGAGAAAATGGGATTTGACCTGACAGTTGAAGAAAGTGTGGAAAAAATGATTTATAAATCTATTTGGCAAAAATTAAACTGTTTACGTCCAATCTTAAGTGATTAAAGATTTTCTCCACCTAGAACGCCACTTGACTGCAGTAACTCTCTAGGAATTCCAGAGATGAGTACAAGGTATTTTCAATTTCCCTACTCTCCTGATCCACTCAAAGCATTTTTGTTTTTGGTTACAAAACCCAGGAACTCTTGAGGAGTCAACCCCAAGCCTCTCTTTAGGGTTATAAGTACTCATCTCTACCTCAATCCACATTACTTTCAGGTTTCTTTCTTGAGAAAATTGTCCAACTGTATACATGGTATATGTTGTGTTCCTGTGTGGAAGATCTTTGTCAAAATCCTATATCTTGTAAATCTTACAGAATGTAGGGAGAGATAGTCATTCCATTTCTAGTTCGCTCTCCTCTACCAAGCTACATAATGAAATTCTTTCTAAAACTATTTCAGATTTTGGGGTTTGTTCTGATGAGCAACAGAAGTCATGGAAACTTGTAGTCTGAGGTAGAGAGAACTAGCATTCTAGATTTAGGAGATATCCAGTGTAAATTCACAGTCTAGAGATGGAGTGGTGTGTGTGTGTGTGTGTGTGTGTGTGTGTGTGTGTGTGTGTAACAGCATGTAGGTGAGCAGACCTTGATCAATCAATCACCCAGTATTTGTTATCATTTTTTATCATCACTACTTTGTGCCAGTCAATCTATGCCAAGTGGTAGGAATATAAGTAAAAAGAATAAATTTTCCCCACTTGCTGTGAACTCAGTTTCTAATGAAATCATTGAGTGTATATAGAAGAGTAAAGTGTAAAAAGGCTAGAAAGGTGAGAAGGGGGAAGTTTTGAAGAACTTTAACTGTGAAATAGAAGATTTTGTACTTAATCCTGGATATAATATGGAACCATTGAACAAAATCAAGTAGAGAAATGACATGGTCAGTTTTATGCTTTAAGAAAATTCTTGTCAGACAAGTGAAGGATGGGTTTGAGTAGGGAGATACTGAAGTTAGGGAATTGAAATCAGCAAGAAGAAAGGTGATGAGTATATATTTTTATTAGAGTAGCAGTTGTGTGAGTGGAGAAAGGGGATGTATAGGAGAGGTATGAAGGTGGAAAGGACAAGATTTGGCAAGGTGATGTGTAGTGTTGAGATTGAACCAACATCTCAATCATCTCAACAATGTTGGGAAGAGGCTAGGGTTTGGGAGAAGTCTATCAACAGAAGAGCCATCAGGTATCAGAGACAGAATCTGAACCTAGTTCTTCCAGACTGCAAGGCCGGTCCTCTATCTAGACAACATTTGTTGTCTTTCCTTATACATCATATTCTAATGTGTACTATACCTATCTTTTATGTCTTCTATTTTCTGATATTTTGTAAGATCATTGAATGAGGGCAAAATTGTGTCATTTAGACTTACATATTCCTCACAGATCAGTATGGTACACTACATATGGTAGGTTCTTAAAAATTACTTGATGAAGGAATAAAAATTATAGTCAACTATATCTATTTGTTTCAAGATGAGTCAAGAATAGAAAGAGACATCATGTTATTAAAAAATCCCCTTCTTATGGCAATGTGTAGAGGATGAAGCTCTGAGTTATCACAGTTAGAAGACATAGCTGGCAGCAGGCCAAGGCATTCTGGTTCTTTCTCATTAATGTACCAGTTCTTCTCCACTTTACGCACCAAACCCAGGCTTAAGAAGGAGAAAGATAGTAGAGGTGAGATCTTAAAAAAGCTCATTCAGTTTTGGTAGTGAACATAAATGCATTCATGACCCATCACCATGGCTTAGATTTATACCCTGTGAGAGGAAAAATAATAGGGGCATTATTATATAGTAATATAAATAATAGCGGGTGGGGAAGGAAACATAATGGGAGCAAACTGGTTTTTGTAATATCCAGAAGGAGCCTGGGTTTCAAGAGGTTAAATGAGGCAAGAAAAATAACAGCAGCCCATAGCAGTCAGGCTGGATGGAAAAGCTGCAACTACTGATAGAAAGGGGCAGATTATGCAAGTACGGGACAGAGATTATACAAGATATAGTGAGCCTAACCGGTTCTCAAGAGCCAAAGCAGTCAAGTTAAGAGAAGTCCAAGGTTTATGGGTGAAAGCTGGTTTTGCAAAGGATTTCCTAGGGGATGTGTATTGGGATACCTGAGAGAACAGTTAAGAAAACAGAAGGGGGTCAAATTTTGGTTTGTCCAAAATTAGAACTTTCAAAGTGGGCTACTGTGTGTGTGTGTGTGTGTGTGCATGTGCGTGTGTGTGCATGTGCGTCTATGAGTGAAGTCACTTCCATCCTACTAGAGATCTTGACAAGGGGGCTGGATGTTACTTGGGGATGCTGTGGTGGGAATTCCTATACAGATAGGTAGACCAAGTCATGAGGCTAGGTAGCCTTTGTGAACCTAAGGCTATGGCTTCTAGTTGTTCCTGCCCCTTTGTGCTTCCATGCATTAATGAAGGTCATCCACACACCTGGAAAGCATTCTTTTTGTATCTCTACCTGCTGCGCTCTTTCTCATCCTTCAAAGCATGGCTCAGGCTCTACCTCCTCCTGGGATAATCTTCCTTTCCCTCTATCTGCAGTAGAGAGTAATTTCTTCTCAAATTTTCCCAGAGGACATTATTTGGGTTTCCTTTTTCTCCTTTTCCATAGTCTAACTTGCATCATACATATTTGTTTGGACTTGTTATCCCCTTACTATATTGTATAGTCCTTGAAGGTAAGCATGACCATGGGCAAAAACCTTAACCTCTGTGGATTTCAGTTTATTCATCTGTAGTATAATAATATATACTTCACAGGGTTGTTGTGAGGCTTGAATTAAATTATGCATGTAAATGAGCCAGACAGGTGTGATGCAGTGAAAAGACTGCTAGATTTCAGTTAAAGAGCCTGTGTGACCATGGGCATATTGCAACATTGCTAGGGCCTCAATTTCCTTTTCTATAAAATAGCGTAGGAGGCTTTTAAAATCATATAACCTCTAAGGTCCCTTCCACCTTCAAATCTATGATCTGAAACTGCATACTTAAAGCACTCTTTATTCTTATTTTTGCTATTTTTTTCTCCTCTTTGTCCAATGGTTTCAGATAGAAATAGCCGTGAGGCAAATGTTCTGACAAGTATTGAAAAGATGGATAAAATAATTTCTTTTTGTAATTTAACAAAAGTATTAGGATATAAACTCATCTCTAGGGTCCTTGAAAGCATTTCCCAGACAAATTCCAATAGCAGACAAGGTAACAGGGATGATATGAGCCTCATCTTGTTTCCACATGACTTTGATTTGTTTTGTTAGGTCTCTATTTTTGGAAAACTTTTAATTCTATGCAGCTTAGAGATATGAGAATTTGATATTATGGCACTGATTCTAGACAGTCAATTACAGATAATAGTTTTATCTGTAATACGACTTTGTTTCCAGGAGAGTTTCTCTTTTGAATTCTTTTTAGTGTTTATTTAAAAAAATCAATATTTTATTTTCTGTTCCAGGTTCTCTCCCTTTGCTTCTCCCCTTCCTGGCCTATTGAGAAGACAAGAAAAGCAAAGCCCATTACAAATATGGATTGTCATGCAAAGCAAATTCCTGCATTAGTCACATTTCTTTCTCTACTCTCCCAAAAAAGATAGAAAAAGAAAGAAAAGAAAATACACTTCAGTCTATACTCTGAGTCCGTACTTCTCTTCTGGAGGTAGCATGTTTCTTCATGAGTCCTTTGGAATTGTGGTAAGTCACTGAGTTAATAAGAATTCTTACATCTTCTAAGGTTATTTGTCTTAAGAATACTGTTGTTATTGAATAAGCTATTCTTCTGGTTCTACTTCACTTTGCATCAGTTTGTGTAAGTCTTCCCAGGTTTTTCTGAAACCATCGCCCTCATTATTTCATATAGCACAATAGTATTTTATCATATTTACGTACTAGAAATCTTTCAGTCCAATTGATGGGTACCCTATTCAGTTTCCATGTTTTAACTACCACAAAAAGTGCTACAATAAATATTTTTATACATATGGATCCATTTCTTCTTTTACTTTATTCTAATAAAAGGGGAACTAAAAAGTTTTGGGGAGGGTATGGTTCCAAACTGCTTTCCAGAATGGTTGGATTGGTTTAAAGTTCCACCAATAGTACATTGCAATATTTGTTTTCCTACAGCTTCTTCAGCATTTTGCATTTTCCTTTTGTCAATTTAGTCAATCTGATAGGTGTGAGGTGGTACCTAAAATCTGTTTTAATTTGTGTTTCTCAAATTATTAGTGATTTGGACCTTCATTTTTCATATGGCTATTAATAGCTTGGATTTTTTCTTCTGAAAACTGTCTTTCAGGGGTTAGGAACCTGTGACCTCGAGGCCACATGTGGTCCCCTAGGTCCTCAAGTGCGGCCCTTTTACTGATTCCAAACTTCAAAGAACCAGTCCCATTAATGAAAGATTTGTTCTGTAAAAGTTGGCCTCAGTGAAAAGGCTGCACGCTAGGACCTAGAAGGCCACATGTGGCCTGGAGGCCACAGGTTCCTCACCCCTACATATCCGTTGACCTTTTCTAACTGGGGAATGGTTCTTATTTTTATAAACTTGACTCAATTCCCTATATATCTTAGAAATGAGACCTTTATTAAAGAAATTTGCCACAAAGATTTTCCCCAATATCTATGTTAAATTCTCAAGGATATTTTAAGGTCTGTATTTGTAGTAGATTTATTTTTATTGCTTTGTGTAAGGAAGCAGTCTTCTACTATGTAATTTTAGCCCCTTGGCAGTATCCTGCTAGGGATTTGGTAGCTGTTAAAATCTTGCAACTTGCACTGATGTGTGGCAGTTTCTACAACAATTATTTATCATCATCGTTTTTGGAGAAAGGGGACTGGAATTGATTTAATTGGGATAGGGACTTTCTGGAAATCCCTACTGGAATAGGAAAACATCTAACATTGCAGATCTTCATCACTGAAATTTATCTTATTCAAGAGTTGCCTGGGGGCATGAAGAGGTTAAGCGATTTGTCCAGAATCAAATAGCCAGTGCTACCAAAGGAGGAATGTGAACCCATGTATTCCTATCGCTGAAGCCAGATTTCTACCCACCATGTCACATCTTTCTCGTTCTCATCTTCTTGTCATTACCTAATCATTTCAGTCATATCTGACTCTTTGTGCCTGTATTAGGGATTTTCTTGGTAAAGGTATTGTTTTGCCATTTCCTTCTCCAACTCATTTTACAGATGAGGAAACTGAGGCAAATAGAGTTAAGTGACTTGCTCAGGGTCACACAGCCAGTAAGTACCAGAGGCCAAATTTGAATTCAGGAAGAGGAGTCTTCATGCCTGGCACTCTAGTTGCCCTTATCATTTTCTTAACTGAATTTTAATAGACACAGTTCTATGACAAATTGATATCTTGCTATTATTTTTTTATATTTTATATCAGTAAAAGTCATCACCACCACCATATTAGTATCCCTCTCCAGTGTTGGGTAATGAGCTTTGCACAAAGTGGGCATAAAAGATAGGGACAGGATCTGTGATTTCATTGGTATAGGGAACTCCTAGATGAGAGAACTAACTTTACCGATGCAGATAGATACTATCTCTTCAATTTATGGTCTCAAAGAATTGTCACTTGCCTTGAGTCACACGGTCAGTATGTGTCCGAATTGGGACTTGAACTCAGATCTTCCTAGTTCCAAAGCCATATTTCTATCAATCTATGATTGTTGAATAAAAGGATATGAGCCTTGACAGAGTCTGAGAGGAAGGGGGATTGAGATTGGAACCCTGCTTGGCTAAGCTTGGGGGAAGGAGAAGTTCCTGTAACTCTACCTCTAGTGAAGATAATGGCATCTGGAAGGACCTGGACCCTACTGGTCATGCTATGCAAAGCCAAATCGACTTCCACATCACCACTGTATTCATGGTTTTGGAGTATTTTCTCTGTTAATCTGAGCAAAACTCCACTGGCTCAGGTGCTTCACATTACACACTCTCAACGATGA
Source organism: Bettongia penicillata ogilbyi (assembly GCA_023548195.1). Classification (NCBI taxonomy): domain Eukaryota; kingdom Metazoa; phylum Chordata; class Mammalia; order Diprotodontia; family Potoroidae; genus Bettongia; species Bettongia penicillata. Next base: position 3,157,754 of record JAJHZJ010000381.1, on the reverse strand, counting down.
TTTACTGAATATCACTTCTGAAGTATGAAGTGCCTGAGGTGAAGCCTGACAAGGACTGCATCTAAATATAGTCTCTCTCAATGTGTGCTTCATGTGCCAGCACTAGAAGCTCCATGGAGAGTCCTCTTCCTTTTTATTTTTTTCTCCTCAGTTATAATACTGTGAATTGTTTTGGGGCAAAGGAATCTGCCTCAGCTGGTCACTCCTGTTTCCTGGGGAGACCTCTTGAGATCAAGAATCTTTTCATGCTAGTGAAAGGTGTTTTATGGCAATGAATAAGTATAAAGAATCCTGCCCTGGGAGTCAGAAGGCTCAGGGCTTTGAGTCCTAGCTTTATCATTTACTAGCTATATGACCTTGGCCAAGAAGTTACCTCACCTCTCTGGGTCTCAGTTTCCTCATCTGTAAAATGAAGTGGACTTGGACTGGATGACCTCTAAAGTTCTCTTTTGACTCTGAATTCTATAATCACTAAGAGCCTCTCAGGTTCTGCCATTTTTGGACTTGGTGGTCTTGGAATTTTTACTCATGATAAATCTCAAAAACCAGGGTCTTGTTGCACTTTTTAAATTTAGAAAGTATTTTAGCCTCTTCTCGAATCAAGGAGTGTCATGGAAGGTCAGGGGGTTCTTGCATTATATTTACAGGATCTGGTCCTCATTGTCATAGCAGGTGTAAACTAAAACTTCTTGAATCCCTGGAACAACTGTATTTCTTCTTCCAGCCTTTCCCTTCACTCTTTTTCTCACTTGTCTCACCACCAAATTTGACTTTATCCTACTCTTTGATAGCCCTGCAGGACAGAGCATTTAAATTTTTCAAATTAAAATATAAATAAATATTTAAATTAAATAAAAAATTAAAAACTAAAAACCTTTTCAAATAAAGATCCACCTTTTATTCTACCCCCTCCCATTACTGAGAAAGCAATGAAAACCAAACCTCTGTTACAAATATGTATAGCCAAACTCAAACAAAATAAAATCCAGCATTGGCCACATCCAGAAACAAATTATGACGCATTCTGCACTCTGAGTCCATCACTGTTCTATCTGGAGGTGGGCAGCCTATATCATCATGATTCCTTTAGAAATATTATTAGTAATTGTGATGATGAGAAATTAGGCCAGGCTTTTTTAACCTTGTTTGTGTCATGGACCCCTTTGGAAAACTAATAAAGCCAATGGACAGAATCATGTTTTTAAAGGCATAAAACAAAATATATAAAATTACAAATGGAACAAATTATATCAAAATACATTTATTAATATATACAGATGATGGCATTTAATAGACAAATTTTATAATAAACTATGACATTAATTGTTTATGTTATTACTAATATATTCAAATATATTTTACAAACATAATATATAAACAAATACATAAAATAAATAAGTAAGCAAACAACTAAATAAGTGAATAGATCAATTTCAGGGAAAGCTCTACTCTAGAAAGCCCTTCTGATTTTCCTCATCTTGTCTATCCTCTATTGTCTTCTTCCTCTCTTTCCTTCTGGAAGACCATCTCTTCTGACTCGCTTTGCAGGTTGAGATAAAAGGCTCAATCCTGGCAGCCATTAGCCCTTCTCCAGTAGGGTTTCATGGATCCACTGGCATTTGGACACTTTCCTTTCACCTTAGCCCACATGAAAAAGCACCTGATCTTTTACTCTTATTGTCAGTACATAGTGTAGCTAGTGCATAGGTTGCTGAACTAGACATTAGGAATTCATATCCTCATTCTGATACTTATTAACTAGGACCAGGTCGCTAAACCTCATAGAGCCTCAGTTCCTTCCTTTATAAAGTAGGGATAATGTCTCAGAGTCATGAGTCTCAAAGGAAATGATGCAGGTAAAATGCTTTGCAAATTTGAAAGTGCTGTATAAATAAATGTCAGTTATTGTTCTCTATCATTATATTTTGTTGGAACTTAATCACTGATTTCCAATAGTTTCAAAAGATAATAGATCTGGAGCTAGAATGGAGGTCATCTAATCCAACTCCCTCATTTTACAGATAAAGAAACTGAGGCCTAAATAACTTAACTGATTTGCCTAAGATCCCACAAAAATGAATGGAAGAGTGAATACAGGTACTTTGACTCTAGCACAGGTAGGTAGTGCAGTGGATAGAGTGCCAGACCCAGTCAGAAAGACTCATTGTACTGAGTTCAAATCTGACCTCAGACACTTATTAGCTGTGTGACCCTGGGCAAGTCGCTTAATCCTCTTTGCCTTAGTTGCCTTATCTGTAAAATAAGCTGGAGAAGGAAATGGCAAACCATGCCAGTGTCCTTGCCAATAATACCCCAAATAGGGTTATGAAGAGTTATATGCAACTAAAAAAACTGAACCTCTGACTCTAGATACAATATTCTTTCCAGCATACCATATTGTATTCAGAAACTATTTTTTAGCAGTTTCTGCCAGTTGTACCTGCCATGATTGCATGGCATTAGTTCTTTGGCATTGTCTATGGCTAGGCATAACTAAATATTGTTATTCACAAAACTCACATATGCAGTGAGAAGCAGATCATTGAATAGTATTTAAAATATCTAAGGTGTAATAGAATGGAACTTTTTTTTTAAACAGAGAAGTGAACCATTTTTTGAGGAGTAATTTGGTATAGTAGAAGCAGTGCCATATTTGGAGTCAAAAGCTCTGGGTACAAATTCTGTTTTTGCTATTTATTATCTATTTGATTTTGGACATATCATTTGATCTCCCCAAGACTTAGTTCTTTTCATATGTAAAATGAAGGAACTACGCTAGATGATCTCTAAGATCTTTAAGGTTCTAACTCTATGACCATTTTTAGAGGAAATGTAATGACTAGTTCTCTGCCTTTAAGGAATTTAAAATCTAGTTTGGGATATATTGAATGATTCTAATGCTTACAAGGCCAAATATAAATGAATCCAAATAGTATAGGCTAAATAAAAGTACCCAAAGGTACAGGAAATGAAAAAGATAATTATAACCAAGAAAGATTTTTCAAAAAAGGAATCCTGAAGGAAGTGAATATTGATTAAGGTTTTGAGGGTGAGGAGGAAGGAAATGGGTACTGGTGACTTTTAAGTCTACCTCCAGGTCAGAATTCAAGAACAATGAGGTCTTGGCGTGTTTTCATCCCCTTTATTCTTTCTTCTGCCACCTTCTGCCATTAGCAAGTCAGGTATATTCATAGGATATGTGCATATATAAGTTTACAGCATGACTAATGTGTATATATATACATATGCATATATATACGTACACACATAGCTATCTATAAACAGACATATATATACACATATATGAGTGTATAATTCATACACATACATGTAAGAACATTCTATCTTATTTCCTCCTACCATTCTGTTTCTCTGAAGATGGATAGCATATAAGTCCAGGTCTTTCCATGTTATTCCTTTCTGGATTCAAACATCTTCCTTAACAGAATCTTTGAAATTAATTTGGGTATTTATAATAGTCAGAATGACTTGGTTGCTTAAAGTTGTTCTTAAAACAATACTACTGTTACTGTATGCAATGTTCTCTTGGTTCTGCTAATTTCACTTCTCATAATTTCTTGGAGGTCCCTCCATGCTTTTCTAAAATCACTGAGCTCATTATTTCTCATAGTAGAGTAATAAGTTCATTGTGAACATATACCACAATTTGTTTATCCATTTTCAATTGATGGGCATCCTCATATTTTCCAATTCTTTGCTACCACAAAGAAAGCTGCTATAAATACTTTAGAATATGTAGGCTCTTTTCTGTGTTTTCCTAATCATCTTGGGAAACAGACCTAATAGTGGTATTGTTGGGTCAAGGGTATAGGCAGTTTAATAATTCTGTGGGCATAATTCCAAATCTCTCTTTAAAATGGTTGGATCCACTCAGTGATCCACCAATAATGAATTAAAGTCTTAATTTTTCCATACCCCCCTCCAACATTTGCTACTTTCCCTTCCTATCATTTAAATATGATAGGTGTAAAAGGTTGTTTTAATTTGTATTTCTGTAATCAATACCGATTTAGAACATGTTTTCATGTGACTATAAATTATTTTGATTTCATCGGAAAACTGCCTGTTCATATCAATCAGGGAATGACTCGTAGTCCTATAGATTGGACACAGTTCTTTATATATGTGAGATGAGACCTTTATTTGAGAAACTGTCTGAAAAATTTCCCCCCATCTCCCAGTTTTCTGCTTTCTTTCTGATCTTGGTTTCATTTGTACAAAACCTTTTTTTAATGTAATGTAATCAATATTATGTATTTTGCATCTCACAACACTCTCTATCTCTTGTTTCTTCATAAATTGTTCACCTATCCATAGGTCCGATAGGTAATATGTTCCATGTTTTCTCAGATTTTCTTGTAATATTTCCCTTTATGTCTAGGTAATGTATTCATTTTGACCTCATATTGGTAAATGGTGTGTGATATTGGTTATGCCCACTTTCTGCTAGACTGCTTTCAATCTTTCCCAACAATTTTTACCAAAAAAATGAATTCTTACCCCCAAACTTAAGTCTTCACAATTGTCAAACACTGGGTAACTCTATCTATCTATCTATCTATCTATCTATCTATCTATCTATCTATCTATCTATCTATCATCTATCTATCTATCTCTCATCTATCTATCTATCTATCTATCTATCTATCTATCTATCTATCTATCTATCTATCTATCTATCTATCTATCCATCCATCCATCTATCTATCTATCCATCCGTCTATCTATCTACATTGCTGTGTGGACTGTATGTCTCCTCTGTTCCACTGATACACCTTTCTATTTCTTAGCCAGTACCAAATCGTTTTTGACAATTACTGCCTCATAATATAGTTTTAGATCTGTTCTGCTACATCTCCTTCCCTTGCACTTTTCCATTAGTTCCTTTGATATTCTTGATCGTTTTCTATTCCAAATGAATTTTGTTCTTATTTTTTCTAGTTTCATAAAACAAGTTTTGGTAATTTAATTGGGAAAGTGTTGAATATATAGGTAAACTTTTGTATAATTGTCATTTTTATTATATTTGCCTTGCCTACTCATGAACAATCAACATTTCTCTATTTAAATCTGATTTTATTTGTGTACAAGGTTTTTTTTTGGTGGTTTTATTGAGATACTTGGTGTGTTTTGGTAGGTATATTCCCAGGTATTTTATACTATCTAGAGTTATTTAAAATGGAGATATCTCTTGCTATCTCTTCCTGCAGGGTCCTGTTGGTATAATGTAGGAATGCTGATGATTTATGTGGGTTTATTTTATATCCTGTTACTTTGCTAAAATTATTAATTATTTCAGTGAACTTTTTAGTATCTTTAGGATTTTCCAAGTATATCATCTGCAAGAAAAGAGTTTTATTACTTTATTTCCTATTCTGATTCCTTCTATTTCTTTTTCTTCTCTTATTGCTATTGCTAGAATTTCCAAAACAATATCGAATAATATTGGAGATAATATGCATGCTTGTTTCATACAGGATCTTAGTAGGAAGGTTTCTAGCTTGTTCCCATTACAAATAATGCTTGCTACAGGTTTTAGGTAAATGCTTCTTATCAATTTAAGGAAAGCTCTGTGCCTATACTTTGAGTGTTGTATGAAAGGAGTGTTGTACTTTGTCAAATGCTTTTTCTGCATCTATTGATATCATCGTATGATTTTTGTTACTTTTATTCTTGTTATAATCAATTATATTAATAGTTTTCTTTACATCAAACCATCCCTGTATTCCTGGTATGAATCCCTCTGGGTCACAATATATAATCTTTGTCATATATTGTTGCAATCTTTTAGCTGGTATTTTATTTAGGATTTTTGCAACCATATTCATTAATGAAGTTGATCTATAATTTTCTTTCTCTGTTTTCACTTTTTCTGGTTTAGATATCAGTCTTATATTTGTTTCATAAAAGAAGTTTCATAGGATCCTTTCTTTGCCTATTATTTCAAATAATTTATTTAATATCAGAATTAGTCTCTAAATGTTTGATAAAATTCACCTATAAATTTTTCTGGTCCTGCTACTTTTTTCTTAGGAAGATCATTTATGGACTGTTAGATTTCTTTTTCTAAAATAGGTCTATTTAGATACTCTATTTCCTCTTCTGCCAATCTGGGGAGTTTGTATTTTTGTAAATATTCTTTCATTTCACTTAAGTTGTTAAATTTATTGGCATACAGTTGGGAAAAAAACTTCTTATAATTGCTTTGATTTCATCTTCTTTAGTGGTATATTCACCCTTTTTCATTTTTGATAATAGTAATTTGGTTTTCTCTCTTTTTAAAAATCATATTAACCAACAATTTATCTATTTTATTGATTTTTAATAATACTAACTCATAGTTTTATTTATGAATTCAATGGTCTTCTTGTACTCAGTTTTATTTAATTTTGAGAATTTCCAAGTTAGTGTTTAATTGAGGATTTTTAATTTGTTCTTTTTCTAGTTTTTAATATTGCATACTCAGTTCATTGGTCTGCTCTTTCTCTTTTTTATTGATATAAACACTATCTCTGATTATTGCTTTTGCTGTATCTTATAGGTTTTTATTTAGTTTCTATATTGTTATTTTATTTAATGCACTTACCGATCATTTCTATTATTTGTTCTTTAATTCATATATTCTTTAAGGTTAGGTTGTTTAGTCTCCAATTAGTTTTTTTCTGTGTTCACATGGTCCTCTATTAAATATAATTTTGTTATACTGTGATCTGTAAAGAAAGCATTAAATATTTCTACTTTTAGCTATAAAATTTTTGTGACCTAATATATGGTCAATTTTTGTAAAGGTACCATATACCACTGAGAAAAAGGTGCATTCCTTTCTATTTCCATTCATTTCTCTACAGATATCTATCATGTCTAGCTTATCTAAAATTCTATTCAATTCTTTAATTTCTTTCTAACTTGGTTTTTGGTTAGATTTATCTAGTACTGAGAGGGGAAGATTAAAGTCCCCCTCTATTATAGTACTACTATCTATTTCCACCTGCAATTCATTTCTCTTTTCTTTTAAAAATTTAGATGCTATGGTATTTGGTGCATGTAAGTTTAGTATTGATATCACTTCATTATCTATGGTACCTTTTATCATAATGTAGTTTCCCTGTTTATCTCTTTTAATTAGATCTATTTTAGCTTTGACTTTGTCTGATATTATTATTCCTACCCTTGCTTTTTCTGTATTGACTAAGGCATAATACATTCTACTCCAGTCCTTCATTCTAACTCTGTGTGGTTTCTCTCATTTTAAAAAAGCATTTCTTGTAGCATATTGCTGAATTCTGATTTTCAATCCATTTTGCTATCCATTTCTGTTTTATGGTGAATTCATCCCATTCACATTCAGAGTTATAATGACTATTTGTATATTTCCTTCCACCTTATTTTTCCTCATTATTGTTCTTCTCAGTCTGTCTTTTTACCCTTTGCTTCCTCTAGTTTACTTCTAACCACTGTCTCCCTACTATACTCTCTTTTAAACAATTTCTCCCTTATCCTCTCCCCTTACCCTCCTTTTCCTTGTTCTAGTCATTCCTCTAAGGGTCACTCCCTTTTCTTCTTTCCTTACCCTCTTTAATCTAAACCTTCATTCCCTTCTATAACTCCCCATCCCTTATCCTGTTCCCTCACCTTCTTATTTCTTTGTAAAATTAGAAGACTTTTATACTTTTATAGACATATATACATACATATGTTTTGTTCCTTCTTTAACTCAGATCTATTGAGATTAAGTTCCAACACTACCAGCTCTCCATTCCCATCTGATTCCTCTGTTCCAGTTCTTTCTCTTTTTCCTCATTTGTATGAGATAATTGCTCTTTTTACCTTTTCCTACACAATTTTGCTTTTTTAGAATCATCACATCATACTCAACTCTTCCCCAATCTTTTTTTTTTTTTTTTGGAATTACTCAATTACTAATGACAATCTTAAGCATACACTTTACATTTCCATGTATAAAAAAGTAAACAGTTTGTCCTTATTGAATCCCTTGTCTTTGATGTTTACCTTGTATTTCTCCTAGATTTTGTATGTCAAATTTTTCATTAAGTTCTGGTCTTTTTGCAACAAAATCCTGAAAGTCTGTCAATTCATTGTCGGTCTATTTTTTTTCTCTTCAGGATTATATTTAACTTTGTTGTGTAAGTTCTTTTTAACTGCAACCCCAGCTCTTTTGCAAGATCTGTGGTCTTGCAGTGTAGTTTCTAGGGTATATACAATTACTATATTTCCAATAATTACAACTTCAAATTATATTCAAATATACATGGCCATGTCACGGGACTCATTATTCACACTACATGAGATTTATCTGTACTTAGTTATTTGTGTTCATGATTTTTTCTACCTCAAAGAAATGTAAGCTCCTTGAAGGCAGAGTCTATTTCATTTTTGTTGTATTTTCCCTCACTGCCTAGCACAACATTTGATACAAAGCAAGCATTTATTGAATGCTTATCAAGCAAAATTCAGGAAAGACTGTTTTAGTGTAATAAGCATTAATTAGGAGTCAGAAGAATTGGGTTCTAGTCTTGGTTCTGATGCATGCCTGCCACATGACTTTGCAGAATGTTCTTTACCCCCTCTAAATCTGTTTCCTAATTTGTAAAGCAAGAGAGGTCCCTTCCAGGTCCAAGTGGATGATCTTTTGATATGCTCAGGGTTGGACTGAGTGATCTTTAAATGTCCCTTCCAGCTCAGATATTTTATGATTCTATATTACAACTCTGAAATTCTATGATTCATGTGTGTATGTAAATTGGTAAATTGGGAATAGAGAGTGTGGGAGATAAATGAGTCTGTAAGAAAACCTCATGTCTTTTTTCCCCCTAATAATGTCCAAGCGCTTTAGAGAAGTTAGGCTGCTAAGTTTGACATTATTCCTTGAAATAGCTAAAGGAAACATAGTCACTGGACAAATGGGGAGATTCAGACACAGAAATGTCATACAGATTTCTCAAGGCATTTTGAGACAAAACTAGAAGTAAGTTAGAGAATCTTAAATGTTAAATCTGGAGGGATTCTTAGCAATCACTTAGTTTAATCCCTTCCATTTACAGATGGGGAAAATGATGCCTGGAAAAGTTAGGTGACTGGTCCAAGGTTCTACAGCTAGGAAATAGTGAGGTTGGGACTAAAACCCAAATCTAACATCATTATGACAATAAAACTGAAACCTTTTCATCTTTAGTGTAACTCACTCTCCATTTAGTTTGTCTGTACTCCAGCTGACAAGATGAAAAGCCTAATTAATGCCCCAGGAGGATTTTCCTGAAAGGTTATGTTAAGGGAAGATTAGACCCTTAATTTGGTTCAGTTGCCACCATTAGCTAAATCCAGATAAATCTAATCACTAGCAAACCTTTTTTTTTTAAAATAAGACAAACACTGGAAGAAGTTTGCTGTTGCAATTGTTATAGTTGTAGCTATACGCGTGTGCTATTGGGCAGACCTAGCTCGTGTGTGCAAATCACATATGTGACTGGAACAAACAGGCCAATGTGATTGGCTGACAACTTATCCCTATGTAATAGGGGATGTAATAGGAGCTTCTGCTTTTTTCTGTGCCCATGTTCTAGTCAGGGTGAATTACCAATATTATTTAATTACCAGTTTGCCCAATAAGTTTATTTTCCCTTAATTTTCTAGATGAATAATTTTAATGTTATGAATGTGATACTATAGAAAAAATATATTTCATAATTATAAAGAAGAAGCCTAAAAGGATCTGGATTCAAATCTCTTCATAGTTGAGGAAACAAAAGAATCAGGAAGATTAAGTGACCTCTCAAATTTAGCTAAGTAGTGTAAATGACTTGACTTTTCTGTTGTCAACTTAATGTGTAATGACTTGTGTAATTTTTTTAGCATATTATTTATATTCTCTTGGACTTGGTTTACTTATTTATAAAATGAAGGAATTAACCTAGATGAATTCTGAGGGTCCCCTCCACCTCTAAATGAATGAAAATTTGAAGGGGGAAGGGCAGCATGGAAGTATAAGTGTAAAAAAATCTTTCTTACCAATTTTACAATTTCTGGCTCATATACAGGGGTGTTCTGGTAAATGTTTGACAACCAGCTCTCCAAGGGACAAACTTTTAAGTTTAATCTGCTTCATTAACACTTGTTCCAACACTCTCTCAGTCTAGATAATCAACAAAATAATAAAACATGCCCTGATTTGTAGCATCTACCAATTTCTGAGGTGAAATGCTTGCACTAAAAATTTAACTAGTTCCAGAAGAATATCATGCACTTGTAAGGGTATATGTAGGGTTTTAATCCCAATTAATCTAACTCCAGAAGTTCCAGATAGGATAGCTAGGTGGCACAGTAGATAGAGTGCTGGTCCTGGAGTCAAGAGGACTCCTCTTCCTGAGTTCAAATCTGGCTTCAGACACTAGCTGTGTTACCCCAAAGAAGCCACTTGACCCTGCTTATCCCAATTTCCTCCTCTGTATATTGAGCTAGAAAAGGAGATGGCAAAACACTCCAGTATCTTTGTCAAGAAAACCCCAAATGAGGTCATAAAGAGTGGCTAAACAACAGAAGTCCCACATAGTTTGATAAGTCAATCGAAAGTATAAGGTAGGTATGAATAAGTTCTTAAACTATTTGAGAGGGGAAAAAAGTGCTCTGGTTATTGGATAAAGACAGATGACACTACAAAGAAAATCTTTAATAAAACATCTGAGAGAATCAGACATAGCCCTGGGCCTATACATAAAATAGCAAGCATATTTAGAATCATGAAGTCCAACAGAAAGCAGTCAAATGGACTGTAGTAAAATTTGGAGAGGGAATTTCCTGGGGGAGATGAGAGAGTTTTTCTTTCTATCCTCTCTGCCATCAGATGATCATGAGGGTGCAGGAGATCCTAATATCCCATTGGAGGTCTCACTAATTATTGGAGTCAGTAATAAAGTCCATTGTAGCTAGTAAGAGTGGCTGCCAGAAAGGTAAAGGCCAATGATAGAGGCAGTGCTAATAAATGATTATGGAAAGATGTCACCTGAGAATAGTAGCAATTTCAGGGAACATGACCACTTGTGATAAAGAGAAATGCTGACTATGGGCCCTATAAAGCATTAATTGTCTATTAGAGAGCTATGGGACCTCATTAGGACCCCACAAAGGAAAAAAAGAACTTCTAGTAACCAGGAATTGTAAGCTATCCCTTTGCAATCTCTACACAGGTGCCTCACTATCATTTTGCTATGTTTTAGACCCATCTCTTGAGGGATTGTATATATATATACATGATGTCTGTATCCCCCTATTTGAGGGGAATATTTTGTAGCAATTATTCTGCTTAGTAAATACTCTTTTCTAAAAGTTAGTTGAGGTTATTGACTGATTATTAATGAGAATCATACTGGTGGGGACTTATTAAGGACAATTGTTATTTTTTGTCCTTTTTTTCAAAGAGAACCATGACATCAGGAAAGAGATGTCAAGACTTACAAGTGAATTGGATTTAAGTGAGGGAGAGCTATGCAGTCACCAGCCCCATTCTCTCCTCTGGAGCCATCTGGGTCCAGTAGCAAGATAAAGATTAGGATAGCTGGAGATGGTCCTGGATGCAGCGGAAGGCCTTGGACTTTTTAAGCTAAAGTTTTTCACAGGTCTCCCTTTGTCTGAGAGGCAATACTCATTCAATGATTAAAGGTAGGTAAAATGAGGCAAAGAATGGCCTCTTTTGTTTAGAAAAAAAAATAAATCTGGGAGGGGAAGACCCTCTGGCCAAAGTGGAAACATTTGCTATTTATGCTCATTCTGAGTCATCAGAATCCAAACAATGACCAAATGAGACTTGGGTGAGGACCTATTCTTGACCAATTGATGAGAGCCAGAGTGATTTCAGTTTAAGGCATGGTCCATAAAAAAGAAGTCTAACTTGTAAACCCCAAGATATCTTGCTAGGTTTCAGGGATATCTTCTTTTGGGCAGAGCACCTGCAGGTAAGGGTATGATTTCCTATGTGGATAGAGGAAGGAGAAGGAGGGGAGGAAGAAAGGAATGGAGGAATGGAAGGAAAGAAGGAAGGAAGGAGATGCATTGCCCAACTGGCCATTTAGATCCCCAGTGGGTCAGATATTTCCTTACTGAAGGACTGGCATTCTATCCACTGTACTACCTAGCTACCCATGGTCAGATATCTACCAAATCTTATTTATAAATAGCTCTAATTTCTCTTCTGAACTTTAGGCACACATCACCAACTGCCTGCTGAACATCTCTACCTGGATGTCTTGTTGGCATATCAAACTCAACATGTCCAGAACAAAACTGTTTACGTTTCAAACTCCTCTTAAAACTTCTCTACTTTTGTTGTGAAATAGGAAGCTAGGTGGTACACTGGTTAGAATGCTGGACTTGGAGTCAAGAAGATTTGAGTTCAAATTCTGTCTTGGATTGTTGAGTAACCTGGGCAAGTCACTTAACCACTGCCTACCTCAGTTTCTTCAACTGCAAAATGTGCATCTGCCTCACAGGATTATTGTGAGGATTAAATTATGAAATCTATGTAAAGAACTTTGCAAACTTTGAAGCACTACATAAACAATTGCTTGAAGGCACTATTATTCCCTGAGATTTATAACCTCAGCATCATCCCTGTCTCTTCCCTCTCTTTTAATCCTTTCCATAGCTAATCAATTTTTAAGCCTTGTCAATAATCACAATAATCACAGAATTGGAAGACATATCAAGAGGGACCTGGTCCACCCAGTATCCAAATAAAGAATCTTAATTACAACATATCTAACAAGTGGTCATCCAACCTTTGCTTGAATTCTTCCAGTAATGGGGAACCTACTCTCTTCTAAGGCAGTCTATTCTACTTTTAGATAACACCAATTACTAGAAAGTTTTTATTTTCATTGAACCTGTATTTTCTTTATTGTAACTTTCTGTCCATTGGTGCTACTTCTTTGCAGCATCCTTTCATTCCTCCCTGATTCCATTTTCTCTCATCTCCCACTCATTGATGAAGTCTGTGCCATATCACTTCCTTAAATACCTTTGAGTAACTCCCTATTGCTTTTAGACTAGAGGTTCTTAACTTTTTATGTATTGTATGTGTGTCCTGGATGCCTTTGGCAATCTGGTGAAGCCTATGAATCCTTGCTTGGAATAATGTTTTTAAATGCATAAAATAAAGCACATAGAATTATAAAGGAAACCAATTACATTGAAGTATAGTTGTCAAAATACTTTTTAAAAAAAGTTCAGACACACCAGGTTAAGAGTCCCTATTTAAGCTAAAATCAAACTACTTAGCCTGACTTTTAAGAGAAGTCTGCCATAGTCTGGCTCCAATCTATTTTCTAGTTTTATTTCACATTCTGAATCTCAGCCAAATTGGACTGTTTCCCATCTTGGCATTTCATTCTCCCCCCTCCCCTCCACCTTCTACTTCATTCATTTGCTTAAACCATCCTAAAGGGTCTAGAATTCACCTACTGATTTCTCATTCCCATAATTGTTAACTTCACCAAGGACTCTGGTCTCCTTGATAAAGCTTTCTTTGTTTTCCTCAACTATTGATGTCCTTCCTCAAGTTCCCTTTGTATCTACTTAGCTGAGTACCCACTGAATAGAAATTCCTTGCGGATAGAGACGATTGCATTGTTGTTTCTGCATACCCAGCAGCTAGCATAGGTGATGGGGATGGGACCTATACCCCTAAAAAGTCCTTGAACTTTCCCACAAATTTCAGCAACCAGATTACACAGTATTAGCGTGAAAGTCTGGCCCAGCCCAGCCCATCTGGATTACTTAGTTTACTTGACTTAATCTTTAATCCTCAACCCCAGCCAGGTCTGGTTCTTTGTTATCTCTAGACTACCCCAGGCTATTTGCCACTCCCTGATCCTACCCTGATCTTCTCACAGTCTTTTTCTGTATAAGAAATATCAGTTCCATCTTCATCAAATGCTCACATTCTTAAAATCTGACCCACTGGTACTGGCCTCCCAAATGCTCAAATTTACTAGGAGTCTGATTCCCTCCTAGTGGTGTTATAATAAACTCACTACTTGCACTGAAAGAAGGCTTGAGTGTTGAATTCTTTTGAGACAGACTCCCACCCTGTTCCCCTGCATTTTGGGGTTCCCAGCAACCCAAACTGCAATGCAGGGAGTCTTCAATTTTGCATTTCTAACACTAGTGTTGAGTACAGTGCTTAGAAAATAATCCTTAATACTTTTTTTTTGTGAATTCATTTGACAATACCTTGTGAATTTTAGGTAGTCAATAACTATTTGCTGATTTACTGTTCTCTTTAAATAACTCTCAGAACATTAAAAATATGTTAAAGTCCTATTAGGTCTTGGGAACAATTTTTTACTTTTCAAGACTTAATTCAGTTTTGATATGCTAATAGCCCCTAATATAGACAACATTATTAGAGAAAAATACCATCAGGTTGATGGCAATAGTTTCAATATAAACTAGAAGTCTGTGAATGTCTTGACTAATATATACCAAATAGAATGGAAAAATGCTGTTTTCTAATTCCAAGGAAGTGAATGCTAATATCTTCAGTTCTGAAGAAATGAATTGATAAGATTGCAGAAGAATGACTTAGACAAAAGCTAGTTTATCTAGCCATTGTGTATAAACTCAGTCTCCATGACATGGCACTTCCCTAAGATCTAATGTTTCAACTTTTATTTCTACTGATTTTGGATTCTGAACTTTTGAAATTGAGTTTCAACCCGGGATTCTAATTGTGGTGCGATCTTGTTGAGCAGTGGTATACTGATGTCCCCCAAATCATACCAAGGACCGAAGAAACTAGGGATCAAGTTTGTGCAAGCACCTTCAAAATACCATTGTTTTCACCTTGACTCCATCAACCAAATTTATTTAGAGCCATTTTCCTCATTCTCTCTCCCCTCCCATTTTAGAGAAGTAGAAACTGAAGTTTAGAGGAGAGAAGCTATATGCCCAAGGTCACATAGCACATAAATGACAGAGCCAGGACTCCATTCAGAGTTTCTCATTGCTTTTGCTATTCCTGTACAGTTGTTTATCAATCATGTTTGACTCTGTGACTCCATTTTTGCAATTTTCTTGGCAAAGATAATAGTTGGAGTGGTTTGCCAGTTCTGTCTCCAGCTAATTTTACAAATAAGGAAACTGAGGTAAACTGGGTTACGTGGCTTGTCCAGGGAGACAAAGATAAGACAATATTTTCCCTATTTTGCTGCAACTTCTCATTTCTCTTTCTAGGAGAGCAGAGTGATATCAAATTTTTCTACTTATAACAAATACTGCAAACTAGGAGTATGTAGCACAAAATGTTCCCTCTTTTGAGGGTGTGTGGAAACTACTTCATGGTGGGAGAAATAGAGACCTTAGGATACCAGTGCAAGACTACTCCTGAGAGGAGGGGTGGGATCAGGATGAGGGAGGGCAGGAGCTCCTACATATTAACTTCCTACAAATTCACTATATATTAATATATGGCTCCCACATATTAGTAACTTCCTGTGCATTAACCATTTTTTTTCCTAAGTATTAAGCTCTGTTGTTTCTCTCCTGCTAAAAGCCTTCAACTACTTACAGTGCCCCTGGGGAAAAAATTGTGATTTTCCTGATCTTATTATAATGACTCTGGGCAAAAAGTCTAATTCTAGACCCAGCTCTGGCACTAATATTTATCACCCTACATAAATCCCTTACCCTTACTGGTCTCAGTCTCCTCATTTTTAACATTAGCAGGTGGGATTTGGTCATTTTAAATACCTCTTTTAACTCTAAAAATGCTGTAATTGCAATTAGGTGACTCTGACAGAAACCTCACATTTTGACATTGGCCATGTAGTTAGAATATCTTTTATCTCTGTATCTCAGATGCTACTTAATAAACATCGGCGGGAATTCTGTTCCTGGCTACTTAGTGAAAGAGAGGACTGAAGCTTGGTTTAGGCAGAAGCTCAAAACTCCCACAGAGCTGGGGAGAAACAGCATCAGACAGAAGGTACGATGCACTATTGTGTGCTCTTATCCCTAAGATTCTTGGTATTCAAAAGATACAAGCTCCCAAACTTCCAGAAATGAAGAATACACTTAAAAGGAACAATTTCTCCTGTTAATTCCTCTCCCCCTTAATTAATCTGGGAAGGAAATAATATGCATTCATTCATTCATTTAAAAAAAATGTACTGTCTCCAAAACACTGTGCTGGGTGCTGGGATTGATTCAAAGTTTAAGTGATAGTGATATCTGTCCACATGTAGCTTACAGACTGGGAAAACAATAAAACATAAGTACAAAATAATGTTAATATCCAATATTATATGGTAAGTTCATTTGAGAGTTGTAAAGCAAAGTGCTGTATGAGATCCAAGGGTCATTACTGACTAGGGAGATCAAAGTAGGTTTCATGGAGGAGGTGACATTTGAATCTGTCTTTAAAAAAAAATGAGTAAGAATTCAGTGGGCAAGGAAAGGATGGCAGGAACTCCAAGGGAAGCAGCATGAGTAAAGGCATGGGAGTGGGAGAGTGTAGCATATGGTCACAAGGTAGAGAGTAGTTTAGATTGAATGGAGAATTGATAGCCTGGATGGCAATAATATGAAATGAAGCTCAAAAGGTGGGACTTGGAATGAAAAGGAGTTTGAATATTACTTGGTAAGTAATAGGGAGCTATTGAAATTTTTTGAGCAGAGGGGTGACATGACCATACCTATACATGAGAAAGATTGTTTCAGCTGTAACATGAAGACTGGATCAGGTCAGGAATTGAGTGGAGGCAGGAATATATGCTTAGGAGGCTATAACAAAAATGATAAAAATGTGTTAACACTTGTACTTACTGCTTGTAAGGTTATGTTAGTACTGTTACCTGGAAATAAAATTTCAAATGTCTCTATTTTCTCCTTATTCATAATTGAAGACACATATTTAGCAAGGGGCAGCTAAATGGCTAAGTGGATACTGTGCTGGACCTGGAATCAGGCAGACTCGTTTTCTTGAGTTCAAATCTGTACTCAGATACTTACTAACTGTGTGATCTAAGCAAGTCACAAAAACCTTGTTTGCCTCAGTTCCTTTGTTTGTAAAATGGGCTGGAGGAGGACATGGCAAACTACTCCACCATCTCTGCCAAGAAAACCCCAAAATAGGGTCATGAAGAATCAGATATGACTGGGTAACTACATATTTAGCATAATTTTAATTCATTTGACTATAGGTAGGCATTTTCCATTGAACGCACACATACACACACACACACACATACACATTTCCTTTGACACCTAGAAAATCCTACAAAAAAGTACATAGTAAACTAAATGCTCTGTCTTTTGTTGTTACAGTTATATAGGTTCCATCACTACTACCACCAAGAGTAATTTACCACTTATCAGAAGGATTGTTTTGTTTTACAAGAGGTGTCACCACAAGATTCCTTCCAATAGCAAATTTCTGATGTGTATCTAAAATGTTATTCAATTTATAAATGACTGATTTACATGTAGCTTTTCATGAATCTCTTATGTAAAATGAGGTCAACTTGCATTTCTTTTGCTCCAATGGATGCAACACTCTATGTTAATTGTTTTCCCGAACTCTTTCTCATTTTCGTATTTTTGAGGTTAAAATAGCAAATTCTATACTGTCTGAAAGTAAACTGTTTAAAGACCAAGGTGGTTAGTCACAAAGGTGGTGGCAGGAACTGAAGTGTTAAAGGTCAATTTGTAGCATATTTACTTGGTGTCTACTCTTTAGGTTATGACACTTCATGTTGTAAGCTGATGAGAAAGGAACACGAGTGAATATTTTTTAGGAATAAATGTAGAAACAAGATGAAGTAGCTGCATATAATAAAAATTAAGCATTGCACACAAAAACATATTTCAAAGATATGATTACATCTAATATAG
This sequence comes from Bettongia penicillata ogilbyi, assembly GCA_023548195.1. NCBI lineage: Eukaryota > Metazoa > Chordata > Mammalia > Diprotodontia > Potoroidae > Bettongia > Bettongia penicillata. The sequence continues at coordinate 3,139,832 of JAJHZJ010000381.1, read as the reverse complement.
GCATACAAATAAACGTATCCAATTTCTCAGGTCACATATTTTCTTATACCTCTTCTTTGGAGGTATATAAAGAGTGAAACCAATGAAACAGTATTTCATGCTAGTTGCCTGGCTTGAGTTATTCATTTCACTGAATAATTAACTTTCCCTTTGGGATCTCAGAATTATTGTTTAATACATTAAAGAGAGTTCAACACTAATAGTAGAACTGCCCTTAGGGAATGCTCTATGCAGTGACTGCCTTGGGTCCCATGCTTTGGAACAAGGGCCCAGTGAAAAAGAAAGGCAGCCGGGGGGGTGGGCTGGGGAGGGTGAGGAGAGCAGGATTGTTACTTGATACTGAGAAACCTGAGGCTCTCATAATAAATAATCACCAAGGCAGAAGGATGGGTCAGCTTCTCCCTCCTATTATGACTTTTTCCCTTTCAAGGCTACCCTTGGTGTTCATTTGAGCTGATTTTTGTCACATTATGGTGAATCTCTTTCTGTTCAGAATTCTATGGCAATTCTGGTTTACATTTTTCTTCCACTAGTGTGTTTATTAATCTGTTGAAAGGCCATGGTTGTTGCAGTGTTACATTTCAGACCTTCAGAGAGGACCATACCTATTGAGGGGAAATATAGGTTTAAATATCCTGGACTAAGCATTATTTTGATTAACTGTGAATTTATAATCTAAGAGATGAATTTATAATCTAAGAGATAGAATATAACCTCCTTGAGGGCAGGAGCTTCATCTTTCCATGTCTAACTTACACATAGTAAGTGCTTAATACATGTTTGTTCAATGGAATTGGCTTGCAAATAGTCAATCTGACTAGGTTATTTTAACAGTAGGCATAAGATTAAAATAGCTAGGTCATTTTAAGAGCAGAACATGTTTTGCAGCAAAAGCATACCACTTCATTTTCCATTTTGTGTTGTCTGAACTCTTGTTCAGATGGCCTTTTCTTGTAACATCTTTCTTTGCTAACAGACCCAGGTATGTTATATGGCTGTCATTTAAATAAAGGTTTAAAAACCAAATTAGAATCTGTTAGTCAAATGAGTGGTATCTAGTAAGCAACAGGAGTTTAGGGGAAAGGACAAACATAGCCTTGTTTTGGGGGAAAAGGACTGATTTAGGAAACAGATTTCAGGTCTTCAGTTCTCTGACTGATATGATATGACCATCATGTTTTTAGCTCAATTTGAACCAATCTGTGAGCATTCCCCCCTCTGCATCTGTGTTGGGTTAATCAGAAGTGCCTGGTGTTTTAGGACAGGACTCTGAGATATTTAGGATGAATCTATATATCTAGACAAATCCACAGATGTCTGACAAATCTCCCCAGTCAACAGATAATTCCACTAGTGCCCACTTGTGCATTCGTTCCATCTTTGCCCCACCATGCCTTCAGAAACACTATGTCGTACTTCAATAAGGAAAATCAGGTGTACCTTATCACCATAATCCAAGTATATACAATGACTAGGATAGCATATGGAACTAGAAAGAACCTTAGAGGTCATACAATAACATTTTATGATGAGGAAACTGAGGCACAGCACAATGGCAGACTAAGGATTTGAACTCAGTTTCCCTACTTCCAAATTTAGTGCTCTTTTAAAGCTATCTCTTAAGACTTTCCTAATTTTCAGTTTCTTTCACAGTCTTATCAAATGAACAAGTCCTTCTGGACAGCCTGATATTTCATTATACTAGACAAACACCACCAGGCTTTTGGAATGGACTTTTATTTTTTGGTATCAGCTCATTTCTAAGCTTAAATCAGTGGGGTATAGTGGAAAGAACACTGGACTGGAGCAGGCAGGTTAAGAGCTAATCCTACCACTGTTTCTAACTAAGAGACATGGGCCAAGTCACTTCACTTTTCTGGGCCTCAGTTGAAAAATTCAGAAAAATAAAGAGTAAGAGCAGGAAGGGACCTTTTCATCCAACTCCCTCATTTTTTAGATGCAGCTCAGAGATTTCAGTGACTTGCCCAAGCCCATGCAGGACAAGTCTAGATTTAAACCTGGTGCTGAGGGCACTGTTGTTTCCAATTATGCCGTGCTACTGTCTTATCTTGTGAAAAGGGCAGGATAGCATCATCTTTAAGGGTCCTTTCCCCTTTTAGTTCTCAGGCAAATCAATTCACACAATGGATTGATATATTTTGGAGGAGAGTTTTTATAGTACATTGAGTGGGTAAAAATATTCATTGGCTTCCTCCCTCCCACCATTTAATACTAACACCAGTAGTTTTAGAGATTCATATAACTCCTCCAAGTGAAAGTAATAAATTTTCCTCCACCTCCTTACATTCACTTCAACTCCATCTCAGAATTGGAATCGGGATTGTCACCTACTTTCCTACTCAAGAGGGGAGGGCTCAGGAAAAAAAAAAAACTTATGGGATCCCAAGGAAACTAGACACTCAGAATTGATTCTTTTGTAACCTGTCAATGAACTAGAGGCGGAAGTGGGGAAAGAACACAGATGACAGAGAGTGAGGTAAGGTCCAGTGAATCTGAGACAGGAAAGGAGCAGTCAGCAGCAGCCAAGATGGGGTTTTCAGGGCAGGGGTGTTTGCAGGCAGTTGCGTGGAACCTGGCCCAACCCCCATAACTGAAGCTTGGGGAGGTTATAAACAAATACAGGACAGAAGACAGAAGACGAGTAATTGGGGTGGCCAGGAGGAACAGTGAAGGGGAAGGGGAATGTGTGTGTGTGTGTGTGTGTGTGTGTGTGTGTGTGTGTGTGTGTGTGCGTGCGTGTGTGTGGAGCGTGAGAGGTTCGAGTCTTTCTCCTTGGCCTGGCGCGCTCCTTTGGAGCGTTCGCTCCCGATCCCCCTCCCTGATTGTGCCCATTAACCATGCAGCTCAGGGAAGACGAGGGCAGCAGCAGCGGTAGCGGTAGCAGAAGGAGGGGTTAGTGCCCGCGGCGGGCAGGTTCCGCTGCAGCAGAACCTCTTTGGCGCGGTGTCCATCTGAGGGCACTGTCGGGTAGCAAGGAGCTGACTAATTAAAGCCCGCTGGCTTCTCAGTAGGAAGAGGGACAGAGGACAGAGGTGGGGGTGGGGGATAGCTACTGTCCACTGCTCACTCCAACTTCGCTGGACCTAAAGAACTGACCCTCAAACCCCTTGCGGAGCCCTCTTCAGCAGCTTCGCCTTCAGGAGTTACGAGCTCGCCTCTGGGCAACCTCCCGCCCAGACCTACCCCTTGCGCGTCTCTTATCGCAGCCCAGTCTTGTTTCTGCCTAGCTCGCTGTGGGGCGGGAAAGCTCCCTTCCTGGTAACACTCGGGATGCACGGAGTCCCACATCGAGATCAGATGCCTTCTCTGTTCCCCAGCATCCCCTCCCCCTCCCCCGCCCCCCTCCTCCAGCCACCTCTCCCAGCCCAGCTCTTTATGGGCTGCAAAAACAAAAACAAAACCAAACCTGTTTCCCAGTCCACCTCCCCTCTCCCTCACTTTTCTCCTTCGTGGTTTGTGCTTGGGAGAGCTAAGGAGCCCAGCTGAGCCAGCAGCACCGAGGCTGCGGTATCCGTGGGGGGTGGGGGTGGGGGTGGGAGAGTGGAGGCGAGAGGCATAGCACTATTCTAGGCTCAGTCCTCTGCGCAAGAGGCACAGACAGTCCAGATTCGGCATCTTCCAGCTTCCGCTCTCCGGCGCTCCGGGGGTGTGGGGGTGGGGGTGGGGGAAATGAATGTCTCTTTTTCGCTCTTCCTCCTCTCCTACCCTTCAAATCACTTCTAACTCCCCATCCCCTCAGCACAGATTTTATCAGGGAGGGCTGAGAAGAAAAGTCTGTATAGAAATGTTTCTCTCTCTCCCAGAGACTAGGAGAGGAGATCCCCTGCAGTCTCTCTCTGTGTCACTTCTTTCCCTTCCCAACCAGTGGAGAAATCCACACCTGTCTTCTCCTGGTTATAGGATGAGGGGAGGAAGTGAAGAGGTAGGGTGAAGGTGGAAGATTCTTGCCTTCTTCATCCAACAGATTGGGGGAGTGCTAAAGTGCTTTAGGCGCTCCTCCCCGTTGGAAAGAAGCCTTTGCCCCAGTAATATTAGACGCGCGTGTGTTTGTACATGTATGGAATCGCTCTAGCGCTCGGGACCTGCAAGCCCCTCAGGTCCCTCATAGAGGCACACATCCCCACTCTTTCCAAATCTCCCCCCTGCCCTGCACCCCTGAGTTCCTATACCTGTTTCTCCAGCGATTCCTTTCCTGAGAGGGACGGCTTGGGAGACGGTGCTCGGTCACACACGCAGCCTTCCAACAGGTACAATCCCGAGGGTCTGGAACTGGAGTCATTCTCAAAGTAGAAGAGAAGGTTTTGCAGCAAAGCGAACCACTTCGTTTGCCATTTTGTGTTATCTGAGCTTCTCTTGCTCAGATAACCTCTTCTTGTGCCATCTTTCTTTGCCAACAGCCCCAGGTAGGTTACATGGCCATCATTGAACCGTATTCCTTTCTGCATTGTGTTTGGAAGCCAACAAGATCCTGGATTCTTACATTTTCTCAGACTAAGACCCAAGGAAACACTCACTACCTGACAAGTAGGAGCTTAACCATTCGCCTCTCTCTCTCTCTCTCTCTCTCTCTCTCTCTCTCTCTCTCTCTCTCTCTCTCTCTCTCTCTCCCCCTCCTTTTTTTCTCTTCTTCCTCAATATTTTCAATCCAGCTTATAATGCTTTGCCTCGGCTTCCTGAATCCAGATGTGATATTCCCAGTCAAAGCATTTCTTCCGCAGAGCCACGTTCAATGGAGAATTTGCCTTGGGCTTTCCAGTCGGCTGGAAAATCTGATAGATTCTAGAGCTTTGGATCCAGCCAAGAGGAAAGTCATGTGATGTGGATCCCTCGAAGAGCCAGTTTCAGCACCACGGACAGATACACGCACGCAAGCTTAACAACACAGCAACGAGGTGCATGAAAGAAACTATGTATATACATATGTACACATGCATACACATATGTATGAGTGCATGTATGTCTATGTTTACATATGTGTATATATGCATATCTATTTATATAACCTTCCTTCTTCACCTCCTCCCCCAATCCGCAAAGGGTATTTAAAAAGAAATTCAAATTCATAGCTCCTAGACTATATGGGATTTCATTCAATAATCAACCTGGGGAGTAATTTTTCTTTAATATTTCTGTGCCTGACCAATGCTCACAGTGTACTTGGGTTAAGTTTCAGTTTTTATTCTTTCCTTCAAAATGTTTTTTTGTTTTGCAGTACTTTTTCTAATTCAAGGTGAAGTCGGTATGTGTGAAAAATAGCTCAAATGATCTTTTGGACCTCAATATTTAGGTGAAGAAAAGAGGTATCACCTAATCCACTGGTGGTAGTGGGTCACAGCAGTTATTAAGACAACTCCTATTCATAGCTCCATCAGTGACCTGAGAAAAGCAAAGAGCCCACTAGAGTGGTTGGCTTTTCTTTTTTTTAATGTTGCCATAATTAGCTAGCTCATCCTTACAATCACACTGAGGTCTGGCTTGGGAGCCTCTGCTGTGAGTTTCTGCAAATACCCACCCGAAATGCCGAAAGGAGGCTTAAAAAGCAGAAGGCTCAGGGAATATGTTAGACTTCAAATAGCAGGAATGGCGCAATGATACCTTAATGATAGATATTCCCTCTTTATTTTTAGATCCCCTCGCCTACACAGTTACAAGGAATTTATCAGAGAACGTCACATTTCCCGCATGCTGCACACACAGAGAAATAACAACGTGCGACAGTAGTTCTGCAGCAGATCTCCCTTTGGCGAGAAAGGCAGATTTTCACAGATCGGTTGCAAAAAGACCAAGGTTTATTTGCAGTCAAGGGAGGCTGCCTCATTGCCACCCAAAGGAAACTGTATTTCTGGCTTGAATTGATCTCTGCTCTATCTCTCCTCCGGCTCTTACCCCCCCCCCCCCCAACCCCCAAGAGATGAAGCTTCATTTACCCCTGGGTATAATTGGTTGAATCCATAGGAATTCATCCGCTATCCTTAATGGAGGTACATGTGTAGGAGACAGAAATCACTTTACTTTCTAAAGTAATACCAGAATCTGATCTAAAAAGCCTTAGGGTATAACATACATTCTAAGGGATTTTAAAAAGAAAAAGTAATAACCTCATCAAGATTTCTTCTGCTTATTGTCCATTCTAACATTCTGTTATACTACTGCTACAATGCTCTCTAAGGCCATTCACAGGTCTAACCTCTTTGATTTTGTGCCTCAGATGTAAACAATTTCTAGTGAACTAGAGATGCTAACGGATGGGGACAGAAGAGAAAGTTTAATCAATAGTTCCTTCAACATTTAAATATGAAGGATTTGAATTCAAGTCCTGCCTCTGCTACTTATTTTGTATGTGACTGTAAAGTCAGTAACTTCTTTGGCACTCAGTTTCCTCATCTGTAAAATGAGATTAGACTAGCTGATCTTTAATGTTCCTTTCAGCACTAAATTTCCTGTAACTATCCTTAGATCTGAACCAGATTTTTCTTTTTATGTTTTTGTTCTGAAGGACCATTTAGAAACCTGATTTTTCAATTAGAAATCACATCTTTATAGTACTCTAATGTTTGTAAGATACTTTAAAAAATGATAGTTCTGAGAGGCAGGTCACAAATTCTTCTTGTTCTTCTTTTACAGGTGAAGAACCATAGCCCAGAGATATGTGACTTGTCCAAGGTCCCACAAGTCATGGTATCAGATGATCAATCAAAATTGGCAGAACCAGTGTTCAGCCTGTGGAATCCTGACTACATAACCTTTATATCGAATCATCCTCCTTGTCTTTCTATCAGTGTATTAGGTGTAGAAGGGAAGTTATAGGAAAGAATGAGAACCCAATAAGAAACTATCATAATTCTTGAGGCACTACTAAGATGATGCATTTCTCCTAATGTAAGTGAGCATTACGCCAGAGAACCCTACTTGACATTTCTTTTTCTTTATGAGTTAGGGACTTTTCTTCTGCTGGAATGGGAATGTTGCCAGACAAAATTTGCTCCATATTTTTCAGCCTTGTGCCGCTTGAAAAGGAGAACTAGAATCCATATACCTTCCTATTTCCTATATGGCTCTACACAAACTTATGCTAATATCTACAAAATTTCTATCCAAATACTGTCAAATTAATAGCATAAAACAAAGTTTAAAGCATCTGGATAATGACATGATATTAAAAAAATTCTTTGAGGAATTGAAATGAGATGTGATACTTTATTTCTAGAGCAGAAAGTTTGATTTTTCTCTTTTAAAAAATGAAATGCAGAAATTTTCCAAATTCTCCATTTCCCAAACTCTAGGTTCAGTTAGTGTCATTCTGATACCATAGGTTATAATCTAGAGGGTTAACATTAAAAAAAGAAAAACAGCCGTATTTTATCAGTTTGATATTGGGCAATCAGGGTTTGACAAAAAAATTGAATTATATAGAGGTCTCTCTACAATATCTATAGTTGACAGGGGAAAAGAGGGGTCATTTTACCCCAAACAGTCCATTTGCAGAAAAATTTAGGAGCAATTTTCTCTTTTCATTTGGTACTTTCCAATGAAATCAAGGCTGGGTTATAGGATTAAATTGTCTTTGCAAGTTGCCTCAGTCTTGTTGTCTGTATTGACTGAATACATGTTTCATATGCTTTAATCAAGTACTCTCATATGGCTGTCATAAGCATTTCATAGAATAGTCAAATGCTTGCATATCTTTTTTTTTTTTTGAAACATCTTTGCCTTGGAGTTTCATCACCATTATGAGGAAGTTAATAAATGTGAATGTCTAGCTTGAAAGGTAGGTATTTCTGTAATTAGGCATTTCAAAAAGGGATCAGCAATGATTTTGGAAGTATCTTCTTCAATTTAAAATGCCATCTCATTGTTTTTAGACTCTGGGGAAGCTTGTTTTTGGTGATATCTAAGAATAGATATTTCCTCGGGCTCCCCAGATCTTAGTGGTAGAAATCAAGTCATTACACAAGGAGAAATCAAGTCATTATCCATTTAATTTAGGCTAGTTCATTTTAAAATATGAAAACTAAAATATTGATATGTAGAATGTTAACCTCTTGCTCCTGAAAAATTGACTTTAAAAAATGCCAAAGACTACAAAATTCATACAGAAACAATTTTTCAGCTTCAAATTTCCTCCCTGGGAGTGGACTTAGCAGTCAAGGATAGTACTGACTTGAAGAACATGCCAATTTTCAAAAATTTACAGAAGGATGTTGGAAAATTATGAATGATATTGCCTGTCAAAACAAAAAAGTCATTTGAAGACAAAATAACCCTTCAGAAAGCTTGTGTGAGAACTTGCTAAACCAGATAATTCTAGGAACATTTGAAGATGCTGGAATGAGGGGATAATATATAGACATAAATTACTGTAGATCTACTGTCTTCTTAGCTATAGGGGAAAGAACATATTTGTAGTCTACTACCTTAATATTGTATTAGATGGTACTATGTGATGAAGTAAAGGCTCAAAGGTTAAATGACTTGTCCAGGGTTACACACCCAGTTTGGGGAAGAGACTGGACTTGAACCCAGATCTTTCTGATTCAGAAGCCAGCTCTCTTATTTACTATACCATTCTGTCTTCCACAAGATTTTTGCATGTATGAATTATATTTTCATCATTTATTCATTCAACAAATATTTATTAAACATCTACTATGTGCCAGGTTCTGTCCTAGGTTCTGAGCATGCTTACATTTTGTTGGTTGGAAGCAACATGAATATAATTGAATAAATATAAAATTGTATATAAATTAAATACCAAGTGATTTCTGGGGGAGGACACTGATAGCTTCTGGAATCAAGATTATACTTATGCAGGAGGTAGCACTGGATCTAAGTCTTGGGATTCTGCAGTTGAAGATGAAGGAATGACAATCTAGAATCCAGACATGGGAAACCACCGGGGAAAAGCACAAAGATAGTGAATGAAGTGTTGTATACATGGAAGCAGCCAACAGGCCATTGCAGCTAGACTATCGAGTGCACAAAGGAGAGTAATATGGAATGGAACTGGAAAGGTAGTTTGATGGCTTGTAAGATTTAAGGGGGTTTGCTCTGTCCAGGTAATGTTAATATTTATTGGGAAGGAAGTGTGATGAAACTGCTGGCAAGCATTTATCCTTCTGTCAAAGACTAGTCTGATTTGAGAAGATGGGAGATAAATGACCTTGACCACAAGATAAAACATATACAGAGCCACTAAAGGCTCCTCAAAATTCCATTGAAGTATGCAAACTCATCTGGGTATCTTTTAGGTAACCCTCTTTTGAAGAAATTATGGTATGGTTCACATGTGCCAGATAAAGGAAAAAGGTTAAAAATAATTATGGTCTAGTGATTATTAGAGAATAGGATTAGGGCTGTAAGGGAACAAAGGAATCCTTTCCTTCTGAAAGGACTGGATCATAGTAGGAGAAACCAAATTATGAAAAAAAAAACTTTGCATGAATTTAAATATGACTTAAATCTTAGTTTATGGAAATGTTTTGCTAGTGCAACCTGCTTCCCTGAGCTTTGCCAGGTTTATATAGGCAATGAAGCTTCCAGAGAAATCCAATTTAAGTTATGGTCTCTATATTAGATTGCAACCCTTATCCTATGACATATGAGATAGAGAGAGATCCCAACTAATATACCAATTCTAGAACTAACAAGAATAGTTGGGCTTCTGAAGATCATTTTCTACAGCAGATTATGTCTTTACAGTCATGAAAGTGAAGATGAGATACTGATGTGTCTTTTTTTTTTAAAGAAAATTTGACTTGGTAGAAGAAATTTAATGTTAAAAAAACTCCTGAAATATGGTAGTTACCAGGCATATGCTGAAATCAAACAAGATTCTATGACAGATACCACCACAGAAACCACTTTGTTCAATGATTTGATGAATATCAATATCAAGTGAGGCATAAAACAGGGAGATTATGCTTCCTTAAGGTGTATGCCATTTTCATGGGGGATACTCTGCACAATATTCAAATAGAGGAATTCCCTATCAGTAATGAAGTTCTCCAGATACTTTTGTTAAAAGATATTACATTAATCCCTGAAACAATATGAGGCCCCCTCAATGATAGCTGTGATCATCTGAAAGAAAAAACAAAAGGGATGAACAAAGCATATTTGTATGATATTTTATGACACACAGGCAAGTGTGCAGCCCATTGTTAATTCAATAGGATATTTTCCATGAATATACACAGACAATTGGCTGTTCTGGTACTTTGGCAAAATTCATAAGATACACTATCTTACAAGTTATCTAACCTCCATCGTGTTAAGCATATTCTTTATGGAGTGTTTACAGAAAGACTTGAAGAAGAATATCATACACAGGATGAGAATACAGAGAAATTGAGAACATCGGTAGAAAGAGTAGCCAAGTCAATCACGGAAATGTCAAAGTGTAAATAATTTTATCTTATCCAAATATTCCTGAGTGTAGTGCACTAAAAAACTCTTTTACTAGTCACACCATTCTCCTTGACACCTTTTATGCCACTTTTCACATACTTACGACTACTATGTGTCTTTAAATTTTGAGTTAGCTACAAGTTTGATTGTTCTGAGGTTGTTGCTGGTAATCCCACTTCAACTATCTCCCCTTCCAAGTCATCTTTCACATTGTTATCAAATTCACATTTATGTTCGGCTCTAACTGTGATTGTAAATGCTGAAAAATCACCAATAACTTCCAGTTGTCAATGGAGTGAAGGTTAAACATTTAAGGTTCTTTATGATTGTCTCCAGATGTATTTCTCTTGATGCCTCTTCCTGAACCCTACATTCTAGCCAAGCTGGATCATCTGAGTCTTTCACGAATATGTCCTGCCTTTCATGTTTTTCCCATTCATGCTGTTCCCTTCACCTGAAATGCCCTTCCCTTCAGCCTTGCCCGTTAAAATACTTCTCATTCTCCAAGTATGCGTGCATAGAAATCACTTAGATACTCAACTAAATGCTTTATTGGAAGCCCAGCTCAAATGACACTTCATATGTGAAACCCTTTTTGATTCTCTCCTCTACCCTTGGCAGAAGTAATCCCTTCTGAATTCCCATGTAACTTACTTTGTGACTCCCATAGAGATTCGCACACATCATTATTCTCACATACTGTATAACAGTTAATCATGTACTTACTTGTCTTATCCTTGTCTACTAAATTCTAAGCTTTTCAAAGACTTGACCCTTTTCCATACAGTGCCTGACAAAATGCCTTGTACGTAGTAATGTCTAGGATATAAATATTTGTTCGCATGTTGTCTCTCTCATTACAATAAATTCCTTGAAGGTAGGGATTGTTTTTGCATTTTCTTGTATTCTTGGCATTTAGCATAGAGCCAGGTACACAGTGAGCCCTTATAAAATGATTGTGGTTGTTGTTGATGATTACACAATCCAGTGAACAATGATTAAGTGCCAAGTATGTGCCAGGCATTGTGATAAGTGCTGGAGATACAATTAATAAAAAGATACTCCTTGCCCTCGAAGATCTTACAAAGGAGACAACATGAAAAAACAGGCAGAGAAGGGGGAGACATCAGGCGCTATGCAGCATGGGGCCATCTTGTTCTGTGGGGTTAAAAAAACAGGTAGGACAGTAGATGCACAGTGGAGTAAGCCCCAAAGTTAAATTTCTTTCCTCTATAATGGAAAGCATTGGGAGGAGTTTGGTCTTCTCCCTTCTAGCCCTCCATTCAGAGATGATGGGAGGCTGAGGGAGGTGTCATCATTCAAGGCTTGAGTTAGCTGTATGGTAATGAGGCAGCTAAATGGTACAGTAGATAGGTTTTGTTAGAAGTAGGGAAGACTTGAGCTTCAGCATCAGAAACTTCCTAGGTGTGTGACCTTGGGCCAGTCATTTTATCTTGTTTGTATATGGATTGGTGATCCATTGGAGAAGTAAATTGAAAACTACTCCACTATCTTTGCTAAGAAAATCTCATTGGCAGAAGTTCATGAGGTCATGAAGAACTGGACATGATTGAATAACATGAGATTATAGGGGATGAACATCTTGCTCTGTGGAGTTGAAAAAAATCAGACAGGATAGTGGATGCACAGCGAAATGATGATAAAAGTGAATATTTACTGAGTGAAGAAATTGTTAAACAGATGAAGAGAGCCAAAGAGAAATGTTACTACAGGAGAGAATAACATTGGATAATGGACTGGTTAGCAGGGAAGTCTCTTCTTCCTTCTGTTTTGGGAAAATGGATTCTTCCTAACCTATATCGGAGAATTGAGCAGAAAAGATTTAAGTTCTTCTGTATTAAACAACAACATATTGATGGATCCCTTGGTCATTTTTATTCCTCAAAATAATTTATTACTAATTGACCGAACTCCAAATCCAGCTGTGCTCTTTCTTTCCCCCTAAGGGATGGCAGAGGAAATGTAAATCAATGTAATCCCCTGCCCTCCTTTAACTCATTACGGATAGGTTGATGCATAGTTTCCTTTCAAATTTTTTTTTTACCTAATTGATAAGTGCTGAAGAAAGAAGTGGAATGAGATGAAAGAGCCTGTTTCCTGCTCAACTGCTGGGACAGTAAGTTATTTCACAATTGGGTTCTTTGATTTTTCAACAGTTTCTATTTTTCCACACAAACATTTAATTACCACACAGTATTGAAGGCAAGAGGCATATAAGGCATTGGGATTTGGGAATAAAATCAAACTTTATTTTTAGACTCTGGCTGTAGTTTACACAGAAGATACTGGAGTGCAGAGTAGATTTTTGGCAATGATCCAATTAATTTGATTAGTGTAGAGAGTTAAGTGGTAGCAAAAAAATACTTTAAAGTGGAACTTCCCTCTTCAGTTATCTGGTTTTGTCTAGTTTTAGCTAATGAATATCATCATTGAATGTTCTGTTCATTTAATTTCTTTAAAAAGGAACATTTTCAAATCTCTTCACAAATAATATTGATACTGCACATTTCCTTGAGGTAGGGGGCAATTATGTGAGTTCTTTGGGGGTGGTGAATGGGAAAAAAGCAAGACATGTCTGATTGGAAAATGGCAATACTATTCATGAATTCATGCATTCTTTTAATGAATATTGAATAACTGCTATGTCCAAGGTACTATGATTGGCACTGTGAGAGATAAAAAGAGTAATCATAGTTGGCATTTATATAATGCTTTATGATTAAATTATTTTTTATCCATTAGCTCATGTGATCTTAAAAATACTCCAGTGAGGTAGGTAGTATGAACACTGTGATCCCATTTTATAGATATGTCGAGAGAGTTTATGTGATTCGCCCAAGATCACATAGACTAATAAATGGGAGAAAGGGGATTCAAACCTAGATATTTTGACAACAAATCTATCATTCTTTCCACACCATGAAATATTCATTGCATGAAAAAAGGATTAAGGGAGTTTCCCAATCAACTCAATGAATTTACAAGAAAGTGAACCTTTATTTGGAACTGTGCATTATCTTGTCTCCCCCTGTATGGTATGGTGGCCATAGCTACAGAACCTTAAGAGGACAGAAGATAATGCCTTATTAATTCTTAGTGACAGGTTATCTAGGGTGCTATGGAAAAATCACTCCTTTGTTCTGGATTATAAACGTGAACTTACAGCTCTGCTCAGTCTTTAGGCTTTTTAAATGCCGTCTTTGAGATACTGAGGGAGCATCAGAGTTGAAACTGGGCTTGGATTCTGGAGGGAAGGAATACCTGTGCAGTGCACAGTCTCCTTCCTCCATTCTTTGCATGTGTGTGCTTGTACCTGTGGTCAAAGGTATTTCATGATCAATCTTTTGAAAATCCTAGCTTCCTGGATAGACAAAGGCAGCATCATCTTGGAATCTAACCACAGAAGGGAAATCTTGGAATCTAACCTTCTACACAAGGGAAATTTACACAGCATCAGCTTTAGGGAGTTGCCTTGAGAGTAACTCTAGGTTTAAGAGTTCAGGGATTTGGCTTTTTAGAAGAATTCCTGAATAGTATGTTTTTCACTTCTTGGAGTGAGAAGAATTTTGTCCACCTGAAGCTTGAGGATAAGTCAAAGACTAAAACCACAACATAGGGGAGCAAGGGATCTAGGTCTTGCCACCTCATCCTTCCCTCCCTCCCAAATATTGTGGGAGGCAATTTAGATGACAATAGTCTGATAGGAGGGAAAGTTCCTGTTTAGTAGCTCAATAAGTTAACCAATCAACCAACCAAATCAACATAATTAAATTTTTGGGGGAGCTGGTTGACTACTATGATTGTATTTGTGTTCTGTTATCTGTTTATGGCTTCTTATATGTCATTTTCATCTTCTGAATCTTATGTAGGGTAAAATGAAGGTTGTGCTCCAACTTTTACCCATCTGCTTCTATAGCATTCTATAGCATTAGTATAGAACATAGTGCTAGGAATCTTGTTGCCTTCACTTTTAGAAAGCTCAATATGACCCATGTTAGCAAATTAAAAAAAAATCAAACACTGGCTGATAAGCGTAATTAGCCAAAAAAGGATATGACCCTTTGGAATCCAGGCTATAAGATTTGATCTGGTCTGTATGAATCCATAGCTTGGGGTACCCTAGGCCATTGGTACAAATACATGATCCCTGGCCTCATTTTACTCAAAGTTTGCCCTTGGCTCAAAAGGCAAAATGTATGAGGCTCCTCATTGGTGAAGACTAATTATTCAATGCCTCATGACTATATAAGGGACAGGGGTAGGTAGAGTTGAAGAGAAGAGAAATCTAGGCTCTTCTGGTTTTCAGCTTCAAGAAAGAAGATATGTAATTTCAATCTCTGTTCAGGTTGCTGAAAGGAACTATTTTCTTCAGTGAGCTTTTGAACCTCCTTTTCCATTTGGCTAATTCTGCTTTTCAAAGCATTCTTCTCCTCATTGGCTTGTTGAACCTCTTTTGCCAATTGAGTTAGCCTATTTTTCAAGGTGTTATTTTCTTCAGCATTTTTTTGGGTCTCCTTTAGCAAGGTATTGACCCATTTTTCATGCTTTTCTTGCATCTCTCTCATTTCTCTTCCCAGTTTTTCCTCCACCTGTCTAACTTGATTTTTAAAATCCATTTTGAGCTCTTCCATGGCCTGAGCCCATTGAATATTTATTTCAGATGTTTGGGATACAGAAGCCTTGACTTCTATGTCTTTCCCTGATGGTAAGCATTGTTCTTCCTCATCAGAAAGGAAAGGAGGAAAAATCTGTTCACCAAGAAAGTAACCTTCTATGGTCTTATTTTTTTTCCCTTTTCTGGGCATTTTCCCAGCCAGTTACTTGACTTCTGAATTTCCTCTCCACCCCTCACCTCACCTCCAGATCCGTCCAGCTAGTGCTTGGGGTCTGAGATTCAAATGCTGCTTCCCAGCCTCAGGGCTTTCAGCAGGGGTGGGGCTGCTATTCAGTGTGAGATTAAAGTTCAGGTACTCAGGTGGGGGCAGGGCCGCCTCCCAGGCTCAATTCCTTCAGGGGATTAGATCTTCAACAATGGATCTGAGCTCCTGTCTGCTTTGGGAGCTCCTGTCCGCAGCTGCCTCCACTGCTGCCTCCCAAGGGGGCCCGAGTTATGGAGACACCCTGCTCCCCCCTTGGCTAGTCAAAAAGAGTCTCTCACTGACCTGTGGTATCTGTGGGTGGAGGGACCTTCATGGCCGCCAGAGATTCTGTCCCTGAAGCCTGGTCAGATCTGCTCTTCTCAGTGCCACGTGGCCAGGGAAGGACTGGGGTCTGCTCCAGGTCTGGTGCGCAACGGACCTTTGGTGTTGGTTTTTCAGGGCTCTCTGGAACAGGAATCTCCTCTACTCTGTTGCTGCATGGCTTGCACTGCTCCAGAATTTGTTGGGAGTTCCTCTTTATAGTTATTTTATGGGCTGTGGGTTTGGAGCTAGCATATGTGAATCTTTCTACTCTGCCATGTTGGCTCCTCCCCCAGGTTGCTGAAAGGAGACAAAGACTCTGCGAAGAAGCCAACATGAGAGGAGCTGACAGTCTCTGTTAGGTCCCTATGCCTAGCTTATTACACTAGAGACAGTAGGAAATTTCTCCTTGGGTGACATCTGGGATTCTCTTTCTTGGTTGACTTGAGTTATCTCACAAACAATGGGAGAGCTCATTTATTGTCTCTCTATATATTCTCTTATGGTAAACTTTCTCTGATTTATGTTTTGCTATCAACTTGGATAAATGGGTTTCTTTGCAATTTGTATGCACTGGAATTGTGATCTGGTGGGAAGAAAGTCAAGACTTGAACATAGAGCTAGGGACACTCCTTTCCCATCAAGGAACAAAGATAGGGAGTTGAACTTGAACCTAAAAATTTATTCCCCCAATCTAATAATATTTAAGGGAGTTTTCTAGACTGGACTTTCTTTTCTGAGAAGAGCAGAGTGGCCTGCCTCTGGCCCCAATGTTCTGCTTTCCCTCCTGGTGGGAATAGATGTCTCCCATAGAGAAAGTTTCGGGGAGAGATGAGGAGATGCTAGAGATACTGATTCTTGCCTCCCTGAGAGTCACATCTAGATATACTCATGTGGACATCCATAATCTATATGGATGAAAACAGCACCCCACATCCACCTATTATGGAAGGATTTTACAAAGTTGTTGAATTGAGTGACATTCTACAAAATAGGATGTAATTTATACATATGAAAGGCATGAACAATGCATTATATTTCTTTGAAAGGAGAGATCACTTCAGGCTATTGGATCAAGGAAAACTTTATGGACAAGGTGACACTGAAGCTGGAAAATAAATGAGGAATCAGTTGAGCCCAATATGAAGAACAGATAGGGTTTCAGTAGGTAGAGAGGATTGGTATATGAGAGATGGTTCCAGGCATAGGAAGTAGTGTGAAAAACGGTGCAGATGCATGAAAGCAATGGATGTTTCTTTTGAATAGTGAGTAGCACATGGAAATAAGGCATGTGAAGATGAGCAGAGTAAGGTACATCTGTAAAGCTAAATTGGAGACACATGAGGGCTTTAATGCCGGGGTAAGAAAGTTAGATTTTATTTGGTTAAAAATATTTGGGCTTAATCTGATAGAAATGCCACTAGGCAAACCTTGAAGGTTTTTGAGTAGGGCAGTGATATGACTAGAGGATGAATCTGGTAGTGGTGTGAAGGATGGATGAGAGTGATCCAAAGTGGAGATCAAAGGATCACCCAGCATTTACTGTTCAGCTTTCAACTGTTGTGGGAAGAAAATTGAGATTTTTTTTCTTGACCTGAACTGGAATTAGAATACTTTGTCATGTAGTTCTGTTACCTAGTTAACTCCCAATGCCTCTGACTCATTCACATAGACTGAACCTATCCATTTAGGGAGGAATAGGGTGATACAATTATTTTCTTACTGGTTTTCTTGAATACTTAGATCTGCTGGGTGGTTTACATCCATTTTTAAAGGAGTGATACAGCTACAGAGAGATAGAAATGACTTATTAAAGGTCACAAAGAAGGCATGTAGCATACTTAAAACTGGAACCTAACTGAACCGACAATGTCTTGGAATCAGAGGGCACCCTGGAGGTTACATAATTCAACTTTCCATCCAGTGAAAAGAGCAGAGGAGTCAGTCATGAAATCTGGGTTTGTATTCCATGCCTGCTGCTTATTAGTTGTGTGGCCTTCTTCCTCTTTCAGGTGTTGTCTATATATTGCTATAAATTCTCCTTAAAGAACTGAACTTACAGGCTAGCAGATTTACTCCATCTTATTGCGTTGATGCAAGGGCATAACCTGCTGTTATGCTTCATTGTTGTTAGGTGACCTCCTCTGCTTCCTTTTGTAATTTTGCATGACTTTGATGATGTCTTTTGGGTCATTTCTCATGCAAACACCATCAACTGGTAAGACTCCTCAGCCTACTCTATCATGTGTTTTTCTATTATCCGTTGGGTCAGTTGTAATTGTGATTTGTCTATAATTCTAGAGTTCTGTTATTCAAAGCTGCATCCTATGAACATAGCAGCAGCAGCAACAGTAGTAGTATTAGTATTAGTAGTAGTAGTAGTAGTAGTAGTAGTAGTGACAGGAGAAGGGGGAGAGGGAGGAAGAGGAGTAGTAATAACTAACATTTATATAGGACGTACTTTATGTCAGGCACTTATATTATAAAAATAAGTGTCTGGAGGCAGGGAGCAGCTTTGTATCACTGAAACTGCCATTCAACTTTTCAAATGCATTTAAGACTCTCTTCTCTTATTTGATTTTGGGCCCAAATCATTGTTCATTTGCGCTGTTTGTCCAAGATAGATGGACTTAACTCAATGAGCTGACCATCCAAATGCACATCATTATCTTGGCAACATCCAGTCTTCATCCACTTTGTTTTTCCTGTGTGAACATGTAGGCTGATCTCTTTTGTGTGGCCTTAGATATCACAGAAGGATAGTATTTGTTCCTGCAGTGTTCCAGGCCTTGATACAATGAGCACAGTGTCATCTGGAGACAAGTACATCTTTTTATAGAGATGATAGAAAACAACCCAAGGTCTCTAATTACATACGCCTGAGCTGTAAACACATTGATTTTACACAGTCTCTGCTGAGTACACATGTGATCTGGTGCAGCTGAGATTTGTTTTCTGAATTCATTAGCAGTGACCTCTTTGTGATTCTGCCTCAGGTTATGGGCCTTAGGAAGACACTAAGAGAAGCCCTTTCTGCCTGTGAAATTCTAATGAGATGCTGAAACATAGTAAGCCTTGGTGAGGAAGGGAATAGTCACACTGTGACAGAATGGGCAGCATTGAATTGTTTCTATGTGGGCACCACTGTTGTGGGTCCAAGACCAATATATCCCCTTGAACTTGGGAAATGGCATAATAAGCATTTCTGTACTACTTCAGAGGAATCTCTCAGAGAAAGGAACCTCTCATCTGATTTCTGGACCCCAGTTCTCTTTTCAGGCCTGTCTATACAAACAAAATGAATGTCCCAAAAGGGAGAAGTTATATTCCCACTGTGCCTTTCCCTGGTTGGACCAAATCTGGAGGAAGCATTGTGCTTAATTTTAGGTCCCACAGGTCAGGAGGGGCTTTCAGCTGAAACATATACAGAAGAGGTGGACTAGGATTGTGAATGGACTACAGACAAAGTCATATGAGGAATTAGTTGAAGCAACTGGCAAGGGACATGATCACTGTTGTATGTATTTGCAAGGGTCCCATAAAGGTGTAATAAGAGAGAGGGATCAGAATTGCTCTGATTGGCTGCAAAGGGAAGAACTAGGAGTATTGGAGCTCAATATAAGGCAATACTTTCTGTTCAAAAAGGGAAAGTGTTGACTGAGGAGTGAGGCCTATTTAACTCCTTTTCAGGATTTTTATAGAGGGGATTCTTATTTCATTTGGTGTTGGACTAGATCCTTCTTTAAGGCCCTTCCTATTCTGAAATGCTGGGATTCTATAGAAATGAGGAAAGATTTGGTGAGTTGGCTGTATATAGAATAAGCCTAGATCATAAGATCATAGATTTACAGTTTAAAGTGACCTTATAGGTCATCTTCAGATAGGGAAACTGAGGCCTGGAGAAGCCAAGTGACTTTCTCATAGTCACATGTGTAGTAAAGTTTGAGGTCAAACTACTGAAGCTAGTAGATCCAACAATATACTTGGGTAAATTTTCCTTTGGCCAATCATTTTGGATTCATTGAAAAAACAGGAAAATAGTGGAAGTAATTTCAAAAGGATTGAAAACCAATACAGATACAGTGAGTCATATCCTTAAGGTTCTCATCATATTCAACAAGGAGTGAAGGAAGCCTCATATTTGGTGTTAGATGACCTGGGTTCATTTACTTACTTCAAAGGGTTGTTATGATAGAGTACTTTGTAAACCTTTAAAGGCTATAAATGTAACTAATAATAATTAATATTATTAATTGATAGCTAATTATTATAATAATAAAATTTGGAAAAAACTCCATGCAAAGTAGTTAAGATATCTTGGTATTTAGAAAATGAAGCCCTTAGTTATCTGGAAAACTATTTAGAACAACTAGAGCTCCCTAGAGCTGTGGTCTCTCACTTTTTTTGATCATACACCCCTATCAGTAAGGCATTTTTGAGCATGCATCTTGATATGTATATATTTATCTTTTTATACTATACTAATAATTATCACATTATAAGAACACAAAATTAGAAGATAAAAATAGAAGATAAAAAGGGATTATGCTTGATACTAGATAATGTTTGATACTAGAGGAAATAGGGAGCCACTGGAACTTAATGAGTAAGGAAGTAACGTGGTCAAGTCTACATTTTAAGAACAATTTTTTGACAAGTATGTGGAGATGATTGTCTAGAAAAGAGACTTGAGGCAGGGAGATCAATTGGAAAGTTTTTGTAATAGTGCTGGTGAGAGGAAATGAAGTCCTGAACTAGGATTTTGCTTGTTTGAAATAAGAGGAGAGATACTAGAGATGTAGAAATAGAAATAAGATTTAGTAACTGATTGACTATGTGGGGTTGACAAGTTGTGAACCTGAGTGACTGGCAAGTATAGAGACCCCCAGCCCCCCACCAGGACGTGACCTAAAGGGCAGGGGGTGGGAGCTACTGAAGAGTGAAGGAGATAATTTCACTATTGTTGCTTGTTCAGCTGCTGCTTTGGGTGTCTGGGGAGTGTTTATGTGGTAACAGCTTTGACTCAGAGAAAGAACGTTGGGAGTGTGTACAGGGGAAGTACCAGTCAGATTGCGATTGCATTGGGAAATACGTGTAGATGTAGTTGTGTTGGAGATAAGACCCATGACTGAATATCATGAGAAAGGTGGAATATAATCCATCATCCCATTCTCTGGTTGATCACACACCTCCTTGGGGTCAGGTCTTGGCTCCTACTTCAGAGACCAGTGCTTGAGAGCGTCTCATTCTTGAAGTTAGCTGAGAGCTGCTCAGAAGTTTTGATAAATTATTACTCTGGGGAAAAAGTAAGAGTACCTATTTAGAAGATAATTTCAGGGATGGCAAAAGGTCTAAATAATACTGATCAGTTCATTTAGCTGTTGAGTGTGTAAAAATTGGACCCAGGTTGACAGTGCAAGCATTTATCTTGAACATTGGATCTCATGTCATCAATCATCTCTTTGATAAGGAGATCTTCACACAACTGACAATCCCAGAACATTTTCTTTAGTTTTATTTTTGACTTTTGTAAATAAAAAGATCATTTATTGAACTACTTCTTAGAACTGAAATGTCATATGCATGTGGTCACTTAATTTTTTTACAGGTTTATTATAAGATTTAGAGCTGAAATCATCTAGCCCCAAACATTAATTTTTTAGAGATAAGAAAACAGATTGAAGGAGACAAGTGACTGAGATCACACAGTAAGAAGCAAGGCTGAGGCTTTTTAAAAAGTAAATGTATATTTTCAGCCAGCAAAACTTTTCCTTCTCTCCCTTCCATCCATTGAGAATTAAAGAAAAGGAAAACCTCTTTTTATAAACTTGTATAATTAAGCAACACAAATTTCCGCATTACTAAGGCAAAAACATATGTTTATATATGTGCATGTAAGTCTATGTGCACATGTATACATACATTCATCTACACACATGAATACATGCAAACACATGTATGTATACATTTAGTCTCGTGCTGCACTCTGAACCTTTTGTACCTCTATCAGGAGATGGGTAGCATATTTTATCATTAGTCATCTGGACTTATTCTGATTAGAGTTTCAAAATCTTCCAAAATTGTTTGTCTTTACCATATTGTTTTAATTATGATCTTGGTTCTATTTGTTCTACATCAGTTAATTCAAGTCTTCCTGTTTCTTTGAAATGATCCCCTTTATTGTTTCTTACAACACAATAGTATCTCATTATCTTTTTATACCATAGATTGTTCAGCTATTTTCCAGTTGGGGATCCTCTTGGATTCTAATTCTTTGCCATCTCAAAAAAAGGGTAATAAAAATTTTTGCATATCTTTAGTTAGAATTCATTTTTTTAGGGCTCCTCCCTCCTTTAATATGTCTTTCCTCTTATCCTCTCTGATCCCTTCTCCCCTTTCCCTCCTATTTTCCTTTTGAATGAAATTTATTTCTGTATCCAACTGTGTGTATTCTTTCATTCTTTGACCAGTTCAGATGACAGTGAAGTTCAAGCATCAGTTGCTATCTCCATCCCCTCCTTGTTTGCAAAGATTTCTACTTGTATACTTTGATGGGGTTTCCTAATCTTTTTCTTATTTTCTTCCCTCAATGTATTCCTATTTATTCCCCTTTCTATTCTTCTTTAATGTCATTAAAACAAAAGAACCACTCCTAGACTTTCTGTCTAATTAGACTCCTTCTACGACCTTGATGATGGTAGGATTCAAGGGGGACATATGTATAATTTCCCTATATTAGAATGCAAGTAGTTTATTCTTCTTTAGTCTCAGACGATTTTTAAAAAATTCATATTGACTTTTTTTCTAAATAACTCTGGTCTTTTCATTGGTAATGCTTGGCAGTATCCTATTTCACGAAAATTTCTTTTCTGCACTTCCTCTTACCCCTTCCAGTTTATTCTCAGTTTTTCCAGGTAAATTGCTCTTGGTTATAAACCTATATCTCTTGTATTCTGGAATAGCATATTCTAAGCTCTTAGCTCCTTCATAGTAGTGGCTGCTAAGTCTTGTGTGATCCTGACTGTGGTTCCTCAGTGCTTGAATTTTTTCTTTCTGCTTATAGCATTGTTTTTTTTTTTTTTTAACTTGGAAGCTCTGAATTTTGACTATAATGTTCCCAGGAGATTTCATTTAGGAGGTAACTGGTGGATTCTTTCTATTTCCACTTTGATTTCTGGTTCTAAGAGATGTGGGAAGTTTTATTTGATGATTTCTTGAAATATGATATCTGGGAGTTTTTCTTTGGTCATTGCTTTCAATTAGTTCCATGGGTTAAATTACCTCTTATAGATTTGTTTTATAGATCAGTTGTTCTTGATATGAGATAGCTTATATTTTTCTATATTTTTTGATCTTTTGACTTTGTTTTAATATTTCTTTTTGTCTCCTGATGTCCTTAGCTTCTATTCAGTCCATTTAATTTTCAAGAAGTTTATTTCTTGGGCAAGGTTCTCTATCTCTTATCTCAAGCTGTAAATTCCCCCTTTCAATTCTCTCTTACCTAGTTCTTTTTCTTTTATTTCTTCCTCTAACACTTTTATTTCATTTATAAAAATATTTTAAGCTCTTGATCATCTCTTTCAAGAATTCTTGTTGAATTTGTGTCCTATTTGTTTTTTCTTTGAGTCTACTTGAGATGTGTTAGAGTCATTGTCTTCCAAGCTGTATCTTGAGCATTCCTGTTACATAATGGCTTTTCATCGTGGGATTATTTTTTTATTTGTTTCTTTGTTCACATCTCCACTCTACTTCCTAACCCCAGACTTTGTGTTAGGGCCAGGCTCTGCACACTTTTTAAAGAAATGTCTGGGCTTGTCCTGATGTTTCTTTTTTGGGAGTATTGACATATATTATTTTAGGATCTCAAAAACAGCTCAGGCTAGGGATCTGCAAGTGTTCAAAGTCTCACAAATGTTCTGACCCAGGGCAAAGACTGATCACGGCTTCCTTTGTCTGACCTCTGCCAATTCCTGACCTGGGTTAGGGTCTGTATAATATGCCTGTGGGCTTGCCTGTTTGGAGTTTCACTAGACTACTGCAGGACTCATCCAGTTGTAAATCTTTGTTCGTTCAGAATGACAGAGCTAAAGACTTCCTTTAGACTTGAGATTACTGTTCTGGTTATTCTTTAGTATGGAGACTGGGTTAGAAAATAAAACCAAGACCCTATTCCACTTCTGCTGCCAGAGCTACACAACCCCTTGTTTCCATAGCCAAAGCCTTTGATCACTCCTTACCCTGGACTGCAAGCTGTAGATGCATATACCTTCCTCATTTTGACTTTAGGGCTATATTTTGAAACTGAATAGTGAATGGCAGAGCTGCCAGGTGGCATCTGATCCTGAATTCTATACAAGTTTATTTCCCTTTATGCCAGATCTGGGACTTTTTGCTCTAGTGCCTAGCCTCTCCTGGTCAGATCTTGTCTCTACTGTCTGTAGACCTCTCTCCCCTTATGCTATCTTGGGCTCAAAAATTGACTCATGATTTTTTCTTGAATTTCCTGATCAGGATCTGGACTGATGAATTTTCTAGATCTGTTTGGAGGTTTTTTGAGGTTGCGGAGGGGTGAGGTCACTCAGGATATTTCTTCTTGCTACTTATCTGTCTTGGCTGTTCCTGAGGACTAGGATTTTAAAAAAATGACTAATGTAAGTCAAATTCTACCTTTCTAGTATTTTCTATAACTTATACATATCCACTTGACCAAAGACATTTCTAACAGTGATGGAGCAAGGAAGCTTTTTTATTTATTTTTTATTTATTTAACTTTTTACATTCATTTTCACAAAATTTTGGGTTCCAAATTTTCTCCCCTTTTGTCCCCTCCACCCACCCCAATACACCGAGCAATCTAATTTTCCCTGTCTCCAATCTGCCCTCTCTTCTGTCATCCCTCCCTTTTCTTGTCCCCATCTTCTCTTTTGTCCTATAGGGCCAGATGACTTTCTATTCCTCATTAACTGTATGTCTTATTTCCTAGTAGCAACAACAATACTAAACAGTTGTTCCTAAAACTTGAGTTCCAAATTCTCCCCATCCCTCCCTCCCCCCCCCCATTCCCTTTGGGAAGGCAGGCAATTCAATATAGGCCATATCTGTGTAGTTTTGCAAATGACTTCCATAATAGTCATGTTGTGTAAGATAAACTGAATTACCCTCCATCCTATCCTGCCCCTTATTGTTTCTATTCTGTCTTTTGATCCTGTCCCTCCCCAAGTGTTGAGTTCAAATTGCTCCCTCCTACCATTGCCCTCCCTTGCATCATCCCCCCCTTGCTTATCTCCTTCTCCCCCACTTTCCTGTACTGTAAGATAGGTTTTCATACCAAAATGAGTGTACATTTTATTCCTTCCTTTAGTCAAATGTGATGAGGGTAAACTTCTTGTTTTTTTTTCCTCAGCTCTCCTCTTTTTCCCTCTACTAAAAAGTCTCCTGCTTGCCTCTTAAATGACATATAATTACCCCATTCCATTTCACCCTCTTTCCTCCCCCTACCTTTCTCACCATTTACCTTAATTTTTTTTAAGATATGGTCCCATCTTATTCAATTCACTCTGTGCTCTCTGTCTCTGTATGTGTGTGCATGTGTGTATGTGTGTGTGCGTGCATGCGTGTACATGTGTGTGTGTGATCCCACCAAGTACCCAGATACTGAAAAGTTTTAAGAGTTACAAATATTGCCTTTCCATGTAGGAATGTAAACAGTTCACTTTTGGTAAGTCCCTTATGACTTCTCTTTGCTGTTTACTTTTTCATGCTTCTTCTCATTCTTGTGTTTGAAAGTCAAATTTTCTTTTCAGCTCTGGTCTTTTCATCAAGAATGCTTGAAAGTCCTCTGTTTCATTGAAAGACCATATTTTCCCCTGAAGTGTTATACTCAGTTTAGCTGGGTAGGTGATTCTTGGTTTGAGTCCTAGTTCCCTTGACTTCTGGAATATCCTATTCCACACCCTTCGATCCCTTAATGTAGAAGCTGCTAGATCTTGAGTTATCCTGATTTTATTTCCACAATACTGGAATTGTTTCTTTCTAGCTGCTTGCAAGATTTTTTCCTTTACTTGGGAACTCTGGAATTTGGCCACAATGTTCCTAGGAGTTTCTCTTTTTGGATCTTTTTCAGGTGGTGATTGATGGATTCTTTCAGTACTTATTTTGCCTTCTGGTTCTAGAATATCAGGGCAGTTTTCCTTGATAATTTCATGGAAGATGATGTCTAGGCTCTTTTTTTGATCATGACTTTCAGGTGGTCCCATAATTTTTAAATTGTCTCTCCTGTATCTATTTTCCAGATCAGTTGTTTTTCCCATGAGATATTTCACATTCTCTTCCATTTTTTCATTCTTTTGGTTTTGTTTGGTGATTTCTTGGTTTCTCAGAAAGTCATTAGACTCTATCTGTTCCATTCTAATTTTGAGAGAACTATTCTCTTCAGTGAGCTTTTGAACCTCTTTTTGCATTTGGCTAATTCTGCTTTTGAAAGCATTCTTCTCCTCATTGGCTTTTTGAACCTCTTTTGCCAATTGAGTGAGCCTATTTTTCAAGGTGTTATTTTCTTCAGCATTTTTTTGGGTCTCCTTTAGCAAGGTGTTGACCCGTTTTTCATGCTTTTCTTGCATCTCTCTCATTTCTCTTTCCAGTTTTTCCTCCACCTGTCTAACTTGATTTTCAAAATCCTTTTTGAGCTCTTCCATGGCCTGAGCCCACCGGACGTCCACCTCGGATGTCTGGGATACAGAGGCCCTGCCCTCCACGTCTTTCCCTGATGGCAAGAATATTTTCTCGTAATCAGAACCGAAAGGTGGGATCATTTGCACCTGCTCAAAGAAGCTCTCCATAGTCTTATTTTTCTTCCCTTTTCTGGCCATTTTCCCAGCCAGTTACTTGAATTCTGAGATTCCTGTCCACCCCCACCTAGATCTTCCCAGCTCGAAGCTTTTTTTTTTAAGGGCTCAGGTGAAATAAAAATTATTCCACTATCCATTTAGGTTGCTGAATCAGATTCACTTGATTACATGAGTGATCACATTTTACAGAAATGGGCTTGGGTTAAAGGAAAGACTATGTCACCACCTTAGCTCAGTTGCTAGAACAGGGCCTCTCAATTCTAGGATTAAAATCTGTTCAGACCATGCATTATCAACTTTAAGGAGGAAGAATGGTGGAAATGGTGGAAAAACAATAGAAGACATACATGGGTCTGAGTTCTGACTTTACCATTTGCCCTAGTTATTTGACCTTGATTCAGTCAGAATCAAGAGTTTTTTTGTTCCAAGGGACTTCTGAGGCCACCTAGTCCAATCATTTCCATAATAAGAATCCTTTCTGAACCCTCATAAACCTTTGTTTTAAGATATTTAGTGAAGGAGAATCCACTACATCCCAAACTACTTTACTTTTCAATAGCTCTTGATATTACACTCAAATATCCACCTTTGTAGCTTCCACACATGGTCCCTGGTTTTAAATGGTGGTCCTAACCATAACAAGTGTAATGCTTCTTCCTCTTCCATATAGCAGCTCTTCAGATACTTTAAGACAGCTATCATATCCTTCCTGAGATTTCTTTTTGATTTATGCTAATCATCCCCAAATCTTCCAACTGATCTTCATATTGTATTGTTTTGAGGACTTTTTCTACCCTGGTTGTATTTTCCTAGACACCCCCAGATGGCTATTGTCCCTCCTAAAATATATTGCCTGAAACTGACCACAACATTTCAAATGTGTCCAATCAGAGAATAGTAGATATGTAGATAGTAGAAAGGAACTATCATCTCTTTTTCTTGATATAGCTTCAGATGCAGTTAACTTTTTCAACTTCCATTTTATATCATTGACTCAAATTTCCATGCAAATGAATGACTATCTAACTATACACTTCCTACTAGCGAAGTTGATTTTTTGAATCCAACTGTAGAAATTGACATTTATTCTATTAAACTGTTTTCCCTTCAGTTTGCTCCATTACTCTAGACTATCAAAATCTTTTGGGATCCTGACTCTGTCATATAATGTGCCAGCTATCTATCTCTGCTTTGTGTCAACTGCAATTTTGACAAATGTGCCATCTATATTTAAGTCACTGATAAAAATATCAATCAGCACAAGGACTTTCCAAACCTTAGTTTTCTCATCTGTCTCAGTGAAGTGAGAATAAAAATAGCTGTACTTCCCATCTTATAGGGTTGTTGTGAAACTCAAAGGAGCTAATAGATGCAAAATGTTTTGCAAATCAAAAGTAATACACAAATGCCAGATATTTATCCTCCTCTTCCCCTTTGTCTTCTTCCTTCTCCTCCTGATTAAATGCTTCTGCAATATTTATGGCTTCCAGAAAAGCCACTAAAATTCTTCTTTAACAAAAATTAGCTAATTATTTTTGTAGGATGGATATCACAAGAATGGCCGAGTTGCTAAAATCCTGGGAAAGCATTTTGGAAGGTCCTAAGTGAAATGTAACTTGCTTAAGAACATAGAACATTAGTTTTCTGCCTTTGGTTCATAGTAGGAGCTTAAAAAACATTTGCAAAATTGAATTGCAGTAAATGACTATGAAGTTATGTGGTTCTGCAAAGACAATGATTATAAGTGTAAGAGGGACTTCCCATCCCCCTTTAATGTAACTAACAAGATACTTTGTGCCTGATAGGATGCTCAAGTCCTGATTTCTTTATCAAGTGAAAGTCCCTCTCTGAGTGACAGAATCAACCAATAAACAGCCAAAAAGGTTGGCACAAATAATTCCTTGATGAATTTGGGAGGAGTGATATGTTTTGAAAGGTTGGATAAAATCAGATGAGGATACAAATGAAATGTATTGGGAATAATTGAAAGAGTTAGATGTAGCCAGGGTATGTGAGAAAAGAGTGCATATATGTATATGAGAGAAGAGATTCTAACAGCGTAACTAAACTTTAGTAGCATTTTGAGGAGTCAGACCCTTGGACAGATGGTAAAGTATGTCCCAGATTCTTGTGGGGATTGGTTTTGTACCAATTGTTCTTATGTTTTCTGTTTAGTAAGCAACCTTCACTAAAAGTTGATTAAGTTTGGCTGGTTAATTGATAATCAATGAAGGAACAAACTAACTGGGGTTCATGGATTATGGTAGTGCTACAAAACCCCTCAAACTCTTAAGGTTACCTTGGGTCTCCTAAGGAAGCAGTAATTGATCTCCCTTGGGGGAACTTGCCCTCCTATAAAAGTCAGGATCGTTACAGCCCAGAATGGGTGGTCCAATGAGATAAAATTATGTAAAAGTTGCTCATTTTTTATTAGGGGTCAGAAAGGAGATTTCTCAAGCATTTACAGATCAGAAATTAGAAGGAACTTTTGAGATGATTTAGCCCAAAATCTCATTTTATAGAAAATAATATTGGAGCTTGGAGAAACTGGATGACTTGCTGAAGGTTATATAGCTATCCAGTAACAGAACTGGGACTGGAATTTCTATTTCCAAGCTGGAGCTCAGATGTTTTGCCACTAGGCCACTTTCTCAAGATACCAGGGACTGTCTTGCCACAGAATTCCTGATAACACAAGCTTGTCAAATAGACCAACTGCAAAATATCCTGAGAGTATTGACGGAGCCAGAAGAGGCTGATTTTTTTGATGTCTGAAAATAGATTTATCCTATGCTCCCCAATAACGAAGCAATATCTCAAATCCTCCAGATTAATGATATTCATTTTGATGGAAGGAATTTACATATATTGTGAGAAGAAGCTGCACATGGCTGGAGAGGCTGTTTCAAATGCTCACAGGGTTGTAAAGATCAGGTAATTCCAGATTGGTTGATAGTTAATCAGGCAATCAGAGAAGTAAGATATGCAAGTCAAGAGGTATGTGCTGACCAAAAGCTTATGACTCAATCCCCACTCCCATTTATGAGATTTGGTGTGTTTATAAAACAGACTTTTCAATTAGTTTTTGGAGGTCTATGGTGAATATCTTTATAGGTTTAAGTGGGAGAGAGACTTGTCAAATGGAGGGACAAATCCATCAAAAGAAGACTATTTCAGGAAATCTAAATTCTCTTTAATTTAGTTTGCAACTAAGCCACAGAGCAGTAAATGAAATAACACTTCTGGATTATGGTCACAAAGTTAAAACACCTGAATTAGCATCTAAGGTCCTTTGGAAACTTAAAAACCATTTGTTCTACATGGGTGACTTAAGGACTTCTGGGCTGCCCCCTGTGTCATTCTATCACTTCAATGAATCTGAGATTTCAACAATGTGATAACTTCCTCCAACTGCACAGATTGCAACCTATCCAAGCCAGCTCATCTTGAATGGCCATTCTCCTCCTGTGAATCTACAATAGGAAGTTCATTCTGTTGGGGCCAGCTAGATGGTGCAGTGGAGAGAGTGCTGGGAGACTTCTGATTTCTGTGGCCCTGTGAAAGTTTCTTAATATCTCACAACTTCAGATCCCTCATTTGTAAAATGAGAGGGTTAGAATCTATGGCTTCTAATGTCCCTTTGGACTCTAAATCTATGATCCCAGGATCCTCTAGTTTTTTAGACACTGTATGGATTCCAGTGTAGCACATGTGTCATCCATTGGTTATTCTTCCCTCTTACTCCATGACCTGCTCATTTTTTTCTGGTCATATTTCTCTGATTTCTTTTAGACAGTTCCTAATTTTTAATGTGTTTCAGTCTGTTCATGCTCACCATATACCCCTGTGTTGCCCTTTCAATAATTATAAACTTCAATTCTTCAGAGAATTGCTATTCTGTGACTTGCCACCATGAATATGCAAACTAGTCATCCTCTTTTTAGCTCTTGTTACAAACCTCAGGTTTACCCTCTATTAAATATGTGGAGAGATTGAACTAGATGGTCTTTAAAATTCCTTTCAGCTCTGATATCCTATGGATTTAAGACAGAATGATGAAAGTATAGCTTACTATTACAGATGAGTCTGGGTGAGGATCAAGTCATTAAAGTTCTAATGTGAAGAGAAATCTGACTATAAGCTCCCTGGAGATGAGAAGGAATAAATATCCAGCAATTAAAGAAAATCATTAAGTTGAATTCAGGAGGAAATGCTAAGAATTTTTCTCAATTTAGTCAGTGGACTTAATGCAATAAATACATTCGTTTCATCAGTTCTAAACTTTTGTTTTGTGGAAAAGGGATTTTGGTGTAATGGAGAATTCCCTGGACCAGGCAACAGAGGACCAAGGTTTGGGACTCAGCTTTGACCTTGTATAATGGGAATTTAGGGTTAATGATGGTGGTGGGGGAAGAGTTAATTAAAGTTAATAGGTCTCAATACCTTTTGTTGATTTCTATTGAGGCAGTCGGTCAGAAGGTCCTGCCCTCAGACTCTGAAAAGTATATAAACACTCTGAGGAGAGGTTTTACTTTGAAGCTTACTCATTAGAAGTGTTTGACCAGATGAGACTCTGGGATGTGGCTAAGGAGCCCCTCCCCTGTTTTGAAAACCCAGATGTTGATGCTTCCCTTTCTGGTAACTATGTACGTATTGCTTATGGTCACAGTTGGAAGCCCTGTCTGTTGGTCCTTACTTTTCTGTATTTTTGCTGAAGTTCAAGGTGCTGACATTTTCCCCTGAACTAAGTGAATGATATATGTGCTTGATTAAAGTGGTTGTTGACCACCTCAAAAGTTGCTTTCCTTTTAGAAAAGCAGATCTAAGAACCTGTACAGCAGTCCCTCCTGTGGATGTCAGGGTCCTTGCTGTTACACCTTGGAAAGCCACTTAAACTCTTTGAGTCTCAGTTCCCTTATCTGCAAAATAAGGATGGCAATATGAGCAGTGTCCACCTCTCCTGGTTGTTTTGAAGGCCAAATGATATAATGTATATAAAGTACTTTGAAACCACATGGCACTATGTGAATATATACTGCTATTGTTATATCAGACGAAAATGTTAATGGAAAACCATCCTGGGCATCAACTGAAATTTGCATTGAATATGATCATAACCAGATGAGAAACACAGAAGAGAAGTATCTAACAAGAACAGCTTGTATTGAACCAGGACTGGAAAAATGAATTATTCCAGAAGCAAATCAGACTCTCAGTGTAATAGTCTGAATATAGGCTTCATTCCATCCCTTCCCCCACCCCAAAATCTGCTTTCAAAGTATAAAACCCGAGTTGGCTT
Organism: Bettongia penicillata ogilbyi; assembly: GCA_023548195.1. NCBI lineage: Eukaryota > Metazoa > Chordata > Mammalia > Diprotodontia > Potoroidae > Bettongia > Bettongia penicillata. Next base: position 3,108,057 of record JAJHZJ010000381.1, on the reverse strand, counting down.
ATCATTGCTCATTTTGTTTTCTCTGCATAATTATGCACATGGTGTGTACCTATATATTATTTTCTTTTCAAAAGGCCAATGCCCCATAAATTTGTCAGTAAAAACGACCACATGTTTTTATGGCAATAAATCTTGCTAACACAGAATCTAACCTGCCTCTTTGAGATATGATAGGAGCAGCTGGTGGATTTGGGATGAACAGCAGGGCAAGGGAAGCTGATGCCAGGTGTGAGGGATCAGACATGTTTCGTTCAGGGGGTGCTGTCTGGAGACCACAGGGGTTGGCGAGCATCCTTTCTAGTCTCAGCGTTCTATATGCTTCAGATCCCACTAAATTCTGGTTTCTTGATTTCAGAGGAATAGATTAGAGCCTGAGGGATTAATGAATACACTCAGAATCTTGACTTTTATTATCAGTATGACAGATTTGGACCAGAGTTTAAATTCTCCTATGTCACAAACTACTTCTGTTACTTAGCCTTTATGCCTCAGTTTCCACATCTGTAAATTGTGAGTGCATTCTATGTGCTTGCCAAGTTGCTTTCCATTTCCAGATCTATGATCCCATGGTCCCATGATGAGATAGATCGATCAATTAGAACTAACTAAAGAGACTATGGAAATGACACAGGAGCAGACATGCTAATTAGCCCATGAAGCATTATGGTATAATTGAATGAATATGATATGGTGGAAAGAATTCTGGATTGAGAATCAGGTGATCTGGATTTCAGTCCTAGCTTTGTAACTAATTTGCCAGGTATTTGAACAAGACACTTTTTAAAAAAAATTTATTTATTTATTTTAATTTAAATTTATTTATTTAACTTTTTACATTCATTTTCACAAAATTTTGGGTTCCAAATTGTCTCCCCTTTTATCTCCTTCCCCCACCCCAATACACTGAGCAATCTAATTTTCCCTATCACCAATCTGCCCTCTCTTCTATCATCCCTCCCTTCTCTTGTCCCCATCTTCTCTTTTGTCCTGTAGGGCCAGATGACTTTCTATTCCCCATTAACTGTATTTCTTATTTCCTAGTAGCAACAACAATACTAACCAGTTGTTCCTAAAATTTTGAGTTCCAAATTCTTCCCATCCCTCCCTCCCCACCCATTCCCTTTGGGAAGGAAGGCAATTCAATATAGGCCCTATCTGTGTAGTTTTGCAAATGACTTTGATAATAGTCATGTTGTGTAAGACTAACTGTATTTCCCTCGATCCTATCCTGCCTCCAATTGTTTCTATTCTGTCTTTTGATCCTGTCCCTCCCTGAGTGTTGACTTCAAATTGCTCCCTCCTCCCATTGCCCTCCCTTCCATCATTCCCCCCACCTTGCTTATCTCCTTCTCTCCCACTTTCCTATACTGTAAGATAGGTTTTCATACCAAAATGAGTGTGCATTTTATTCCTTCCTTTAGTCAAATGTGATGAGGGTAAACTTCTTGTTTTTTTTCTAAGCTCTCCTCTTTTTCCCTCCACTAAAAAGTGTCCTGCTTGCCTCTTGAATGAGAGATAATTTACCCCATTCCATTTCACCCTCTCTCTTCCCACTACATTTCTCTCTCACCATTTACCTTAATTTCTTTTAAGATATGTTCTCATCCTATTCAATTCACTCTGTGCTCTCTGTCTCTGTATGTGCGTGCATGTGTGTATGCATGTGTGTGTGCACGTGTGTGTGTATGTGTGTGTGTGGTCCCACCAACTACCCAGATACTGAAAAGTTTTAAGAGTTACAAATATTGTCTTTCCATGTAGGAATGTAAACAGTTCACTTATGGTAAGTCCCTTATGACTTCTCTTTGCTGTTTACTTTTTCATGCTTCTTCTCATTCTTGTGTTTGAAAGTTAAATTTTCTTTTCAGCTCTGGTCTTTTCATCAAGAATGCTTGAAAGTCCTCTGTTTCATTGAAAGACCATATTTTCCTCTGAAGTATTATACTCAGTTTTGCTGGGTAGGTGATTCTTGGTTTGAGTCCTAGTTCCCTTGACTTCTGGAATATCCTATTCCACGCCCCTCAATCCCTTAATGTAGAAGCTGCTAGATCTTGAGTTATCCTGATTGTATTTCCACAATACTGGAATTGTTTCTTTCTAGCTGCTTGCAAGATTTTCTCCTTGACTTGGGAACTCTGGAATTTGGCCACAATGTTCCTAGGAGTTTCTCTTTTTGGATCTTTTTCAGGTGGTGATCGATGGATTCTTTCAATATTTATTTTGCCCTCTGGTTGTAGAATATCAGGGCAGTTTTCCTTGATAATTTCATGGAAGATGATATCTAGGCTCTTTTTTTGATCATGACTTTCAGGTAGTCCCATAATTTTTAAATTTTCTCTCCTGGATCTATTTTCCAGGTCAGTTGTTTTTCCCATGAGATATTTCACATTCTCTTACATTTTTTTCATTCTTTTGGTTTTGTTTGGCAATTTCTTGGTTTTTCAGAAAGTCATTTGACTCCATCTGTTCCATTCTAATTTTGAGAGAACTATTCTCTTCAGTGAGCTTTTGAACCTCTTTTTCCATTTGGCTAATTTTGCTTTTGAGAGCATTCTTCTCCTTATTGGCTTTTTGAACCTCTTTTGCCAATTGAGTGAGCCTATTTTTCAAGGTGTTATTTTCTTCAGCATTTTTTTTGGTCTCTTTTAGCAAGGTATTGACCCGTTTTTCATGCTTTTCTTGCATCTCTCTCATTTTTCTTCCCAGTTTTTCCTCCACCTGTCTAACTTGCTTTTCAAAATCCTTTTTGAGCTCTTCCATGGCCTGAGCCCACTGGACATCCCCCTGGGATGTCTGGTATACAGAGGCCCTGACCTCCACATCTTTCCCTGATGGTAAGAATCCTTCCTCGTCATCAGAATTGAAAGGCGGGAACATCTGAACCCCATCAAAGTAGCTTTCTATAGTCTTATTTTTCTTCCCTTTTCTGGGCATTTTCCCAGCCAGTTACTTGATTTCTAAGATTCCTGTCCACCCCCGCCTATATCCGCCCAGCTAGTGCTTGGGGTCTGAGATTCAAATGGGCTTTCAGTGGTGGGCGTGTCTGCTATTCAATGTGAGGTTAAGTTCTAGTGCTTGGGTGGGGGCAGGGCTGCCTCCCAGGCTCAGTTCCCTCCAGGGCTTTATTCAGAGGCCTTCAGTAATGGGGCTAGTGGGGGCAGGGTCATCTCCCAGGCTCAGTTCACTCAGGGGGTTTATGCGGAGACCTGAACTTCTGCCTGCTGCTGTCTGCTGTCCTGGGCAGCTGCTGCTGCCTCTGCCACTGCCCCCGCTGCTGCCTCTGCCACTGCCTCTCCCGCTGCCTCCCAAGGGGGCCTGAGCCATGGAGACACCCCAGTCCCCTCTCGGCCAGCCCAGAAGTCTCTCTCACTGACCTGTAGCATCTGTGGGTGGAGGGACCTTCCTGGCCGCCGGAGGTTCCATCCCTTAAGCCTGCTTGGATCTGCTCCTCTCGGCTGCACAGCCAGGGCAGCACGGGGGTAGACTCCGCTTTCCGGGGCGAGACGTACCCTGGGGACAGTTCTCCAGGGCTCTCTGGGACGGAAATTTTTTCCACTGTGTTTCTGCTCACCTTGCAGTGATCCAGAATTTGTGGGGAGTTCTTCTTGCAGGAAATATATGGGCTGTGGGTTCGGAGCTAGCATATGTAAGTCTTTCTGCTCCGCCATCTTTGCTCCACCCCACAAGACACCTTTCTGCCTTTGAAATTTGTCGGACACATACCAGCTGGTTTTTAGAGCTTCCTTTTTATCATCTATGAATTAGGGTTGCTGTGAGGCTCAAATGTGATAACAAATGTTTTATAAAAGCACTTTTCCAACTTTAAAGTGTTACATGAATATCAGTTGTTAGCCTCATTATTGCTTCTCTAGACTAGCAGTACTGATATGACTCTCCTACATGAGTTGACTATTCAGGACCTGACTGCCTGCCTATCTCATTTGAATTACCTGCCAGATTCCTCCTGCTTAACATGACTCCTTGTCTTGACTGAGCCTAACAAACTCATTGATGCCTACATGATTTCAACCTAGTATGAACAGATTTTAAAACCAAGATTGGACTGGTTTGGACTTTGGTGGGTCCTTGTCCTGGAAACAATTGGAGGTAGAGTAGAATTCTTGAAGAGCAGCCTTGGGGAGCAAGAAGAGTACTAGATCTGGGGTCAAGAGACTCCTCATTCACTAGTATGTGACTTTGAACAAGTCACCCTGAGCCTCAGTTTATTTGTATATAAAATTAGAATAATTGCACTTCACAGAGTTATTATGGGTTAAGCACTTAGTAAGGCATATAAAACACCATATAATAATATTATTAATTAATTAGCTAATTAGTTATTCTTCCTTTCCAGCCTTCCCTTCACCCAGAGCCTTCTCTGGGTGAGGAGAAATTCTCTTATCTGATTAGCTTCCTCCATTACCCCAAATCCATTGCCCCCATCCACCTAAAGTTTTTTAGATTTTTGTGGATTCAGAATATATTCTTAAGGTTCTCTTTCCATCTTCCTCACCTCTTCTCAGGATATACCTTGATTCTACATACTTCATTCTGTCTTCCTTAGGCTAGTGATCTTTGACCTCTATAACCCTCCAAATTTCTGCAAATTTGAGTCCTTCAGCAGCCAGAATTCTTGAGATTGGTCATTTCATTTGGGGACTGAGGAAGAGAGAAATAGTTGCTCCATCAGCCAGTCAATCAACAAGCTTTTGTTAAGTGCTGGCTATGTGTCAGGCACAGTGCTGGGGACACAAAGACAGAAAAATGAGGCATATCCTGACTTCAAGGAGCTTACATTCTAATAGGGTAATAGTATGCCCATATGAACATCTAAACATTACATGCAAAATAGTTTTGGGAGGCAGGACATTAGCTGCTAGGGGAATAAGGAATGGTTTTCTGGGGAAGATAGTGATTGAAATGCATCATGAAGGAAAATAGGAATTCTAAGAGGCTGAGGTAAAAGAGGAAGTAGATTCCAGGCAGGGACCACCAGTGAAAAGGCATAGAGACAGGAGATAAGGCATTGTGTGTGAGAGGGTAATATGGTAGAACCATAAAGCACAAAGAGAGGAGGAATTTATGAGATGAAGTGGTTAGATTGTGAAGAGCTTTAAAAGCTAAAGAGAGGAATTTAATTTATTTTTATTCTTTATCCTGGATGGAAGAGGAAACCACAAGAGGTGTGTGTGTATGTATGTATGTATGTATGTGTGTGTGTGTGTGTGTGTGTGTGTGTGTGACTGGATTTGAACTTTAGGAAAATCACTTTGGTAGCTACATGGAAGATAGACTGAAGTGGGAAGAGACTTTTGGCAGGGAAACCAGATAGGAGACTTTTGAATGAGTCCAGATGACAAGAGACAGGGATGAGGGATTGGATTAAGTTGTTGTGAGGACAAAGATGATCTATTTGAGAGCTGTTATTGAGATGGAAATAACAAGATAAGGTAACTGGTTGGATATGTGGGGTGAAGCCAAGGCCTTGAGAATGACATAAGAGGGTGTGAACTTGGGTTATTGGAGGGATGATGGTTGGCTGCACGATTCCTTGAAAGTAATAGGGAAATTTGGAAGAAGGGTAGGTTTGGAAGGAAAGATAAATTTTATGTTAGTTATATTCAATTTGAAATGCCTGGAGGACATTTAGTGTGAATGTTTGATAGTTTGTGATATGGGATTGGAGCTAAGGAGAGAGATTCGAGCTAGATATATAGTATAGATCTGGGAGTATCTGTACAGGGACAATATCTGAATCTGTGGAAGCCGATGAGAACATCAAATGAGGACGGGTAGAAAGAAAAGACTCCCCAAGACAAAGCCTTTCAAGTAAATCCCAAAGTTAATGGGAATGGCATCGAGGATGAATCAGTGGAGACTGAGAATGAGTGGTAGATAGGAAGAAGAAGCAGGAGACAGTGGTGTCCCCAAAACTGAGAATACCCGGAAGGAGAGGGTGATCGAAAGTGTCCAAATGACGCAGGGAGGACAAGAAGGAGGACTGAGAAAAGTTTATTAGATGAGTCAGTTAAGAGATCTTTGGAAATTTTGGATGGAGAAATTTCAAGTGAGTGATGAGGTCAGAGGCCATATTGAAGAGAGTTTAAAAGAGAGTGAAAGGAGAAAGGAGTATACTGAATGTAGATTTTTCCCAAAAGGGAAAAGCTAGGCTATGCAGAGCCTAATTGGGAGGAATAGATTGAAAGGGAGAGTGCTGGAAGAAGCACAGGAATCTCAATTCTGACCATGCTCAGAGAAAGAGTATATGACTCTTGCTTTAAAAATGTTTTTATCGATGTCTTCTGTTTCTTACATTATCATAGTTATCCCTAGTATCTTTTCCTTTCCTCTTCCCAGACAGCCATCTAATATAACACGTACTACTTTTTAAAGAGGAAAAAAACTCAGCACAACTGACTGATGTATTGAATAAATCTGAAAACTTGTGCAATGTGTATACCCTGTGGACCTCCTGTCTCCATAAAGGTATAGGCTGGGTGTGTTCTCTCATATCTCTTCATTCAAGTGCTGCTTGATCTTTATAATTTTGCTACATCAACTTTTGATTGATTGGTGTGATTTTTCTTTCCATTTACATTCTTAATATGTTAGTGGGTATTTATTGCACAATATGTATGTATTGTATAGTTAGTATGTGTATTGTTTTCTTGGCCCTGCTTACTTCATTCTGCATCAGTTCATGTAGATCTTTCCATGTTTCTCTGTATTTATCACACAAATAATTTCTTACAGAAAAGTGATATTCCATTACATTCATGTGCCACAATTTGTTTAACCATCCTTCAGTCAATGGGCATCTACTTTGTTTCCAATTTTTTGCTACCATGAAAGTATTGCTATAAATTTCTTGGTGTATGTGGGGACTTTCTTCTTATTTATGGGCTATTGTGTTTTGATAAATGTGTGGTTTTGTATTTTGGGGTGATGATACCAATCTGTCTTTTGTTGTACTACCTTCCTAATTCTACTTACCCAGTCTCACAGCTAGCTAGGTCATATATATATTTCATACGTATATGCCAGAACACAAAGACAATGAGCATTTATTGTCTATTATATACCAGACTCTGGTATTACAGAAAAAAACAGTCCTTGGTCTCAAAGAGTTTAGCATCTAATAAAAATAATTATATACAAATTACATATATTATATTTTTGTATGTTCGTATATATGTGTCTATCTATCTATATCTATATATGTGATAAATTAGAGATAATCAAGAGAAAGAAGGCACTAACATTAAGGGGGATTGGGAAAGGCTTTTTGTAAAAGGTTGGATTTCAGCTGGGATTAAAGGAAGTCAGGGGATAGAGATGAGGAGGGGGAGATTGCTGGTTATGCGCTACAGCTGGGGAACATGCAGAGGGTTTGGAAGATAGAGCGTCTTATGTGAGGAACAGTAAGGAGGTCAGTATCATTAGATAGCAGAGGAGTTTGAAGGACAGGAATGTGTAAGAAGACTGGAAAGCTAGGAAAGGGCCAGGTTATGATAAACTATAAAAGCCAAATAGGATTGTTACATTTAATTCTAGAGGTAATAAGGAGCCACTTAAGTTTGTTGAACAGTGTTAACATGGGAAGACCTGAGCTTTAGGTAGATCAGCTTGATAGCTGAGTGAAGGATGGACAGGAATGGAGAGAGGCTTAGGGCAGGGAGACCAACCACCCTTTCATTGCTGGCCTATTGCGTTAGTCTGTAATGGAGGTGATAAACATTTGCACTAGGGTGGTGGCAATGTTGGAGGAAAGGAGGTATAAATGAGAGATGTTAATGAAAGTAGATTCAACAGCACAAAACAACTGATTAGATATGGGGATGAGGAGAGTGAGAAATCGAGGAAATCCATTAATCCATATTTTAATCACCTCTGAACCTCCCTTGACAGACTCTAGCCCATTTCTCCTGTCACTTAGCTCATCCTCTGCGCCTTTTGAAGTCTCCATCCCTGTTCTATTGTGAACAAATTTTGGTGTGGTGGAAAGAATCTTGAAGCTGAGTCTGAGTGCCTGGGTTCAGGTCCTTGTTTGTTGTCTGTAGGACTGTAGACAATTCACTTAGCATCTCCAGCCCCCGTTACTGTAAAGTAAGGAGGTTAGAAAAGATGATGTCTAACATTCCTTCCTCCCTATGATCCTATGATTAGCCTGATTCTGTGAACTCTCCTACAACCTTGATTTTTTCAACTAACTTTGTTTTCTATATTGCTATAACCAGAAGTCTGACTTTAACCTAAGGACATCATTCCCCTTGCACAACTCCTCACAAGTTGTCACTCTTCCAACTCCTTTTGGGGAGGGGATGTGTGTGTGGGGAAGCCTTTTCTCCTTACTTCTACATTCAGGTTATTTCTTTGCCAATCCTTTAATGACTTCTCTTACCAGAGTTGGGGAAGCTGCAGCCTCAAGGCCACATGTGACCCTCTGGGTCCTCAAGTGTGCCACTTTGAATTCAAATTAAACAAAACAAATCCTTTTATTAAGGATATGTATATTTTATGTTATATATGTATACACATATATACACACATTATATATATATACACAAAGGATATATATTTATAATATAAATGTTTTTGGATTTGTGCCTCAAGGCTAAAGGTTCCTCACTCCTAGTTCACCCAATCCATTTTAGTCACAGCCTTTCTCTCCCTGTTTCTATCCTCTATCAGCTTCAGGCTATCTTCCCCAGTTTTTCAGTGAGTTAGAAATTTGACTCATGGTTTTCCTTTCCATGCCAATAGTTGCTATTATCTTCAGTAACTTCAATATTTATATTGATGATTTCTTTAGAAGCCTGACCTCCATCCTCAATTCCTTAACTGCCATATCCAAGCTTTTCATTTTACAGAGAGGGAAACTGAGGCCCAGAGATGGGAAGTGAGCTAACCAGAGTCACACAGCGAATACGTGACTGAACTAGGATTTGAATCAAAGTCTTACTAAATACAAGCTCGATGCCCTCACAAAAATATTAAATTATGGAAGTGTTGAAGTATTTTACTGACTGAAAAAAAAGAAAAGAAAGATCAGTTGCATTTAATTAGCTATTCAGTCTTAACAGTCTATTTCTTAAGTAGCATAGTTTTCTCACCATGTTAAATGTGATTGGAAGAACCTTTGGGTAAGTGTATGTATGTATAGTATCTCCCTCTTCCCCCTACAATGTGTCAATATTTTTTTTGTTTGTCAATATTTTTTATGTTTGTTTTTTCACTATCCATTTTTAAGAGAGAAACTGGACATCAGGTTCATTTCTTTTCTAACTCTACCTCCTTGCTTTAGTCATAGCCTGATTAAAACTTCGTTAGGTTTCTGGAAATTTATAATTCTCACTTAGAGAGAGTTCTCCCTCCCCCAGTGGTTATGTCCTATAAATTTGAGTAAGAGTGAGGAAATAAAAGATTGGGCATAGGAATTCCTAGCTATATCTCCTTCCTTAGGGTATGTACTATCTACTCTGTCAAGTCACAAAAGTCATTCTGCATTGGATTTCTCTCCTTTTTCTTTGAGACTTCCTGCTTTCTTACACTCCATGGACCCACATCACCCCCATCTACTCTCTGCCCCCTTCCACAGTGAAGACAGTAAGACCAGGGTGGGGAATCTGTGACCTCGAGGCCACATGTGGCCTTCTAGGTCCTCGCGTGAGTCTAAGTTTTATAGAACAAATCCTCTTATTACGGAGATTTGTTCTGTGAAGTTTGGATTCTAAGGGCCACGCTTGAGGATCTAGAGGGCCACATGTGGCCTCGAGGTCACAGGTTCCCCACCCCTAAGACCATTAGAATCAGGATACTTGGGCTCTAGACCTAGTTATTCCCCTTAAGCAGCTATGTGACTTTGGGCAAATTATTGTTCCTCTCTCAACTTCACCTTTCCCAGCTGTAAAATCCGAGGTTTGGGTTAGTTAGAGGATATCTGAGGTACCTTTCACCCCTGATGTTTCTTTGCTTTACATTTAAGATTCCATGGTATCCAAGCAAAGATTCAGCAAGCAGTCTGCAGAGTGAATTTAAAACTGCCTGCCATCTAGTGCTCATAGGAAATTGTGCCTCCTTGTGGGGGTTTACTCAGCACTCCCCCTTCCCAGCTTTTGCTGCTGTTTTAATTCTCTTGCTCTATTCTGAGAGTCAGTGTGGTGGTAGCACTGGAGAGCTCACCGGGCCAGCACCTTTCTGACCTGCTGTGATTTTGACCTGACTTAACATGGTGGGATCTCCCTCTGATGGCTGTCTCTGAGTCCTGGCAGCTCTCCATCTGAGCAGATGAAACAGTGACAGATGTAGTGCTGAAACACTAGGAGGGAAAGTGATGTTCCTGAATGAACTAGGATGGAGGGGAGAGATTCAGATTTATCAGTTACCCTTAAAACAACAGGGCACTTTGATAGCTTTAATGACAGGTCTGCTGGGTGTTAGGAGAGGCTCCAGGAATCTTCCAAGTTTGATCGAATGATACCTGTGTTGGCATGTTAAGTGGAAAGATTAAGGACTGTCATTAGTATGAGCAGTAGGTAAATGACAACATCTCCTTTTCCTTGGTCCTCTTGCTTGCTAGGAATTGCAGAGCTCTGTGGGATAAAATGCTAATCTCTATGTCACTCATTCAGTTTTGGATGACTGCAGCAAAAATAATGAGTTTGCTCCAGTGTCTTATTCTACATCATGATCCTAGGTCAGTTTTTCTGTTTAAAGCCAGCACAGACTTCCGATCTTTCCCTGGTCTATTATCCTGTCTATCTAATTTAGACTGTGAATTTGTTGGGCAGCGCTAATTCTGCATTACAGGTTCTAATTCAGTCTAGTGCCTCTTCCTCACCTCCATTCCCAACCACTGACATGAAATAATGATTCAATTTAATATTGGACTGATTTTAAGAGGCAGGATGGTTTAAGGAAATGAGCATAGAATCAGGGGACCTGGGCTCTAGTGTCTGTTCTCCACATAGTTATAGGACTGTGAGAGATAGTCAAAAGTTAAGTTTCCACAGAGTCACTAGATGCTGAAATCATTGAGAATAAGTTAGATAATAAGAAAGCTAGAGGACTGCAGGTTGGTCCAACTAATCAAGAGATAGTTAATGGTCTTCAGAAAATCACAAAGTTCTTGATTAGGGGGACCTAATCTAAAGTTAGCCTGAACCAGATGCGGAATATGACTGGGAGGAATTGGGAGAAAGCTTTTCCTTTCCATGCTTGCTTAATGAGCTACTTGTGTATTAACTTCTCCACCTAGCAGGGAGAGAGCACAAAATTTGGCACAATTCATTTGTTGCGGGGAGAGGAAACATACTAAAGAAATAGGTAGTAGGCATGTAGAGAAGGTGGTGACCTAATGGAGAGCAGACCAACCTATCTCCTGGTGGGAGGATCTGTCTTGAACTAACGGTATATAGCTCATCTCTCTTTTGTACTCAGTACTCTTCCTTCCTAAAAGTGGGGGGATGTTTGGACCCACTTTGACCAAGTTATTCAATTCCTCTAAACTCAAATGTAATAAGTTTTCCTTGATATCTCTTAGTGTCAAACATGTTTCTAACAGGATCTTGGATAGTCACTTTACTTAGCACACAGTCTTGGATATAATAGGCACTCAAAAATACTTGTAGAATGATATAATTAAAATCTCCTATATTTGTGCAATCTGTAACAAAACACTTAGGGGCAGCTAGGTGGTACAGTGGCTAGAGCACCAGTACAGGAGTCAGGAGGACCTGAGTTCAAACTTACCTCAGACACTTGACACTCACTAGCTGTGTGATCTTGGGCAAGTCACTTAATCCCAATTGCCTCATCCTGGGTCATCTCCAGTCATCCTGATGAATATCTGGTCTCTGGATTCAGATGGCTCTGGAGGACAAGTGAGGCTGGTGACTTGCACAGCCCTCTCTCACTCAAAACAAAGTCAAGTGCCAGTCATGTCATTATTTCTCTGATGGCCTGGTCTTCTTCGGCAATGAAGGACAAACACACACCAACAAAAGACTTACTTCTGTGTAACTTACTAACACATGTTAGTAACAACACTAATACATGAGACATATGCTATTACATCTGACACTGGTAGCAACCTTGTGAGATAAAAATTCTAGAGATTTAGGGATGGAAAAGACCTCAGAGGCCATCTCATCCAATGTGTACCTAGAAAGTGATCCCTGTAACAACTTTCCTGGAAAGTGACCATCCAGCCTTTTCTTGGAGATTTCTAGTGATGGGGAGCTCATTATCTTCTTTGGAAGCTCACTATATTTCTAAACAGTTCTGATTGCTATGAAGTTTCTTCCATGTATTAAATCGAAAGGTGTCTCAACTTCTACTCTTAACACCTATGGGGATGAAGAGAAGTTTGATTTCTTGTCTGCGTTAAACCGCTAAATATTTGAGGGCAATTATCATGTTTCTTCTCCCTCAAGTCATTTCTTATCTAGACCATACATATTCATTTCCTTCTTTCAACCATATTCTCATTAGACATCATTTCAAGCTCCAGTCACCATCCTAGTTACCCTCTCTTGTATGTGTTGCAGTTTATTTTTATTCTTTTTTATTTTGATTGACAAGCTTCTACAAACAAACATTTTAATATACAAAATATAGAAAAAGAGGATAATTTATGAAATTGCAAAATTCCCTTATGCGGAATAAGATTTTTTGTGAGTACATTTTAAATTCAGTAGGATAACAAAAAATCTTCCTTGTTCATTTTCCCCTCCAAACTTTCTTGTGCTCTTTTCAGTGTAATTAAATTTTTCATTGAGATTGTTTTTCCTCCTAATTCTTTTGTATCATTATCACTGCTTACTGCCTCTTTCCCTGCCCCGCAGGAAGCCCTCCCAAACAACAAATAATATAATCAAGCAAAACAAATCCACAAATTGGTCATGTCTAAAAATCTATTACTTATTGGACTTCTAGTCCATCATTGCTTTATCAAAAGGTAAAAAACATGCTGTTATTTTCATGATTTTTCCAATCATGATTGGAAAATGATTGCTCAGAGTTCTCAAGTCTTTCAAAGTTATTTTACTTTATATTATTGTAGTCATTAGATAAATTGTTTTCCTGGTTTTTCTTACTTTATGTTGTATCAGTTCATACTTATCTTCCCAGGTGTTTTCCAAATCTGCCTCCTTTCTTCCCTCTCTGATTCTCTTTATTCCCTCCTCCCCTCCCCTTTTTCCTTCCTTCCTTCCTTCCTTCCTTCCTTCCTTCCTTCCTTCCTTCCTTCCTTCCTTCCTTCCTTCCTTCCTTCCTTCCTTCCTTCCTTCCTTCCTTCCTTCCTTCTTTCCTTCCTCTAACTCTCCTTCCTTCCTTCCATGAAAATTTGATATATGTAGGGTATTTTTAATTTGCATTTCTTTTGTTATTGATACGGAACATTTTTGATATGGTTGTGATTGCTTTCTTGAAAAATATTTGGGAAGCGGAGCCAAGATGGCAGAGTATAGGCATTAACCCAACTGAACTCTTCCAATACTCCCCTCCAAAGAACTTTAAAATAACTCCTTAAATCAAATTTTGGAGTGGCAGAGCCAACAAAAGGTTGGGGTGAGACATTTTCCCTGGCCTAAGACAACTTAGGAGGTTGGCAGGAGAGGTCATTGACACTACGGTGTCACAGAACACAGCAAGCAGTGGGCCTTGGAGGCAGCTGGATCATCATCAGCAGCAGTGGTGATAGTAGCAGAAGCTTCAGAAGCTCCTAGACCAGAGACATTAAAAAGGTCAGACAACTTGGTTAGAAGGAGATTATAGGGGACCCTTTGATACTGGGTTCACCTGGTGCTGCTTGACAACTCTATTGCCCATGAGTAGTTCTGGATCTCACTTTCAAGGTGGATAGAAGTGCTTGTGATCAGTCACAAGGGAACATGGGACATGGTCATAGTTCTAGGTCAAGAGGGACACTAGTACTTGGGGTGCTGTAGAGCAGAAACCCTTCCTGGGTAAAGACAAGAATACAGGAGAACTCCCTATTCCCAGGAGTAACTCTTTAAGAAGACAGCAATGTGAAAACAACTACAAATAAATCTTCAAAGAAAAATGGTAGTTGAACCTAAGACCAACAGCAATTACTAGAATAGTTAAAGAAAGAGATAAGATTGGTAGAGAAAAAATTGTGGAAAAAATGAGATTGACCCAAGAAAATTATGAAAAGAGGCACAAAAAATACTGGGGAAAATAACATCTTAGAAAAACAGAATTGGTACAATGGTAAAAGAGGCACAAAAATTCACTGAAGAAAAGAACTCCTTAAAAAGTAGAATTGGCCAAATAGAAAAAGAGGCACAAAAGCTCACTGAAGAAAACAATTCCCTAAAAATTAGAACTGGGCAATTTGAAGCTAATGACTCCATGAGACATCAAGAAAGAATAAAACAAAATAAAAAATGAGAAAAAAGAATAAAACAAAGTAAAAAAATGAGAAAAAAATGAGAAAAAAATGAGGAAAATGTGAAAATCTCACTAAAAAAGCAACTGACCTGAAAAATAGAATCAAGAAGAGATAATCTGAGAGTCATTGAACTACCTCAAAGCCATCATAAAAAAGTCTAGATTTCATATTTTAAGAAATTATAAAGAACTTCCCTGATGTTTTACACCCAGAAGGTAAAATAGAAATTTAAAGAATCCACTGATCACCTCCTGAAAGAGATCCCAAAATGAAAATTCCCCAAATGAATATTCTAGCAAGACGGCAGAATAGGTCAGAAAATTCCAAACTCTCAAGATTTCCCCCCACAAAAGAGATGAAATAGCATCTCAGGGCAAATATTGAGTGGTTAAAATTACATAAGAGTAGAACAGAACAAGGATCCTCCTAGGATAATTGGAGAAGATTTGATCACTGTGAAGAGTAAAAATTTCCAGGTTAGGTCATAGGTCCACTTAAGTAACAAGTGACAAGCCCAGGGGTTAGCTAGTTTGAGAGGTTGCCTTTGCCTCAGCTACAGGAACTTTTATCCCTGAGACAGTGGAGATGTTGGGTGTCTAGCTGGAGAAGATCAAAGGAACCTCTACTGATAAGAAAAGCCAGACCCAACTGTGCTGTGGATACATGGTAGGGGTGAGTACAGAAGCAGTGGGGCAGGGATGCTGCTGGCTGTAGGTACTTACAGGATGCTGGAGGTCTTGGGGTCAGTTCCAGGCCAGAGCGGGAGAACTAAAGGTGCATCTGAGGTCAGAGGCACCAAACCCCATATCCTAGGAGCATAGGTGATTACAAAACTAAGCTACTACAAATTTAAAAGAATGCACAGGCAAAGGAGAAAGAATCCAACCATAGAGTTACTATGGGAATAGAGAAAACTGGGGTTTGTCTTCAAAGGAGGCAGAGAAATCCTTTTCTACCCCAAAGAGTAACATCAAATGCTAACTTGCTCAAAAAGAATTTATAAAAGAACATAAAAAGACTTTAAAAATCAAATGAGGGAGACTGAGGAAAAACTAAGAAGAAGATGAGAAAAATCCAAGAAGAGCAAAAAGATTATGAAAAGAAAGTCAGCCAATTAGAAAAGGAGATCCAGAATGTTAAGGAAGAAAATGACTCCTTGAAAAATCAGAATTGGGCATGGGGAAGCCAGAAAGGTTATAAGAGATTAAGAAATAATAAAACAAAATATAGAGAATGAAAAAAAATAGAAGAAAATATGAAACATCTCATAAGAAAAACAACAGATTTGAAGAACAGATCAAGAAAAGAAAACATAAGAATAATAAGACTACCTGAAAGTTATGTTACAAAAAAGAATCTTGATACAGTAATACAAGAAATACTTAAAGAAAATTGTCCTAAAGCATTAGAACAAGAGGAGAAAGTAGAAATAGAAAAAAAATCCACTGATTACCACCTGAAAGAGATCCTATAAGGAAAACCTATAGGAATACTATAATCAAATTCTAAAACGCCCAGCTGAAGAATAAAAACTATGAGCAACAAGAAAAAAATAAACCAATTAATTGTGGCAGTGCCACAATTAGAATCACACAAGACCTAACAGTGGTCACATTAAAAGACATGCAAGTGTTGACACACTATATATTAGAGCGCAAAAGAACTGGGGTTCCAGTCAGAAATATTATACCCAGCAAAGCTAAGCATAATCTTGAATAAAAAATGGATATTTAATGAACTGTAAGACTTTCAGGACTTTGTTAAAAAATAAAAACAAAACCCTAAACTTAATAGAAGATTTGACATACAGAGCCAAGAGAAATGTAAGGTACATATGGAAGACTAGTTACAAGGTACTCAATAAGGACAGACTATTTACCTTTTATGTATGTAAAATGTATGTCTAAGATTATTATTAGTAATTGGGTAGTTCATAAGAAAGATTGGGGTAGACCTGAGTATGATTTGACTTGAAAAAGTAAAACCTTTTAGGAACAGCTAAAAAGAATAATTATTTTATGCAAATGAGGTACAAGAGGAAGAACTGACACAGAGGAATTAGATAGGAAAGGAGGACTGTTAGTTCTGGAAACCTACTTTCATTGGAAATGCATTCAAGAGGGAAGAATACATATATCTATAAGAGTATAAAAATCTTCTAAATTCAAAAAGAAATAAACACTAAATGTATAGGAAAGGGGAGAGGAGAAGAGAGGGATCTCTAGATGAGAGAATAGGTAAAAAGGAGGTATAGAAAAGTGTTTAGGTTTGTGGGAATGGGAGGATAAGGAAGGGATCCTTGGAAGGGGGGTAGGTTAAGTAATAGGAGGTCAAGGTAGTGGATGGAAGTGAAGTAGAGGAGTAAAGAGGGATAGGAAATAAGAGATATGCAGAAATATAAAAAGACAGATCAAAAGTAGAATTTGTTAGAGAAAGTATATCTCTATATGTATCTATGTATGTATGTGCTTACATGTATATGTGTATGTATATATCTATCTATAAACATATCTGCACTTGATTGTAGCCTCCAGGGAGAGGAGGGAGGAAGAAAAAAGAACAAAGTAAAAAAGTGTGCAGTAGAGAACAAAAAGAAGTTACAAGGAAGCAAAGAAAAGATGGACAGCATTCAATGTATAGCATTTATTATATAGGCTTTTTGAAATGGAAATTTATTGCTATGTATTTGGAATCCTCACTTTCTTGCATATGACATGCTTTTGTTCTTATCTTATTTTGTGTTTGTTTCAATATAGTTTTAGTAATAAAAAAAGAAAAAAAAATCCACTGATCACCCCCTGAAAGAGATCTCAAAATGGAAATTCCCAGGAATATTATTGCCAAATTCCAGAGCTGTTAGATCAAGGAGGAAATATTTTAAGCATCCAGAAAGAAATCATCCAAATATCATGAAGCCAAGATTTAGCAGCTTCTACATTAAAGGAGCAGAAGGCTTGGAAGATGAAATTCTGGAAAGCTAAGGAACTAGGATTACAACCAAGAATAACCTACCCAGCAAAACTGAGTACAATCCTTTGGTGGGAAAATGGATGTTTAATGAAATAGAGGACTTTCAAGCATTTCTGATGAAAAGACCAGAGCTGAATAGAACACAAGGCTCAAAAGAGGTATAAATAGTTAAATATGAAAGAGAAATAATAAGAGACTCAATAAAGTCAAGTTGTTTATATTCTTATATAGGAAGATGATATGTGTAATTCCTATAGACTTTGTCATTATTAGGACAGTTAGAAAGAGTCTACATAAAAAGAGAACATGAGTGTGAGTCAGTTATGTTCAAATGATCTTTAGAAAACCCTTGAAGAAATGAGAAAGAGGAATATACTGGGTGAAGGGGAAGGGAGAGACTGAATGGGGAAAATATTCTCATAAAAAGGAGGCTTCCAAGGAAGAGCTTTTATAGTGGAGAGGAAAATGGTGGGAGTTGTTAGGCAATGCTTGAAACTTACTCTCATTGGGACTGGTCCAGAGAGGGAAGAATGTATACAGTTGCAAGTAGAAACCCTTCTCACTCAATAGGGAAATAGGGGAAGAAGATAAGAGATAGTGGGGTGGAGGATGATAAAATGGAGAGAGGATTAAGGGAGGCAGTGGTTAGAATCAAAGCAAACTTTTCAGGAGGGACAGGAGAGAGAGAGAGAGAGAGCGAGCGAGAGAGAGAGAGAGAGAGAGAGAGAGAGAGAGAGAGAGAGAGAGAGAGAGAACTGAAGAAAATAGGATAGAGGGCAATACATAGTTAGTGATCATGACTGTGAATGTAAATGGGGTGAGCTCACCCATAAAACAAAAGCAGATAGCAAAATGGATTAGAAAACAATCCAACAATATATTGTTTACAAGACACACATTTGAAGGAGAAACACACACAGAGTTAAAATAAAGGCATGGAACAGAATCTATTATGCTTCACCTGAAGCAAAAAAAAAAGACCAAGGTAGAAATCATGATTTCAGACAAAGAAAAAACAAAATAAACCTAATTAAAAGAGATAATCAGGAAACTACTTTTTGCTAAAAAAGGTATCATAGACAGTGAATATGAAAAATTTATAACCAGTTTCTCTGATAAAGGCCTCACTTCTCAAATATATAAGGAATTGAGTCAAATTTATGAAAATAAGAGTTGTTCTACAATTGATAAATGGTCAAACAATATGAACAGGCAGTTTTCAGAAGGAAAAATAAAAGCTTTTTATAGTCATATAAAAAAATGCTCTCAATCAATATTCATTAGAGAAGTGAAAATTAAAACAACTCTAATGTACTACCTCACATATCAGAAATGATAAATACTGGAGGGGATGAGGAAAAATAGGTATAATAATAAATTGTTGAAGGAGTTTTTAACTAGACCAACCATTTTGGAAAATGATTTGGAATTATGCTCAAATTGTCTATAAAACTATGCATAGTCTTTGACCAAGAGTACCACTACCAGATTCAATACCCCAAAGAGATCAAAGAAAAAGGATATATGTGTACAAAAATATTTATATCTGCTCTTTTTGTGGTGGCAAAGAATTCGAAATTGGGGAATGACTGAACAACTTGTGGTACATGACTATGATGAAGTGCTATTATGCTATAAGAAATGATGAGGGAAGTGGTGTCAGAAGAAAATATGACAAGACATATATGCACTGTTGCAAAGTGACATGAAAAGAACCAGGAGATCATTGTGCACAGTAATAGCAATTTTGTAATGATGGTCAACTATGAAAAGACTTGGTCACATGGATTAATACAATGATCTCAGATGATTCCAAATGACTCATGATGTAAAAATGCTATGTTCCTCCAAAGAGATACAGAGTGCATATTTGAAACATAATTTTCTGCTTAAAATAATTTTTTGCTTTTTTACAATATGACTAATACAGAAATGTTTTGCATGATTTCATATTTATAATTTTTTTGCTTGCCTTCTCAGAGGGTGAGAAAAAGGTGAGAGGAGGGAAATTTGGAACTCAGTTTAAAAAGAAAAGAATGTTAAAAAACAATAAACTTAAAAAAGAAAAAAATTGACTATGATACGACTTGATAAAATAAAAATACTAACTTTTGTATTGTGCTTATTGTAATCTAGGCATCATGCTTAGTGCTTTATAATTATTATCTCATTTGATTTTCACAACTGCTCTGGAAGATAGGTACAATTACTACTCCCATTGTACAGCTGAGGAAATGAAGATAAAAAGGGATTAAATAAATTGCCCAGGGTCATATTGCTAGTGAATGTCTGAAGACAGGTTTGAACTCAGATCTTCCTGACTTCGGGTCATTTTCTGCAACACCTAGCTGCCCCACAATATCTTACCTAAAATGTGGCACCCAGAAATGAATATAACACTGAGGGCTTTAGGCATTTTCACTGTCTATCCTCTGTGCCCAGAATTATCTCCCTTTTCATCTCCATCTCCTGGTCTCTCTGGCTTCTTTTAGGTCTCAGCTAGAATGCAACTTTCCCTGATCCCCTTTAATGCTAGTACCCAAATGATCTTGTACATATACCTTGTTCATAACTGCTTTCATATTGTCTCCTCCACTAAACTTTAGGTTTCTTGTGGGGCAGAGACTCTACCTCCCGTTCTCTGTATTCCCAGCACTTAGTGTAGTGCCTGACACATAGTAGATGCTTATAAATGTTTTTTGACCGACTGATTAGTTTGACCATGACAGAGTTATGACAGAACAATCACCTCTCTTGTTTTGGATGTTATTACAACCAAAGATCATACTGGCTGCCACGACCCTCTAAGGACTCATATTAAGTTTAATTCCACTAAAATGTTCTGCTCTTTTTTCCCCCACACAATCTCTTGCCCAGTTATACCTGTCCCACACCATAAATGCAGATTTGTTTTTTTTAATTTTAAAAGTTCCAAAAATGTAGCCCCATTAAACTTTATTTTTATTAGATACAGTCTGTCATTTCATCCTGTTAAGATTTTTTTTTGGATCCTGATTCTGTCATTTAATTTATTAGCTAGTCCTCCTTTCTTCCTATGGATGATATTATTATGTAGGATAGGTTTTATTTTCCTCATTTTACAGAAGAAGGAAGAATTAGAGAGATTAGGAAGAATTTTACAGAAGAAGGAAGAATTACAAAGCTAATAATAAATGATAGAGTTGGGACTTGAACACTATTTTTTTTAAAAAAAGGTTTTTTTTAACCTCCTAATCTAGTGCTATGAAATAAATATTTCAGGCAATATCAGTTTCTTCAACTATAAGATGATAGTTGGATTAAGTAATCACAATTGAATCACAGAATCACTTTTAAGGGCTGGAAGGTTACAAAAGGGATACTTGCTATAATATACACAACAAATTTTTGCCTCAACTCTGCTTGAAGACTTCTAATAAGGGGGAGTTGATAGTAATATTCTAAAAATCCTGGAAAATGGGGAACATACCCCAAGATTGAGAAGAAGAAATATCCAAATTTTCAAAAAAAGGGAAGAAATCAGACTCTGAAAATTCTATACCAGTAAGTTTGACCTTTATTCCTGGGAATATTCTAGAATGGACCATTACAGAGTAGAAGGGCATGCTGGAAAGGGGATCCGTGATTACAAAGAACTAGCAGGTATTTTTCGTCATCCCAGACTTACATCATTCCCCCTGACAGGATTACTAAACTAGTAGATGAAGGTAAAGTTGTGGATATTTACCTAGATTTTAGCAAAACTTATAATAAAATATCTCATACTATAGCTGTGGAGAAGATGGAGTGATTTGTGTGAACTGATAATATAATAAGATGCTTTCAGAATTGGCAGGATGGCCAGACTCAAACAGTAGCTCTTCATGGTTCAGTGTCAATGTGGCAGGAATTCCCTAACAGAGTACCCCATGGATCTATGTTAGCCCCATGCTTATTAACAATTGTATCAGTGACTTGGAAAAAAGCATAAATGGTATGCTCATAATATTTGCAAATGACCTAAAGCTAGAAGGGTTAGACAACACACTGGAATACATAAAGCTTTTATTATGCTAGAACATTGGGCTGTTTAATAAAATGAAATTCATACACTCGAATACAAAAAATCGAGTTCAAAAGTGTAAGATAGAAAAGACCTGGATAGACAGCACTTGTTTGAGAAAAAGATCTCGGGGACGTTACTGGTTTCTAAACTCAGTATAAGTCAGTAGATTGGTATGGCAGTCAAAAATGATTCTAACATAGTCTTCTGCTGCATTAAAGAGGGATGTAGCTTTCAGGAATAGGGGGATGTAGTCCTACTGCTCCTCATCACAATATTTCTGGAATACTGTGTCCAGTTCTGAACCTCACAGTATAGTAAAGATAAGAATAACCTGAAAAGTGTCCAAAGGAGGGCAACCACAATGATGAAGTACCTTATGTGTATACCATATGTGGATCAGTTGAAGGAACTGGGTATGTTTAGCCTGGAAAAGCAAAGAAATGGGGAGAGACATAACAGCTATCTTCAAGTATTTAAAGGTCTGTCATTTGGAGGAGGCACTAGACATTTCTGTTTATTCCCAGAAGGCAGAACCATGAACAATTGCTGGAAATTACAAAGAGGCAAATTTAGGCTCAATGTCAGGAAAAATTTCCCAACAATTAGAACTGCTCAATAGTACTGTGGTTGTCATTTAGTGTTTTTTTTTTTTTTTTTTTTTTTGTCCTTTATTTTGAAGAAGATCAGTGACATCACAGTTGATGTCTTGACTTGTGTGTGAATTTGATTTATGTGAGGCAGAGTTGCACGAAGTCATCAGCCTCACTCTCTCTTCCTGAGTCATTGAAGTTCAGTGACAGAACAAAAGACAGGACAGTTGGCAATGGTTCAGGATTCTTAGGATGACCTTGGTGCCTTTTATATCTGACCAAGCTCTAAGAACTCCACAATTCTTGCTTCAGCTCCCTTTATGGTCTGTTGTAACAAATTGTTCATACCCTCCCATTCCACTAGGAAAAAGCTTCACATTCTTGGGGTAGACATCCCCTTAACTCACTGATGGGTTTAAGACCCATCAATTACCCTCAGCCTTGTTTAGTCCATCTGCCAAGATGTTTTACTGGGGTGTGGCCACTGCCTATGCTACAGATTCTATTTAAAAAAAAAATTTCTTTTTTATCCACGGGGCACTCCCAGGGAGAGTGCTACTGGTCGACCACCTCGGATTCAACCCTCCCCCACTCTGCCCCTGCTATGCTACAGCTTTTTGGATCCACAAGTGAGAGCTGGTTGAAGGCAGACACCAAAGGTGATTGAGCAACCCTCAAAAGGGTTCAATAAGCCTCACACTAGAGATACTAATTCCCCTGAACACCCCAAAGTATCATGCTGCCTAAAGAAGGAAAGAGATCAGAAAGGTAAAATGTCCTAATTTCAAAAAAGGAGAAGGACATTGTTTATAAATTAAAGTCTGGTGAGATTGAAAGAAATGGTTGGCAAACATCTAGAAAGGGAATCAATAATTAGAACAACCAGCATGGCTTCATCAATGATAGGTCATGCTGGATCAATATTACTCCTCTTGGATGATCCATTTTGTAATTTTCTTTAGAATCAAGTCAAGCTCATTTAGTTTGCATATTCTGTTCTCTTACCTTTTTTTTTTTTAAATTTTGGGACATTTGCCCTTCTCAGTTCTGAAGTATGTCCCCAATTTGCCATGAAACCTCAGTGTCAGAGCCTCAGAAATCACTTCTGTCATTTCTTTCAGTAGCTGAAGATACAATTCATCTGAGTTACATGACTTGTATTCATCAAGGGATTAGGTACTACTTTACTATCTCCTTTCTTATCTTGTGTGTCAATTCCTTGTTATTATTTCTTTTTTTATTTTTACTGCTAAGATTTCTTCAGTTCTAAAATTTTTGCTTTACTATGGTTCTGTGTCTTGTAGTTGCAAAGTTAGGGATTTTGGATTGATACAGTCAAGGGAACATTTGGGAATGTGATGTGAACTTGATTATAAAGGAAGCTTGCTATAAAGAAACTTGGGCAAAGGTATATTTTTTTCTGTGCTTGTAAGAGGTAGTATTGTTTAACATGATGCCTTGACCTATTTTGTTAGTAGTAGGGATGGATTTATGACGAATCATCCTATCTTCTCTCAGCCTCCTTGTAATTGATGAACCACAATGGTAAAATATCTACAGCTTGGGGTACAATTAGATGGAGAAAATGAAATGATCATGCATATATGGAATATTAATCTATAAACCTGGCCTCCCTTAGCACCCTGCAGTAATCAAGAGAGGATAGAAATAAATTTGAAAAGACTATCAATATACTACATAGGAGATTGCCTTTTGAACCACAGCCCCATTTCTCCTTTCTTTCTTCATAGTTAGCATGCTCTGGGTAAACACTGAGGCAGGGAGGCAGGCAGTCATACGGGCAGACAGGCAGCACAGTTGATTTCAGAGGGCAATTATATTAGTCTATAGGGAAACTCAGAACTATAAACAGGGTGGAGAGTGCCTGAAGTTTTGCATCCAGGTGACAAAATACAATACTTTTCACCCTTCATTCATTCAATTCATTTGTTCGGTCATTCAATATACACTAAATACCTATATATCAGACATTGTATTTGGTGCTACCATTACAAAGACAAAAACAGATCTTGTCCTCAAGACACTTTCTACTGACCTGGGAGATCAACACATTTACTGGTAAATTCATACAAAATATAAAAATTAAATACAAAGTAATTTAGGATTAGGGTGGAGGACCTTTTTCTTTTGGCAGATAGAAAAGACTGAATATAACAGTTAGTAAGATTAGGTAGCTAAAAACAAGTTACCAGTTGTTCTTTTCCAGTAGAGTCTAAGTATCCTTCAGGTATCTCCTCTTTTTCCAAGGTTTCAGGTCTTTTCCTGTCTCTTCTTCTTCCTTTCACCATTGAACCTGTCCTAAAAACTGATGCGAGGATTTCTTTTTTGCTCATTTACTAGCCTTGTTTCTAGGTATTTGCTCTGTTCTTGGGAACTCTTAGCTTCTGTGCTAGAGTAACAAATAATTTTTGTACATTTCCAAGAAAAGGAGACAGGAAAAATTGTGTCCTATTGCTACTGGACATTTGTGAAAATGTACTTAGGCTGTAATAGCATGGCTGTGTCATAATACCAATGGGACTTCTGAGAGAGGGATAATTACCTTTAGGGGTCCAATTGTGGACAGAGGCCCTGAAGGACTCCAGAATCAGGACTTACTATTTTTTACTTTTTTAGATAAGAGCAGAGAGGGAGGTGAGACTGATTTATTCTCCTCAATTTTTAGCGTATAAGCCAAAGTGAATGGGAGGTATTGAGGTCTATATCAGAGGGTCCCCTACCGCAATCTTAATTCTGTTGTTAGGGGGATGTAAACCTCTAAGGAAGGGAAAATTAAATGTTGATATGGAACCCAGTTTCCCTAAGGGAGAACCAGAAGATGTGGCATTAACTACAGATGTGCTAACTAAGGGGTCCAGGACATATGAGGACACTGTCTCTGGAAGAAAACTGGACCTATTTTATTGAACCTTGTCCTTTCGAGACTGAGAAGGGGCTATGTCTGGGTCAAACTGGCCAAGTCAACTGAGATCTATCGCAGTAAAAAGTTATTTATATTTATCTAGTGTTTTAAGATCTACATTATGTTTTCCCTTAGTAGAAGTATTACTATTCCAATTTCACAGATGAGGAAACTGAGGCTCTTGGTGGTTAAGCGATGTGTCTATGGTCATATAGATAGTAAATAGAGGAATTTTAAATTAATCACTTAACAAGCTTCTGTTAAGCACCTGCTATGTTCCAAGCATGGGCTAAGCTTTGGGGATATAAGTAAAAAAATGAGACAGTCCCTACAATAAAGGAATTTATATCTTATTGTGTATTGTATTGAGAACACAACATTCACAAATAACTAAATATAGTGTATTACACGAAAATAAATGTAACACCAATTTTAATAGTTTCTCTCACAGAGACCTTAGATATCATCACCGATTCTTGAGGCCATTGAATCTTGGGTAGCTATGGTTTAACTGCTATTTTTTGAGGAGTTTATGATGAGACTGAGCTTAACTGACTGATGAGAATATGTCAGATGTGCTGAAGAGAAGACAGAGAAAAAGGACTAAGATAACATTTCCCAAGTGAATTGGGTTCAATCCTAATCTTTGGAAGAAATATGAAGTGAATCTTGAGAAAAGTCTTTAATTGATATCTAGTGAGAATTAATGGTAATTCTGTGTTTCCAGAAATGAGGAATTGTGCTTATGGGTGAAGGTGACTTTGACTATGAAATCTAATTTTGGATGATAAATTATACGTAGTTATTTATATCTTTGCTTCATTGTTCTTTATGTCAATAACAAACTATATGTCCAGTAATATACATTGATATTTATTTAGGCATAAGAGATTGGGGGATTTGATATAGTGAGAAAGATGAGAAAAAGCTTATGAGAAAAGAGATTTCTCCACTTAATTAAATAAATGATATTTAATAAATATCATTTAATATTGTACATACATTATTCATAGTATTTTAGGTAATTCCCTAAGATTATAAGTTATAGAGAAGGTGCCAACTTGCATTGGTAGAGGGAGATTTCTCATCTAGATGTTTCCTATACCAGTGAGATCACAGGTCTAATTCCTATTCTCCACATATTATTAATACATGTTACTTAATAAATTAGAGTAGGGTTCAGATCTAATTGACTAATTAATGAGATAGATGTTGCAATTTTAATAGCTAACAAGAAACTATTGAAGTATACCCCTTGATTGCCATAGATCCCTGGGATAAGTATAAAAATAAGGTAGTGGGGGAGGACAGAAGGAAAAAGGGAAGGGAAAGAGAAACAGAGGGAAAAGAGAGAGAGAGAGAGAGAGAGAGAGAGAGAGAGAGAGAGAGGAGAGAGAGAGAGAGAGAGAGAGGAGAGAGAGAGAGAGAGGAGAGAGAGAGGAGGGACAGAGAGACAGAGACACAGAGACAGAGACATACAGAGATAGAGAGAAGACAGATAAAGACAGATAGATATGGAAAAAGAAAACAGAGAAATAGAAAAAGGCCGAGACAGAGAACCATAGAGACAGAGACAAAGAGGTTGACAAAACTAAGCAGAGTCAGAGATATAAAAAGACAGAGAATACCAGAACTCAAATATAAGCTATATATCCCAAGACCAGTGCTCTTTCCACTTCATTCCACCATAACTATGCCAACATGTTTGGGCTTTTAGAGGCTCCAGAAAAAGCCAGGTCTGATCTATTCATTTTACATATGAGGGAATTGTGTGACCTCCATTGTTTTTTCAGAGAAATTAACTTTCCTTAGAGTTATTGCTGGGCTTGCCTTAGGCACTGGCTTTCAGATTGTTTGGATGCATGATCCTGTTTTGCTTCTCAACCCGCCTAGACCTAAGCTTGCCACCTGAATTCTTGTATGCCTGATGTATCACCCTGATTGGACCTTGGCTTGTGTCAACTATGATTGAAGTCTCCGTTCTGTTGGTGCTTTGGACCACTTCTGCCACTGTCTCTCCAGTCAAATGTCTGTCTCATATTCACCACATCCCTTACTAGACTGCCAACTTGTTTAACTTCACAGCTGGTTCAGTCTCCCATTGACTTGCTGTTTCAGTTGGGACAGAAAGCAAGAAAGAAATTAGTTTAGAAGTCCTTCCTTGAGAACATTTTTTTTCTGTGGTCCTACAGTTAGTGTGACCTTTCTGCTAAAGGAATTGTTTCTAAATTAAGTTTTTGAGTAGCCTCAAAGTTTTTCCAGTGGTCACCCATGTATAATTTCCTTCCTCCTATGACAGAAGGCTTTTTTAAATGCTTTAAGTATCCATGGTTTCATTGATGTGATTATTCTTGTTATCAGTGCCAATTTGTTAAAGAGTCATTAGGACTTGGTATAAAAAATAAAGACATCACCCTAAGGCTCATCCAATAATGAACCTCTCTGAATTTAACTAGCCTGGTTATTGGATATCAGTCCTACAATCTGTGATGGAAAGATAATCCTACTGTCATCCCCTGGGATGAGAGGGTTCAGAGAAGAGAATGGAGAGATCATCAAGTCTGATGAGACTTGTTTTATAGATGAGAAAGCTGATGGCCAGGGAATAAAAACAACTTGCTAGAGATGAAAGATCATGACCAAGATTTAAATTTAGCTTTTTTTTTTTTTTTTATAAAAGTAGGTCCCTTGCTTTAAATCCAGTGCTTTTGCTGCTAAACTATAACTGCCACCCCCCCCCCAATATCCCGCTGGGTGCCACTGCTTTGCAGGAAGAATTGCTTTTGAAGCTCAGGGAGTGACTATGCTTCAGAATCTCATTATGGGAGACACTGTCCTGTAATTTGATGAAAAATAATGCACAGTCATAATTGTAAACAAAACAGGTTCAGAAATGGAGTCTGACTGTATAATGCAAAACTGCAGTGCTTTAATTAATCAAAACAATACCCAAGCTTCTGAACACCTTTCCCCCCCACCCCATATTCTGTATCAAAATTGTGGTTACAGAAATGGATTAATGACAATATTTCGATGCCAGATACATAAAACTACGTAGGAGAATTTGTCTTTTGTCTTTAGTTTGCAGTACTTAATTTATTTCAACAAATGTGTTAAGGGTTCATAATGGGAAAGGCACTGGGGGTGGGGGAAGGAGATATAATGCGTACAAGTAAATACAATGCATATATAAAGTTTTTGAAATGGACTTGTGGATTCATTGGTGTGAGGAACTCCCAGGGAGGAAACACTCTCTGCCAGTGCAGACCAGCAATGACAGCTTAAAGCCTCATAGAATTGTCTGGGTTAAGTGATTTATTTGCCTAGGATCTCACTGCCAGTCTGTAGTATAGGTGGAACTTGAATCCATCAGATCTTTCTACCTCTGAGTCCAGTTCTTTCTTTATCCACTGTCCTACAGAGCCACAATACAAAAGGATGATGAGAGACAGAGGGGAGGAAAGGGGAGAAAGGGAGAGAGGGAGAGGGAGAGGAAGACAGAGATAGAGGGAGATATATATGGAGAGAGAGAAAGAGAGAGAGAGACAGAGAGAGAGAGAGAGAGAGAGAGAGAGAGAGAGAGAGAGCTACTAGGGCAGGGAGAAGATAAAAAGCTTTGGGTAGGGAGGAGCACCTGAGCTGTAATTTGAAAGAAGCTACTGGTTTTATGAATTAGAGGTGAGTAGGGAATTCAGAGAAAGATAGTGACAAAGACAGGAGAATAGAGAGAGAGATAGAGACAGCAAGAGAAGTAGAGAAGAAAAGAGAGACAGAGAGACAGCCAGAGAGAGAAGAGGGAAAAAAGTGAGGGAAAAATGGAAGAATCATGGATGACTTTGAGGTTACTCTTAAGTAACTGGAAGTATGGTGATGCCAACAATGGAAGGAAGGATAGGATTTTTTTTTTTTTGACTGAAAGAGATCACATTTATTATTATCCTCTGACCCACACACAACCCAAGCCTAGTGCTCATGATGGGATAAACAGTACCTAATTTCATTTAGTGACATTTCCATAATCTTATGAATCCAATTGAATGAATCTTATGAATCCAACCCTCTTTCAATAATCCAGAATCCAATGTTCCTGTGGTCAGTCATTATTGCTCTTGATATCCTTCAAAGACTGGAGAAAGGAGGGTAGGCAGGAAAATGAGTGTTGTTCTATCAGTTCTCCAGGCAAAAAACTCAGCAATGACAGATAAGGGTCAAGAGCAGAGGGGTTAACTTGTCTTTATTGCTTGTGGTTCGCTAAGTCTTTATTGCTGTGTCTCTGGATTTGCAGACCACAACTCGGCTCTTCAGTTCCTGAACAATTCCTTGAGGCAGGCGGCCAATGACAGACACGGCATAAATTCCAGGATTGAAGATACTGACTCGCTGCCATTTAGAGACCCAATTGTCCTCTAGACTCATCATTGCAATGATCCCATCAAAAAAAGAGCTTGTATAGTCACATGCCATCTCTTGGTTACCTTTCATCTGTAGGTATGAGTTGCAATTATCACAGCTATCATACTCAAATTAGTCTATGATCTTGACCAAAGAACAGAGAAGACAAGCTCTCAGATGTAGCAAATCCTTGGGAACTATCTCCAACGTCATTGCTGCTGCTGGGAGCCGGAGGACACCTCATCAACCACTGCCCATAATGTTCCTCTGTCTAGTTCTCCATATATTGTGCCAGAAGTATTCCAGGATTTTTTTTGAAAATAAATGAATTCCATTTTAATGATGTTGAATTTGAGACTTCTGTGAGTCATTCAGATGAAGGTAAATATGGAGCAGACAGTAATATGGGTCTTGAGTTCAGGACAAATACTAGAACTCTATGACTTGGGAGTCATCCATATAGAGATGATAACTGAACCCATGGAAATGATGAGATTACCAAGAGAAAGAGAAGAGCTGAAGATAGAGCCTTCTTCAGGATTACCTACAAGAGGGGGTTGGAAGAGGGTCAAATTTACTGAAGGAGACTAAACAGGAATTGTCAGAGAGGCAGAAGGAGAACTAAGAAATAACAATGCTACGAAAACCAAGGGAAGTGATTTCTCTTGTCAAAAGTTATGTAGATGTCAAAAACATTAGAGATGAGAAAAGGTGATCAACATTTGCAAATAACTGTCACCTTTGAGAAAGGAATTTTTTAGTTAAGTGATGAAATCAGAAGCTGAACTGGAAGGAACTTGGATGTGAGTAGTTTTATTTTATTTTATTTTTTTAAATTAATTTATTTTTATTTTTTTGGTGTTCTACAATCACTTCCTTAAAATTAAGATTCTATCCCCACTCCACCTTTCCCCCACTACCCCCCTCCCTCCCCGCAACAGCATACAATTCTGTATAGGTTCTACATATACTTTCCTATTGAGTACATTTTCACAATGGTCATGTTATGTAGTCGAACTAAAATAAATGGAAGAAATCATATAACAAATCAAAACATAATAACTAAAACCTACACATATACAAACATGACATGCTACATTCTACAAATGACTTCCATATTTCTTTCTCTGAGTGTGGAAGACATTTTGTGTTAGAATACTACCATTGGGATTTTTTTTTTTTTTATTAAGTTCTTGTGTTATTACGAAGTTCCAAGTCTACCAGAAAAAACTCTCACATACTGTGGTTGTTGCTGTGCACAAGGTTCTCCTGGTTCTGCTCCTTTAACTCAGCATTAGATCATATATGTCCTTCCAGGCGTCCCTGAAATCTTCTTGTTCATCATTTCTTATGGCACAATAGTACTCCTTTACATTCATATACCATAATTTATTCAGCCATTCCCCAATTGATGGGCATCCCCTTGATTTCCAGTTCTTGGCAACCACAAAGAGTGCTGCTATAAATATTTTTGCACATGTGGGACCCTTTCCCATTTTTATGATCTCTTGGGGATACAGTCCTAGTAGTGATATTACTGGGTCAAAGGGTATGCAATTTTTGTAGCCCTTTGGGCATAGTTCCAAACTGTTCTCCAGAATGGTTGGATGAGCTCACAGCTCTACCAACAATGAATAAGTGTTCCAACTCTCCCACATCCTCTCCAGCATTTATCATTTTCTTGTTCTGTCATATTTGCCAATCTTATAGGTGTGATGTGGTACCTCAGAGCTGTTTGGATTTGCATCTCTCTAATCAGTAGTGATTTAGAGCACTTTTTTATATGATTATAGATATCTTTAATTTCTTCCCCTGAAAATTGCCTGTTCATATCCTTTGACCATTTATCAATTGGGGAATGACTTGCATGGTTATACATTTGAGTCAGTTCTTTATATATTCTAGAAATGAGGCCTTTATCCCTGAGCTTAGCCGTAAAAATTTTTTCCCAATTTACTACATCCCTCCGAATTTTGGTTGCATTGGGTTTGGTTGTGCAAAAACTTTTCAGTTTAATGTAATCAAAATTATCCATCTTGCATTTCATAATGCTTTCTATCACTTCTTCAGTGAAAAATTCTTCCCCACAAGTGAGATGGTTAGCCCAGGCAAGGGGAAAGTTTATTTGTTAGACTGGAGAAAATGAGGAGAGAGAATGGAGAATGAAGAGGACTTTTGAAGAGGGTGCTCCATAAATCTGATAAATACACTATTCCTTGCTCCTCCATGGTATCAATCTTTATACCTAAATCATGTACCCATTTGGACTTTATTCTTGTGTACGTTGTCAGGCATGGGTCTATACCTAATTTCCGTCACACTGTTAACCAGTTTTCCCAGCAATTTTTGTTGAACAGTGAGTTCTTACCCCAGAAGGTGGGGTCTTTGGGTTTATCAAACAGGAGGTTGCTATATTCCTTGCCTACTGTGTCTTGAGTGCCAAGTTTATTCCATTTGTCTACCCCTCTGTTTCTTAGCCAATACCAAGTGGTTTTGATAATTGCTGCTTTATAATACAATTTGAGGTCTGGTAGTGCTACGCCACCTTCCCAGGCATTTCTTTTCATTAGTCCCTTTGATATTCTGGACCTTTTGTTCTTCCAAATGAATTTTGATATTATTTTATCCAGCTCTAGAAAATAATTATCTGATAGTTTAATTGGTATGGCACTGAGATGTGAGTAATTTTAGACAGCACATGTAGACAATGCTTTCTTCTAGGAATTTGGCTGTGAAAGTTAGATGAAAAGTTGATAATAATTTGAAAGAATGGCAAGATCAAGTGAATGTTTAGGATGGTATAGATGGAGAAATGTCATTAAGTAGTGAGGAAGGACAAGGAGAGATTGAAGAAAAAGGAGAGGAAGTATTAGATCTCAGAAGGAGATGGGAAATGATAGAATCAAGAGCACAAGTGAAATGGTTAGCCCAAGCAAGGGGAAAGTTTATTTGTTAGACTGGAGAAAATGAGGAGAGAGAATGGAGAATGAAGAGGAGTTTTGAAGTGTGGAGTGTGAGAGAAGAAGGTACTCATGTCAAATGGATAGTCTTTAATTCCTCAGTGAAGTTCAAAGTAAGATCTTCTATAGGATTCAAATATAGCTGATAGTATTTGGCTGAACTGTTTAAACATAGGACCAAGACTATGAGACGAGGAAAAGAAGTTCAGATCAAGGTAATTGATTAGAAAACATGGAGGCATGGAGGGTCTAGAGAGCATTGTGAGGATGAAGGATAGGTTTAAGAGGGGGTGAAGTAGAAGGAGAGATTGAAGAATGAGAAGTTGTGGTTGGAGTTCAAAATTTTAAAGTCCTGGATCACAGTAGTTAAATGGTTTTGAGTTATAATCAGAAAAACGATATGGTTGAGGTGAAATGAAGGTAGAAGTTTAGAAGGTTGGTGAATTGAAAAGCAAGAATGGTAGAGGGCAAAAAGATCAAGATGCTGAAGTTCCCAAGTGAAGGAGGGGTTGGGGCAGAGAGGAAATCTGTGATCCAAATGCTGAAGTTCTTGAGAAAGGAGGGAGAATGGCCTTGAGGTCAGCAGGTGGCTAGGATTTGGGCTAGGGAGTAAAGGTAGAAAGAGTAAATCCTAAAAGAAGAGAGATTAAAGAGTGATGGTGGCAAATGAACTGTATGAAAATGGGAGTGAGGAACAAGTAATATGCAAACTTTTCTTCTGAACTTATTGCTTCAGGGATTGAAGGAACATCTAGTACTGGAAAGGGTGCCCAGTATCTTGATCTCTGTAGTGTTAAGGAGATAGATTGATTGAGTGGGAAATGAAGAGGTCTGCGATAAAGAGGAGTTTGTTCATGAGAGATCAAGGATTTTATATGGTACAATGGGGTGGAAGGGAAGAGACTGATATGGACTGTAGATATGTAGGGCTAAGGTAGATAAGGCTTAAATGATTGAGAGAGGTAGGAGGGGAAGAGGATTTTTGCCTGAGCACACTGACCATCACACATGGGGAGAAGGCACTGGAAGCCAGGTATCTTTCCCTTATAGGATGGGACTTGACAAGTTGAATGGCAATGGCAAAATATTCTTCAATGCTGTTGACTCCCAGTGGACTCGACATCAAGCAGTCCCTTTGTAAGTGTACAAGACCAACTATCAAAGTCTCTTCATATACATGGAAAACAGAAATTCCAGTCTGCATTTTCTAAAGAAGTGGATTTTTTTATGTTTGTGCTATTTTCACTAAATCAACAATAATAACAATGAAGAGAAATAATATTGGAGATGAGATACTAATTTAAATAAAATTTTTCCTTGTCATACGTATGAATATTAGTTGAAACTGGGTATGTTTAGTCTTGAGAAGAGAAGACTTAGGGAGGAGACTTGGCTAATTGCACTCGTTTCATGTTTGTCATGGTTTTCCCTTCACTGGAAGTCTTCAAGGAAAGGCTACATGTCCCCTTGGAGGGCAGGTTATAGTAGAAATTATTTTCTTTAATATGGTTGCTCTAGATGGCCTTTGAGGGCCAGTCCAATTCAAACCAATCCAACAAGCATTTATTAAACACCTACTACATGCAAATTCTCTACTAGATTCTAGGGATAGAAGGAATGAAAGACAATCCCTGTCTTCAAGGAACTTACCTTCTTTTGGTGCATGTGTCTATGTATAAATATTTACACAGATAAATAAATGCGATATAATTTGAGTGTGGAGAGGGTTATTATTATCATCAAAAGCAAACCTGTAGTAGGTTAAGTGCCAAGGGATCACAGAGTGTTAAGGAAACAAAGATTGTTTGTTCCATCTGTTTATTTTTAGAGATCAGGATTTTAAGCCTGGAGATATTGGACCTATGGTTATTCAGGTACCGGGTGTCAGAAATGGGATTTGAAACTCCTTCCCCTGATGTAGTAGGGACGCAACATAAAGAGAGTGGGCGTCAAAGTCAGAAAGACCTAAATTCAAGTCTTGCTTTTGACACATACTTGTGTGAAGCTAAGCAAATCATTTAACTTCTCAGTGTTCTAGGCAACTCTCTAAAGTTATTATTGCTGTCAAAGTATGATTTACACTAGTAGAGGTAGGTACCCTAGCTTCAGCTGGGCTGATGACCCAGTGAACCAATAAAATCACAGGTTTAATACCTATCCCTTCTCACTATGCTATTTTTAATTGATAATGGTTTTCATTAAGGTAGGGGCTAAAGCTTCCTTATATCTGTTCTCTAATTAAACTACAAAACTGAAACTCATAGAAAAGAATATTGACCTTGTCTAGATTGGATTGATCTTGTGAGTGTTGCATATAGGAATGATGGGGTCCTTTATTTCTTTGAGTTGTGGGAAGCACAGTGCCCTTTAGAATGATGGCTCCTCATATTGCTCCCCTCTTAAAGCTCCAGTCAGTTGCCTTCATGGTATGTTTCCTGATCTCTCCCTGCCCTAGCCACTAGAGATTCCCTACAAAATTGCCTTGAATTTATTTTGGATATGTATACAGACATATATGTATATGTGTGTGTATACACCCACTCCCACATACATACATACACACACACACACACACATATATATATATATATATATATATATAATTTTTGTTTAGTCATTTTCAGTTGTGTCTGGCTCTTCATGACCCCATTTGGGTCCCTCTATCTTAGCAAAGATATTAGAGTCATTTGCCATTCTTCTCCAGCTCATTTTACAGATGAAGAAACCGAGAAAAAGAGGGTTAATGACTTGTCCAGGGTCATGGAGCTAGTAAGCGTCTGAGGCTAGATTTGAACTCAGGAAGAGGAGTCTTCCTGACTCCAGGCCTGGTACTCTATCCACTGTGCCATCTACCTGTCCCATACATACATGGATGTGTAACTACTTATGTATATGTATATATTGTACACACACACACACGTGCACATTGTCATCTATCAACCATTTATTTACATATTTGTTTATTCATAGAATATGAGCTCTTTGAGGACAGAGACTTTTATTTTTGTTTTCTTATGCCCAGTACCCCACACAGTACCTAGATCAAGCAGGTGTTTAATAAGTCTTGCAGTCTTGATTGCTTGCTTGATTCCTCTCCTTACCTGTGGAACTCAGGCCAATTTAATACACAATCAAGACCATCTACTTCCTCTTGGCTTCTACTGGAGTTGTCATACAGCCAAATTGGTTTTCTAATGATTTTATTACCTATGTGACCAAGAGTAAGTCACTTCAATTCTTCATGTACATGACAGAGGGAGTAGTACTTGCATTACATACTCCACAGGGTGGTTGTGTGGAAAGGAAAGGTGTCATTCCCTCTATAAAGGAGGGAATGCGTTGGATCAAGGCATGGAAAGGAAGGGTATCACTCCACTGAGTGAATTTTTGTTCAATACCATTCAATTCAGTGAATATTCCTTATTGCAAGCAGAAGTGGTGAAGATGGAAATATTTGAGACCATGTCAAGAGAAGAAAATTCCTAATCTGGTGTCTCGTTCTTAGCTGGGAACTTCTCCAAAAAGGTTTAATATCTAGTCAGACCAATAAGGAAACTCCCAGGTCTAAAATTCCACACAGCATCTGGAGAGAGCTATGAATACATCTGGTTAGCTTAGGGAAGGTATATTAGATGCTAAGGCGACTCAGTGAAAAGAAAATGATTAAACTATAGTGACCATGCCAATGAGGGGCAGTGGGTAGATATTGGGAAAGGGAACATTTCAACAGGGGAAATGAGTAGATTAGAAGAGAAGGTTCCTAGCTATGTAACCTAAACATGTTACCTGACCTCTCTGTGGTGGTTTCATCATAGCTTAAATCATCATGGAGATGATAATATTCATACAACATTTCTCTCAGGGTTGTAGTATGGAGCAAAACAACCTTATGCAAGAAGAGAGTAGTGAAAAGGTAACATGGGAGTAGTCACGCTAAAGGAGGGTGCTAAAGTAAGACGTGAGCCTTTGATATGAAGAGATCCTGAATTTAGATGTGGCATTGGAAATGTTCACAGTGAGCCACTAGGAGGCAGTGGCTGATATGCTCTACATATTTCATAATAAAGATTGTTGGCTTTCTTTGCCTCTGATAAAAATCAGTCATTGAACAGTGGTGAAAGCATGCTTCCAAGAAACTCTATGAATTCAATAAATGTGGAAAATCCTTTACCTTGAGTAAAAGCCTTAAAAAAGCCACAGAGAAGTCTCATAGGAAAAGGGACCTTATCTGTAATGTATATTTAGGATTTATTCCTTATCAAGACACAGAGAATACATGAAGACAATAAAAATTGCTGATGAGGTGGATATGGGTGAACCTTTTCGTTTAATCTAATTGGTTAGAGTTGGAAGAAAATGGAGCAGAGTTTTGGACTTTGGAGTATCACAGGTCATAGTATTAGGGCTAGGAGGGACCTTAGAAGCCATGCACTCCAACCACTTCATTTTACAGAAAAGGCAAATAAAGTCTAGAGAGGCTAAGTGACTTAGTCAGCATCATACAGCTACTAAATAACAGGGCTTGGATGTCAAGGATACAATGTTTGCCATGTGACCATAGGACAGAGGCACCTCTTGGTGTCTCAAGTTTCCTCATTTGTCAAATGGAATGGCTAATATAAAGGGATGCTTTTGCAAATAATTGATTCAACAAATAAATACTTTTTGTCAGTTTTATTTTCTTTTATAACAAATTCCCCTTTGGTCCCTGGTGATCATCATATTACTAAGTAATAAGATTGATGTCAGCTGATTGATCAGCTCAGAGGGAGAGATTTCCTGAGGTTTCTTGGTCAAGAAGTTCAAATCCATAAATATATGACAACCTGAAAAGTTATCTGACCCTTCATGTCAGGAGTGTTTCTGATCTATGGGTTGCAAACTCCTTCTTAGGACTTCAGTTTTTAGCAGCTAACTACATATTGTTTAGTTCTTTGATTTATTATACAGTTAAATCATGCCTCCCCAACTAGATTTCAAGTGTTTTAAGGGCAGGAATGATATTCTATATTTATTGAGCCCTATGGACCTCAACTCTCCTCTCTCTGCTGTGAGGCAGTCTTTTTATATCTCCATAATTCACTTCCTATTCCACTCTCTACAACAGCCTTTTCAAATCTTTTTAATCCCCCTTCAATTCTCTCATAATTCCATCTTCCCTCACCATCTCAGCTAAGAACTGTGCTTCACATTTTCCTGAAAATAATTGAGGCCATTTACCAAGAACTCTTTCTCCTCATTTTCTCATCTCACATCACCCAGATGCCTTTTACGCTATCTCCTTCTTCTCCCCATCTCACATAATGAATTAGCAAGTTTCCTTACCAAGGTAAACGCCTCTGTATGCTCAAGTAATTCTGTTCCATTCTATCTTCTCTAGCTGGATGTCCCCTCTATCACTCACTAACTTATCTTCAGTCTCCCCACTGCATATTGGCAATTACCTTCTTGACTATGTCTCCTCTATCCTAAAAAATTCCCCTCAAATCATAACATCACTTGATCTATCCATCCTTAACAGCCATCATTCCACACCTCTCATTTGTGGCTAAACAGAGGGTTGTCTAGAATAGATACCTCTATTTCCTTTCCTATCACTCTCTTCTTAACTCTCTATATTTGACTTCTGATCTTATCATTCAAATGAAACTTCTCTCTCCAAAGTTACTAACGACATCTTAATAGCCACATCTAATGGTCTTTTCTCAGCCCCCATCATTCTTGACCTCTCTATATGCTTTGACCCTGCTGATCATCTGCTTTTTCTTTCTCTTCTCTTCTTTCTTGGTCTTTGTGACACTATTTTCTCCTGTTTCTCCTTCTACAAATATGACCACTCCTCAGGCTGCTTTGATGGAGCTTTATCCAGGTTATGCCTGCTAACCATGGGTTTCCCAAAGGGCTCTGTCCCAGGACCTATTTTTTCTCCCTTTATGTTATTTAATTTAGTGATCTACTCAGGTCCTATGGATTCAATTGTCATCTTTATGCTATTTTTCTCAAATCCACTTATCCAGTCTTAACCTTTCTGTTGACCTCCAATCTCAAATCTCCAATTGCCTCTTGAATATATCAAATTGGATATCCCCTGTATATCTAAAAAGTCAGAATGTCCAAATTAAACTCAATATCTCCTCTTTTCAAGCCCCACTTTCTTCTTAACCTACTTGTTGCTGTTAATTCTTCCAGTCTTGGGCCTGGTGGCTCAGACTTGCAACCTATAATTCGTCCTTGATTCCTCACTCTCTTCCCCTATGTCCATTATGTAGCCAGGACTTGTTGACTTTACCTTTGTAACATTTCTCAAATATTCCCGCTTCTCCCCTCTAACATTGCCACTGCTCTGGGACAAGCTCTTATCATTTCACTTCAGGAATATTACAGTAGACTGTGCCTTCATTTTCCTGCTTCATCTTTCCCTACTCTAATATGTTCTCCATTCAATTACACAATGATCTTCCTAAGGGGCAGGTCTGACCATGTCACTCCCTACTCAATAAACTAGTAGCTCCCTGCTACCTCCAGGATCAAATATAAAATCATCTGACTTTCAATGCTTTTCATATTCTTCTGTCCTACATTTCCAATTTTCTTCCACTTTTTTCTGCTTCACATAGTTTGTGATTCAGTAGCACTGTTATTCTTGCTGTTCCTTGAACAAGACATTTTTCCTATTGTAGATATTTTCCCTGGCTGTCCCCCATACCTGGAATGCTCTCTCTCCTCATCTTTGTCTCCTAGCTTCCCTCAAATCTCAGCTAAAATTCCACAGGCTACAAGAAGCCTTCCTTTTGATGATTATTCCCAATTTATTCTGTATACAGCTTGTTTGTGCATAGTTGTTTACACATTATCTCTCCAACTATAATCTAAGATTGCTGAGAATAGCTTCTATCTTTTGCCTTTCTTTGTATCTCCCGTAATTAGCACAGTGCCTGTCACTTAGTAGGTATTTAATAAGTGTTTATTGGCCGACTGTACCACTTGCCTTTGGATCTCTGCCTTTGCCCCAGGGAAGGGTCTTCTCCAATGCTATAGATCCTGTTGATGCCTCCTGATCAGATTTACTCTGGCCATACCTGGACCTGTTCCAATACCTTATGAGGTAGACTTTCTGGGCCTGTTACAAATTTACATCTCAAGGGAAGATATTGAACAGTCTAATCATCTGCCTCCCTCAATGGACATCTCTCTATCCACTGTTACTTGCTTGGACCCATTCCTCTATGGTTAGCATGCTTCCCCATTTCATCTTATCCCTATTCAAGTGATTTTGAGTCCCTAGGTAGTGAAACATATATCCTATTCCCCATCCCCCACTTCCCACTCCCTTACTCCCATCCCCATAAACCCATCCTCCTCCAAATGCTCATTTCATATCTACCTGCCTCTTCAAAGGTGCTTTTTGGAATTACTTTCCCAGAATTAACAAACTGCTTTCATCTTAAATTTTTCTTTTATCACATCTTCTGAGTACTTACTAAGATATGGCTTCTACCTGTGACAAGTGACCACTCTTTCAAGACTGATTTCCTTTTCACTCAGACCCTTGACTCACTGATAGGGGAGAAGATGGAATACTACTTGTTCCCCTTTGCTACTACCACCCTCTACCACAATCAGTAACCTCTCCTCCTTTGAGGTTCACATTATTCAATTTATCACCCAATCCATATTGACTCTAAGAATATTCTCCTTCCTTAATGAGTTCAGAAACTAGCTCACAGTGTTTCTCTCTATCACTCTCATACTAGGAACCTTTAACAAACATATTGATGTTTCCTAAAATATTCCATCTTCC
Source organism: Bettongia penicillata ogilbyi (assembly GCA_023548195.1). Lineage (NCBI taxonomy): Eukaryota > Metazoa > Chordata > Mammalia > Diprotodontia > Potoroidae > Bettongia > Bettongia penicillata. The sequence continues at coordinate 3,067,960 of JAJHZJ010000381.1, read as the reverse complement.
CAGTTCCTTAGTCTACTCAGTTCTAATGACCTACTTCTCCACTCTACCTCAGTTCAACACAGGGATGGTTACCCTTGACCTTGCCATTACCTACAAGTATTTCATTCCCATATTCATGAACTATGAAATTATATTGGACTATAAGGAAAGCTGAGTGTCACAGAACCAATGCTTTCAAATTGTGGTTCTGGAGAAAAATTTTGAGAATCTCTTGGAGATCAAATAAATGACTTAAATTAATTCAGACTATTCATTGGAAGGACAAACGATGAAGATGAAATTAAATATTTTGGCCACATAATGAACATTCAAAATTTATTGGAAAGTACCCTGATGATGGGAAATATTGAAGGCAAAAGGAGAAGGGGACAGCAGAGGATGAGACAGCTAGATAGTATCACAGAAGCAATGAACATCAACTTGGGCAGATTTTGGGACATATTAAAATATAGAAAGGCTTGGTGTGCTATGGTCTATGAGGTCAAATATAAGAGTCAAACATGACTGAGTAATGCAATTAACTTGTTATTACACTCATCCCATCACCTGTTCCAAACTTTTTCTTTCATCCTCAAGTCATTTATGGCATCTCTCTCCCTAAATCAATTGAGAATCTTGCCTCATACCTCACTAAAAATAGAGGTCATTCATTCAGCACTCTCCTTTCCTCCTTTCCCTTCCCCTCCCCTCATCTTTCCTCCCCTCATCTTTCCTCCCCTCCCCTCCTCTCTTCTGCTCTCCTATCCTGTCCTGTCTTTTCTTGTCCTCTCCTCTCCTCATATTACATAACTCAAATAATTTCCTCCACTATCTCATGTCTCCAGCGGATGATTCTATTTCCTTTCCTCCCCCTTGCTTCTAAACTTTTTTTTAAATCTAGGTTCCAGCTTCATCATTAAGTTGAAACTCCCTCTGCCAAAGTTCCCAGTGATTTCTTAATAATAAATTTAGTGGGCTTCTCTCAATCTCTATCCTTTTTGGCCTTTCTTCAGCCTTTAAACCTATTGATTGCTGTCTTCTCTAGGACGTTCTTTCTCCTCTAGGTTGTTGTGATAGTGCTTTCCCTGTGTTCTCTTATCTATCTGACTGCTATTCTGTATTTTTTGCTATTTCTTCATATAGGCAATAACCACTAACTGTGGTTATCCCCTAAGTCTCCATCTTGAGCACCCTTTTCTACTCCATCTACACTATCTTCTATGGAGATCTCATCTGCTTCCATGAGCTATCACACCAATGCAGATGATTTCCAGATCCATATATCTAACCTCTTTCTTGAACTCTGTTTATAGACATTCTGTATATAAACAACCATATTTGTTATGAGGTATGAGAATGGTATATCCTTATATACGGGATTCATTTAGTTGAAATTTTTCTCTTTTTGTTAGATGTCATTGCCTAATGATTACTTTCTTGGCTAATTTCTCTCTTTTTATTATAAAGAGTTAGAATTGAGCTGCCTCTTTTTGATCTATGGGCCCCATAAGGTTTTCTCTTAAAATTTCATCTGGACTGCCTTTCTGATATAAGATATCAAGTTGGAGGGGGATGGCAGGTGTGTAGCTGCCTGGAATTTCTTTGTGGGGAGAAAATCTGCTTGAAGGAACAAAGTAGAGCAGACCACACAACCAGAGTTCTCCCCATAAACACATGAGAGGAAAGCTACCTCACAAGGAAAAGTTCATTTTTGATCATCCTTTACCTGTCTCCCTTTCTCTGATCCTTGTAAGGATGTATTAAGCTGCTATTGGTAACCAGGAGCCTTTGTCAAGCCTCCCACAGAGACAGGATTAGATATTAAAGAGTTATATTGTTTGTAAGAGACCAGCGACTTCATTTGCATATCAGAGCCCTGGGGTCTCTGCGGGAGCATTTTGATTAGAATTTAAGATGCATATTGAAAGAGAAAGGAATAAGTTTAGTGCTGGCATAATTCCTAACTCACCTTCCCCTTCCTGGATGAAAATGGTTTTAATGGCATTTATCAGGAACTTAGAAGGAGCAATTGTTGGTTTGTAGAGGGGTAGAGAGGAATAGGGGGAATAGGAAGCTGGTCTTGAACCCAGGAAGACTTGAATTTAAATCTTGCCTCTGCCACATACTGGCTATACGACTGGATAAATGGCTTAACCTCTCAGTGTCTTTGGCAATTCAAAGACTATAATTTGCAGAGAACTTGCATTAATAACAGAAGGATTTTCTGAACCTGATAAACCCTATACCAATGAAATAGTAAGTCCACTCCCCAACACTATTCCTATAATATATTTAAGTCCTATAAGACTTCAAGTATGTTCAATGCTCAACACTTGATTTTAGCAATTGGTCTTCATACCTGTGGAGAAATCATTTATCAGCCTGCAACCAACTTGCTGATGAGCCGCATCAAACTTAGCTATGTGGGCTCTCAGACACCAGACATGAAATCTAATCCTGAGTCCACTCGCTTTTTAGTCATTTCAGTTGTATCTGACACTTTGTGGTCCCATTTTGGATTTTCTTGGCAAAGATACCAGAGTGGTTTGCCATTTCCTTCTCCAACTCATTTTAAAGGTGATGAAACTGAGACAGACAGAGGTTAAGTAACTTGCTCAGGGTCCATACTGGGACTCTTTCTTGCTTGGTGGGATGTACTAGAATTTGCCCTTCACTGGCACAGCCCTGGAGAACCCAGGGTCTCTTCCATAGAATAATGAGACATTAGATGAAGGTTTCTGTGTAGGGGAATCACTTTCCCCCAAACATACTCAATTGTCTGTTTACCTGTCTCAATTATTTCTCTAATAGAGAGACACCAGGTGACCTATTTCATGAGCATTGACTGACACTAACAAGCTGTGTGGGCTTGTATTGAACATTTTAGCTTTTTGGTCCTTAGGATGGGATGGATGCATATGATAGAACTGGATGATACGATTATTATGGTTTTATCTAGTTCAATATTCTATGTTTTAAATGTTTTTTTTGTTCAAACAATGTCATGCTTAAAAGAACTGAGTAGGACAGCCCATAGAAGGACTATTACAGTAACTCTTACAGCGGAAAAGGTCCTGGATTTTGAGCCAGTAGACTCAGGTTCCTATCCTTCCTCTCTTACTACATGTGTAACCACAGACAGATCACTCAACTTTTCTGGAAGTCATTTTCCTTAGCTCTAAAATGAGGGGGTTGGACAAGATGGATTCTAAGGTCACTTCCAGCTCTAAATTCATATATGTCCTTATATTCGAGGACCAATTTCTGGTTCAGCGTAATTTTTTTTTACAAGACAACAACAAAGGGTTCTAATGCCTTAAACCTCTAAAGCTGTAGCTGTAAAATTTTTTTTGTTTTCAGACACCTTTATACCTTCAAATTCTTGATAGCCCCAAAGGACTATTATGCTTTGGTTTGTATCTATCAATATTTTACTGTGTTAGGAATTAAAATAGATATATTTTAAAGTTTTAGTTAATTCATTAAAAATAATAACAAACTTGTTACATGTTAACATAAATAAGATATTTTCATGAAGAAAATTTTGCAGCACAAAAGAACTAATGAGAAGAGTAGCCTTGTTTTACAGACTTGCAAATATCTTTAATGTTTGACCTAATAGAAAATAACTGGATTCTCATACCTGCTTCTTCATTCAGTCTCTTTGGTATGTTGTTTTAGTTGAAGGTTAGAAGAAAATATGGCCTCATGTATATATGTAGTTGAAAAAGAGAGGAGTATTTTAATAGATACCTTAGCATTATTAGAAAAGTAGATATGATTTTTCAAATCCTTGAAAATTGGGGAACCCCACTACTCTAAATTGAAAATAAACAGAAAACTCAATCCATCTAATTCTTGTTGAAAAAGGTGAATGACACTACCTATGTGACATTGGGTAATTACTCTCCATGGGCCTCAGTTTCCTCATCTATAAGGTAAGGAGGTTGGACAGCATGATCTCTGAGGTCCTTCTCATCTCTGAGTCTTATAGTCTTCACTTGACGTGGTCACTGTGAATTGGTCTGAACTCTAAATCTCTTGGGTGGGAGATCAGGGCCATTGCAAGCCTGGGTGGTTTGAATTGCTTGTCCTCTGAGCAGTTACTCCAGCTCTCACATCTGCTTATAATCAGTCACCAACCAGCAATCAGTGGGAGATATTCATTTTTAATGTTATCATGCAGATATTTTAATTATTTGTAGTCATGTGTTTAAAGATTTATTCAGCAGATTCTGACAATGAATACTAACAAAATACAAGTGTAATTTTAAAATGAGGATGAAAAAATAGAAGAGAAACATTGTTTGGATTTGTCCACAAAAACAACTATCTATGAAATATTTTAGATTGGACTTTAACTGGGAACAAAAATGATTGTCCACCTGAAAAGGAGAAAAAAATTAGCTCAATGGCATAGTTCTGGCTATTTAGAAATAGAGCCCATTATTTGATCTATGTCACAGCAGAATTTGTTAAATCTACAGTCACTTATCAATCAAAAGCATAAACTAGCAAAACTGTCTTACCATTTGAATATGAAATTTTCAGATTAGAAAACAAAACCATTAGTTTTTTCTAGTGAAAATTTCTTGAAGTGAAACACCCAGAGTGTTCTTTTTGAAAATCTTTATTCATTTAAAGATTCCCTTTGAAGGCTGTGCATTTAATTGCTCTTTAAATGCTATCAGCAAGAAACCATTTTGATGATAATACAATCACAATAAAGAAATCAGCTTGTATCTGGTCATGTTCTATTTTGAAATTCTGTCTCTATCTCCCAAGACAGAAACATTACAGAAGGCAACAATATTGTGATAGACATATGTAGACCCACGACTTTTTTGAGCAGGATGGAGAGAGGACATGGGGGCAGGTCTGGATGGGATGATGTCTGAATATATCATTGGAAAAGAGGCCACCATGTACTCTCCCATGGCCTCTAGGAAGTTGAGTTAGATTGTGTTTCTATGGCACTCTCTACTCCTGGGACTAAACTAGATGGATTACATAGGACAATAAAGCTTTAGCATCTTTGAAAGTTTAAATCTAAATGCAATCTTGACCTATCTGCAATGCTGTAGTGGGAGAGTACAAGTGTAACATGAGTTACGTGGCTAACTGGTTGAGGCCAACTTTCTTTTTCTCTGTCTCTCTTTCTTTTTTAGCACAAGAAAACATAGAAGAATCATATATTAGAAATAAAACTGAGGTTTTTCTCTGAAAAAACTTCTTAGCACGGACTTAACTTTTACTGCAACATTCAACCCATGGGGAGACAGTCTCAAGAACTGCCAAAGCACACCAGATTATCAGGAAACTATCTCTCTTGTTTCTCTCTGTCTCTGTCTCTGTGTCTCTCTCTGTCTCCCTCCCTCCATCCCTCCCCCCTCTCCCTTCTCCTGTTTCCTTGCCAGTTATGGTAGGGAAGAGACTTACATATGAATGCCAGGGAAAGTCTCCTCAGGGAACCCATACAACTAAAGTACCTTGGCCATGCCCTAGAAGTTCAAACGGATCTTAGTCTACCACTATGAAAAATCCAAGCTCCCTAAAGTGGCAAAAGTTTGCCACTCTATTTAAATATATTAGGACTAGCAACAATTCTAGGGTTATCTTAAATATTCCTTGCAATGCTGCATTCATAACTGCTTCAGTGGCAGAGCAATGCCACAAAGCTTCCTTTGCTTTCCTGCTTTTCCCTAGCCTTGGTGCTGACAGTAGGAGTTTCTATCTCTTTCAATGGTGCTGACCACAGGAATGTCCCTAACCATAGTGCTGATCACTTCTACAACAGTGTTAACGTTCTCGCTACAGAACAATGTTACAAATCATATGGAAACTCGCATGATGGAACTGACACTCTGGGGTAGCAATTCATTGTCAATGATCTTATACCACTTTCAGATTCAGAGTGTATTCTTCTACCTGTAATTTATGAATTACTAGGCTAGAGTATGAGATCCCATAAAATCTTTGGATTTTCATGCTTCTGAATCCTTGATCCTCTCATCATTTTTAAAGCATGTCAGTGTGAGTAGAAAGAACAAATGAGTATTAGATTTGTTATTTTTTAAAGTATGAAATATTTCACACATATGCATGCCATCATTGTGCAGTGCCATATAATCACCATGTAATACTTATACAAAACAGGTAAATCTTGTATTACTCAAAGTCTTTAGGCACACAAAGTATATTGGCTGAGGAACAAAAAAAAATTTATCACCAGATCTGAGTGGTATAAAGAACAACTCTTTTATGTTTTGGTTGTTGAAAAAGTCCCTCAAAAGCAATAGCTTTTGTCCTACCTTTATTGATTATAGCAGAGCCTTGGATTCAATTCAGAACTTTATGACTTATGTACTGCAAATATTTGAAAATCAATTTAAATAGAGTGTGAATGACAGAGGATTTTATGTTCACATAAAATTAATTGAATTTAAAACTTACCATCAACACAATAATGTCTAGACCAATTAGTATAAAACATAAGGGAGACAGGGTCCATAAAAGTTGTTACCCTTAAATGCATTATCACATCTCCTGAATAGAATAGAATATGGATTCCATGTCAAAGATAAGATCTTACCAAAATCTCATATTAATCACTTAGCATATACAGATGGTATCAAATTACATGGCTATACAAAACATACACACACACACATTAGAAGCTTCATCATTTTGTGCAAATCTTTCTCAATAATCTCACCTTCTTTTATAATATTGAAAGCACCATGCAAATGTTTTATTAGTGTTGTTATTATCATTATTGACAACTTGATAGATGTGAGATAAAACCTCATGTTCTAAAATTTTCATCTTTTTTATTGATGATTGGTAATGTTATTTCATTGAGTCAGTGGAGTGCAGTGATAAGAGTATAGTAAGTCAGAGGATCTGGTTTTAGATGCCAGCTCTTAATGTGCACTAAGGACAAAACAGATCTGAGTACTTTGAACTTAAATCTGGAAGTCAAACTGAATCAATGGATGACTCCCAAATCTCTTGGTATTCCCTAAACAGATACATCAGATATAAAAATATTCAAGAGAAACCTGTGACTCTGCATGTCAAGGTACTCACTGGCATCCTTAAGTCAAAGCTCAACGAGAAGAGCATATTTAAAACAATTAATTCCTGTGTGATATCATTCTCAATGCATACTTTAAGGAGGGTAAAATGGATAACAAAGGACTGAGAAAATATTAAGGTTAATGTGTACAATGTAAGCAAACATAGATTCCATCACCCAAAGGCGGTTATATAAGGGGAAAAAAAGGGAAATTTCCCTTTCAAAAATTGAAGATTAATAGATGTTCTTAGAACACATAATAAATGGGTTAGAAACTTGTAGGAATAACTCTGGCATAGAGAGACATCATTTCATAGAACAGTAATAAAGGCCAATAATAGGTATACGCTACTGGATTTGTTTAATGTTACCAAAAAATAGGTTACTTCTACAGGGAGCCCATGAAATCACTAAGATCTAGGAAAGAAATCAAAAGGCTTTCCACAGAAAACATCTCCATGAGCTAAATCAACAAAAGTTCAAAAAAATTTGGCAACCACTGAATAACTAGAAGCATGTTACCAGGAGACCAGAACTATACTTGAGAAATTCACTATCTTTATAAACAACAGACCACAAATCCCCATAATACAAATACGGATTAAAAAATTCCTTGAAAATTCAAAAAATAAACTATGCTGTAACAGTCCATTATCACAGAATGACTTCTTACTCATAATCATTCAGAGGGTACACTGATTTAAGAAAATTGTTTTAATAGATATTACCATGCTAAATATTCATACTCTTCATGTGGTATGGAACAAAAAAATTCAAAATATAAAGACTCAGTAGAAAAAAAATCCAAATCTTGTGGAAACAGGATGAAGCAACGACCCTCTCTCCTCTTCTTGGAAAAGAGGTGGATTATGAATGGATACAGAATGTTGCTTATTGTCAAATCATCACTGTGTCTACTAATTTTGTTTTCTTTGTTAGGAGGGAAAGCATACTTTATGCTTGATTGGGATGGAATAGCATATTTAGCAGAGATTATAAGGCAAAAAAGGCATCAATAATGATAATAATAGTGAGCATTTATATATTAGTTTGATCTTTTAAAGTGCTTTACAAGTATTATCTCATTTTTATCCTCATAACTCTGGAAGATAAGTACTATAATTACTCCAATTTGAAGATAAGGAAACTGAGGCTGATAGAGATTAAGTTACTTGCCCAGGGTCCTACAGTTAACACAAGACAAATTTGAACTCAAGTCTTTCTGACTCAAGTCCAGCACTCTGCACTGGGCAATCTAAAATAACAAAGAAAAAAAATAATGCTACAGGAATTATTATTTGCCTTTTGTGTTGCTACAGTATTTAGCATCTTGCAAAAGTGTTTCATAGTTTTAGGTAAGATATTTGTGCCTCAATAGACTTTCTTCCTATTTGTCTCTAATTTCATGATAAAAATTTACTGAATATTTGGAAAACAACATAAATGCTTAATGATTAAGGTGGCAGCAAAATCTGCAGAAGCTGCTTTATGAAAGTGAGTTAATTACACATGCAAAGGGTGCTACAAGAATTTACAGAATAGGATGGAGTGCTACTCCTGGAGTCCTGAACAACCTGATCTGCATTAGATCGAAAGGCAATATCAGAAACTGCAGTCCAGGTGTAGTTAATTAATGATTCCAGTCTGATCTTATTAACAGCAGCCTTCCATTCCAAACCTGTGCCAAAATGGAATCTTCCAGAATAATTACATATGACTTGTGGCATCACCCCTGTAAGTTACCAATGAACAATTCAGTATCCTGAATTTGGGAATTGGGATAGAAAATTATTGAGTAATATCACCATAATTTGCACTAGAATATGCCTATTATTACAATTGTTACAATTTATCATTTTCATTTCCCACAAAATCCTATTTCAATAGCTTATCGTGGCTTGGAGGTAAACTTGGATTCTCTGAAGGCTATACTGACAAAGTGTAAGTCCTGAAAGTTCTACCATACTCCAACCATACCATACTCATAAGTATTGTCCTAGAAATAGAGCATCTTTCAACGCCAGCTCCAGAAGACTTTTCCACCTTCTCGTCCTCCAGCCAGAGTTCCTCCCTAACTGTCCCCACCCCATTTTCAGCTCCTTTTTAGGTGTTATCTTCTCCCATTAGGATGGAAATTCTAAGGGCAGGAACTTTCTTTTAGCTTGTATTTATATTTCCATCACTTAGCGTTCAGTACTTGGCATGTGTTGTTCACCCTAGTGTCTGACTCTTCATGACCCCATTTGGGGGTTTCTTGACAAAGATACTGGAATGGTTTGCATTGCCTTCTCCAGCTCATTTTACAGATGAGGAAACTGAGGCAAACAAGGTTAACAACAGCAAAACCCTAATTTATTGTCCATATTCTGAGAACTAGTTCAGCTAGGTACAGATAAGGCCATAAACTCCTGATATAAACAAATAGGTTGGCCACTTGAAAATGAATTCTTTAGCCTAGGTTATGAAAATGATGACTATTCAGAATGACCTTTAGGGCTATTTTACTCCTTTCTGCTTCTGTAAAGAAGCGGGTGGACTAGAAACAAAGAGGGAATAGGATACTAGGGAGGGTGCAATTTTTAAACTACATAGAAACATTATGTTAGCTGTGGGTACCTTATATGTGAGATCCTTGTCCAATGACCAGTGAGTGTTTATACCACTGGAGGAACTGAATTGCATCAATCTTGACATTCTAAGTATAAATGAAAATGCAACTAAATGGAATGATGACTCACAAGTTCTTCTTGGAGAGACAAATAAAGGAGCTGGTGGAGTTGGCATTATTATATGTCCAAAGACCTTTCCCTTTCCTTTCCTTTCCTTTCCTTTCCTTTCCTTTCCTTTCCTTTCCTTTCCTTTCCTTTCCTTTCCTTTCCTTTCCTTTCCTTTCCTTTCCTTTCCTTTCCTTTCCTTTCCTTTCCTTTCCTTTCCTTTCCTTTCCTCTCCTTTCCTTTCCTCCTCTCCTCTCCTCTCCTCTCCTCTCCTCTCCTCTCCTCTCCTCTCCTCTCCTCTCCTCTCCTCTCCTCTCCTCTCCTCTCCTCTCCTCTCCTCTCCTCTCCTCTCCTCTCCTCTCCTCCTCTCCTCTCCTCTCCTCTCCTCTCCTCTCCTCTCCTCTCCTCTCCTCTCCTCTCCTCTCCTCTCCTCTCCTCTCCTCTCCTCCTCCTCTCCTCTCCTCTCCTCTCCTCTCCTCTCCTCTCCTCTCCTCTCCTCTCCTCTCTCCTCTCCTCTCCTCTCCTCTCCTCTCCTCTCCTCTCCTCTCCTCTCCTCTCCTCTCCTCCCCTCTCCTCCCCTCCCCCTCCCCTCCCCCTCCCTCCCCTCCCCTCCCCTCCCCTCCCCCTCCCCTCCCCTCCCCTCCCCTCCCCTCCCCTCCCCCTCCCCTCCCCTCCCCTCCCCTCCCCTCCCCTCCCCTCCCCTCCCCTCCCCTCCCCTCCCCTCCCCTCCCCTCCCCTCCCCTCCCCTCCCCTCCCCTCCCCTCCCCTCCCCTCTCCTCTCCTCTCCTTTCCTTTCCTTTTCCCTGTCCTGTTCTGTCCTGGCCTCTACCAAAACCATAAACCTACTGCACTCTGAAACTGGGTCACCAATGCGCCCCTGCCTAAGACCTCTTCTGCATCCTCCCAGCTTTACAGTGATTATCAACAGTAACTGTTGCTGTTTCCCTCCCAGCCTGATGTCTCTTTTTCTTGGCCTCACTAAAGGGCTGGCTATTTCTTAAACAGGCCTATTCAATGAATGTGCAATGCCTCACCCTAAGTACCTGCAAAGACCTTGGCCTAAAGGGCTCAAGGTCTCCCAGTGCATCCTGGGTCATCTCAAGTCATCCTGATGAATATCTGGTCACTGGATTCAGATGGCTCTGGAGGAGAAAGTGAGGCTGGTGACCTGCACAGCCCTGCCTCACTCAAAACAAAGTCAAGTGCAAGTCACGACATCATTTCTCTGCTGGCATGATCTTCTTTGGCAACAAAGGACAAACACAATCAATGACCAAAGTCAGCAAAAAAATATTTCACGGGATGTTTGATGACTTATATTGCAGTGTTCCTGGTGTTTGCAAAAAGATCATCATGAAAACAATCAGCTTGAAAATTAACACTGGTTCCAAAGGTTGAAGAGGTAAAAAACGTTGTGTGAAGAACTCACCAAGATCCTTCAAGTGAAATCACTGTTTACTATGATGTTCGGTGAATTCAGTGTAAAGGCAAAGATGACAAAAACTTCAGAAAATATAGTAGGGAATAAAGAATGAGAGAGCCCCCAAAGTGTAGTCTAGACAAAAGCCTCATCCTTATATATCATGAATATGTTCTTCAAGAGAAGAATCAGAAGCTACTACATCTGTGTGGTGAGTAGCAAAATTACAAAAAAAGGAAATTGATTATAATTTAAGAAATAGCAAATGACTTGTTACTGATAGTCATCCCTAAATCAGCTCTCTTTACAGACCACAAACTTGCTATAGCAAAAAAGGAAATCAATATAATGCTAAAGGAAAGATTAAGAATTAAGAAAAATATGGCATGCAATGAAAACAATCCCAACTTGTCTTATTTATCCAAGTTATTGATGCTAAAAATAATAAATGGATGGAGTAAAGGATATTCACACTGATTAATTGCCATCAGGAGAAGGTCAAATGAGCCTAAAAACCACTTTAGATAGCAGACACTTGACTTCCTTGGTAAGTGGAAAGAGATGGTAGGCAAAGGTAATGTTGGTTCAGAAGTAAACTTTTGGGAAAATCATAAAAGTGAAGTGTGGCAGGATAAAAGAGATAACCATTGATACAGGCTGGCCATATGACCCTGGGTAGGCCACTTAATCTTTCACTGTCCCAGGTAGCTCTCTAGGATTTTAAATTTCTGAGAAGGTGCTGACCTTCTTTGGTAGAAGGAGTGCTCTGTTCCTTATGCCAATGAAATTACCGGTTCAGTCCCTAAGTGTTCTCTTCTTCTCTGATTCCTCCCCTGTTATAGAACAGTGAGAAGTGGAATAAAGCAGAACTTAGCAGTCATTTCAAGGACATTTCACAATAAAACTCTATAGAAGACAACATATAAACATAACATGGCAAATATATGTGAATATTTTTATAAGGAACCATAGTGGAACCACCACATTTGTGCTCAAACATTAAAATCTTAGATAGACTACCTGAGGAAGTAGAAAAGGCACTGGAGGAAATGCCCACATAGAAGAAGTTGGTGTTGGAGATGACATTGTTTTGTGGGTGTTTGAGGGATTGACCTTAAAGTTACCTGAAGGATGGAGAAGATATCCAAAGTCTGCAAAAAAAAATCTCAGACTTTATTTCTTTTACATTTTTTAAAATGGCAAATAGTAAACTTCAGTAACTACCAGTCCATATTCCTATTTTCCCATACACATACAATTTATTTTTGGAGAATAATCTATAAAATGTTAGGGATAAATGTGAGTAATTTTACTGTTAGGTATATGTCATGAGGCCTCCTGGTTAATAGAAAGGAAGCGGGTATGTGTATTTTAACCACACACTCCTGCCCCCTTTTATGGTCTGGTAGCCCCTAAAGAAAGTAGGAAAATCGAGGTAACAGCTTTCTTCACTCCCACCTCATCCCGCATTCAGGAACTCTGATCTACTCACCATGAGCTGAGGGTAGGAGAGAGAAGGGAAGAAAGGATCGGAGCTAGAACTTGTACTATGTGAATTGTGCTTTGTCACAGACACTGATTTGGGGAAGGGGAGGAGTGCTTCCATACTTCCTCCAAAAGGCAACGCTATTCACAGAGGCAATGCAAGACTCTTCTGTCAGACCTACCTTGGTGGTGCTGTCTCATACACTGCCTCAGCTGACTCTTCTCTGTCACCACCTGGCCTTGGTCTTCTTTCTGCACTAACAGAACCTTCTTGCCTCACCCTGTCTTCAGTATAGCCAATTCTTCCCCTCTCACTGGACTATGGTCTATGACCATCAAAGCCCCCTCTCTGTCCCACTCTATGTTGTCCTCTTTACTTGTCATAGCCCACCACTCCTCTGCACTGCAGTATTACTTTTAATCCAACAAAATTTGCTCCTATGTTCAGTTGTGCCTAGTTACAATCCAGGAAAGGAATGATCTTGGAGCATCTGCTTAGTGGAGTTAAGAAAAGAACATAGATCATCCCAAGAGCCATCCATGAGAAAGAAAATGCTAATGGGAATGCTTTATTTGTTGGTTTCTCTGGCTAATTAAAGTACATAGAGGAGTTACAGGTCTCAATGACTACTGCCTAAGAGGGTCTTAGTCTACCATTATCTGGTTCCTACTTCAAGTTTTGACAGTGACTATGTGAACTCAGGCCATATGCTTAATCTTTTAGGTTTTACTTTTTTATTTGTAAAATATGGGAGGTTGGATAAGGTTTCAGACATACAGTGGCAACATTTCTGAATAAGAAGGATGAAACCAGAGCATGAAATTGAGTAAAGAACCAGAGAAAAATGTAATTGGGAAATGTTGAACATAGTAAATAAAAATACAGTAGAATGCAAATAATGTTAATATATGATTTTCTAAGTCAATACGCAGTCATTAAGGATCCTTATCTATGACTGAGTTTCACGCCACTGTTCCAGTTGATCTCTGCGGTTGTTTTTAGTCATGTCCAACTCCTCATGATCAGTTTGGGTTTTTTTTTGGCAAAGGTACTGCAGTAATTTGTCATTTCCTTCTCCATCTCATTTTACAGATTAGGAAATTGAGGTCAACAGAGTTAAGTGACATGTCCAGGGTCACACATCTAGTAAGCATCTGAAGCCAAATTTGAACTCAGGAAGATCAGTCTTCCTGATTCCAGGCCTGGTACCCTATCTACTGTGCCACTTAGCTGTCCCATTGCATAGTAAGCACTTAATAAATGCTTTTTGATTAACTGAATAATTGATTTACTTAAGCTCTCAGGAGTTATAGATCAGAAGGAATTTTCACACTGGGAGGTTTCCTACGTTGGTGAAATTACCTATCAGGTAAAAAAAAAATACTAGCCTTGCTTATCTCACAGGGGTGCCATAAAGCTCAAATGAAATACTGTATGCAAAAGCATTTTGGAAGCTATGAAATGGTACCATTTTTGTTAAAATATACTATTAGTTTTAGGATAAAATCTTTTCAAAATGTACACTAAATATTGCAAAACTTCAAAGATTTGTGGCTCGTTAATATGAATGCTCCCTCGGCTCATGTAGACTTCTACCCTTCTATACTTTAGCAGATGGTTTGATAAATCATTGTGGCCAAAAAATTCTTAACCTAATGGCCATCCTTCTGTTGGTTAGTTTTATTGAACTTAACTAGATTGGTTTTCAGAAGACAATTCCATTTTCTCTTTCTATACTTACACTCCAAACTTATTCAGCTCTATGGGACCTGCCAGAATTTTTGTCTTTGAGAACCCAGAATTATTTTCTCACCACAAAATGATAGGATTTAAAAAAAATGGAGCCATCTTAAACAACACTCCAAGTTTCCAAACTTCCTACAGTGAACTGGGGTCATTTTAATAGTAGATACTTGCAGGCAATAGGACCCAGTGGAGAAATGACCTTAATGTAGATGTCTGCCTCAGTAACTATGAAAGGCTATTATCAAAAGACTGGATCCTCACCTCTAGGAACTTCCTTAATTTGAACACACACACATACCCAGCCCAGGAGCTCTTACTTCTGTCTTCTTTATATTCTAACATAATCCAACCTTTTCTCCAGGTTCTTCTTCAATTCGCCCCTTTGCTTCTAGTGTGCCCTTATTTAGACCTCCATGTTCTTAGAACTCTTACTATGCAGGTCTCCACTTTATCCCAACTTCATTCTATCACCTTCTTTGCCCAGAATAAGAGTACCATCTAGCAGGGGAGATGGGCAGACCATTATCCATCTGGGCCACCTACCGTATTTCCCCAAAGACTCCATTAGGAATCCCTGGTTACTTCACCACCCTCTCAACCATTAAGGTCCCAAGATCTCTCAGGTGATGAGAGATGAACCAGTTCCCTTTGAATGACTCATAGACCTAGTCTCCTATTCTCTAAAGGTAATTCACCACACTTTCCATTGTTATCAGTGGGGTCTTGCTTTGTAGCTTGGCCTATTCTGGGGGATTTCCATGATCTGTACTCTGACAGAATCTCAACTGTTTCTATCATTTCAGTTGGAATATTCTTTCCATCTAAATTTATCCCAAGTACATTTATTAAAACTACTAAAATAGTATCTTTGGTTTCATTTCTCAGTCCCATTTCTACCGCCTGCTTGTATCTTAGTAGCTGGAATACCATGAGTTTCTTTGTTTTCTGTGCCCTTTTGGTAAGTGACTCACTAACTTGTGTTCTACTTAAATGTATAGGACTCCCCCTATGATGAAAAGTCCAGATGGCAAAGAATGGGAAATTGCTGGGGTACCCATCACTTGGGGAGTGGCTGAACAAGTTGTGGTCTATGATTGTGATGGAATACTAATGTGCTCTAAGAAATGATGAACTCATGATTTTAGAAAAACATAGAAAGACTTGCATGAAATAATGAAGAGTGAAATGACCAGAACCAAGAGAACATTGTATGCAGTTATAACAGTATCATTGTAAGAATGACTTGCATTGACTAGGTCATTTTGTTTATTACTAATACCCAAATGAACTATAAAGGACATGTAAAGAAAGATGCTATCTGCATCCAGAGAAAGAACTGATAAATAGAAGTATGCATAGAATAACTTTACATATATATATCTATTTTTTACACACACATATATACATATGTGTGTGTGTGTGTGTATATATATATAAATAGGTGTGTGTTTGTGTATATACACACACACACACCTATTTATATCTAATGGTAGCCATCTCTAGGTTGGGGGGGTAGAGGGAAGAAAATAAAAGAAATTTACAAGATAATTTTGTTGTATATATGAAAAGAATAACAAATTGTGCATAGTAGATTTATAGTTTCATGTACAATCATCTTTTTTATTGTATTATGTTATGGAAAGGCTTGTTTTATTCCATAAATTAAAAATAAAATGAGAAAGAAAGAAAAGTCCACAAACTCATATTTTTTTTTACTATTTCCCATAATACTGCAAAGAAGGTGCTGTAATTAGATATGGTTTACTAATAGGGGGATACCAAATATTAGATCTGTATTTCAATGGTTTTAAATTGCTCAGTGTTTATATAAATAAAAGGAATATATATATGTATGTATATGTATACGTGTGTATATTATATATAATATGGAGAGAAAGAGAGGGAGGAGAGAGAGAAAGAGAGGGAGAGAGAGAGAGCGAGACAGAGAGAGAGAGAGAGAAAGAGAGAGAGAGAGAGAGAGAGAGAGAGAGAGAGAGAGAGAGAGAGAGAGAGAGAGAGAGAGAGAGAGAGAGAGAGAGGAAGGGAGAAGAGAGTTAGATCCTGATTAGTGCAAATGATTAACCTTTTGAAGTGGTCTCACTATTCTAATTGCATCAATAAACATCTATTGATTCCCTCCTACTCTGTGCCAGGCACTGCGCTCAGAGCACTAATTGGCACTGCATGTTTCCTTTGGGCTGGAACTAATTGCCATATTTTACAGAATTATAACTTTGAATAGCGTAAATTATTTGAATACATACAACCATTTCTGGGGAACCAAGTTTGTATGTATGTATATATGTATGTATGTGTGCATATGAATGCCAAGAGTTTACAAAATGCTTTTTACCTAAAATACATATACCTACCTTCTTCACTGCTAGCTGAACATGCAATGTTCATGATTACTATAACAAAGTCTGGTACCATTGTTTTTTATTTTCTCAGATGAAATCCCTTGAAGACATACTTAAATTCACCTTAGTTTTTGACTAACTCTTATAGCAGCTTACTTTCCTAAAAGCAAGAAACTAGAACATACCATCTCTTGCAGCCCCTTCCAGCTCCAAAATCTGTGTTTCCTCAGTTATAAATCTTGACTTCTTGTTCGTCTTTCATTTTTTTGAGAAGGATCAATGGTATCATGGGGTGATGTCTTGACTGGCTCATAAATTGGATTTAAGTGAGGCAGAGTGGGTAAAATCATTAGCCTACTGTCTCTTACTGAGTCATCGAAGTCTAGTGGCAGGACAAAAATTAAGATGACTGCTGATAATCCAGGATGCAGGGGGTGACTTTGGCATCTCTGATGTCTGATTAAGCTCTAAGCACTCCACAGTGCCTGCTTCAGCTGTCTTCATGGTCATTGGGAAGAAATTGTTCTCATCCATTCATACTGCCAGTGGAAGATTTCACATGCTTGGGGTAGACTCACAAATGGTTTTGAGGACTGTTGGTTTAACCTCAACCTGGTTTAGCCTGTCTACTAAGGTGGTTTCGGTAGGGTGTGACTGCTGCACATGCTACTGCTTCTTGGAGCTACAGGTGAGAGTTGTTTGAAGGTTAACGCTAAAGGTAGATTCATAGACCTGAGAAGGGTTTGGTAAGCCCTCACACCAGAGGTGTTGGTCCTCCTTGAACACCCTTCCACACCCCATAAGCCTTAACTAACAGATTTGCTTTTTATTCCTTCTTTAAAGACATAAGCTTTCTTGATTTGTGCTCCCTTAAAGCTCTGGCCTGCCAGGCTACCCCTAGCAAGCTTTTATCTAGTTACTTGCCTAGAGTAGAATCTTTCTTTTGCTTCTGAATGTGTCCCTAAACCTAGTACCTGCTCTTTATTTCAAGAAGATCAGTCATAGCTCTAGAACTCTTCTCATCTTTATGGCTCAAATGTCAAGAAAATGTTATTACCAGAGAACTGTGTGCTCCTACACTCCCAATTCACTACCCATCTATCCATCCTTCCATCCATCCATCCATCCATCCATCCATCCATCCATCCATCCATCCATCCATCCATCCATCCATGCATCCATTCATCTAGTTGTAATTATTTGCCAGCAAGCATTCAGGACAGGCTTACCTTAAATCATTCTAACGAGGTTAAGAGGAATATAAAGAGTCAGGGGAAGCAAGGTGTTTGATGAAGCATATTAAACCCATCTTTCACTGCTGTGTAGTCTTTTTCCTGCCTCTCTTCCTGCAATTCCAATAGGTCACCCTGTTGCTGAGTATTTGCATGGGCTTCAGGCATCCAATCTTATTCTGTCTCTGGAATTTGTGCATTAAAAATTAGGTTGGTTTTTAGAGCCTTGCATTTTAAGTGTCTTTGTTTCTCCAAGTCCTACTTCCCTATTTAGTTTCAGTCATGACAACTAAAAATGCAACTGTAAGAACTTGACCAGATCATGTATGTGGCAAATTTTTTTTTTACCACTCTACAAAAAGTCTACTTTTATTAATATGGCAGCCAGCAACGGGCACCATGCTCCTCGTATTTGAAATTTCTAATTCATTAGCTGTTCACTCAACAAACATTTAGCAAGTGTAAAGAGGACAGGGCTGTAACTGTAAGAATGTAGGGCCCAGGTCTCCACTTTCCCTTTCTCTTTGTAGTATTGCTAAATGCCTACTTCAGGCTTATAGAAGCTTCAAGGCATTTGACAAGAACAAGGGGCTGACAGGGATTTGATAGGAGTTGAAAGGAATTCACTTACCCAAACCCATCTGGAAATGAGTGCTTGGAGGTACTTTTCGTTTCATGTTTTAAGAGGGGGAGGTCAAGAGAAAAGGTTTTAATAGCTTTCAAGATGAGGAAAAGGTTTTCATAACTGCCTGAGAAACTCATTTGTTCGTCAGAAGTTACAAAAGAACTTAGAACTATGTTGGTTAGCTCCAAGGCTTGTTGGGCTGGATGAATATCCCTAAAGAGTTATGACCTTCTCTACCTCTCTTCCCCTGAGGAAGAAGAAGATTTAGCAAAGAAGAGGAGCTTAATTTTGGTAGAGAAGTAGCAAATGGGATGGAGGCTTACAAGGTGGAATGGGGTGGCAATAGTGAGGAGAGATGTGAGACCACTGTGGAGCTGCGGAGGGCCTTAAGAGGTGTCTTAGTGACAATATAGCTACAGTAATAAAGGGAATACTCCCTTGCACCAAATTTGAAATCTGCGGGAGACTCTACACATTCATGTATACCATACTGGCTCATTTGTTTTGTTTTGGTTTTTTGCAAAGAAATGCTTTGCTATTTGATTTATGGGTACTGATTGTACGGAGTTGGTAGAGAGTTATAGAATAGGGGGCTTGTGCCATATTTGTGTAATTATAATTACCCCAAACTCTGCCTCCTCTCATTGAACTTGGCACCCTAGTTTCTAAAATAAAGTGGGACCAGTGCTACATATTTACCTGTGGTATACAGAGTATTATGCTAGGTTCTGGGAGAGATATGGAATTTCTATAAATAAAAAGCACTTTAAGATTCCGATGTTGCATTACATACTTTGTCTCATTTGAGCCTGACAGTACCCCCCATGAAATAACTACTAGGGAAGGAAATGAAAGCTGGGAGAGGTTAAGTGATTTGTCAATATTCATGCAGCTAGTGTGCATGCGTACGTGTGTGTGTGTGTGTATGTGCGTGCGTGTGTGTGCGTGTGTGTGTGTGGTGGAGGTTTGAACCTACATCTATTGGACCCTTAATTCACTATTCTATCCACTATTCTGTGTTGCCTCTGTTGTAAGCCTGATGCTAATAGACCTTAGTATATAGTAGAAGGCTGAGAGAAATATATAGGTATATATATATGCATGTGTGTATGTGTGTGTATATACACATGTACACATATGTATATTTGTATATATATGTATATATACATGCATGTTGCTGTTTAGTAATTTTAGTTGTGTCTGTCTCTGTGTAACCCCATTTGGCAAAGATATTGGAGTGGTTTGCCAATTCCTTCTCCAGCTCATTTTACTAATGAGGTAATTGAAGCAAATAGAATTATATGACTTGCCTAGGGTCACATAGCTAATGAGTGTCTGAGGCTGGATTTGAACTCAGGTAGATGAATTTTCAGGCCCAGTATTCTAACCACTGTGCCACCCAGGTGCCCTATGTATGTATAAATGTATCTCTGTGTATGTAAGTACTTTTTGTGTACACACACACAGACACACAGACACACACACACACACACACGAGCTTTGGAGCAGTACCCAAAGAGTGCAGGGTGAGATATAGGGAGATAGTCACCACTACCAGAGAAAGCAGAAAAGATTTGATGGATAAGGTGGCATTTGAGTTGAGCTTAAACGATATATGGATTTAATAAACAAAGTGGGAGAGTTGAAGGATCATCAACCATGGAAAGAAATGAAATAGCCCCATGGCTGTCCTTGGTTAAGACCTGTCTTGCCTGGGACAATAAGAAAAACACCATTATTTAATAACAGTACTAATAGCTATCCCTTAGCTGGCATGCCATATGCATTGTCTCATTAGATAACTTGGTGATATAGCGAATGATTGCCCTTTGCAGATGAGAGAAGCTTTTAGACAAGTGACTTTCCTGAGGTCACAAAGTTAGTCAGTACCCAAGGAAGCATTTGAACTCAGGTCTTCCTTTGTCCAAGCCCAACATTCTATTCACTACATCACCAAGCTTTCACCTATATTTGTATCTTGGGTGGAAATAGGTGTGGTTAAACTAGCCTGGGTTGAGCAGTTGCAGTGAATGAATTTGAGAATGCTGGAAACTTACTTATTTCATATGAATTTCAAACAGAATGTATATTTTTCTACCTGCAAACCTTGAATTGCTGATTTACTTTTACTTCTTCTGTAGGGATAGAAGCCTTCCTGAAGTATGTTCTAGCCTACCAGGATATCTGTAGCTTCAGCTCAGTCTGCTTACTTTTTTCTAGCCCTGGGGTGGAGAGTGTTTGCTCTCAAGCCCAGATGTGGACATCTAGGTCCTCAGGTTCAGCCATTTGACTGAAGCTTGGACTTAGTCAAAGGGCCATACTTGAGGATCTAGAGGGACACATCTGACCTTGAGGCCAGAGGTTCCTCACCCTGATAGCCAATTGACTAGAGTGGAGACTGTTTTTCTTTTTCTTATTCTTCTGAATAATGTCTCCCAACCTAATCTGCTCTTTTCTTCAAAGAGACAAGAATACTCATTTATGGATACAGAACTCTTCCCATCTTCACAGCTCAAATGTCAAGGAAATGTTATTACCAGAGAACTGAGTGCTCCCACCCTCCATATTCACTACTCACCCATCCATCCACCCATCCATCCATCCATCCATTCATTCATCCTGTTGGATATTTGCAGTTTTTATAGCAAGTGACCAGGGCAACTTCCCTCTGAATTCATGCTCATTAGTGAAAGAGGAGAATAAAGGCGGCTGCATCTGGGTAAGCAAGGTGCTTCAGTACAGGTTGAAAATGCATCTTTTGCTGCTTTGTCCTTTTTTCCTTCTCTCCTCAACATTGGTGGTACTTACGAGGTATTCTACTCATATGGCAAATATTGCCTTGTATTACCATTTGTCTTTCCATGTATATTTCTTGCCTCCCCAAGCATATCAAGAGCTCTCTGAGGACAGGGATCATCTTCTGAGGCCATGGAGTCCACACAGAAGCCAGCATGTAGAAACTTACCTAGAAAGTCTTTTTGATTGACCAACTGGGCCTTTTGTCAACTAGCTTTCCATAAACCCTTCAGTTCTCAGGGGGCATAACACATTCCTTTGAAACCCCACTGGCTCTTTTTGGAGGCTGGTGTTTCACTACCATACACATGTAGCCTGGTTTGGTTGGAGCATAGGACTTGTCAAGTCAAATCAAGTTATCAAGCCAATGTGCATTTATTAATTGTGTTATAATATATATTATACATATAATAAATATTAATTTATAAATTAGTGCCTTCTATGTACCATACACTATAGCTTTGTGAAAGAAAATAGATAAGGAAACTGTTAGGCCAGTATTTTATTATTTTTTATGTTATAGTATTTTATTCCTTGCCCCTGCCCCACCAATTATATGTAAAGACATTTTTTAGCATTCATTTTTACAAGATTTTGATTCCAAAATTTTCTCCCTCCCTTTCTCATTTCCCCTCTTCCTAAAATGGTAAGCAATTTGATATAGGTTGCAATCATGTGAAACATTTCCACATTAGTCAGAGTTGTGAAAGAAGAAACAGCAAAATGGGAAAAAAACACAAAAAGAATTAAGTAAATGAAAAAAGTATACTTTGATCTACCTTAAGAATCCTAGGTCAGTATTTTAAAGGTAGATCATTGAAGTACTTGGATGCTGGTTCAAAGGATTTATATTTCATCCCATAAACGATGGGGAGCTATTGCCGAATCTTGACTAAGAGAATAATATGTTCAGTAATATGATCCTATGTTTTAGGAATATTGAAAGAGGAAAGTTAGGTGGAGATTCTTGGAATGGCAGGGAGAGGTGGTGCTCAAGAAAAGGTGATGGCTAGTGCTGGACATAATTCAGCTTCATTCTAATCCTATCTGCATGTTTCTATGTCAAATCCTACCACTTAGGGCCCACTTAGAGTTATAGAAACCCATGACCCTTTGAAAATCACATTGGGGAAAGTGGTTCTTTAATCACTTATGTGGCCTACAAGAGTTAAATGGGAGAAATAACAGAAATGTCCAAAAGTGACTTTTGTTCTTTAGAAAACTTCGTGTATGTGTTTAGCAGTTCCTTTGCTGACATCTCGCACTCCCTTCTCAAAATGCTTTTTAAAGAGACACATATCTTTACAACCTTAGACACTGTGAAAAGGTGATGTTCCCTGTTACTTCCCTGACACTACTGTAGTTTGAGCTATGAAGAAAAGAAGACATACAGCTGGATTGTACTGCTTTTGTCAAAGAAAACCACAGGTAAGTGGGTTCTGGGACTCATTAGAAGAAAAAGAAATACTTTCCTAAAAGACATGTGATCGGGCAATAGCTCTTTATTGGAGTTCTTTTTTTTTTTTCCACCCAGAAGCAGACTGGGTAGATTGGGATCAGAGCTATAGTGAAGCTATAGGTAGTTCTAAAGACATCAACTTGTTTCTTTTGTTCAGTGGTATCTGATTCTTCATAAACTCCATTTGGGATTTTCTTGGCAAAGATACTGGAGTAGTTTACCATTTCCTTCTCCAGCTCATTTTGCAGAAGAAGAAGTTGAGGCAAAGAGAGTTACATGACTTTCCCAGGGCCACACAGTTAGTATCTGAGGCTAGATTTGAACTCAGATCTTCCTGAGACTCCAAGCCTGGAGCTCTATCCACTATACCACCTAGCTGCATCCCTCCTTTCATCTGCCTCTTGTAACTCCTTATCAAGGAGCACAAAGTGCTACCTCTTACAAATAGCTTTTCATGAGTCCCCAACTTGGTAATATTCTATTCCTTTAATGAAATTATTTTGCATTTACCATATAATTTGATTATGGTTCCTTTGGCATAAGGAACTCCCTGGTAAGGAAACTATTAATACCCCTGCAGATTCGTTTCTTCTCTGCAATTTATCATCTAAGAGAGTTCTTTTGAGCCCTGATTGGTCACATGATGTACTTGGGGGGTCATACAATCATAGTAGTGTGGTGATAAATGTTTAACAACAGGATCCTTGAAAGAAAAAAAATGTGTAGCTGGACAAACTTTTAAATTAAATCTGCATGGTCAGCATTTTCTCCATCACATCTATACAGTCAGCAAAACAACAAGTGAAGTCCTAATTTATAGTTTCTGCTGTTTTCTCAGGAATAACTGGTCACACTGAAAATTTAACAATTTACTTTGGGGCCGATTTGACCTGGCTCCAGCAGCTCTCATATGGTGGTGTGTCAGAGGCAGGACTTGAATTCAAAGCTTGGCTTCAAGGTCAGAATACACACACACATATATGTATATTTTATATTTGCTTATCTGTACATCTCCTACCTCCCAAACCCTAGAAAGAATGACACACTCATATTCATTTCAAACTTCTTGATTTCTATAATTGCATCTCTAAAGTCTTGCTCAGAGTCTATAGATGCTTAATAAATGTTTAGTAAAATGAAATAAATTGAATTGATAGCTGGGGGGAAGAGGAGACCTATTTCATTTTTTTCCAGTCTTTGTGTCTTCCACAAGTACCTCCAAGCATTCCCAAGAGTCTCAGTAGAGACCTCAGCAAAATTTTAAATGAGAAGTGGATTGGATCGAGAGACAGGAAAACAGAATGCCATTCCTGACTTTTTTTTTTGCTTCAACTTTATTTCCTCAGCTGTAAAATCAGAGGTTTAATGAAAAGATACCAAGGGCTCTTCCTGTTCTGAACATTCTGTGGTTTTCTTAGATGTAGGAACATGTTCCATGTAGAAAGGATAGTCGATGTCTAGTCTGGAGACTGAGTTTTGAATTCTGTTCCTGGTACCCGATCAACCCTGAGATCATAGCTGATCATTTAACCTTTGTGAGCCCATTTCCTGGTCCATAAAATGGGATTGGTAACACTGAACCCTATACATCCCAGGGCTGTTTTGAGGAAAGTACTCTGTAAATCTTGAGGCACCATAAACGTGAATTGCTGTTGCTGTCAAGGCTGAGGAACTAGAAAATATCCACTCTGCTTAAGTAAAACTTCTGTGCCTATCTGCCCTCTACTTTAGGCTGTCATTTTCCTGGTTTCAACACTTAATTAATAACTTAATCTCTCTTTATCTTCGTTTCCTCATTTGGAAAATAGGGGAATTGGATTAGATAATCTCTAAGGTTCTTTCTCTGCCCTGGGCCTGGAGTCGAAAGGCATGAGTTCAAATCCAACCTCAGTCCTTTACTAGCTGTGAGACCCTGGGCAAATAACCCTGTTTGCCTCAGTTTCCTCATCTGTACAATGAGCTGGAGAAGCAAATAGTAAACTACTCCAATATCTTTGCCAAGAAAACTCCAAATGGGGTCCCAAAGAATCAGACAGGACTGAAAGGACTGAACAACAGAAAGAATCTTGATTCTTTCTGAGTTGCAATATCTGTCTGTTAAATAAGTATAAAAAAAGGGAAAAAAAGTCATCACTTTCACCTCTAATTTATACACAGATACTGAATTTTCGAACTACAAAGGACATCTGCAAAAATCTAAACTGTAAATTTCTTGAGAGTAGGGGCCTGTCATTTGTTTTTGTAGCCTCAGAGTCTGGCATATAGGATTTAGTGGAGGAAGGGACCAGAGATCTTGCTTTTTCCCAGATGAGGAAATGGAGTCTTAGAGAAGTCTCTTGCTTCAGTTCCCACAATTTGTCAGGGTTAGATTTCAGTCTCCAGACTAACATCCAGCCCTCTTTGTTTCTCACCTACTGCCTTCTTCCACCACCAACTGTGTAACCTTGGTGGAATCACTTTCTATCTTTGTACCTTGATGTCTCACCTGGAAAACAAGAGTGGGATTGATAGCGTCTAAGTTCTCTCGAGCTCTAAGTAAGAATCCACAAGTGTTAGTTCTTCCTGACTTATAGCATCTGTTTCTCCTCCACTAGCTAATATTTTTTCCTCTCTGTTCAGTGAAGTGCTGTGAAACACTTCCTAATTTCAGCTAACATTTCCACTGACTACTTCTGCACTTAATTAACATTCTCACAATAGACTTCTGAGTTACTATTCTTAATGAGTACTTCAATAGGGAAATTAATTCTTTAATCCTTAACAAGCAAGGAATTCACATCAGAGCATTCCAAGTACAGGGAAAATTCTTTCATTTCTGAAGTCAATTTCTTATACAATCTTGGAAAAAGGAAGCTGAAATCAAGGGCAGGGGCACACATTTCTTTTTCATAACTTCATTGTCTCTCTGACCATCTTCTATAGTGGACATTGACAAATTTCCTTCATAGTTTCATTAGCCACAGGCTCATGTGTGATAATGTAGGTGAAAATTTTCTTGGCCATCTATCTCTTTAACCATCACCTTTTCTCTTGGTAGTCTCTCTAACCCTCACCTTTCCAGAGGACCGATGGTGAGGGTTAAGGGTGCTCTGTTTTGGGTGATGTGAAGACCAGCACTAATATCAATAAGCTAAAGGAGTAAACCTGAAAGATCTTAAGACCTGTGACATCCAATCTAAATACTTTAGATTTCCCCAAATCCAATCAATCAGAAAGCATCTACTAAATGCCTACAATGTTCCAGGAACTATGAAAGTGTTGGCATGACAAAGAAAGAAAAGATAATCCCTGCCCTCCAAGAATTCATATTCTAATGGAGAGAATATGGGAATACCTCATTTGCAGAGAGCTTGAAGAGGAATATGGTTCATCTATTCATCTAGCCTCATACAGAGAATGGAAGGATCTGGCAGATTCTGATGTATAATTACAGGTGATCCAGATGTAGAAAACAGGGAAGATAGCTAATGAACTCAAATGTTAAAGATATGATTCAAAGCTGGAAGGAGGGACACGATTCTGTGAAATAAAGAAAGGCCACATAAACCTATAAGAAAAGGTCAAGGAGGTTCACTGTGAAGAAATGTGTTCTTCCCTAAAAGTGAATTTGTGTTCAATAAAAGAAAATGTATCTTAATCACAGCTCTACTACTTATAACCTGGGTGTGCTAGGGGAAGTAATTTAACCTTTTTGGGCCTTATTTATGAACTCAGGGGGTTGGACTGAGTGATCTTTACAGTGCCTTCTAGCTTCTGATTAGTATGGTAAGCAGTGCATAGAAATTAGAGCTTACGAGAGTTGTTTCAAATGTGTCAAAACAATGGTATGACAATGCCATGTATTTCCTAGTTCTATCTACAATACCGAATTCTTTCATACGCATTATCTCATTTGATTCTCATAGTAACTCTGTGAGATAGCTATAGAAGTCTCTTATTGTCTCCATGTTGCACATAAAGGAACCTTGGCTCAGAGAGGTTGAATAAGTGGTAACAGTGAATGACGACTAGAAACTACATTTTCTGGCTCCAAGTTTAATATCAGCTATCTACTTGTTTTCCCTTTGCCCCACTTCTGGCCTGGGTTTCCCCAGCCTGATAGGGAAGGGTGGAATGTGAGCTAGGAACCACCAAGCACTACCTTGATAGTGAGGTGGCATGGACGGTCCTCTGCACTTTACCATGTCCCCTGCCATATCCCCGGACACCATCATCTGATGTGCTGGTGCATTCTTAGGTCATTGCCACCAGCTTCACCCTACCCAGAGCCTTCTGGGCCTTTCCACTCTGCCTGAAGCTGAACTCTTTTATTCTGCTTCCTTCCCCAATGAGAATACGAGCTCCTTAAGATCAGGGACTATGTTTTATTTTTAAATTTGTATCCTCAGTGCTTAACACCTGGATTGAGTATTGAATAATAACTGTTGCATCCATTCAACTATAAAACTATCTCACTTTAAAGATATTTTAGGGCTTCCTTATGGAAATCTATGTTTTTAATGAAACCCTTATTATTTTGGGATATAAGGTCTTGCCCACATCTGGAATATGTAGATAGTAGCAAAGGCAGTTCTCCAGTGGGAAGGGTGGAGTTAAATAGTTAAACAATTTAAGGATTTAGAATCCATTGGCAATAGATGGAGTTGAATCTGGATCTAGGGAGGGGTTCACTATACTGTGGCTGAGGAGTCAGAAGGTTAAAGGGGAACGAATCAGAGATAGTAGAATTGTATAAGGGTGGGAAGGATAAATTCTAGATAGTATCAACCTACAGAATAACCTGAATCTAGGAATAGTCTTCTCTCAGGCACCAGTCCTGCAAACCTGTCCCCCAAGAGCTTGGAAAGTAGCCATGAGGGGATTCCACAGTAATGAAAGTGGACATTTTAGGAAAAAGTAGAGAGGGGTTGATCTTAGATGTTTATGTTCTGACATGTTGGGGTTTCCAATTTGCTCCTTAAAGAATGTTATTTGAGGAAGAATGATATCTGAAGTCACAGAACTGATTGTGATTCTTGAGTTCATCAATGGGTAAGTGGCACTCACTTGCAGGGCACAAACTGCAGCTCATCATATCCATTATTTTTCTTGAAATGATAGAAAATCAAAATTAGCAGATAGAAAAATTGGAGCAGATGTCTGGATGCTAGTAAAGCTTGAGAAACAACAACTCATGAATTTTTTTTATAAGGAAAAATGAATTTAAATTGGCTTGGATATGAACACTGTCAGAGGCACAGAAATTAGCAGAGAACCTGTAAAGGCAGGGTGTAATAGTTACAGCTGTCCTTCATAATCAAGAATGTTATTGCTGACAGTGGCATTTCCTGGTCAGAAATGCTCATCACAAGCAGAGTACACCCAAAGATTCAAACACTTACCTTGTTATCTAGCTTCTTTCTCCTGCTGCAGAACAGTAGGGAAAAGTGAGAACTAAATACCCTGGGAACTTGCTATCTGGATTCTAGATATCTTCCTCTTTGACAGTTTCTTCCAAAAGTTGGACAGAGCTGCTAGTCACAGAGACTGTGACAGCCAAGTTCTGTATCAGTCATTAAGTCAACAATTTTGGGGCCCTCTTGGCTCAGAGTGGATGTAAATAGTGACTGTTTCTCTTTTGGCCAGCAACCCTGAGGGTCTTCCCCCCCCCCCCCAGTTTTACTTATTTATTTATTTTTGATTAAAGGGGCCATCCCTAGACTCACTTCTTAAAGAGGGCTATTCACTGGATGGGTGTTGCCTCACTCAAAGTGAGAACTGAAAAGACCTTAGCTTAAAAGGGCCAAGATCTCTCACTGTACCTGGGCCATCTCCGGTCATCCTGATCCATATCTAACCACTGGACTCAGATGGCTCTGGAGGAGAAAGTGAGGTTGGGGACTTTACACGGCCCTTCTTCACTCAAATCAAGTCAATTGTGGGTCATGTTGTCATATCCCTGACGTCATGGTCCTCTTTGAGAACGAAGGACAAACCACACCACAACCACAAGTCGATTATAATTTATTAAGTAACTACTATATATATGTATATATATGATAAAACAAAGATATATACATAAAAGAAGATGATAAATAGAGATGACTACTAGGATTAAGAAGGAATCAAAATGGAATTTTATCAAGGATTATTTTTATCTGACTAACCAGGAGGTACAAATGAAGAGGGAGGGTATTCCAGGAATGGGGACAGCCAATGAAAATGCCCAGAATCTAGAAAGAGAGAGAGAGGGAGAGGTAGAGGGGGACAGAGAGAGAGAGAGAGAGAGAGAGAGAGAGAGAGAGAGAGAGAGAGAGACAGAGAGAGAGAGACAGAGAGAGAGAGACAGAGAGACAGAGAGACAGAGAGAGACAGAGAGAATCTTATTTGATGCATAGCAAGAAGGTTACTGTCACTGGATGCAGAGAATATTGAGTTAGGGGCAGAAGGGTGTAGGATAGATAGGAGAGGGACAGGTTGTGAAGAGCTTTGAATGACAAACAGGATTTTATGTGTGAAGTAGCAGTGCATATCAAGAAATAGATTCCTGTGTGGAAATCCAGGAATCTGAAGAAGATAGCATGATAGAGCACATTTGATAAGGATAAGAATGGAGAAGTAGTGGCAACAGTATGGTGTGATTACTTTATAGATCTCCTGTCTATAGGAGGAAGGAAGAAGTAGTTGTTGATGGATACCACAAACTATGTAGGTATACAAATGCTCTAGGTTTTTCTGCTACAAAACAGAGAATTTGAAGAAATCTTCCATTATCTTTTTAATAACTTTATTTGTTGGCAAGTAGGGGAGATGATAAGGAGAACTGACTGTTCTGGTCAATAAGGAACTAATGAATATTCAAACAGAGAAACACTGAGTGTCATCTGATATTTGATCTATTCTTTTCTGGAAGGCAGATTCACAGTGTAGGGATAGGAAAAATAGAGGAACTAGAATTTGAACCCAGGTGCTTGGCCTCCAGATTCAATGCATTTTTCTGGAGCACCGCATTTCCTTCATGTTGAGTTTGAGTATCAGTGACTGTCAAATGAAAATGTTCCACAGATTATTAGCGATGTAAGAATGGAGATCCAAAGAGAGATAATGATGTGGGTATATCTGGAACAACTGGGGCCCTCATCTCCTATGGGCTCCCAAAACGTACCTTAGGTTGTATATACTTTGTAGGTTAGAGTTATTTCTAAACCACAGCCCTTTCTAACCACAGTTCTTTCTAACCACAGTTAATCGTACATTAACTCTCACTTATTAGCAAGCAGACATACTTAGTTCAAAGCAAGGACATTTAACGAAGTATCATAATATAAAAATAACACAAGAGAATAATGGAACATTATTCCATACAGCTTGAACTTACTCTGTCACAAACACACACACACACAAAATTAGTGGGAAGAATATATTTATCTACCATCCACTGAAGGAGGGGTTGCTATGTTTAGCAAAGTTCTTCCCATAAATGGAGGGATATAATTTTCAGTCAGCTCTTTCAGTGGATGGTTTTGGACCATTTTTCCTCAGCCAGGTTGCTCACAGAAGGTTGTTCAGTCTTGTTTGACTCTATATGACTGTGGACTTTTGCCCATGGAAGCTTTTAGGCAGAGATACTAGAATGGTTTGCCATTTTCTTTTCTAGGGCGTCCACAGATGAAGAGGCAAATAGGGGGTAAGTGACTTGTCCAGGGTCACATAACTAGTAAATGTTTGAGGCTGGATTTGAGCTCAGATATTTCTGACTCCAAGCCCAGTGCTCTGTCCCCTAAACCATCTAACTGCCCTTCACAGAGGGAAGCAGATGCTTAAACCTCGAATCATATCTGCTCCTTAAACTGGTTTTCTCTTTTCACTGTCTCTTTTGGTTCCCTCAGCTGAACTCTAACCTCACTTATTGGCAGAAGCCTATTGTTCTCAATTTTTATTATTACTAATTCTCAGAGCTCCACTTCCTCACATGTAAAAATAGGTTAAAACTGTGATGAGAACACTGTTTTCAACATCTCCTATCATACTCCCATATTCTATTCAAGTCACAAGGACTAGACTGGTTGGATAAGACCAAAAAGGGTCATGAATTTTGTCCCATTTCTTCTCAGAAACAAATCACAGTCTGGGGTTTGGCTGGTTTTTCTTTTTCTTCCTTCCTTCCTTCCTTCCTTCCTTCCTTCCTTCCTTCCTTCCTTCCTTCCTTCCTTCCTTCCTTCCTTCCTTCCTTCCTTCCTTCCTTCCTCCCTCCCTCCCTTCCCTCCTCCTTTCCTCCTTCCCTTTCTTTCTTTCTTTCTTTCTTTCTTTCTTTCTTTCTTTCTTTCTTTCTTTCTTTCTTTCTTTCTTTCTTTCTTTCTTTCTTTCTTTCTTTTCTTTCTTTCTTTCTTTCTTTCTTTCTTTCTTTCTTCCTTCCTTCCTTCCTTTATTTATTTTTAGTATCTTATTTTTATTTTTCCCAAGTTACATCTAAAACCAATTTTTAACATTTGTTTCTAAAACTTTGAGTTCCAAATTCTCTCCCTTCCTCCTTCCCTACCCCTCTCATTGAGAAGGCAAGCAGTTTTACATAGATTATCACATGTGCAGTCATTCAAAACATATCCATACTAGTCATGGTGAAAGAAAACATAGGAAAAAAACCTTAAGCAAAATAAAGGAAGTAAAAAAAAGTATGCTTCAATCTGTATTCAGATACCATCAATTCCTTCTCTGGGGATGGATAGCATATTTTTCATAAGTCCTTCAGAGTTGTCTTGGATAGCTATATTTCTGAGAATAAGTCATTCACTGCTGATCATCTTACAACATTGTACACAGTACATTTCACTTTGCTTCAGCCCATACAAGTCTTTCCAGGTTTTTCTGAGAGCATCCTGTTCATCATCTCTTATATTACAATAGTATTCCATCATAATCACATACCACACAACTTGTTCAGCCATTCCCTAATTGATGGCTATCCCCTCAGTTTCTAATTCTTTGCCTCAAGAAATAAGCTGCTACTATTATTGTACATGCAGCTCCCTTTCTTTCTTTTTTTTAAATCTCTTTTGGGATGCAGACCTAGTAGAGATATTGCTAGGTCAAAAGGTATGCATGGTTTTATGGCCCTTTTGGCTTGGCTGGTCTTTGTAGATTTGGGAATTATCTGCATAGAAAAGGTAATCGGACTCATGGGAATGAGTGAAATCACTAAGGATGAAAATGTAGAGAAAAAAGAGAAGAGGACCAGTACAGGGTCCTAGAGGATGTCCATGTTAGGAGAAGGGAGATGGATAATGATGTAGCAAAGGAGATGAAGAAGTAGTTAGTCAGGTAAGTGTATTCAGGAGGAAGGAGTTCTTCATAATCAAAACCTGCATAAAATTAAGAGATTTGAGATAACATTTTCAACAGAGTTGTGACATTGGAAGCCAGGTGAGAAGTTCTTGAGAAATGAACTTTGATTGTTGACATTTTGTCATTTTTCAGTTGCAGCTGACTCTTCGTGACCCCCTTTGGGGTTTTTCTTGGCAAAGATATTGAAGTGGTTTGCTATTTCTTCCTCCATTTTACAGATGAGGAAACTGAGGCAAGAAGCTTAAGTGACTTGCCCACGATTACATAGCTAGTTAAGTGTCTGAGGCCAGATTTGAATTTAGGAAGAGGGATCTTCCCGGCTTCAGGCCCAGCACGCTATCCATTGTGCCACCTAGCTGCCAGAGAAGTGAACTAGAAATGAGGAAGTTGAGGCAGTGAGTATAGATGATATTCTAGGAGTTTTGCTGTGAAAGGGAGAAGTACAGGTTGATAGGCTGAGGAAATAGATTCTTCAGTCATGGTAAACCGTGAAACAAAGAAAAACAACTGGCTCTTGATCCCACTGGCCAACCCTTCAATTTCTGCAGTCATGTGGACACAGTGGTAGAAAATGGGGTTAATAGAGTATGCTGAGAGTCATGGAGGTTCCTTATTATTATGACTTCAACATTTGCATAGTGCTTTATAGTTTTATGTTAACTTTAATATAGGAATTTGTGGTTCATAAAGTCTTTTCTTTGTAATAAACCTATGGAAAAGATAGTATAAAATTCACTTCCCCCTCCTATCTTTGCCTTCAGATGTGCAAATGAAATTAGGCTGAGATTCAATGATATGGTCATTATTGTAAATGTTAGAACTGGACCTGAAACTTAGATCTTCTGATTTCAAGGGGAGTCCTCTTTTCATTACATGATTTTGCCTCTCAATTATTATTATTTTTAAGAAGGATAATAATAGCAGCTAGAATTTCCATAGCATTTCAAGATGTTCAAAGCACTTTACATATATTACATCATCCCTTCTGATATTCATAGCAACCCTATGAAATAGATGCTGTTTTTTTCTCCAGTTTACAGAGGAGGAACCCTGGGGTTGAGAGAAGTTAAGTGACTTGCTCAGTCACACAGCCACCTAGTAGGAGGCAAGAGTCAGACTCAGGTCTTCCTGACTCCAAACCCTCTATCCACTACACCAGCGAGCCAGTAGGGATAGTAGGTTTACTTTATGGGGAAAAGAATTATTATAAATACTCCATATACACATATATTATTTTGTTGCAATTATATCTGACAAAATGCTAATTGGTAAGAAGAACCCATCAGGCAATGATGGGAAGACATCTCTTTCAGCAGGGGACATAATTATCTTTCTTAAAATTGCATCTTGATTTCAGAAAATCAATTTGTAGGGTTTCACAGGGAGGGAAGTATAGGAAAAGCTTTGGCTATTCCTGTAGAAAAATGTGATTATAGGCAGGAGCAGACTTTATTATGACTAATTAGCAAAACAGCATTTCTCAAACATATGACTTCTGTATCATACACATTGTAAGGATATTTCATGTCTATCACCTTCTGATGATCTGTGCCTTTGGTTACCCCTTCCCATAAAGCTAAAAAGGTGAGGACAACCATGATGGACAGAGGAAGGAGTGACTTTTAATATCTTTTGATCACTGGAAGCTTTAAATGGAGGTTCCCAAGGTCAGAGATGAGAGAAAGATAGGGGAGAAAAGATGTTGAGAAGAGAATGTCTCCATGTTTGACTGCTTTTGGCTATACCCTAAGTCCATGAGCAATGAGCTAGCTACATTGAAAAACAGTTGAAGGTCCTTGTCTTCATGGAAAAGCACTAACTGTAAGATCTTTAGGTTTTATAAAAGTCATTCTGACTCTGTACCCCATGCCCTGAGAAGGAGCCAAGCACTAGATCCAGTGTTTCAGAAACTTTTCTTTAGTGGTCCTGCTGGATGCGTGAATTAAACACTGACTGGGCACTGTGTCAGCTAGACACTCCACTGCCAGCTTGCAGAAGGAGTTTGAAACAAGTTGAATTGTATGACATTCAGAGTTTAAAGTGGCTTAAGGGCTAGTTGGGAATAGACTATGTCTGGGACAGAGTTCTTAAACTTTTTGTGTCCTGGACCCCTTTGGCAATCCCTATGGAGTTCTCACAATAATGATTTTAAATGCATAGAAATATACATTCAATTACAAAGGAAACATATTACTATGTACCTATACATCCACATACATACGTATATACCTGTGTACATATATTTAAAATGAAATATATTGAAATCTGTCTAATCAAATATTAAAAAGAGTTTCTTCACTGAACTCTAGTCAAGGGCTTTAGTGTAATAGAATAAGCCCCTCTCATGGAACAGTCAGAAGATGTTTAACTGTATATAGTGTTTTACTCTCTGTATAAAGTCAATAACAGGAACAAAAATAATACATGAAACATTAATCATACAGTTATAAAGTGATAGTTTCTCTACCAGGGTCTTTAGTCAAGAATTCAGAAACTCTTGATTGGATAAATCCATATTAACCACAGCTCCTAGACTGATGACATGGTGGAACCACTCAGAAAGACATGGATGGAGCAGGGGAGAACCTGGTACTTCTCAGAACTCCTACCCCTACACACCTATCACCTATAGCAGGGTGGAGGGTGCTTGAGCATGGGACTTTTTCAGGACTCTGATTTTTCTTGTTGAATAGGACCAGGATGGTGTCTAACAACATCATGTGTTGATCTATAGTCTTGTTATTTATTATAGTGGCATAATGACATTACTATGAATTAGCTAACTAGGACATGGACGTAGAAAGACTTCTGTTATATAAACAGATACTTTCTCTAACATCCCTCAGAGCTAATACTCTAAAATTCTACATTCTTATTTTTAAAGACAGAGATTTTTTTTGCCTAGCTCATAGTAGGCACTTAGTAAATACTTATTAATTGAATTTAGCACAATGCCTAATACAGTAGGCACTTAATAAATGCTTATTGAATTAGTTGAATTGAGAAGGGCATTGTGTAGCATTAGAGACATCAATATTTTACTGAGACCCCTGGTTCTCAGCAGGCTTCAATCACTGTGAACTAAAGTCAATTCCAATTTGTCTGTTGCTTAGAGCACAGGGCTAATGAGGCTCATATTGTGAGCTGATCTCTATACGGGCCAGTTAGTTTCACTGTATGTGAAACTGTATGCGTGGCCCCAGAGGATCATGTTTGTTTTGTAAATATGTGCCATGAGCCAAAGTGTGGCTGGGTACCACCTGTCCTGGAAAAAAATTCAAAACTTGTACATCATTGTTAGCAGCTTAAATAGGCTTATCTTTTATTTAGGTGTATACTCCCATATGGATTCTCTTCATTGTTTTCTTGAACTGTTAAAGGCAGTTAGGTGTAGCAACCTGGGAGTAAAGAGACCTGAGTTATAGATCCTGTCCTTGCCACTAACTAGCTGTGTGATCTCAGATATATTGCTTTATCTTTCAGAACTCAATTTTCTCACTTCTAAAATGGAGAAAACTAGACTGATGATCTAAAGTACTTTTCAACCCTTAGCATCCTCTGATTCTTTTATACTTAGACAAACTGATCACACTTTTAGTGGTTCTTCTTTGTAGTCAGTGATATTTAATCTTTTCAAACAGTCATTGAACTTTGCTATTTTCTTGGTTGCTTTCTGAGTTTATGGAACTATAGAACTGGTAGAATAAGTCTGCAGAGATTCCATGCTGGTCAGCATCTGGGGATGAACTTTCTCACACTTGCATAAACTTCAATGGGTATCTTTCCTACTTCTTATCATTTGGAGAATGGGGCTAAAAGAGGCAAAGTAAGTTCTGGAGTAGGATTTTCTTGTTTCTGCTGATTAAAACATTTTAAATAACAGAAAAATTCTGCCATGGGTGGAGAGGGTTAGCATTATTCAACTCATGACTGGTTATTGTAGCATTGGAAGTATAGCCTTTATAGAATGTAAGTAGTTTTAACTCTATAACGTACTAGCAAGTCAAGTTCCCACACTAGGTCTACATCTTTCCCTCAGGATTCTAGGGATGCCTATGAGACATGGCATCTTTCTAGTACTATCATCTCCAGCCTCCATTTAATTGCATTCTCCATATCATTTGCCAGTGTCAGTTAATTTCTCTCGTGTCTTGTGTATTGATATCGTGTATTGATCCAGTGAACAGCACCTTACTATAGATTTTACAAGTTAGCAGCAATTGGATTTTACAAAGGGATTATTTGCTGAGGAAATATAGAAAGAACTGAAGTTACAAAGCCTTTTCCCAAACACTAGGGACATACTTCCTCCTTTACTTGCTCAGTCCCTAGAGAGAGTGAGCTTAACACAGATTGGTTGTTACAAAGTTTTGGAGTCAGCCCTGGGTTCCTCCAATCCATATTAACACAAACTTCCAGAGACAGACTCACCACATTTGCATGGTCCCAATGCTGGGCTCTCACAATCTCCCTTCTACCTCATTCAGTGTTCTAAGGCAACTCTCTAAGACTGTTTCAGAGAAGGTGGTGACCTGCATTGTTAGAGGGAGTTTCTTTATTCCCCAAGTTCCTATATTAGTGCAGTTACAAGGCTGGTCCTTATTCCTAAAAGCCCTACAAGATGGATACTATTGTTACCCTAATTTTATAGACAAAAAAAATGAGAATCAGAGAGACTGACTTGTTCGGGACCACACAGCTAGTAGATATCTGAGCAAGGATTTTCCTGACTCCAGGTTTTCCTGACTCCAAGTTGATCATTCTCTCCACTATCTTTCCCTATCTTCAATAAGTGATTGTAGTATCACTGAGGCAATCCATAATGTGCCTATTATGTCAGAGTTTTTTTTTTTTTACCCATCCCTTAGAAAGGGACATAATTCCCTCTTATGCTTGGCTGTCTTATCATTTTTGTCCAACTTGAGTTTGACAGAATGTTTCACATATTTATCTGACATTGAAACCAAAATAGATATTCCTTCTCCATCTATCCTGGATCACATATGTCACACTGCCTGAGAAACCAGACATCAGTTCACTTGGAATACTTGTAGTGGGATGGGGAATGGAGAGGGGTATGTTCTTGCAAGTTACAGAAGCCTACTGAATCTGTTGCTATGCAATAACCTATTACCTAGAAGTGCAAATACTTTAAGTGACAAAAGAATACATGACTTAGTAAATACAGGGTGAGTTGTAAAACATCCTTTCCTCTATCTAGGACAAACCCCTTCCTTTCCTCAATTCCTGCTAGCATTCACTCTCTGCACCACTTTTTCTATATTTTTCCACTACTGCTTTTTTCTTTCAGTTATGTAACTGTCCTTCAAATTGCCCTAACTAGACCATAAGCCCCTTGAGGACAGGCACAGTGTACCCTCTTTGTATCCCCTGTTTAAAAAAAAAAAAAACCTTTTCCCAAGTTAAGAGAATTTTATTCATGAGACTTAGGTCGAAAAGTATTGGGTGGGCCTTCTTGCTTTTTTATAGAAAAGAATAAACCACTTCCACATAAAGGAAAGACAATTCTGATCTGTTCTCATTTCAATTAGGAGATGTGGTTATTGTAGCCAGCCTCAGCTCCTCCCTAAGTATTTTGATAGTTTCTTGTGAAAAGATGGGGTGAATGAACCTTCATGGCAGGCTAGCTGCCATGTACTCATTAAGAGGAGATAGGATTAGGTATAAAGAGATATGATTAATGCACATGAGCAAGTGGGACCCCTCTCTCTTCTGCAGGTTGACTGCATGCAACCAAAGTCAAATAAGATTTTTTCTTTTTTTATATTTTATATATTCTACATATTTATTTTTAAAAAAGATTTGAATGTATTCATTTTTAATTTTCAACATTGGTTTCCACAAGATTTTGAGTTTCAAATTTTCTCTCTATCTTTCCTCTCCTCCACCCTGAGAAGGCATGCATTCTGATTACCCCTTCTCCCAGGCTGCCCTCCCTTTTATCACCGCCCCCCCCCCCCCCCATTCCCTTCCTCTTTACTTTCTTGAAGGGTAAGATAGATTTCTGTACCCCATTGCCTGTATATCTTATTTCCCAGTTGCATGTAAAAACGATAATTTTTAACATTTGTTTTTAAAACTTTGAGTTCTAGATTCACTCCCTTCTTCTCAACCCATCTACCCTTTTGAGAAGGCAAGCAATTCAGTATAGGTTATACATGTGTGGTTATGCAAAACACCTCCATAATAGTCATGTTGTGAAAGACTAATTATACTTCCTTCCCTCCTATCCTGCCCCTCACTTATTCTATTTTCTCCTTTGACCTTGTTCCTTTTCTAAAGTGTTTGCTTCTGACTACCCCTCCCCCAATCTGCCCTCACTTTTATTCTCTCCCCTCCACCTCCGCTTTACTGTTGGGTAAGATACTTGATTGTGTATGTTATTCCCTCCTTAAGTCAAATTTGATGACAGTAAGGTTCACTCATTCCTTCTCACCTCCCCCCTCTCCTCCTCCATTGTGAAACCTTTTTCTTGCCTCTTTTAGGTGACATAATTTACCCCATTGTATCTCTCCCTTTCTCCTTCTCCTAATATATTTCTCTCATCCCTTAATTTTATTTTTTAGATAGTATTCTTTCCTATTCCACTCACCTTGTGCCATTTATCCCTCTCTCTCCCTCTCTCCCTCCCTCCCCCCGTCTATCTGTCTATCTCCTCCAACTACCCTAATATTGAGGAAAGTGCCATGAGTTACTAATATCATCTTTCTATGTAGAAATTTAAGTAGTTCAAATTTAATAAATCTCTTATGATTTCTCTTTCCTGTTTACCTTTTCATGCTTCTCTTGATTCTTGTATTTGAAAGCCAAATTTTCTATTCATTTCTGGTCTTTTTATCAAGAATGCTTGAAAGTTTTCTATTTCATTTAATATCCATTTTCCCCCTGAAGGATTATACTCATTTTTGCTGGGAAGATGATTCTTAGTTTAATCTTAGCTCCTCTGACCTCCAGAATATCGTATTCCAAGTCCTTCAGTCCCTTAATGTAGAAACTGCTAGATCTTGTGTTATCTTGATTGTGTTTCCTCAATACTTAAATTGTTTCTTTCTGGCTACTTGCAACATTTTCTCCTTGACCTGGGAACTCTGGAATTTGGCTACAATATTCCTAGGAGTTTTCCTTTTAGGATCTCTTTCCAGAGGTGATCAGTGGATTGTTTCCATTTATATTTTTCCCTCTGGTTCTAGAATGTCAGGGCAGTTTTCCTTGATAATTCCTTGAAAGATGGTATCTAGGCTCTTTTTTTTTGATCATGGCTTTCATGTAACCCAATAATTTTAAAATTATCTCTCCTGGATCTATTTCCCAGGTCAATAGTTTTTCCAATGATATATTCCACATTGTCTTCCACTTTTTTTCATTCTTTTGGTTCTGTTTTATAATTTCTTGATTTCTCATGAAGTCATTAGCTTCTATTTACTCCATTCTAATTTTTAAGGCATTATTTTCTTCAATGAGTTTTCTTCAATGCCTTGATCTTCCTTGTCACCAAAGTTGGATTTTATAGTGTAAATTGTTTTATGATATTTACTCATCTTTCCAGTCTTTTCCATTTGGCAGTTCTGCTTTTTAAGGTATTTATCTCCTCATTGGTTTTTTGGACTTCTTTTATCATTTGGGTTAGTCTATATTTTTTGGTGTTATTTTCTTCAGTATTTTTTCGATCTCCTTTAGCAAGCTATTGACTCAATTTTCATGATTTTTTTTTGTATCACCCTCATTTCTCTTCCCAATTTTTCCCCTACTTCTCTTGCTTGATTTTCAAAATCCTTTTTGAGCTCCTCCATGGCCTGTGACCAATTTGTATTCCTCGTGGAGGCTTTTGATGTAGGAACTTTGACTCTGCTGTTCTCCTCTGGTCGTATGCCTTGATCTTCCTTGTTACCAAAGTTGGATTTTATAGTGTAAGTTCTTTTATGATATTTACTCATCTTTCCAGTCAGACACTTGACTTTCCAACTCTTTGTCAAGGTAGGACAACTCTGCTTCCAGTGGAGGTGTGGGTGTACTATCTCAGGTTTCAGGGATTTTGTATCAGCCACTCAATTCCCCATTGTCTATGGGCCCAGGACTCTATAAGCATCTTCTTCTGCTGCTGTTGCCACTGC
The DNA here is from genome assembly GCA_023548195.1 of Bettongia penicillata ogilbyi. Lineage (NCBI taxonomy): Eukaryota > Metazoa > Chordata > Mammalia > Diprotodontia > Potoroidae > Bettongia > Bettongia penicillata. The sequence continues at coordinate 3,027,612 of JAJHZJ010000381.1, read as the reverse complement.
CACCCTCCCTACTGCCCTGGGACTGGAGCCAGACACAGTACTCCTCTTTCACCCAGGTCCCACAGAATTTTCCCACTGACAATATTGGTGTTTGCAGATTGAGAAGTCTGGAAACTGCCACAGCTGCCAAAGATTCAGTCCCCTGGGACCTGCTTGGGCCGGTCTGTGCCAGTGTGGCTCATGCCTAGCTCTGCTCTCTGCCCAGTGTGAAAGATCCTTCTTGTCGATTTTCCAGGTTGTCTTGGTCCAGGGATTTGTTTCAGTCCATATTTTGTGGGTTCTGTAGCTCTAGAATTTGTTTAGAGTCAGTTTTTACATGTATTTGGAGGGCTTTGGGGGAGCTCAGGGAAGTCCCTACTTTTACTCAGCCATCTTGGCTCCACTTCCCTTGCCTCAAATAAATTTAAAACATGGGGTCACTTCAGAATAATTGCATTAGTGATTGATTTTTACAAACTCCTTGTCTTATAAAGTTCCAAGTATATTAGATACTCAAACATTCAATTCAATTTAATAAACATTTATTTGTTCCTGTCCTCAAAAAGTTTACATCCTAAACATTTATTAATGGATTCTACCACTGATTTTGTTGTGTAGTCATTTCAGTCTTGTCTATTTTTGACCCCATTTGGGGTTCTCTTGGCAAAGATACTGGAGTAGTTTGACATTTCCTTCTCTATCTTATTTTATGGATGAAGAAACTGAGGCAAACAGGGTTAAGTGACTTGTCCAGGGTCACACAGCTAGTAAAAGTCTGAACTCAGATTTTAACTCATGTTTTCCTGACATCAGACCCAATATCCTATTCGCTGTGCCATCAGCTGCCTCCTACCACTGATTAGGCAATGAAAATGATATAATGGAAAGAACCCTGAATTGGAAGTTGGATGACCTGGGTTTACAGAATCATAGATTTAGAAGTAAGAAAGGATCTTGGAGATCATTTGGTTCAATTTTCTCATTTTTCTGATGAGGAAATGACCACTCAGGTAGTAAGAAGCAGATTGTTTTGTTGAGTTACTTCAGTAATTTCTGACTCATTCTGAGACCATTTGAGGTTTTCTTGACAGAGCTACTAGAGTGATTTGCCATTTCCTTCTTCCACTCATTTTACAGATGAGGAAACTGAGGTAAACAAGGTGACTTGCCCAAGATCTCACAGTTATTAAGTGTCTGAGGTCAGATTTAAACTCAGGTCCTCCTGAGGCCAGGACCAGTGCTCTATCTACCATAACAGCTGCTCATTAAGAAGCAGAACTGGAATTAAAATGCCCAAATTTCAAATTCACTCTTCTTCCAAATGCCCTGTGATTTTTCTATGATTTAAAGAATTTTTGTGTTCAGGTTTTGGTTCTGCCACTCATCCAGAGCTGTGTGACCTTGATCAAGCTGCTGTACTCCTCTGTCTTTCAATTTCTTCAGGGGGAGAATGAAGGGTTTAGACCAGATGATCTTTAAGGTCCCTGTCTGAGCTATTTGACATTCCATGATAGCTGCATTGTCATCTGGAATAGATTGAGATACTTAAAATCAAAAAATAAAATAGAAACTACAATGGAACATAACTCATCTTTCTGTCTAAGTCCCCTGAGGTGGTGATATGGCATGTGTTCATGTGCCTGTGGGTGTATTCATGTATATGGATGTGTGTGTGTGTGTGTGTGTGTGTGTGTGTGTGTGTGTGTGTGTGTAAGAAGGGAAGAATAAATGGTCAGGGAGAAGGAGAAAGCATCAGTCATTCTGCAGAAGGATGTCCTTGCTCTGCCCCTTTATAGTAGTGGGAGAGGAAGACCAGAATATTTTCCTTTTTGGTGCCTCCACCCCACAAAGGGTATGAGGTCTTCGACACTTACTGGATTGTATAATCCCCAAAGGAAAGAAGGTAAAAGTGCAAGACAGAAGAAAACCTGCAAGTGTTCCCACTCCGCATTTTCTAAGCCAGCCCTATAAAGTCTGTTGTCCTTCTGGAAGGAGCTTTGCTGAGTCACCTTTTGAGGTCAGAAAATCTCCTTTGCTGGCAGCTTTATTTATAAGGGAGTTGATCAAGTCACTTATGTAAGAAACAAAGACAAGGCAAATGGACGAAAATTGCCTTTGTGTCTGATTTCACTATCTATAAAATGGGGATACTGATTTCTGTTTTTACCCACCTCACAGAAATTCCAGTAGGACTGATTCAAACACATATTTAAGCTAGGGGACCCTGAGATCCTTGGAGAAAGGTATGAGAGAGATGTAAGTTGTTACACTTCTGAAACTTGCATGCTCACAGGTCTCTGCAAATTCATGTGTTTTGGCTTCTGTCTTTTTTCAGATTTTTTAAAAAAGCCTCACTGGTTATATATTATCTGCTGGCTTGAGTTATTTTGGGCATTATTTCAAGTGTCACTGGTAACTGAGAATACACTAGTGAGAAGCTGACACATTCGGTTACAGAAAGAACACAGTTCCTGAAAACAACTAATGGTGCCGATAGGAGGATAGAGACAAGAATATGCAGGATTTTGGTCTTCAGTTTAAACCATAAATATCTGAAAATGAGAAACTTCTTGGAGCCAGTCTCCCAGGCTGAGCATTTAATATTTTCTTACAAGAGAAGCTGTAGAATTAATGAAATAAAGAAATGGACTGATAGCAAGACACAGCAATGGAAGACATCTCCTCACTCTGATTTGAGTTGTGCAGGGCTTGTATCCATTAGAATAGATTGAAACAAAATGGTTAATGTCTAGAGATTTATCCAGAGCTTTCTACCTAGTCAAGTAGTGAAATTAATTCCATAAAATAATGAAAAAGCATTTATTAAATGCATACTATGTTCCAAACACTGCAATAAGTATTGGAGCTAAGCACACAAAAACAAAGCAAGGGCAGTGCTTTTGAAGTTTTTCAAGCAGCTTGCATTCCAATAGAGGTAGATAGTACATGTAGGCCAGGGATGAGCACCTTGGTATGGAAAGTTACAGGGATGTTGAATACAGTGATACCATCCCTCCCAGAAACAAAGGCAGAGATGATTTTATGATAATTCCAGAATTGGGAGTAAGGGAGTTTGGGGGAGGGAAGGTATGTGTACTGACCTAGGCAGGTGATGAGGCTGTTGAGAGGATAGCTGGGGAGTAAAGAATGAATTGAAGTGAAGTAATAACGATCCAGGGGAAGTGTTCACCATTGCAGATATCTAACTTTGACGGTGAAAGTGCTAGAGATGAAAGTATCACAGTTTGCAAGGTGTAATCTATAGTCTAGGAGACAAAGTGATTGCTAAGATTGACAGCAGGGGAATAGGGAGATTTATTTTACCTATTGTTTTATTCCTTTTGGCTGTGCCATGAACTCACTTTATGAACTTAAGAAAGTCACTTCTCTGAGTCTCAGTTTCCCCATTAGTAAAATGAAGAGTTAGACTAGAGGATCTGACATTCTGTGATCATACACTCTAAAGCAGCTGTGGATTGAATGCAGCTGTAGGGCCTGCCGGTAATGATGGTCGCTTACTCTTGTTTTGATATTTGAGTTGTGGCTTAGAAACCTAGGTTTCTGGTAGATTAGGAAATTGATGGCAATTGTGGGGTGGCATTTTAATATCAGAACTGAACAGTGCAGTGAATTGTAAGCATGTTATTGATTCAGAGATATTTCAGGAAGAAACTCCCCATTGAATCATAGAATATTAAGAGATGAGAGGCACTTTGGAGGCTATCAAAATTAATTAACAAAACATTTCTGAAGTGGGTATCCCCTTTAGAACATCCCCAAAGTCAAACAGCTTTATGTGGCTGGATATCCTATCACTTTTTCTTACTGAATAACACTCAAGGTTACCTATAATGTTTTACCTTTTGCTAGGTCATGAATGTATGGCTCAGAGGGTTTTTCAGAGGAAGATTTCCTGATCTCTGAAAATTTCTTTCCTGACCCTCCTAGTCTTGATTCCCACTAGTTTGCTGCTGCTTTGTTTTGTACCTCTAAAATATACTAACTCATCATATATTTTGTACTGTATGAGATGCAATTTGATAGTGGGTGGTATGCGAGACTTGGAATTAGGAAGTTGAGTTCAAATTCCAACTTTGACATCTATTAGCTGGTTGATCTTGGGCAAGTCACTTGACTTCTCTCTTTGAGTCTCTTGAAATCACACAAGGCTCAGAGAATCCTCCTGTCAAGGACTATAAGTTACAAATGGATTTTGATCAGTAGAGGGAGTTCTCACATATTCTCATATCTATATATGTGTACTATCCCCATTCTAGATAGTAAGCTCTAGTCAGTACTAAATAAATGTTTGTTGAATCATATACTCCCCCCACCCACTTATACTAGTTCATCTTGAGCTAGGGTCTTCATTGGAATTTTGGGATCCAGTTGCATTGAAAGACAATAGCTTTCTAACATGAACATCTTTCTCTATGAATTTACTGAGTGTTAGCCTTTGCTGAGATCTAATCAGTTCCCTTATATTTTTGTCCTTTCTGGTGATTAAGCTGGTATGATTCATTGAAGACATGCCCATCATGACCTTTACATCAACATGTTCACTTACATTTCCACCAAGCCCTTCAACCACAGCTACTGATCCAATGGCATGACCTAGTTATTGCAGTCAGTGTGCATCACCATGATGTGTGAATCAGAGGAAAAGTTAAACAAGTTGGAGAAAGAACACAGTTGTTTGGACAAATCAGTTAAATGAAAAGATTGGTTTGGCCCATGCTTATGGGTTCTTTAAAGTAAGGTGAAGGGTATAAAGGAAGGTAAAGAGGAAAGAAACCTGGATTAAAAATCAAGTGACCCAGATCCTAGTCTCCATTCTACCATTGATTAGCTGTATGACCTTGGGCAAGTCACTTTATTAGTGTTTTAAAGAATGGGTTGGAGTAGTAAATAAGGTTTATATAGTGCTTCATAGCTTACCAAGTTCTTCCCTCAGAAGCAGTCCTTGAGAGAGGTTATATAAGCATTTTTATATTCATTTTGAAGATGAGGTAACCAAGGCTCAATGGGGTTAATTAATTGGCTGATGGTGCCATTGCTGTAAGATCCAGGACCTGAATCCACATTGTCTGATTCCAGGACTGGTGTTTTTATCACTAAGTTCCTTCTAAGTTTGTCTAAGCATCTTCTAGGATATGACTAAAGGATTGGGTATAATAGGATGAGATGAAAGGCTAAACTAATCAGGAACAAATGGATTTTGAAAAGATTATTTGTATCAGAGTGGAAGGGACAGATGGTTTCAGGGTCATGGCAGAGTCAGGACAAATTTCAGGGTTAAGAATATCAAGTCATATACTCCAAGGAGGCCATTTATAAGAAGTACCAAATATACCAAACTATTTAGAGCAGCACTTTTTGTGTAGCAAAGAACTGGAAACAAAGTAGATGCTCATCAGTTGCGGAATGGCTAAACAAATTGTGGTACATGGATACAATGAAATACTCCTGAGATGTAAGAAGTAATGAATGTGATGAATAAATACAGAAAAATATGGAAAGATCTGCATAGACTGATATAGATAGAAGTAAGCAGAACCAAGAAAACAATATACACAATGATTACAACAATATAAATGCAAAGAACAACCACAACACCCTCTAAAAATAAATGTTGCAAAAGTCCAAGGGGAAGGCCTTGCTCCAGAGAAATGATACAAAAATTACTTTCATGCCCTCAAGAGAAGCCCTCAAATATGGGCCATTGAACATATCTTCAGCCTTTTTAAATATATGACTCAGTTTTGCTGATTGTCTTCTTTTTTCCTTCTCTTCCTTCTCCTCTTACTTTTCCTTTTCCTTCTTTTTCTTCCCTCCCACCTTGTCCTCATCTTCCATCTTTTCCTTTCTTCTTTTCTTCTCCTGCTTTTCTTTCTTTCTTTGCCTTCCTTCCTTCCTTCCTTCCTTCCTTCCTTCCTTCCTTCCTTCCTTCCTTCCTTCCTTCCTTCCTTCCTTCCTTCCTTCCTTCCTTCCTTCCTTCCCTCCTTCCTTCCTTCTTTCCTTCCTTCCTCTCTCTCTCGTTCTTTCTTTCCTTCTATCTTTAAATGCATTGTTTGTTATATGAGATGTTGGGTGTGGGAGAGGGATGATAGAGGAAATTTGGGTGAGATAAAAAGCACAAGACATCAATAAAATTATTTTTAAAAAAGAGAACATTGAATTAAATCATTGAGAGAGAGTACAGGAGTCAGTATCAGGTTATTAGCCTGGAGCAAGGTAAAAATTTGGGGAGAGGCAGGAATTTAGTTTAGTCTTGGTATGCTAAGTTTAGAAACACAGAGAATAGAACCAGGTTTGCTAGAGCAAGGCAAGGAAACCTGGAGATCAGAGTGAAGAAAGATAAAGGAAAACACCTCATTTCAAACTCATAGACTAAGAGAATGGGTGAGAAAGGCAGTCCTTTAGCAGAAAGGAGAGTGCTTAAAATATTTGGGGAAATCTGATACTGACTCATTCTCTACCTGTCCATGGTTTCCTGGTTAATCCTTACATGCCTAGTGTATTTAGCATCCCATAGAGTTTTCAGATTGATGTTGATAATATTTTAAGAAACGATTAGTAATTCCTTTCTGATACATCGAAATATCACAGTCTGACCAGGGATATTCTTACATTAAGCCTCTCCTGCCTGGTTACGGTATAATTATGTCTGGTAATGGGGCCATGCTTCTAATTATTTCAGCATCTCCAAAGTGGCAACTTTCACAAACACCTAATAAGTACTTCCTGTGTACGAGCAGAGTGCTGTCTGAGGTTCTGGTGGGAATTCAACAATGATTAATGACCCATTCCTGGATCCTCATGGAGCTCAGAATCCAGCAAGGCATTATGATATGTAACCAAATATCTGTTGTTCTGGAGGTAACTGTGGGCATAGTGGTTGTACTGAGCCTGAAATAAGGCACACAGGATAAATGTAACTAGTTGGGACAGTGGATAGAGTGCTGTACATGGATTCAGAAAGACCTGAGTCCAAATCTGGTCTCAGACACTTAACAGCTATGTGACCTGGGAGGAGTAACTGAACCTCTATTTGCCTTAGTAACCTCACATCCAAAATGAGGACAGTAACAGCACCTACCTGGCAGGTTTATGGTGAAGATCCAATTAGAGAAGATTTGCAAAAAATCACAAAGCACAGTGCCTAGCCCACAGCAGGCACCATATAAATGCTTATGTCCCCTTCCTATCTCCCATCCCCCAACTTCAGTACTGGAAGGATTTATTTTCATTGGTATAGGTAATCCTACTGATGTAGTTTAGAACCCCTTTCATATGTTAATAGACAGTAGTTGTGTGTTACCTGGATGCAAAAATGCCTGATATGTTGCCCAATCAAACGACTGTGAGCTTCTCTGTCTTAGCTAGGCTGGTATTTGGACAAAAAGCCTACTGCTAAGTCTGCATGCAAATAGCTATAATATAAGGCAGTGCATTATAACTGCATGAGATGCACAAACCAGGGTTTATAATAGTTTGGAGGAAGATTACCACTGAGTGTGGGGGTCTGGCTTCATGGAAGATGTGGCATAAAGACAGAAATATAAGATAACAGTTTGTATACAATACTATCAAATATGGCAATTGGTACTCTATAAATATTTTTCCAGATGTTGAATAAATTAGTTTTTCCTACTGTTTTGTGTATATATACATATGTGTATATACACACACACATATGTATATATACACACGTGTACACACACACACACACACACATATATATATATGCCATATACCTATGTATATGGTACAGGAAAGAAGGGTGGGGAGGGGAGGTCACTGTCTTTGACTTCTTATTTCATTGATCATATCACACCTGACTTTGGGGTTTTTCTAGAAGCATGGTAGCAGTTCAATACTTTTCTTATGTAGAGAATAATCCTCCAAAGACTTAAAAACTACCCTATTTTTTTTTGCCCAAATGCCCTCCTTTTATTCACTGGCACCCACACCCAAATTATGTGTTTGTGCACATATATATATATATATATATATATATATATATATATATATATATATATATATATATATATATATATATACGTATATCCCTTTCTTAAGCCCCCAATAGGTGGAAAAACACGCTTTAGCCACATTCCAACTGGCATACTTAGGGAGTACATTATTCCTTCTGAAGACTTCATCTTCCCACTATTAATTAGTAAGAGTTACAGTTGTACTGGGGGATGACTCAGTTGCCAGTGTGTCTGCTTATCTGCATGCAGCAGTGTCTTTCCATGCTGGATACCAGCGACATACTGTCCACTTTTAGCTCCCAGGGCAACCAATATTGGACTCTGGGAGAGGGTGGGTGGTGACAGAATTATCTGGATCCTGGAGGCTTGATGAATAGTTATAGAGTGACATAAGCACAGTGATGTCAGTTCCGAGACGTCAGCATTCACTTGTCAATTCCCTCCTAACCCGGCTCCCTAGGAAGAACCAGGCTAGAATCTTCAAGCAGCTTCTTACCTCCCTGTTTTCTTTAATGCAGCCCTATCAGTGAACTTCAGGCATTTAATGACCTATCTTGACTCTGCTGGATACATGGCTGGTGGCATGGGGAAAAGTCAAGAAATAGGAGAAGATGGGATTTATTCGGACAATAACAAATAGACCCTGTCTGGCTAGAGTTACACAATACATGTAGGAGGGTTTTGGGAGATAAGAACAGAAAGGAAGGCCAGGGTTATTTCATAGAAGGCCTCCAATGCCAGACAGAGAGATTAGACTTAATTTAGAAGGCAATGGGGATTGCTTTAGGTTGTTGCTGTGGTTGAGTTGTTTCTATTGCATTCAACTTCTTGTGACCCCATTTGATATTTTCTTGACAAAGATACTAGGGTGGTTTGCCATTTCCTTCTCATTTTATAGATGAGAGACTGAGGCAAACAGGGTGAAGTGACTTGCGCAGGGTCATATAACTAGTGTCTGAAGTTGGATTTGAACTCAGAATGAGGAGTCTTCCTGGTTCCAAGTCCAGTACTCTATCCACTGTACCACCTAACTGCCCTTTGCTCCAGGTAATATCTCCAATTTATGAAACTTGCTTTTGCCATATTAAATGGAGTTTTTTGATCATTTCTCAGCAGACCACAACCACACTTGTTTGAAGTATGACATGCTTCATGTGGTATATTTGTTTGAAGATGATATGCCAGGGACTTTATAATGGAATAAGAAAAATCATAGTTCATAGAATTTTGACCTAGAAGGGACCTTCAAGATCTTCTGGTTTTATATCTTATATTTTGAATGTGTAGATTGATGCAGGTGGCACAGTGGATAGAGTGTTTGCTTGGAATCAGTAGGACACATCTTCCTGAGTTCAAATCTTGCCCCAGACACTTACTAGCCATGTGACCCTGGGCAAGTCACTTAACCCTGCTTGCCTCAGTTTCTCATCTGTAAAATGGGCTAGAGAAGGAAATAGTAAAGCACCCCAGTATCTTTGCCAAGAGAGCCCTAAGCGGCATATGAAGAGTTGGCCACAACTAAAACAGCTCAACAACAGATCTATGAATATGTGGGCTTCCCTATTAGAATTGAAGTTTCTCATGGGAAACTTCTTTTTTACCTTGTGTTCTTAGCACAGAGTTTGGCACATAGTAAGAGCTTAACAAATGCTTGATGGTTGATCAATCTAGTGTTACTGACTCATTTCACAGATGAGAAAACTGAGAGCTTGAGAAGTTAAGAGACTTTCCTGAGGTTACATATGTTGTAAGTGGCAAAACTGATATTTGAACCCATGCCCTCTAATTCTAAAATCAGACATTCATTCCACTAGACTATGTTGCAACTCCCTCAAGTGGTGATTTCTCAGACCTCAATCTGTTTTTGATTTGTCTCTAGTGCCTCCTTTCACTCCCCAACATGTTAGCATCTGCTAGAATGAGAATTTCATGGCCTGGATCTTGTAGCGTATCTTTGAAATGATTTCTGTTTTTCTTTGTCTCTTAAGGTGCTCAACATAATATTGAATGAAGAAGAAATGTGGGCAAAGGAGGTTTGATGACAGAGATGTAGCACTTTTGTTCCCCTTATTTCCCTGGGCAAGTCATTCTCCTTCCTGGATTTCCTTCATCTCTGTCAGAGGAGGAGCCTGCAGATTCACCTCCCAAAGCTATCGCAAGGGCAACTGCCACGCCGATTGTCAAATGTTTGGTAGATGCGAGGAACTATGGCTGAATGCATTGTCAATGAGGCCGTAGGCAGGCAAAGTTAGTGAACAGCAAATTAATGAGATACCATCAAAAAGAATGGTAGGAGTTTCCAGAGTAAAAAAACTTTGTCTAGTTTATATACCTTGAGAAAAAGACACCAGTGGAGAAAAAATAAATAGGTTTAACACAAATGAGTCATGACAGCTGATTCCGGCTCAGGCTATCAGATAAAGTTTTGGGATTTGGTGAAGATATTCTGGGAAAATAGAGTGCATCTCTCATTTTTTAATTATTGATGGAGACTGAGCACTTAGCAAGCCCATGATATGGTCTTTTCTTCTTCTAACATTGCCAGGATAGTTTAGAAAAGACTAATTTCTATCTATAGTCATCAGTTTCTTCTGGTCTACTGATCTTGTGGCATCTTGTACCCTTTTCCTTGTTTAGATAGGATGATACAGTGGGAGAAATACTGGGCCCAGAGGGAACAATAGATCAGGGTGCAAACCTGGATTCTGATGCTTATAAAGTATGTGACCCCAAACAAATCCTTTAACTTCCCTGAGTCTCAGTATCCCTATCTGTAAAATGGGTTTTTATAATTCTTATATTACCTACTTCTTAGTGGGTTATAAGTAAAAAGTTTTGTGATGCTTAAAGCATGATAGAACTAGGAGTCAGCACCCTAAATTTCTGTGGTGCCTTCCAGAACTGTACCCCATTCTGTTGCTATGAAACTGCCCTTCATGTTGAACTTCTGTCTCTTCCCAGAAATTTCTTTGTCTATGTTTCTGTTCAATTAAAAATATCCTGTTTTTATATTACCTTCATTTCTCCTACCCAGAAAACCCCTACTTTGCAATAAAGAGTAGAAAAGAGAAGGGGGAAACAAAGTAAACCAAACTAGCTAACCTACTGAAGAAGTTCCCATGCTCCTGCTTCAGCCAAAAGAGGCTGAAGCTCTTTTTAAACCTCCCCTATGCTCGCATATAATTAGACAACATTCAGTTTTATTTGGGATGTTGCTTTTACCACTGGTGTTGGTGTAGCCAGTACGGTTTTTGCTTTTTTCATTCTCCTTAGGATTACAGAATCATAGATCTAGACCTGGAAGGAACCCAGAGGTCATTCTGGTCCAACTCTCTCATTTTACAGATGGGGAAACTGAGGCCCAGAGAGATTAAGTTTCCTAAAGTCACATGGTTGGTTGCTTTAGCTGATTGTTGCTCTTTGTTCTTGAAGGCTGCATCAGGTAGTATCAAAGGTAGGATTTAGGGGCAGGTCTTTTGACTTCAGAGCAAGGTGTTTTACTTTGTGTCACACTGTCTCTGGGTAGCTAGGTGGTGTGGTAGATAGAGCACTGGCCTTGGAATCAGGAAGACTTATGAAATTTTTGTGAGTTTGGTCTCAGAAGCTTACTAGCTGTGTGACTCTGGGAAAGTCACTTCACCCTGTTTGCCTCAGTTTTCTCATCTGTAAAATGAGCTGAAGAAGGAAATGGCAAACCATTCCAGTACTTCACCAAGAAAATCCCAAATGAGGTCATGAAGAGTTGGATATGACTGAAACAACTGAACAAAAATATGCTGTCTACTTTGTATGCTTATTACACTTTATACCAATTCATAGAAATGTATTTAATCTTCTATGTATGTATTATTTCTTCCCATTAGACTATAGGATCCTTGAGGGAATGGACTGTCTTTTTTGTCTTTTTATACCCAGCATTTGGCATTTATACCCTGACATATATGTTGCTGCTGCTGAGTTGTTCAGTTGTGTCCAAATCTATGTGACCCTCTGCATTTTTGACCATGGGATTTTCTTGGCAAGGATCCTGGAGTGGTTTCCATTTCCTTCTCCAGTATGTTCTCATTTTACAGATGAGAAACTGAGGCAAATTCAGGTTAAGTGACTTGCCCAAAGTCACATAGCTAGTAAGTGTCTGAGGCTAGATTTGAACTCAAGTATTCCTGACTTCATGCCTGGCACTCTATCCGTTGTAGCACCTAACTGCCCCACTTACTGACTGGCCAATTTCCTAATTGTTCTGCTTGGCTGCAGAAGGTAGAATTGCTGTGAGCTGAAAGTTTAGTTTTGATGTTAGGAAAAAAATGCTCCAAGAATTAGAGGGATTCAAAAGTGGAGTGGGCTGCCCACCTGACCTCTATGCCACTCTGCCATCTACAGAATTTGCCCAGGTGCAGTAACATCTAGTCGCAGCATTTGCTTCTTTCTGCTGAAGTAATCCTCTCTCCCTCCCCTTCCTCCTCCTCCTCCTCCTCCTCCTTCTTCTTCTTCTCTCTCTCTCTTCTTTTCACCTTATTATGGGGACATGTAAGGGTGGGGTAAGGGGAACTAGTACAAATTTGTAGGACCTGAAAGAAGTCATTTTGTCCTGTATTCATGAGGTTAGTTTCTTAGCATATATGCTGTGGAGTATTATGTCTAGTTCTAGGTGCGACATATTAGGAAGAAGCTGACAAACTGGAATTTGTCCAAAGCAGGACAACCGGGATGGTGAGGGGATATCAAGCTATGTCATATCAGAATTACTCAAAAGAACTGGGGACATTATACTAGAGAAGAGATGACTTTGGAGGGGTCAGAGGGTGGTGAAAAAGGAGGGAAGTACACAGAGGTTGTCTTCAAATATTTGAAATGCTGTCTAGTCAAAAAGGGGTTAAACTTATCCCACTTGGCTGCAAATGGCAGAACTAGATACAGCAGGTGGAAATTGTAGTGAGCTCAGTTTGTGTTCAGTAGAGGGAAAAGCTTCCTCAGAAGTATTGCTGTCCCCAGAGAGAATGAGCTGCCTCATAAGGTGGTGAGTTTCCCATCACTGGACATCTTCAAACAGAGTTTGGATGGTGACTTATCCAGGATTTACGGTAAAGGATATTCTTGCTCATTTGCAAGTGAGACTAGGTGACCTCTGAGGTCCCTTCCAGTTCTGCGTTCTATCACTCTGTTCTAAATGTCTTAAGTGTCTTAGCTATACTCAGGCTGAGGTCAGAGGGAATGAGATAAGATGAATGTCAGCTGAAGTGAATTTGTTGACTACATATCCATGGAGTTTGCTGATGATTGGAAGAAGGGCCCTGACTCTTTCAGCCTATTCCCATGTATACACCTGCAGTCATTTTCATGACCCTGATTCTAACGGGTTTTCCCTGCCTGTAGAAAAGAGGTTTCATGCTCCTATTTAGAAGACTGACCTTAAAACTCTCCTTTGTCTAATGGAAGGGGACCAGCAATCAATTACATAGGAGCTGCAGCTTATAAATGTGGTAATGTTACTATTGATTGACTGAGGTGAGGATTACCACTAAAAGAACACGTTAGACTTGGAATCTTTGGATTTTAAAAGGTCCATTTCGATGAACATTTGTTAATTAGGGATGTTAGAGTGATGGTCAGAGAAGGCATTGTCAACACCTGCTAAGACCAGGTGTCAGTGACAAAGTGCTGCTGACTGTTAGTGAATCTAGAAGTTCGGTTAAGCAAGATTTGGAGGAAATATTTTTGGTATTTGTGTGGTATCACTAAAGAATATGGCTGTTTGTGGAAGGATAGAGCTCAAAAGGCCTTTAAATATCATGAATTTAGTCTTCCAGTTTTATAGATGAGGAAAACGTTCCTAAGAAGTAGAATGACTCATCCAAAGCCATACTGTGAATTCACTGCAGCAGAGCCAGGATGAGAACCCAGGACGAGAGCCCTTCAAGTCCAGAGTGCTCTCCATTACTTCATTCTGCAAGAAATTTGCCATAAAAGAACGGAAGTGGACAATGCAAAGAAAAGTTATTGGTTGTTTTGTCATTTTTCAGTCATGTCTAGCTTTTTGTGACCCCATTTGGGGTTTTCTTGGCAAAGATACTGGAGTGATTTGCCATTTCCTTCTATAGCTCATTTTATCGATGAGGAAACTGACATAAACAGAGTCAAGTGACTTATCCAGGGTCTCATAGCTAGTAAGTGTCTGAGGTCAAATTTGAACTCTAGGTCAGGCTCTATCCATTGTACCATTTAGCTGTCAGGAAGAGACAAACATCAAGCTAGTAGAAAATCCACAGACTATTCCCTTTGGCATCTTTCTTCCTCCTCTTCTTGTGGGTAGTAATAAAGTTTGTTAATGGATATCCCTACTGCTTTTTGATCCAAACTTTCCTAAACGTGGTAAGATGATAGAATTTGTCCAACCTTTTTATTTTGAAGATAAAAAAGTGAGGTCCATAGAGCTGTGACTTGACTAAAGTTACATAGGTAGTAAATGGTATATCAAAGACTTGGTGTCTTACTGAGTGTCGGGAATGATGAAAAGAGAGAAAACTCAAAGAAACTAAAAATTTAAATCTTAGGTCTGCCATAACCAGAGAAACTGATTAGAGAGGAAAAGATAGTGCAAATCTGTATAGTGCATTCATCGCAACAAAGAAAGCTCTTTTTTTCGTAAGTGAGCTAGGCTGAACAAGAACTGTTGATCTTAGTTTAGAGATAAAGAAATTGGTGGTCAGAAGGTTTTCAATGACTTGCCTCTGGTCATCCAGCTGCTCAGTGGTAGAGGCACTCAAGTTAAGCTTTCCTGATTTTGAGTCTGGTTCTTTCATGATCACCAGTCAGTCATTGTGTTTAAAGTACTTTGTAAACTCAAAAGAACATTCTAAATATCATCCATTATGACTTTACTGTCCCACTTCTTTTGACATAATGCATTTGAGGTGGCAATGAGACATCGAAGTGATTAGGTCAAAACTGCATTTGTAAAACATGGAGATTGGACCAAGCAATCTTTAATATCCTTATATTTCTAAAATTCCAAGATTTTAAGAGTCAAATTAGAAATGTGAGCTGGAGTTCTGGAGGCTGATTACTCAGGATGAAGTAAAACTTCATATAGACATATGAAGCTGACATGTTATGTAGGGAGAAACCAGTTTAGAATGGGTGTCAATTCTGAACCCAGACTGACTAAAATGGAATTATATTTGTCAAAATAACAGGGACTTCTAGCTTTAAGAAGTCTCTGCTTTTCCTTTCAATTTTGATGGTTCTTTTCGAGCCCTTTTGGTGATCTGTAGGAAAAAAAGAAAAGAGTGAAGTAATGAGAATTTTTCTATGTGGATGAAGGGTGGCAATCTTCATGGTGGAGAAAATAGAAGGGGGAGAAAATTTTCACCAATATCTGTCTAGCTTATTCCAGGTCCTATAGCACACATTCAGGTCCAGTCCCTTTACTTAATGATGATATACTCATTCTGTCCACTGGTTTGAATAAACATAACTTTCATTTAATGTAATTAATATTGTAATAGTGGTTTTTATTAAGTAAAACCATTATTTTATAATCTAGTTTTTAGAGCTAGGTACCCAAATCTTGCAGTTGCTATGATGTTAGTTCAAATACTAGTGCAAATCCAAAACACATTGTTGAACTAGCTAACTATATTTTTATAGATGAGAAAACCAAGGTCTATAGAGATTAAGGTCCAAGGTTACCCAAGTAATCACCAAAGTTTGTGTTTTCCCTCCTTATATATACTTTAAATAATCTCATTCAATTTAATTATAAAATATATAGTGGTCAGAACACAGTATAGAATGTTAGAGGTGGGGGGGATATTAGAGATCATCTAGGCAACCCCTCATTTTACATATAAGTAATGGAGACCAAGAGAAGGGAAGAGGGTATGTTAAGGATACATCATGGCCAGATGGCAGAGCTTGGACTGGAACAGGTCACCTGACTCATGTCCATTTCTCTTTCCAATAAACTACATCTTAGGTCCAATAACACAATGTGTTGGGTTTCCTTGATTTGTATAAATGCAGCCTCTGCCTTACATGTGATTTGATAATTTTGATCAGTGCCAATGATGCTCTTATCTATTGCCTTCCTATGCTGCCAAGTCTCTCTCTTATAGCTTAGTCACATACCCATTTAGATAAAATGATCATTAGTCAGGAAGCTGCTTTTAATATAATTTTAAAATGAAGTTCTTTAATAGTAAAAAGCAGAAAGACCCTTACTATGAACAATTGTAGAGTACTTAAAAGAGATGCATTGTCTTTACTTAAAAAAGGTAAATTTTAGTTTTAAAGATTTTAGTAGAAGTGAATCACTTAGAGTATCTGTGTAAACCATTATGGTGGAGGTCTTTAGGAGAAATTCTCATTTCTTCCACTAAAGATAATCAAATGGATTGAAATAATTTCAGTGGGTGATCTTCTGAGTGATTTTTTATTCTTCTTGGCCACTTTTATCATTGATAAAGGAGAAAGAAGGGAATGGAATCACAACATTTCAGCGGTGGCACAATGGATGGAATCGGAGTCAAGAATAGCTGAGTTCAAACCCAGGATCATATATTTATTAAATGTGTGACTCTGGGCAAGTTACTTATTCTGCCTCAGTTTACTCATATGTAAAATGGAGACAATAATTTACCTATTTGCCAATGTTGTGAGGATAAAATGTGATCTTATTTGTAAGATGTTTTGAAACCTTTAAATATTATGCAAATGCTGGATTTTATTACTATTATCATTTCCAGTGCTTTGAAAAGTATCTGTAACATAGTTGGTGTTTAATAGATGCTTGTTGACTTGTCTTGCCCAAGATTACATAGCTAGCTTGTGACAGAATCTGGAATGGAATGTGGGTCTCATCATTATCTAAACTGTCTGTTCTATAGTATAGATGTGCATGTAAAATTTTTATATTCTAAAATTAGAGCTACAGTATGAGGATGGAAAGCTCTCTGGGTCAGTGAATTGCCAGATGGGAGCATCTCTGGATTCTTGGTGACTTCATGTGTTGCCAAGTCTGTAAGTCTATGACACACGACATTTGAGGATTTCTTAAGATTCCTTATATTTTAACATTCTGAAATATTAACCCAAGGCATTATAAACATAGATGTGCAATGAAACACACATTTCCATGAAAAATTAATTGAATGGAAATGAAGGAATTTATTTTAAAACTTTCAAGGTCTACAGCCAAATTTCATTTAGTGCCATTCTGATATTTTTAGGCATTATGGTTAGAACCTAAATCATGCCACTATGCTATTGATTCTATATCTGATCTATTGATCTAATTATACATATTTAAATGCCAAACAGGGGTTAGGTGAGATGATAACAATACCTGGTTGATACAGTAGGTGGCAATAGTTTCCTAATTTCTTTTCATTAATCAAACATTGTTTATGACTAATCCAATGATTAGCAGAGGATAATAATCTTTAAAATTATACCTCTATCACTGAAATGGAAAGAATGTCTTTGGTAAACAATGATCTTAATTTTCATACTTGTGAACTGAGAGACTGTTTTTTTCAAAGGAACAAGAAAACTCCAGTCCAGAATAAGAATAACCAGGTTCCATTGTTCCCTTCTAGGTCAAAATACTTTTATCAACCCAAACACCTTAGTTCAGAGAGGAAAAATCCCTTTCTTCTCTTTTGTGTTCTTCCATCTATCCATCCTGGCTTTTCCTTGTTACCAGAAGCAATTTTGCTTGGGCTATATGCTCTTTATGATGGAATGGTTCTTGTATACCCATTTAAAGTCTATATGAGGAGGCAAATCCTGGCTGTGAATTCTTATCTGTGTGAGCTTGGACATTACTTTTCATGGACTTCAGTTTCCTCATCTGTATAAAGAGCAGGTGACTGAATTAGATAGTCTTGAACTTCCTTCTAGTTCCAGATCTAGGATCTTCATTGATTGATTAGTTGATTAAACCTATGAATTTAACTAAATTCAGCAAACATTTATTAATAATATGTGCAAGGCACTATATATACTAAAATGAAAAATTATATAATCCTGGCCCGTAAAGAATTTATGGTGTAGTAGGTCATAAAGGAATTTCTTTTACCCTTTCACCAGGAGAAAAGTGACCTGTTTTTCAGTCACGTCTGACTTCATGACCCCATGGACCACAATATTGATGGGGTTTTCTTCGCAAAGAAACTGGAGTGGTTTGTCATTTTCTTCTCTGGTAGATTAAAGCAAACAAAGGGTAAGTGACTTGCTCAGGGTCACACAGCTAGTAAGTGCCTGAGGGCGGATTTGAACGCAGATCTTTCTGACTCCAGGTTGAGTCAGCAGCTGTCCACTGAGCTACCTAGATACCTAGTGACCTGTACTCCTGTCTAATTGCTTTGTGATTGAGAATCATTGCTCCATATCTCTTTAGGTTATATTACCTGTGCATAAGGGGGAAGATACAATAATTTCCAATGTCTACATTAAACACTGGATGAAAATCTGTGGCCCAGAAAATATGAAGTAGGAAAAGTTGTATATGTTGAAGGAGAAATTGAAAATATTTAAATGTAGATAAAATAGGTAAAAACTTGGAAAAATGATCCCAATACACATAAAGCTTCCTTGAAGGGCAGTATTTAGCTCCAATCATCTGAATCACTCCAATAATCATCTTGACAGTTTATCTTTCTGGATAGCTCTATTTTATTATGTAGATGTTCATAGGATTCTGGAATCTGAATTTGTATCCATTCTGTCACTTTGTTAGAATATAAGTTCCATGAAGGCACTTACATCTCCAATTCCCTTTACATTTCCTTACTGGGCTTAGTAGAGAGCCTAGTACAGACCACTAATAGCTTACATGTGGGGATTGTCTTTTTAGTTTTCAGAGTATTTCCATATCAATGTCATATCACCAGAAATGGATAAAGAGCCTTTAGAAATTATTAGCAAGGGGATGCTTTTTAGTTCAATAGACCTGGATCCTATAGAGGGCAGCAAAGCTTGTTTAGCTCTTATAATAGCTTGACTTTTCATAGTGCTTTTCTTTCTCAAGGGGGCTATGATTTGATTTATGATATCATTACATTTGTGAAGAAGAGAGGGAAATGTTATTATTTTATCCATTTTGAAGATGAAGGCATTGGTTGAAGGTCTTATCACCAATCTCATTTTCAGTTCCAACATGGTGGCGGTATTCACTTGTCTGGCCCTAGAGTTGTAAGGGAACTTAGAGAGAATCTAATCCAACACTTTCAATTTACAGATGAAGAAATTAAGTCTCCCCAAAATTAAGTAATTCACTAAAATCACCTAGGTGGTGACATGCTGTTCAATCATTTCAGCCATGTCTGACTCTTTTGGACTCCATTTGGGGTTTTCTTGGCAAAAGTAGTAGAGTGGTTCATCATTTCCTTCTCTATCTTATTTTACGTTTGGGAAAATAGAGGTAAATAGGGTTAAACGATTTGCCTAGGGTCATATAGCTAGTAAGTGTCTCAGGCCAGATTTGAACTAAGGGAAATGAGTCCAGGCCTAGCACTCTATCCACTGTGCCACCTAGCTGCTCTTGATGGTGACATAGTTAGAATTTAAATCCAGGTCCTTGGACTTTAAAGCTAGTTTTTCCACTCTAACTAATAATGATAATAATTGCCAGCATTTATATAACTTTAAGGTTTGCAAAGTACTTTACAAATATTATCTCATTTTATCATCACAATAACTCTAAGAGTGAGGTACTATTAGTATTTCTATTTTACAGGTAAGGAAACTCAGGCTGACAGACGTTAAGGGATTTATCCAGAGTCACACAATTACTAAATGTCTAAGGCAGGATTTGAACTCAGGTCTTTTTTACTTCAAGTCCCATGTTCTATCTACTTCACCATCTCTGCCTCTTTTTTGACTGTAATAGACCAACGTCCCACACAAAGTAAACAGTATAAAATAGGGTTAAAAAAATAAAACAAGACAGAGAGTGAACACTTACAGCTAGAATTAAAGATCAATTCTAATGTTACTTTTGCTGACTACCTGCACTCTGAATCCTGATTACCTGCTGAGATTTGATGCATTTGAACTTATGCCATTTGACCTCTTTGTGTTAGGGACAAAGAATTAGTCTAGGAATCCAGCCCAGGTTGAAATCCCAGATCTGATACACTATCCTTATGTGACTCTCAATAAGTCACATAACCTCTCCAGGCTACCATTTCCTCCTTTATAAAATAAGATTGGATAAGATGGTCTTTAAGGTCCGTTCTAGTTCTGACAGCCTATAGTTTTATGATTCGTTTGATTTGGCCATTTATCTATTTAAACTTGTGGTATCTGCTCAACTTGTCTTACTTAACTAGAACCCATGTTCTGAACATGTACTATGTGTCAACCCTATAGATACGAAGTCTATTTTAGAGAAATATTTTAATGAACTTCCCTCTGAAAATGATGGTGTGAAATATGGAAAAGATGTTTTAAAGAAACTCCCAGGTTTCCCAGCTCCAAATTGTAGGATTACAGGATCATAGATTTAGAGCTGGAAAGGACTTCAGAATATCATCATCTAGTTCAAACTCCTTTTTTTAACAGATAGGGAAACTGGACTCCGAATGACTTGCTCATGTTCTGTCATCCCACTAGTATCAGAGACAATATTTGAACCATATCTTGCATGATTCAATATAAGCTCTTGAGTAGTTTATAATCTAATTAGGGAGACAGAATGGCAATATAAAAGATAAAAATGCCAATTAAGTAAAATAAATAGGAAGTAGGAGGAGTTCAGAAAGTGTATTAAGGGCAGAGAAGATGGGATCTTTAAGGATAGCTATGTTTTAGACAAGTTGGGAAGAGGTTGGATAGACAGCATTTTAAGTGTTATCGTTCAGTCATTTTTTTGGTTGTAGTCCAACTCTTGGTTTCCCCATTTGGGGTTTTCTTGGCAAAAATACTGGAGCGGTTTGTCATTTCCTTCTCTAGTTCATTTACCAGATAAGGAAATGGAGGTGAACAGGGTGAAATGACTTGCCCAGGGTCACATAGCTAGTGTATGTTGAGACCATATTTGAACTGGGGAAGATGAGTCTTCCTAACTGCAGGCATGGTGCTCTATCCACTGTACAACCTAACTGCCCCATTTCAGGTATGGTGAATGGTATAAGCAAAGGTACATTGGCAAGACTAAGGATGGCATGCCTGGTGAATAAGTAAACTAGTTTGGCTAGGCAAGAATAGTATACTAGACTACTCATTCACCATGGCCTGAATTCCTCTCCTTTAGTGGAAAACAAAACAACAAATGGTCTGGCCTATGTGGGATGGACCTCCTTTCATAAAAGGCATATTATTGGGGAAAAAGGCAACCAAATTAAATCAAGGGATTTCCTGTAGTAAGTAGTGGTGTAGAATCTTCCTTAAACATTCTGGAAAGCCCCCCAAATCTGTGGATGTTACTTTGTTGATTTGCATTCTGATTACTGGATGGATAAATAGACAGACAGATGAACTAACAGAAAGCAGACAGATAGGCAGGCAGACAGAAAGACAGACAGATAGCTAGTTAGTTTTTACTATGTGTCAGGCATTGTGCTAAGTTCTGGGGATACAAATACAAGCAGTCACTCCTCGTCCTCGAGGACTTTAAATTCTTATTGGGGAAGAGTGAACAGAAAGTGGAATTAGAAAAGGTAGAAGCCAAGCAGCTAGGGAATGGCATAGAGGCCTGGTTTGGGGCACAAGAAGTGAAAACTCCCCTATCAGGACCCAGTGTCCTATGGGCAGAGTTCAATATCCCATGGTGGAGAAATGGAGAAATGGGGTGAGATTGGGATGATGATCATAGTGGAGCTGTCATGATGTAAAAATCTTTGAGAATGGTGTTAAGATGGCCACCATCCCTAAGTATCAGGCAATGTACAATTGAAAAATATGGAAGTAAGATGAATGGCTCAAAGAAAATGTCTCCATGGGGGGCCATAAATCTCCTCTCAATTGTTCGAAAGCTTGTTGAATTTTGCCTGTCCTGGTAAACTCTATGAGGCATGGGGTAGCCCATCAAAATTTTGTATTTATTCCTCTTTCCCCCAGGCTTAACACAAAGTAACACCTAATAAGTGATTGTGGAATTGTCTTCAATTGAGCTAGGACAAATAAATTCAAGTCAAATAGATAAGAGCTCTAACGAAGTTCTTCTGTTTTCCTCCTCACCAATGGGATCTTTGCCAAAGCTCTGTGTCCAGTTCTGGTACTGGAAGTCAAAAGCAATAATAAGCATGGATCAAATTTACTAAAAAAGATGCAGTAGTGTTTTGAGTTTTGGGTGAATAAGCTGTAAGGAGAGGCTAACAGAACCAGAAATTTTCAGCCTCAGAAGGAGAAGCTGTGAACTTGGAGTCATATGTAACCTGAATTTAAATCTTGGCTGTGCAACCTGGATACCTTGGACAGATCACCTGGACCTTCTGGTGTTTAGTTTCCTCATCTGTAAAATAAGGATGTTGACCTAGATGACCCTGAAGTTATCCTCCAGCTCCTGACTTAAGAACCTATGGTCCTACAAAGATGAAAAAAATGTTTTGTAGAGGGTGTTTTGGTGAATACTGGGTATGTCATAGGGCTGGATTTGAAGGTAGAAATCCCGAGAGTTTCTTTAAAGTACCTTTTCCTCATTTCATGCTATCATTTTCAGGGACAAGCTCATTAAAATATTTGCCCCCCATAAGGGTGGGAGCCTATGTCATGAAATAATAAAGAATTCAACTTAGAAAAATGACTTGAGGACAACCGAAGGAATAAAATTAAGAACAGGGAGCATCTCAGAACTTGTGTTTTGCTACAGGCAATGAGACTCAAAAGCCTCACAGTTTTTCTGAGTTCGTTTCTAAATTTGGTATCTGCAACTTTTTAGTGGGCTTGAAGTTTTGTCAGAGAAGAAACTGAGGGGCCAAGACTCATTCTCAGTCATGGCTTTATAGCCAACACCAAAAGACACATCAAGGGTAAGACTAAAAATATACTGAGATTTTTAAAGTCAAAATATTAACACTGTTTCCAATATCCTTCTGCATCTCCCCTCTCCTTTCTTTCTACTTTTCCTCCCTTTATTCTTTTCCCACCAGGATAAAATGGAAATTTCTTATCCCATATTTCAAGGGTCTTTAGCTCAAACCTATCATTCCAGCCTTGGTGCACAGTATTCCTTTTTATAGACTCTGTTGTAGCCCATTTTCTCCTTCTGTCATGTCAAATACAGAAAGCTAGCATGTCCTGTTGCCAGCAATTGTTCCACTTGAGGCAAAAGTAATTTGAAGGACATCAGTGGCAGTGAGGACAGGAATGGTGGCCTGCATAGAGCACCGCAATGGAAGGGTGGAGATGCCAAGTCAATGATAGGTACAGTCACCCTGGGAAAAGGGCCACTTGAGGCTTGAGGCAAAGGGATGGTACTTTCTGGACTTCTGTGGGGAAGGGAGGGAGGGAGGGAGCATGCCCCTACCCCCATGTTGGTACCTGATGCAAAAACCTGACTGCCTTTTCTCTAACTTCAACTCTTTCTGTTGCCCTCAACCTAGGAGACTTAAAAAATGCCCTACTTAAGAACCAAAAGGTGCTCTTAGTGTAGTGGGTATCTCCAGGTTTTCCATCTTGGAGATTCTGCCTCAGGATTCAACTAGAGAGAGTGAAATGAACAAGAGGAACTGAAAGAGGAAGAGTCATATAGGTTAGTGGGCATTTGGGTTATTTAACCCGTGCAAATATAGCCTTATCTTAGCCCAAACTCACATGGGTCAAGCTTGGATATTTGAGCAGTTTTCCCCAAAAGAGGAGCTTCACCTTTCTCTTTTTGTGATAAAATGACTCTTCTGTTACTCTCTGTGGAAATGAATAATGTTGCTGCTTATGGATATTTGTATATTTTGTATATTTGTATAGCACTTTATGGTTTGTGAATAATTTTACATTATTTCATTTGACCACTAAAGTAACCCTCTCAGGGAAGTGATAGCATTACTATAATCCTTCTTCCCCCTATTTTTTTAAACATAAATTTATTTATTTAACTTTTTACATTCATTTTCACAAAATTTTGGGTTCCAAATTTTCTCCCTTTTTATCCCCTCCCCCCACCCCAATACACCGAGCATTCTAATTTTCCCTATCACCAATCTGCCCTCTCTTCTATCATCTCTCCCTTCTCTTGTCCCCATCTTCTCTTTTGTCCTGTAGGGCCAGATGACTTTCTATTCCCCATTACCTGTATTTCTTATTTCCTAGTAGTAACAACAATACTCAACAGTTGTTCCTAAAACTTTGAGTTCCAAATTCTCCCCATCCCTCCCTCCCCACCCATTCCCTTTGGGAAGGCAAGCAATTCAATATAGGCCACATCTGTGTAGTTTTGCAAATGACTTCGATAACAGTCGTGTTGTGTAAGACTAACTATATTTCCCTCCATCCTATCCTGCCCCCCATTGTTTCTATTCTGTCTTTTGATCCTGTCCCTCCCCAAGAGTGTTGACTTCCAATTGCTCCCTCCTCCCATTGCCCTCCCTTCCATCATCCCCCACACCTTGCTTATCTCCTTCTCCCCCACTTTCCTGTATTGTAAGATAGGTTTTCATACCAAAATGAGTGTGCATTTTATTCCTTCCTTTAGTTGAATGTGATGAGGGTAAACTTCTTGTTTTTTTTTTCTCAGCTCTCCTCTTTTTCCCTCCACTAAAAAGTTTCCTGCTTGCCTTTTGAATGAGATATAATTTACCCCATTCCATTTCACCCTATTTCCTCCCACTACATTTCTCTCTCACCGTTCCTTAATTTCTTTTAAGATATGGTCCCATCCTATTCAATTCACTTTGTGCTCTCTGTCTCTGTATGTGTGTGTGCGTGTGTGTGTGTGTGTGTATGTGTGTGTGTGTGGTCCCACCAACTACCCAGATACTGAAAAGTTTTAAGAGTTACAAATGTTGTCTTTCCATGTAGGAATGTAAACAGTTCACTTTTGGTAAGTCCCTTATGACTTCTCTTTGCTGTTTACTTTTTCATGCTTCTTCTCATTCTTGTGTTTGAAAGTCAAATTTTCTTTTCAGCTCTGGTCTTTTCATCAAGAATGCTTGAATGTCCTCTGTTTCATTGAAAGACCATATTTTCCCCTGAAGTATTATACTCAGTTTAGCTGGGTAGGTGATTCTTGGTTTGAGTCCTAGTTCCTTTGACTTCTGGAATATCCTCTTCCATGCCCTTCGATCCCTTAATGTAGAGGCTGCTAGATCATGTGTTATCCTGATTGTATTTCCACAATACTGGAATTGTTTCTTTCTAGCTGCTTGCAATATTTTCTCCTTGACCTGGGAATTCTGGAATTTGGCCACAATCTTCCTAGGAGTTTCTTTTTTTGGATGTCTTTCAGGTGGTGATCGATGGATTCTTTCAATACTTATTTTGCCCTCTGGTTGTAGAATATCAGGGCAGTTTTCCTCAATAGTTTAATGGAAGATGATCTAGGCTCTTTTTTTGATCATGACTTTCAGGTAGTCCCATAATTTTTAAATTGTCTCTCCTCGATCTATTTTCCAGGTCAGTTGTTTTTCCAATGAGATATTTCACATTCTCTTCACATTCACATTTTTTCATTCTTTTGGTTTTGTTTTGTGATTTCTTGGTTTCTCAGAAAGTCATTAGACTCCATCTGTTCCATTCTAATTTTGAGAGAACTATTTTCTTCAGTGAGCTTTTGAACCTCTTTTTCCATTTGGCTAATTCTGCTTTTGAAAGCATTCTTCTCCGCATTGGCTTTTTGAACCTCTTTTGCCAATTGAGCAAGCCTATTTTTCAAGGTGTTATTTTCTTCAGCATTTTTTTGGGTCTCCTTTAGCAAGGTGTTGACCCATTTTTCATGCTTTTCTTGCATCTCTCTCATTTCTCTTCCCAATTTTTCCTCCACCTGTCTAACTTGATTTTCAAAATCCTTTTTGAGCTCTTCCATGGCCTGAGCCCACTGGACATCCACCTGGGATGTCTGGGATACAGAGGCCCTGACCTCCATATCTTTCCCTGATGGTAAGAATTGTTCCTCGTCATCAGAATTGAAAGGTGGGAACATCTGTACCCCATCAAAGTAGCTTTCTATAGTCTTATTTTTCTTCCTTTTTCTGGGCATTTTCCCAGGCAGTTACTTGACTTCTGAGATTCCTGTCCACCCCTGCCTAGATCCTCCCAGCTAGTGCTAGAGGTCTGAGATTCAAATGGGCTTTTAGGGGCAGGCGTGGCTGCTATTCAATGTGAGCTTAAGTTCTGGTGCTCAGGTTGGGGCAGGGCCGCCTCCAGGCTCAATTCGCTCAGGGGCTTTATGCAGAGACCTTCAGTAATGGAGCGGGTGTGGGCAGGGCCATCTGCCAGGCTCAGTTCCCTCAGGGTGTTTATGCAGAGACCTTCGGTAATGGCCCTGAACTTCTGCTTGCTACTCTGGGAGTTCTGGGCTGCTGGTGCTGCCTCTGCTGCTGCCTCCCAAGGGGGCCTGAGTCATGGAGATATCCTGCTACCCTCTCGGCCAAGCCCAGAAGTCTCTCTCACTGACCTGTAGCGCCTGTGGGTGGAGGGACCTTCGCAGCCGCTGGAGGTTCCATCCCTGAAGCCTGCTTGGATCTGCTCATCTGGGGCCATGCAGCCAGGGTAGCACAGGGGTGGACTCCGCTATCTGGAGCACGACGGACCCCTGGGGATGGCTCTCCAGGGCTCTCTGGAATGGAAATCTTTTCCACTGTGTTTCTGTGCGCCTTGCAGTGCTCCAGAATTTGTGGGGAGTTCTTTTTGCAGGAAATATATAGGCTGTGGCTTTGGAGCTAGCAAATATGAGTCTTTCTATTCCGCCATCTTGGCTCCTCCCACCCTCTTCCTCCTGTTTTACAGATTAGGAAAGCAAGAGGCTGAGAACAGTTTAGTAGCTTGATTGTAGTCACACAGATATATCTATATCTATATGTATATCTGTTTATCTGAGTTAGGATTTGAATGGAGGTCTTTCTTACTCCACACTGTATCTATCATTTGGTCACTCAAGCAACATGTGTTACATACCTATTATGAGCTCAGCATTGTGATAGGTAGTAGGGGAGAGGAAATACAGCATTTATATAAAGCATGGATCCTAAGCTCTTGGAGTTTACAGTCTAGTATAAGGGAAACACATAAAGTATAATATAGAACATTGCAGGATAAATACAACCAAGTGTAAAGTCTAGAGGGGAAGATCATTACTGATTAGGGAATCAGGGAAAGCTCCATGGAGTAATTCAGTTGCAATTTAAAGGAAGGATAGGAATCCAACGGGAGAAGAAAGTGAGGGGATACATCCTAGGCAAAGAGAACAGTACGAGTAAGGTAGTGATGGCCAGAGGGTGAATGATATAGCCAAGGGACACAACCAAACCAGCTTGGCTAAGCACAGAGTATGTAAGCAGAGATAGCAAAGTGCAGTGCATCAGAATATAAAAGGCCTTGAATGTCAGGAGACAGAGAAAGGAGGAGAAGGGATGAGAGAACAGGGCCAGAGGGTGTCTTGTACGTGTCATTATGGTATTTCTGTTTGTAAAAACTGTTAAGTTGGGCTTGAAATGGATATTTATTTCCCTGAGTCATTCATTTGTGAGTCTGGGAACGGTTAGAGTAGGCAGGTGAGCCCCACAGCTGTGAAAAGTTTAATTGTAGTTAGCTGGGGTGGGGGGTCCCCCTCTTCCCCATCCTTTCAAGGGAGTTGCAAGTTCTTGAGTCTTGATTCCTGAAGGACTGTGAAGCCAGAACCCAAGCAACAGCTTTCAGGGGTGCTAGCAACTAAAAGGTAACCTCTCCTTCCTGGAGTTCCTTTGCCTCGAGGTCTTCTAATTTGTGTTCTCTAAGGGCAGAAAAGTCTTTAAGTAGTCACTGAGCACACATTACCTGGTGATGGGGCCACATTGCTAGGAAAGATGACCGTATAGAAAGCCTGGAGGGATAATTTCTCTACCTTTTTTACCCCAACCCCTCTATCCCATAAAAAAAGTATTCTTCAATTTGCAGCTCATAGTGCCCGGGCAATCTTAACGTGGCAATGTGCTATTTGCTCTCCTACCAAACATAGATGTGTTTCCACCTTTCTTTCCACAGACTCTTGCAGAACTTTGCTTCTCTAAATTATTCATACTTTCCTACATATATTCACCTTTTGCTTTTTCTCCTGTGTATCCTATGAAGGAAGTGACGTGGTCTATTGGTTCTTGGTGTAATTTGCTGTATGACCTTAGAAAAATATGGAAAGATTTGCATGAATTAATGAACAAGGAAATCAGCAGAACCAAGAGAACATATTATACAGTAACAACTGTCTTGTTTTAAGAATGACTTTGAGTGATTAGGAAATTTTGACTATTATAAATACCCAAATGAATTACAAAGGGGATATGAAGAAAGGCTATCTGCATCCAGAGAAAGATCTGATAAATAGAAGTATATATAGAATAATTTTATGTGTGTGTGTGTGTGAGTGTATTTGTATCTAATGGTAGCCACCTCTGGGGTGGGAGGTGGGGAGAGAGAGAATTAAAAAGATTAAAAAAGAAATTATGTATAAATTTTATATATTTAAATTTATTATCTGTGTAAATGAAATAGCAAGTTGTATGTAATAGATTTTCAGTTTGTTTCATCTGCATTCATTTTTTAATTTTATCATGTTATGGAAATGCTTGTTTTATCCCATAAATAAAAAAAATTCATTTGTTGTATAGCTTTAGGCATACCACCTCCTTTTCTAAGGTTTTTGTTTGTAAAATGAGGGGTGGATTAGATACTCCCTCCCCCACAGTCCCTTCTAGCTCTAAATCCTATCTCAACCCTATGAAAAGAGTTAGCATGACCCTGGGCAAATCACTTAATGCTTTTTGCCTCAGTTTCCTCATCTGTAAAATGATCTGGAGAAGGAAATGGAAAACAGCTTCAGCATCTTTTCCAAGAAATCCCCAGATGGGGTCAGGAAGCATCAGACATAACTGGAAATAACTAGACAACAACAATGGAAGCATGCAATGCATTCAGTGATGAAAAATGCCACAATTTCTTCAATTTGATTGATATCTAGTGGGGGTGATGGGAACCATGTAGACAAATGTAACTTTTCTCTGTACCTGTGATGCTGTGCAATATACATCAGACCTGATCTTGCAGGCTGACTCCCAAAAGAGTATATAATGTGCACGTGAATGGTCTCTCTGTAATGTGAATGATCTCACCTTGACCCATTACTGCCACCAGTTGTTCCAGGAAAATCAAATATACTCAAGGTGTAGCTCACGTCTAAAGTTCCCCATAGGTTTGAGACCCCTTTGTTACCCTCATCCTGGTTTGACCTGTCTGCCGAAACAGTTTGGTGGGGTGTGACCACTGTGTATGCTGCAACTTCTTGGAGCCACAGGTGAGAGTTGGGTGGAATAGGTGGACACCAAAGATGGAAAGAACCCTGATTGGAAGCCATCACACCAAGGGTACTAGTCCTCCCTGAGCATACCCTACACCATGTGCTGACCTCATTGTTGTATGCCTGTGAAACATGGACAGTCTACCAGCGCCATGCCAGGAAACTGAATCGCTTTTATTTGAACTGCCTTAGGAAGATTTTGAAGATCACATGGTAGGATCAGGTACTAGACACTGACATCCTTGCTCGAGATGAACTGCCAAGCATTCAAACTATGTTGCAGAGAGCACAACTTCGATGGGCTGGCCATGCTGTTTGAATGCAAAAAGTCTTGCCAAAAAGACCATTTTATGGAGAACTTGCATGGGACAGGTGATCACATGGTGATCAGAAGAAGTGATACAAGGACACTCTCAGGAACTTTGGATTTGACCGTGCAACATGGGAGAGACACTGGTATAGGACTGCTCAGCATCAGAAAAGGTGCTGTGCTCTATGAGCAAAGCAGAATTGAGTAAGCCCAAAGGAAAGGTAGAATGTGCAGATTTGGAGTAACCACCTCAAATATTCACAGACTATCTGTACCCACCCTGTGGTAGAGCATTCCAAGCTCGCATTGATCTGATCAGCCACCGTCGGACACACTGAAACTTCACTTTATCATGGTGATGTCATTTTAGTCCTTGTCGAGAACAAAGGACAACAACTGACCAACAGTTCCCCATATATCCCCAGTTCTTTTATAAGCCTTCAAGGTAGCAAATGCAAATTGGATATAGGATAGGTTTTTTTTTTTTAACTCAGAGAAAATGCAAAAGATGTAGAGTACTCACAAGAACTCAGTTAAAGGATCGTTGCTGGTTGGTTGTCATCCTTCATTCTCAGTGAGGACCAAAATGACATCCAGTATGTTGGAGTCAAAGTCCAGTGTGTTTGCCTATGCCTGATCAGACCAATATGAGCTTGGAAGACTCTACCACAGGTCAGGCACATATAGTCCATATGAACATTTGAAGTGGAGATGTCTCTAAATTTGCGCATCTCCCATTTCTTTTGAGTTACTGCAATTCTGCTTTGCTCATAGAACACATGCCTTCTTCATTGTGGTATGCCATGCTGGATGGTCCCATGACAGTGTTTCTCGTGCTTCACAATTGATTCCAAAGTTCTTCAGAGACACCTTGAGAGTGCCCTTGAGTTACTTCTTCTGACCTCTATGTAAGCTCTTGCTTTGTGGGCAAATACACAAAGCACTGAAATATTTCATCAGCTTCCTCTATAAGAATATTGAGTTTGGAATTACTAGGCAAACCTTTGACAGTATAGTGAGCACTTCTTTCCTAAAAAGTCCTATGCAGTCTCACAAAGACTCATACATAGTCGTACTCTTTGTTTTATACTTTTTCAGAAGTGAAGTATTCAATGAGAAGGGAGGAGACTGGTAAACATGCAATCATCTTCCCATAAGAATTGTACTGTCTGATTGACTCATTGATTTTGTTTTCCAAATATACTATGCAGGACTATGGTGAAGATCCCCTTTCTTTCCCGAGGAGCATGCTATATCTGGAAATCCTCTTCTCCCCTAGAAGGTTCAATCGCTGAAAGCTCAGAATTAGGAAATCTCAAGTTTGGTAGTGTTCACTGTAGTGTAAGAAAACAGGAAATCTCTGGTCAGAAGACTAGATTACAGGAAAATGCTGCATAGGCATTTCAAAATCTTCCCTCTACCTAGAATTTGGGGTTTAAAAACATAGTCAGTGAACTACGCTCTGAACCAAATGTGCACTCACTTGACCACCTGCGCCATGGCCTTTTGGAGGAAAGTAATCAGTGTCCCTGTTGTTCCAGATGTTTGTAAAATGAGAGTGACTACTAGAATAAAAAAAAATTAAAGAAACAAGAAAATACAAAAAGGCTACACTGATTAGCAAATTGCTGATAATTTAGACAAGGGAAGAGCTTTTCTGTTACTACTTATTTAAAAAGAGTTTGCTAGGAAATATAATTGTATAAACAATTTTCTAAGCTCACCCACGTACTAGAATAACTTACTCTCCTTAAGAGTTCAATTTGCATATGAATAATTTGTAATCTAATTATAAAAATATTGTTAGGGATTTTTTTGGGTCCACTTTTTACTAAATTACTCTTTTAGCTTTTATCTATTTAAATGATGACAAAGATTTTGTCACTTGAAAGTAATTATGATCAGTAACAAAATTGCCTTTTTCCCAAAGAAATTCCTTACTTCTGACTTTTTAACTCTGAAACTGACCTTCCACTGCATTAAAGATATTTCTTTTGTAATAAAATATAAAGATTTTTCTAGTAATGCAGTTGAAGAATGATAATTTCCTATCATGGAGAGCTAGTCATGAGAGCAAAAGAAAATTATGGATATATTCATGGGTCCTAAAAAATGTGAATGCATTAGGAAGACATTTATGAACTGACACAAAGTGAAGTAAGAAGAACCAGGAAAGCAACATGCATAATAGCAATGGAAATAGAATGAACTACAACCAAAACTAAATAATGTGTTTTGAGTGAGGGAGAGCTGTGCAGGTCACCAGCCTCACTTCTCCTCCAGAGCTATCTGAATCCAGGGACCAGATATTCATCAGGATGACTGGAGATGACCTAGGATGAGGTAATTGGGGTTAAGTGACTTACCCAAGGTCACACAGCTAGTGATTGTCAAATGTCTGAGGTGAGATTTGAACTCAGGTCCTCCTGACTCCTGCACCAGTGCTCTATCCACTGCACCACCTAGCTGCCCTTACAGACACATGTAGTAATGCTCCAAATCACTAAAAAAAAGAGAAATTCAAGTCAAAACAACCCTGAGGTTTTACTCTGCAAATTGGTAAATATAAGAAAAAATGGCAATAGTCAATAGTAAAGGGGTTGTGGGATAGTATACTAATGTATTATCGACGAAACTGTAACATGGGGTAATCATGTTGGAGAACAATTTGGAATTATACAAATAAAGTGACTAAAATATCTTTACCCTTTGAACATGAGACAATTACTGGGCTTATACTCCAAGAAAGCCAGTAATAAGAAGAAATTCCCCATAAACACCAAAATACTTATAGCAGCTATTTTTGTGCAAAGAATTGAAAACAAACTAGATGCCCACTTACTGGGGAATGGCTAAACAAACAGAAGAACACGAATGTAGTGGAGCATTACCATGATGAAAGAAGTGATGAATATGATGAAAACAGAGAAGTGTGGAAGATCTACAAGAACAGATGCAGAATGACATAAGCAGATCTAAGATAAACATATACACAATAGTTAGCTACTATTGTTATTATTGCTTAATTAAAAGAAAGCAGACCAGGAGATTTTAAATTATTGCTATCCGACAATTTGAAAACTGGTCGTGTCAGTCGTGTGCTGGAGACAGCTTGATCTGACTCACGTGAGCCAATGGTTAAATCTCCAGTGTGAATGTTTATACTTTGGAAATGGACAAGAGTTATATATTAAGGCTTGAATTATTGTTTTATTGATTTCCAAGACTTTAAAAAAGTAATGGAAAAATGTTAGTGATGGAAGTTAAATTTTGGCATGCATATGCTCCCCCCCCATGGAGCTGGTTGTTAAACATTTATCAGCACACACCTAGGTATGCTTCTTCAGCATAAAAAGCAAATTTATTTTGTGATAATGGCAGTTCAGTGATACTTCTGGCTGGCTAGCCTAATTTTATTATAGATTATTATATTGATTTTCCTGGAAGATGTGTTGAAAGTTTCATCACATTTTATTTTATTTATAGATTTTCCCCAGCATCTGTGACAGTAGTCAGTCATTTCTGACAACATGTTTATAATTTCGATAAAGTAATGACTGCAAATCTTTATTGAACACCTACCAGGCACAAGGCACTTTTCTTGTTCCCAAGGAGATGGGAAGACAAGATATCTAGAGGTGGAAAGTTAAGCAATGATGTAGCCACCCCAGTCCAGGCTCCCATCATCTCTAGCTTGGACTACTTAGATAACCTTCTAATACTTTCCCTGTACCTAATCTCCTCCTTTTCCAATCCAACTTACATATAAATGCCAAATTGATATTCTTAGAGATCAGATGTTATTATGCCCTCCACATCCCCTAATGGTTTTTGAGGCTTTTCATAATGTGAACAGCCCACCTCACCAAGCTTATTGCACATACTTTCCTTCTTGAACTCCTGCTATTTCCTTATACAACAGGCCATTTCTCATGTCATTACTTCATGACTAGAATATCTCCCTCTTCATCTCTGTCTCCCAGAATTCCTAACTTCCTTCAAAGCTCACCTCTAGTGCCACCTCTTATAAAATATATCCTTATGCTCCCTGCCCTCCTCCCCCAGCAATTGGTAGTAAACTGTCTCCTAGAAATTAATTTTTATCTATCTCTGCCCTTGTCTGTCTTTCTATCTATCTATCTATCTATCTATCTATCTATCTATCTATCTATCTATCTATCTATCTATCTATCTATCTATCATCTATGTATCTAATCTTTTTGTCTAAATCTGGGGCAACTGGGTGTTGTAGTGGATAGAGCTCCAGGTCTGGAGTCAGGAACCTGAATTCAAACCTGACACTTACTAGCTATGTGACTCTGGACAAGTCACTTAATCCTTATTGCCTCAATTTTCTTAACTGTGAAATGAGCTAGTAAAAGAAATGGTCAACCAGTCCAATATCTTTGCCAAGAAAATCCCAAATGGGGTCATGAGGGTCAGACGTGACTGAACCGAGTGAACAACAAAATGTCTATATATGTATAATATAGATACAAAGTAATTTCTAGAGGGCCGTATGCATGGGTACACACACACACATACCACACATACACACACACACACACACACGCACACTCCTTCCTGGGCAACTTCCTTAATTCTCACCAATACGATCAAGTTATATTCTTAGAGGGTAGCTGACTACTTCTCCCTTTGGGGATTTAGAGTCACACGACAAGGGGTTGGTGTTTCTAGTACTGTTGCTCATGAAACCTCTTCCAGAATATTCCCCAATACCATTCAATAGGTTGATAGCAAATAGCTTTAATGAAAGAGATGTTTACTGAGAAGGTATAGCAACAGCAGTAATTATAAAACCTCTCCTCCCCCAAACTGGGAGCGCATTATCCTCCTGTGCACACAAGGTTCCTTGGGAGAGTGGACATAGACTTGGAGAGATCATACGGTCAAAGGGTAATCTGATGACTCATTCTCACTGAAAGTCCTCTTTTCCTTTCACGAATCCTCATGAAAGGTTCCCTTTAGGTGGTATAGCTCTCTGCCGGACTCTGAGGGTTGGTACCTTGTGGAATCCTGAAGCTGCTTTATCTTAGCTTGTCTAGTTTTTCTTCAGTGAGTACCGTAACTCAAGATGTGGATACTGCTTCTATTCCCTACTGTACTGTGGATACTGCCGCTGGTTCCAGAAAGACACCAAGGCCAGTGGGAATTTGGGATCTTCTGACCTTTCAAAGTTTACAAGGTTATCACCTGGTCAACAGTGCGGGAGGGGGAGAAACAAGCTTAATTTTCCCACAAAGGGCAATTTTTTCAACTACCAGTCAGACTGACTTGCTGTTTTATCTATAGCCCTACAGGTTATGACTGAGTATTTTCAATCAATCAGAAATTATTTCCTGTGTTGTATCATATGCTTTCGTTCAATGATCAAAACACTTCACTCCTCTCAAAAGAAATAAAGGTAGATAATAAGTATTTGTTAAGTGCTTACTATGTGTAAGACACTAGTAAGGATTTGCTTACACCTTTATGGAATGGCTAATTCAATAGAAATATTTCCATTCATTGGACTGAGGATTAAAATTCTTATCTCTCTCTCTCTCTCTCTCTCTCTCTCTCTCTCTCTCTATATATATATATATATATATATATATATATATATATATATACTATACACATGCATTTTGTATTTTGTTTTTGGTATATATGTTGTTCCACCCCAGATAGAATAGAAGAGAATAGAATGGAAGTTCCTTGCAGACAGGGACAATCTCACTTTTGAAATTTTATTCCTAGTACCTCATGGTTGCTGGTATATACTAGATGCTTAAACACTTGTTGATTGAAGACTTAAATAGCATTTGAACACAATGGAAGAAACCTCACAAGATGGTTTATGACCTATTTGGCAGTTGAGTCACCTATGTGCTGCAGGACCACATGTTTTAGAATTAGAAAAGACCTTAGAGATTATCTGGTTCAATCCCTTCATTTTGCGTATGAGGAAATAGATGATGTGACTTCCTCAGATCCTCTGACCTCAGATGTAGGGCTTGTTTCACAGTACTATTCTTCCTCCATTCCATCCAGATTCTACATATTTTAGGGTTCCTAGATATTCCTAGTCTGGGCCCTAGTCCCAGCCCCACTGATGACACTTGGAATAACTGGGTTGGGTATTTGGAATGCCATTTCCCTTGTACAAAGCTATTCCTCAGAAATAGGCTATGATACCTTTAAACACATAATAAGAAACAGGACTTTTCCTGGAAAGATAAGTTCTTCCAACTCTCTTCACTACCACAATTATTTAGGTCAAGAGCAAAATTGTTCCTATCCCTTAACACTTTCTAAAAAGTGTGAATTCACACATCATTAAGTTGCAATTCCATTCCCACTTATTTTCCTGGCTTCTAGTGGTGACATAAAGCCTGCAGCCAAAAGAAGAACCTAGACTAGAGTTCTCAAAAAGAGTTCCGAGTATTCCAGGTCCAGACAAATTGTCCTTTTTGTTGTTTGTCATACAGAACACTCCAGTTTCTAACTCTGTTTTTTTTGCACAGTCTGTCCTCTTTGCCTGGAATATACTCCCTTATTACTCCTACTTGTTAGCATTAAAAATAAGTAAGTTGGGAGACTTGATAATTGTTTTTCGGTTGAGATGATTTTGTTTTATGAAAGTTTGAGTTTTGGCTGAGTTAGGGACATCTATCCACCCTGTTGCTGGTTTTAAATATGAAACTGGAGCCCAGAGAAGAGGTCAGGTAGAGATATATAGATAAGAACCGAAGCCATAGCAATAGATGAGATATAGAAGGAAGAATTGTAGAAAGACTAGAACAAAATCAAGTGCTTAACTTTTCTGACTGATGTGCGAAATCTCACCTTTTGTGAATTTGAGAGGTAACTTGTGGGTGAGACTATGATTAGGTGGGTGAATTATGATTTTTTTTGAGGTTTTGGAGCACAGTATTTATATTATTTCCCCTTTAATTTTCACTTGGTGGAAGTAATGGTGATCACAAATAAATTATATTGAGAAGTACCATGGATGAATCTCCACAAGGTGACCATGTCATCAGATTGTTTTCTGATTAGCTGCAGATGAGACTGGGTTTGTTAGAATGAACCAAATCAAGAAAACATTCTTCACTAGGATCACGAAGGCAACGGAAGATATGACATGGTAGTGGGAATAAGTTTGTTGCCATGACATAATTGACTCCATTTTGTATTAGGCCACCACTTTGGGAGAAAATGTTTTGAAGTTTGGCAAGCAACTTGTTTTCTCATATAAGTTGAATATATGAATGCTTTGTTTCAGGAAACAGCAAATGTGTGTTAATAAATGACTGATAAATATGTGCGGCTCCCAATAGAATAGACAACCAAAGGAAAAATGTGGTAAACAACCTTATCGTTAGTTTATGTTACTAAATGTAGTCAAATTAATTGGCATACAAATTAGCCATCAAACCAGTTGCCAATCACCAAACGGAATTTGAATGTAACTGGCTAGCACCTATAGCAAGAACTATAAGAAACACACTAGAGGTTCTAGACTTTAAACTTATCCCCAACCCTCCAAGGCAGCCTGTGTGAATGTTTTTTCCAGCTTATTTGTGTATTTTGTTATTTGGTATCTCCGACTCAGCAGAAAGAAAAAATGCTCTGATTGCTAGCAATCCTTTAAACAGTATAATTTATTCATTTATGGCATGTCAGAATAAATTTTAAACAATCATCATCTGAAAACATTATCAAATTGTTCTAGGGTCTTGACTAAGTACGGCTTCTGTGCTCCCAGTATTTGTGGCTCAAGCAATGGCATCTTGAGTGCAACTGACTGAGTAGCAGAGACTATTCAGGGAGGTAAGGTCTGTGGACTTGGTGAAGAGGAAACCGTGTTAAGTATTGATACCAGACACAATTACTAGGAATCCTTAGGAAATAGGTTGCTGATTCGTTCCTAGTGGATTTGATGCGTGTATTATCTGATAATTATATAAACTAATGTTTGTATGCTCTTAGTTAATAAAGTTTGATTGCTAGCTTCGAAAGTATAAGTCGAATTAGTGTTTCTGTTGTATTAGTTGTTCGAACTATGCTTTACAGGCATCTAACTCCCTGTCAAGAAGAGATCAGTAATAGCCTGGATTGGGGGAACTTGAATTAAAGATTAGATTATAAAGTTTGGATGACACCCAGTCTGGAAGTGGTTCGTTTATATTATACCTATGATACCTAGATAGCTAATTACTTTATCCTCACAAAGAGTGAGTGGTATCCCGAAAACCTAGAGAGAAGAGAGTATCAAGGACAAGAGAGTAATCAGTAGTGTCAAAGCCTGCATAGAGGTCAAGGAGAATAAAGATTGAAAAAAGGCTATTGGATTTGGCAACTAAGAGATCACTGGTAACTTTGGAGAGAGTTGCTTTGTAATGACAAGATTGGAAGTTAGATTGTAAAGGGTTAAGAAAAGTGGATCAATGTATATTAATTAATTAATTAACGGGAAGGTGGGCAGCATGTTTCATCATTAATCCTCTGTAATCCTGGTTGGTTATTGCACTATTAAGAGTTCAGTACAAGCATATTCTTTCACATTTATGTACCACAACTTGGTCATCCATTCCACAGTTTATGAGACCCACTAAGATTTCCATTTTTTTCCACCTCAATATCTATAAATATTTTTGTACATCTTTGGAGTTACTATCACTTAGGATCGATGGCTCCTTAAATCCACCCTCTCTCTAATTCCTCCTCTACCCTTCTTCCTTTTCCCTGTTGAGTGAAATGTATTTCTGTACTCAACTTTGTGTGTGTGTCTTTTGAAGTGAAGTTCAAGTGTCTTCTCCTCTTCTCACACTTCCTCCTCATTTGTTTAGATGTCTACTTGTATGTCTTGATTATGTGAGATAATTTCCCCAATCTCTCTTTCCTTCCTCTTTGGCCACCCCCACTACCTCCACTATGTATTTCTCTTTCTCTTCTTTTCCATTCTTTTATGATCATCAAGACTTTACAGAACCATTCTTAAGCCTTGTCTAATTGGACTCTCTCTACAAACCCTGATGATGATGGAGTTGAGAGGGTACATATGTATCATCTCCCTATATTTGAATATAAGCAGTTTATCCTTGTTTACTCTTTTATCCTTGTTCATTTATGTTTGTCTTTCCATGTTTTTTCTTCACTTTCATGTTTGAACTTCAAAGTTTCTCTGAAGCTTTGGTCTATTTATCAGAAATTCTTGGAAGTCCTCTATTTCATTAACAATCCGTCTCCAATTTCCCTTCCCCCTGTACCCCCTTATCATTATACTTTGGTTGAGAAAGTTATTCTTGACTGCAAACTCACATACTTTGCATTGTGGAACACCATGTTCCAAGTTCTATGCTTCTTTGTAGTGGTGGCTACTAAATTTTTTGTGACCTTGATGTCTTGAATTCTTTTTTTCTCACTCCTTGTGGTACTTTTTCTTTGACCTTTAAACTGTGGGTTTTGGCTCTGATGTTCTTGGGTTTTCATATGAGATTTTTTTCAGGAGGTGACCTGTGGATTCTTCTATTTATACTTCACCTTCCGATTTTAAAAGATATGTCTGGTCAAGATCTGAGCCCATGTTCTCTGGATCCAAATTCAGCATTCTGTCCCCTAGGCAGATTGAATGCTATACTGGTTCCATGAAATATTGAAAGACAAGAGAGTAGATAGATGGCGCACTGGATAGAGCACCAGGCCTAAAGTGAGCAAGACTTAGCTTCCTGAGTTCAAATCTGGTCTCAGGTATTTACTAGTTGTGTGACCCAGGGCAAGTCACTTAACCCAGTTTGCCTCAGTTTCTTCATTTGTAAAATGATCTAGAGAGGGAAATGACAAACTACTCTGGTATCTTTACCAAGAAAACTCCAAATGAGATCACAAAGAGTTCAAGACAACTGAAAATGATTGCATAACAGCAGCAACACATTTTCAGTATATTAGATAGATTCTCTTTGGAATACTTAATAGGAGAATGGAGGCAAGAATCATGCTGCATATAAAAGTATAAATTAATGGAATCTGTACCTGTGATGTAAGTCACTATATTCATAAGACCATTATTGTTTAGTCATGTCTGACTCTTATACACACACACACACACACACACACACACACACACACACACACACACAGAGGAATCATGGGACCAGTTTTTCTGGCACAAATTTCCCTGCTGCCAGCATAGAATCAGGACAATGTGGACCCATAGCAACATAAGGCTGTTTATTCAAAGCTTTATTCAGCAGCTTGGTGGCCCAGACATGAAGAAAATGAACTTGATTTTTTCAGGGACAGGGAGAATGAATTGTTGGGCACCAAACACTGTTGGAGTGAGAGTCAGATCTTGTATTGAAAGGATGGTTTCTTTCATCGTTCATCACAACTTTGAGTTCCATGAGCCTTGCCCTGTGCTGAAAACTCTTGCCTCTACTTCTGTAAATCCAAGAATGAAGTGCTCTTCTCCCTTTTGTCAGGATCCACATAATAGAATTCCTATCATTTGAGGGTCGCAAAGGAATTTTCTTCCTAGCAACTGATGCTACTAGTATTTAAAAGCTTTGTCAAGAGGATGAACAATGGTGAGGGGTTTAATTATTATGTGCTATTAATAGAGCACTGAGAATGGATTCTGTACTTGGTAAGTCCATTTGAATAGCATTTCGGTAGCTTTTATAAAATTATAGTGGAAGGCATTGTTCACTATGTTACTTAATATCTTTTGTACAAGGACCCACACAATGAATTCCCGCTTGTGCTTAATTCCAGGAAAACATTTGTCTCTGCAGACAAATGCGCCTGCTTTTTGTTGTCAGACAATGAAAGCCATGTATCATAATGTGCTTCTCCTTTTGTCTTAGCTGCCAGGTAGTTAAGAGCCAAATCGGAGTCCGGCTAGTGTCATCAACAAATCTTAGGTTTCTTTCCATATTCTCTGTCTTCTCCCTTTAAATGGTTCCCTATGACATTTTCATTATCCTTAATTATTTTACTTTGAATTATGTTTTACTGGGAAACCAGCTCACATCCTTTCAGAAAATGGTGGGGTAAACAAATACAGAAATAAATAAAATACAAAACTCTTACCATACCTATCCCAAATCAATTTTTGGACATTAGTCTTACGTAGGTAATTAATTGGTCACTGTGGCTTATGTTTACAATTAAAGAATGACAGTTGAAAATCATAAGAAATATGTGCCACTCTGCTTTTAGACAGGGGGAGGATGTTAAGGAACCCACCATTCTATAATATTAAGTACAGAATTAGATTATTCCAGAAAATATTTTGATGTTTCCCAGTGAATCTACGTAATAGCTACAAGGAGGGCAGTGCAACAAAATCTTTTCTCCAGTATCCTAAAATTTTCAGGCTATTGCCAATACTTAAAGACCTTCAGCATCTGTGGGAACAACTAAGTTTAGCACCTAGTTAGCATCATAGTTAATTAATTCATGAAGTTACCAGATGGCATGTTTCAGATGAATCTTCTCTAGCCCAGACCTTTTAGGCTATATATCTCCCCCTGGCAGCCGCCTTTACCACACTTCACCATCAGAGTGTACATTTCATGCTACCTGCCCCAGGAGCAAAAATTTATAGTTATGGCTTTTTTTTTATACTTTCCCTGAAAAAAAGGCTATAAACCACTGTCTTTAGTAAAATGTTCTGGAACTATGGAAATTTATCCAACTTGTTTTATGGAAGTGATCTGTCCTTGTTGCTGGTGATAGAAGATTCGAATTTAACAGAAGTTAAAATAGTAATAATTCTAATACTGATAACATATTTGTGCAAGGTTTGCAAATACTTTACATACACTATCATAAGTCTCAAATAGCCTTGTGAAGAAGGTGCTAATATTCCCATTTAAAAGTGAAGAGAATTATGATTCTCTTATGACCGGAGCCACACAGCTAGTTTTTATCTAATGTAGAAATCAAATATAGTTCTTGACTTCAGGTTCAATAGTTTATCCTTTAGGTTAAGGGACAGTGAGCCCAATGGAGCCATGTCATGCATAGTGGCAGTGTTTTCTCTTTTGAATTTCATTTCTGTACTTAACTGACTATGTGACTTGGACAGGTCATTTAGAACCTTTCTGCCTCAGTTTTCTTATCTGTGTAGTCTCTGGGGCATCCTTTGTCACACAAGTCCCTCCAGAAATGACACCTCAGGTTGAGACATACTGTGGGTCAGCACTCATCAGAGCAATAAAGCATGGAGAAGTAGTTTTCTCCCTCTCTATCTACCCTTTCCTTGCTCTATTTTCTAACTTTATGTCAAGGTTGAAAATTTAAAGGGCCTAGGACAAGCAATTGTATTTCTCTAAGGAACAAGACTATGCAAGCTTGTAGTGATGTGAAGACTAGTGATTGGGCAGGGGTGGAGACTTGTGATGGGTTTGAGGAGGAGCTATGGCCAGGTGTGACCCAGAGATGGAATAGTGAAAGGGAGGTAGTAATAGGCTGTTAGCATTTCCTCAAGCAAATGTAGAGGTCTGTGACATCCAAGTTTTGATCACACCTAGGGATGGAGAGGTAGGATAACATCTGTCTCAAGTGTCATGTCATCTCTGTGACTTACTGGTGGTCACACAGATAGTAAGAGTCTAAAGCAGTGTTAGAACCCAGGTATTCCTGACAGGCACCCTATGCCAGGCTGCCTTCCCATGATGACTGATGACTTAAATGTGAAAATAGAAACAGAAGAGGATGGTAAACAATCTATTAGGAAACGAAATTCTCAATTAAGACACAAAAGAGAACAAAGACTTGTAGGTTACTCAAAGTAAGATATAGCATCAACATGATGAAGTTAATGATTACTGTGAAAGAAAGGTAATAAAATGATACCAATAACTACCAAGCATGTATTTATTTTTCTAACATGTACAAAATCTACATATGCATTGATGGCATACTTGATGAAAACATGAGATGTGAATTGGCAGGATTTTGCAAACACTTCTCTGTCATAGGAGATAGCTTTACAGTGACCCAATTAAATGAGAGGCACAAAGAACATAACATCCTACTGTGCTTATTGTTTATTTCAAAATGCTGCTTTAAAAGAGCTTCCAGCATGATAGTACCCAATTACCCAAGGTAAAATAAGCAGCTCAGTAGTTAGGTGATACAGTAACTAGAGCCCTGGAGCTGGAGTGAGGAAGACCTGAGATCAAATCTGGCCTCAGATACTTTCTAGCCATGTGAACCTGGGCAAATAACTTTTATCTGCCTTAGTTTCCCTATTTGTGAAATGGGAATCCTACTTCTCAGGATTGTCCTGAGGATAAAGTGACATATTTCTGAAGTGCTATATGAATTTTTAAATGCCCTTTAAATGGTAGCGATTGTCATTATTAAAACCATACAAAATATCTTAACAGATACAACTCCATTCCATCAATCCATCAACATTTATTATGCGCCTACTCTGTGCCAGGCACTGTGCTAAGCAGTAAGGATACAAAAAGAGGTAAAAGCTAGTAATGTCTTTTGTGATATCAAGTGAT
The DNA here is from genome assembly GCA_023548195.1 of Bettongia penicillata ogilbyi. Taxonomy (NCBI): domain Eukaryota; kingdom Metazoa; phylum Chordata; class Mammalia; order Diprotodontia; family Potoroidae; genus Bettongia; species Bettongia penicillata. Next base: position 2,984,376 of record JAJHZJ010000381.1, on the reverse strand, counting down.
AGGAGGTTTAAATATGATAGCTTGGTTAAATGTTCCTATGGCTATCAGTGTCAAGGAAGACATTAGGAAGTGAATGCTTGCTAGAAGATGGATAATGTTTTGTACAGGGTTCTAAGGGACAGAGGGATTCATTGTCAGTGGTAAAAAGGCTTCTTGGAAATCAGGAAGTCTTAGGAGGTAGTGGTTTTCCTTCTTCAGAAAACTTTAGGCCGTGAATGACTATTGTTTGATGTCTTTCCGGAGGGGATTCTCTCCCATGATTTTTTTTGTCACAAAAGAGTAAAACTAGATGCCCTTGGTCCTTTCTGACCGAGATTCTGTGATTATTTGAACCGGAGGGAGCTAATCTCTTCTCTTTTGCTCTCTAATTCTCCTTCCTGATTTCATTTGAGAAGCTTCCCCTTCCCATCTGTTTTCTGTTCACTTGTAATGGTGAAATGGATCCTGGATCATCAATCCTGTCAATAACATCTTCCTAACATTTATCATATATACCTCCTTCTTTCCTTTGACACTGCCAACACCCTCATTTGTTGTTTGGTCCTTTCAGGGCCCCATTTTGGGTTTTTCTTGGCAAAGATACTGGAGTGGTTTGCCACTTCCTTCAACAACTTATTTTACAGATGAGAAAACTGAGGCAAACAGGGTTAAGTAACTTGTCTAGGGTCACACAGACATAGTATGTGCCTGAGGCTGGGTTTGAACTCATGAAGAGAAGTCTGATTCCAAGCCTGATTCTGTATTCACTGACCCACTTAGCTGCCCCTAACACCCTGATGCAGCCCCTCATTTTCTCCCATCTGGACTATTACAATTGCCTCTTGGTTTATCTCTCTGCCTCAAATCTCTCCACATACCAGTCCATCCTTCTCCATTTAGCTTCTGAAATGATCTTCTAAAACCATAGGTATGACCATGTTCTTAATAACCAATACACTTTATCACTTACAGGATCAAGTAAAAAATCATCTGTTTGATATTGCAACTTGGTTCCTTATTACCTTTCCAGTCTATATTTTACTTCCCTTCTCTATCCCCTTCCTCTTATTCCACCCATGTCCCTTCAATTCTCAGCAACATTGGCCTTCTTTCTATTTCTTGAACAGTATGTTTCATCTCCTGACTCCAGGCATTTTCACTGCTTGTCCTTCAGTCCTATAACTCTGCCTCCTCAACTCTACCTTCTGGCTTCCAAGACATCCTTTAAGCTAAAATCCCACCTTCTACATGAAGTCCTTCCTGATTTCCCTAATGTTAGTGGTGTTTCATATCCATTTTGATTGTACATAGAGCAGAGGTTATCTTTTAATGCTTAGCACATTGTCTGCCACATGTGCTTAATAATTACTTATTGCCTGATCAACTGAGGGATGCTTCCAAGGGATAGGTCCAGAATTTGGAGTTTAGGTTTAGAGGCAAATAGAAGATATATAGAAGGACAAATGTAGGACAGGTAAAACCATCCATACATAAGCCTGGGAGTTAAAGCAGGGTAATGAGGCAAAGAGAATTATATCATCTTAGTGAGCTAAGGATAAAATCCTCATACAGAAAAAAGGGATATGTTTGATAATTTTAACAAAGGGAACTGGTAATGGGAAATCTCTGCCAGAGTTGTTTTTTTTAAATAATCTAGAAAAGGATAAACTTTAACTCAGTTTGCTCATATGAAAAATGAATTAGATTCAATGATCTCTAAAGTCCCTTCTAGTTTAAAAAGCTCCACAATTTTCTATGATCTTAATTCTATGTAATGTAACTTTTTTGTCTATATTTTTTTGTATGGATATAGTGTGGTATAGTAGAAAGAGCACTGAATTTAGAAGAAGAGTTGAGTTCAAATTCAGTCTCTGATATTTTCTAATGGTGTGACTGCTGGCAAAACACAGTAATGTCTCTGGCACTTAGTTTCCTCATCTATAAAATGAAATCTAGATGATCTTTAACTTCCCTTTGAATTCTGAAACCTTTCTTTCAAGGCTTAGCTCAAGAACTGCCTTCTACATAAAGCCTTTCCTCAGCCTCCCAATAGCCAGTATCCTCCCTCTTTATCCTGTATTTATTTATACTCATTTTTCTTTAGATTTACACTACACATATATGCAGTATGTACATGTTATTCCCCTTCCCCTTTTCATTTGAGAATGTAAGTTCCTAGAGAGTAAGGATTATTTCGTTTTTTTAAATTTACATCTCTAGCATCTAGCACAAAGTAGACACTTAATAATGTAGCTAGGTGGTGCAGTGGATAGAGCACTGGGCCTAGAGTCAGGAAGATCTGAGTTTAAATCCAGCCTCAGACACTTACTAGCTGTGTGACCCTGGGCAAGTCACTTATCCCTGCTTGCCTCATTTTCCTTATTTGTAAAATTAGCTAGGGAAGAAAATGGCAGTCAGTCCATTATCTTTGCCAAGAAAACCCCAAATGGGGTTGGAAAGAGTTGGACAAAATGAAATGACTGAACAAGCACTTTATAAACGCTTGCCAATTTCTACTGGGTATCCTGTGAATTCTCATGCCTGTAGTGAAATAATTTGGTTGCATTCTGGCTTTGGTATGAGCTGTTGACAATTTTGGTGCTTAGAAGGGAAACTTAGAAAATATCAAGGCCTAAGTTTGTGTGATAGCCCAGGAATGAGTTCCCTCAAGTCCTCAGGTGATAGTTAAAAGGGGCGACAGAGGCAGTTAGCAGCCTGAGCCTGGTATTTTGTCACAGAAACATTCTAGTCCTTCCTGAAAATGGTGAGGTAAGACTATATTACATCTCCATCTTGCACATGGAGATAGATATGAAAGTGAGACTGGGGTGAAGAGTGAGGAGGGGGGAAATCATGTGACTTTGCTACAGTGGCACAGAAAGGCAGGGCCTTAACCAAAATAGAACTCAATAGCTTCTGAGTCCCACACCCCTGCTCTTTAATTGGCAGATTTTTGAGGTGAATAGCTAATGCTCTGCCTTACTGTGTAATACTTTTTTTCTCCATCAGAGTAAAATGTCAAGTATGTATCTTAAAAATGAGATTGAATTTTAAGAGATGATATTAATAAGGATGCACATTTGCAAACTCACATTAGAAATCTCTTTGTTTCCACCCTTAACTTGAAATCCTCATATTTGACAGGAGGCATGCAAATGAGATGGGTGTCAGTACTCATTATATCAAAACAAATCTCCTCCCTATCCTGCTACCCCCCCAAAAAGGCAGCTTTTGGTCACTGGGGCAGCCAGTCATTTACCACCAGTGACAGGGCAATGAGAATTTGCGAACCATTTGCAGTTTCCTAATTGCTGACAGTGACTTCTTTACTCGACAGAGATGTCTTTTCATGCTCAGCTTTGCCTTTGTGTTCATGACAGGTACATTCAGATGGCCCATCTGAGTCAGTCTCCAGTTCCTGAGGTGCACCTGCAGCTGGATTCAGCTACCATAGCAACAAGATGGGGAAACAGCATGAGGAGCTCACAGCCTAATTTGACAACCTCCGCTTCCCTCTCCTTCTGGCGTCACCACATTTCATGAGATGTTTGTACATGTGTCTGTCCAGTGTAGTTAAGAGAAAAGACATTCAAGTGGATAAGTGCGTATGAGGCTTTGCCAGGAAGTATTATTCCCCCCTCAAAACAATAACAACAACATTGGCAATTTTTGTCTCCCTAGTCAGCTATTAATAGCTATTGAACACACACATACACATGCACACATAACACAAATGTATACTCTTGATGGAGTAATTTTGAGTTATTTTAGGAGTTAAAGATGAAAGCACAGAAACACTCAGTATAATGTTGGGAAGAACACCCGGGTCTGGCAGGGTTCTAGTCTGTATCTTTCACCAGTGAGCTGTATGAATCTGGGTCAGGCATTTTGTTTCTCAGGATCTCAGTTTCCTCATCTGTAAAAGAAGCATGTTGGTTTAGGCAATTCCTAAGATCCTTTATGTTTTCTATGATTCTATATACATTTATTGAATCTCTACAAGTCTGAGAAGGTTAAACTTGAGTTTGGAAGATAGTTATCTTCTATTTTGCCATTTTGTGGAATTAGATGAAGGTTTAATTTTAAACATTTTTTCCATTTAGAGATGAATTCAGAGTCTGGAAGACATTGGCTTTGAATCATGCCTCTGACATAAACTAATATTTGACCTTAACCTCTCTTAATCAACTTTTCCCCCCATCTGTTAAATGGGGATAATAATGTCGATAGTGTCTACAGCACAGGACAGTAGTGAAATTCAAATTAGATAATGTATGTAAACCAATCAATAAGCATTTATCAAGCACTTACTATATAACTGATACTGTACTAAGCACTACGGAGACAAGGAAAGGCAAAAGACAATTCCTACTCTCAAGGCAGTCACAATCTAGTAGGGGAGACAGCAGGCACAGATGTGCTAACAAGATAGATACAGAATAAATTGGAAATAATCAATAGAGGACAAGCACTAGCATTATTGGGAATCTGGAAGGACTTCCTGTGGAAGGAGGCATTGTAGCTGGACCCAAGAGAAGCCAGGGAAGGGAAGAAGGAGTCTGAGACAAGAAGGGAGAGCAAACCTGGCTTGGGGAGCACTATTTCTCTCTGGAGAAGTGAAAGAGAGTGTTTTGTGTGAGGAACAGGAATGAGGACAGTGACACCGGTTCTCCAACTCCACAAGTGTGAGTGAAGTTTAAGAAGACTAGAAACGTGTGTGTGCATGTGTGGGGGCACGTTATAAAGAGCTTTGAAACCCAGTGGGAATCCCAATGATTCCCAGTGGAATTTTTTGAGTAGAGGGATGAAATAGTGAGACCTATTTTTTGAAAGATCAATTTGGCAGCTGAGTTATAATTTGTCGGTGGGGAGAGATTTGAAGCAGGGAAATCAACCAATAGGTTAATTCAATAGTCCAGGCATAGGTGATGAGTGCTTGCACCAGGGTGGTGACAGCGTCAGTGGACATATACAAGAAATGCTACTTGGCTAATTTTAAGGCATAATATAAATGTTGATGAGGATGATGATGACAAAGATGATGATATACTTACTTGTTCAAAGCGAGGCACTAAAGGAAGGGGCAAGATTTAGATGCTATCATTCTAACCTGAATCTTTTAGAGGTTGAGGAAAACACACATGCCCCTTTCCACCCACCTTTGTGACTTCTATTTTTCCAAGTCTAGTGAAGAATATCAGGCTCTTCATTACCCCAAGGCTTAGATAAACTTGAAAGAAGCTTACCAACATACTGTAGGGTACAATAAACACGGTATTCAGCTAAGTTCCAGTTGTGAGTAGTTAATCTTCTGAAGTGGTTACATGTTATTTGAATTCACAACGTTCAAAGTTATAATTATATAAAATATGATAATTGCTTCTGGTCTAATAGAAATATGCCATAAATTCGAATAATATGATTACCAAAACCCTTTTTATTCTCAATAATTGGGACCTGGTTGTAGCATATAGTATAAGTACATTAGAAATGGCAAGTGTGGACTGAGAGGAAAATTAAAAGTCAATAAAAGGGTTCCTCAAATCATGGCATCTAGTTTTCCATGTTTCTTCCCACTCATGGGGCTGTTTAAATGAGTCATAATGAGTGGAGCCATAGGACCAATCCAACCTTTAGTCTTATACATGTAATGGGGACATGCACCTTTATGATTGTTTCCTGACTGCTTGACTTGTGCTCCTTCTTCTCTTTGGTTTTTCTAGTACTTCTTTGAGACTTTTCAAAGTCTCAGGTTAATTTATGTGAACTAAGACTATTTGCCAGAGTGGGGATAATAAGCGTTAGGTGAAAGGCAAATGGAAAGGTCCACATATATCTTGCCCCAGTCCCTCAATGACTCATTAGAAAGTACTGCACATTTAGGGGCATACTGATCCTGATAGCTTCCTAAGTCGGGGATGGATGGAGGAGGCATGGGAAGGTGGATGGAATTTAGTTGCCCTAACTCATCTAGGAGTGAAGGCTGAGAATGAATAGTAATCTATCATTAGATTCATGAAGTGGAAGACATCCATTCCATCAAAGACTTCATGACCAGAACTATAAAAAAGAGGAAACATTTTTATGGTTTGGTTTTATTTCATTATCATAAATTTAACTCTTCAATGTAGCAGGCTTGTAGAAGAAAAAAGGAAATGAAAGGCAAAGAGAATTGTAGAAATGAGAACACCATGAACACCACGGGTATAAGAGCAGACTGCATTGGGAAGTGTCCTCCTCAACTATAGAAGGAATAGTTTGGTGGTTAAGAGTAGAAAACCAAAAACTAAAACAAAACAAAACCTATGAGAGTTGCCCAAAGCAGGCAAGAGTAATCTTGTTGCACTTATCATCCTGGGATCCAAAGCAGTCTAAGATTGTTTTTACAACATTTTTGACATCTTTTACCTGGGCCAAAGACCATTTAGTGTAGTTGAACCATTTAGAATAATTGAAAAGATGGGAGTCATTTGTCAATGGGCCAAGGTGGGCCAAGATTTTCCATGGATAAGGTGCCAGGACAAGTGTACTTCATCATGAGTTCTCATCAGCAGATTTCTTCTCATCTCCCATAGAAGAACTTGCCACTAATACCATTATGATGTGAAGTCACTATCTTGGTACATGAACCTAGGAATGATAATCTCTTGTAACCAAATCTTTCTCATGCTCAGAGCATGGAAGTCTTCTGCTGTCTTTGGAAATTCATGTATAAATTTCTTGAAAATGATATAGTCCATGGGCATGTTATGAGTGGAAAAGAGTTCTTGTATAGATCAGACTTTGTCTTTAGACTCGAGGAAAACTAAAGAAGGTAGAGGTAGAAAAGGGAGGGAGAGAATTTTAGGTATGGGGCACAGTCATTGAAAACAATCAAAGTTGGAAGATGTTTTTTGTCCTTTATTTTTGAGGACCAATGATATCAGGAGCTCATGCCTTGACTTGCGTGTGAATTGGGTTTAAGTAAGGCCTCACTGTCTCTTCCAGTCATTGAAGTCTAGTGGCAAGATGAAAATCAGGACAAGTGATGATGATAGCCTGGGATGTGGTGGAGGATCTTGGTATCTTCAATGTCTGACCAAGCTCTAAACACTCCACAACACCTGTCTCAGCTGCCTTTATGGCCATTGGAACAAATTGTTCTTATCCCATGATACACCATGGGATTAAGACCTGTTGGTTACCTTTAACTTGGTTTATTCATCCGCTGAGGTGTGGCTGCTGCTCATGTTATAACTTCTTGGGATACACATGGGAGAGTAGAGTGCCAGGTGGACACCAAAGGTGAATCATTAGTCCTGAAAAGATCTCAACAAGTCCTCACATCAGAGGTGCTAATCCTCCATGAACACTCAGCAAGAAGCCCAGTGTCACTGGACCCTATGGAGGAGAGTAATATATAAGAAAATTGGAAGGGCAAGAAAGGACTAAGGCTTTAAAGGCCAAAGAGAGCTTTATTTTTGACCCTGGTATAGAGTCAAACAGGAAACAACTGAGGCTTATTGAGTAGGAAGAGTGAACTGGGCAGACCTGTGTCTTAGGATGATCAATTTGATAGATGAGTGGAGGAGGATGGATTAGAGTGGAAAGAAACTTGAGTCAGAGAAATCAAGTATGGGCCCTGACACTTAGACTGCTGCAATAGCCTGCTGGGTGGTTTCCACGAAGAGTCGGACACAATTAGAATGACTGAACAGCAACTATCCAATAGGTAGCTATGACTAATACATAGATAAATAGGGATGGAGTAAAATGCTATTCAGTCATTTTCAGTCATGCCTGAGTCATGATTCTTCTGACTCAAGAGTCTAAGTCTTTATGATCCCATTTAGGGTTTTCTTGGCAAAAATCTGGAGTGGTTTGCCATTTCCTTCTCCAGTTCATTTCATAGATGAAGAAACTGAGGCAAACAGGGTTAAGTGATTTGCCCAGAGTCACATAGCTAGGAAATATCTGAGGTCAAATTTGAACTCAGGAAGAGGCTTCCTGATTTCAGGCGTGGCACTCTGTCCATTGTGTCCCCTAGCTGCCCCCATGAGTATATCTATCTGTCTATCTGTCTATCTATCTATCTATCTATCTATCTATCTATCTATCTATCTATCTCTATCTAATCTATCTATCCATCTATCCACACATACATGTATATATACAAATATTTGTGTGTGTATATATGTATGTATATATATATATATATATATATGTATCCATATATATAATGGTAATATTTATTAAAAGTATTGTTTTCTAATTTTATGGGTCAGTGTTATGATTTTTAAAATCATTTTTATCTCTTCTAGTACCTGAGTCCAATGATGTTTTTCTTTGAGGCTTTGCATCTAGCTACTTTTTTTTTTATCTTCTGAGTTTATGTTTTATTCTTCCTTGTCACCATTGTAACTTTCTATGTTCAGGTTCTTTTTTGTAGATTGCTCATTTCCCCAGTCTATTTCTTGACTTTTAACTTTATGTTAAAGTTGGGCCTTGTTTCTGGTATAAAGGAGGCACTATCCCAAACTTCATGTATTTTCAGAGCTCGTTTTGGGAATTTTATAAATTTTCAGTTTTTCCAAGGTGGTATGAGCTAAGGAGCAGTGTGGTCACTGTTCTCCTGTCCTGTGCTCTGATCTGTAAGTGATTGCAAGCACTCCTTTCCACCCCAGAATTGTGACCAGAGTCCCCACTTTTGGTAGGGTCTGGGACCATGAACTAGAACCACGTGTGGGCAATGCAACAGAGTCCTGCCTTCAGTGCCAGCAAAGGGTCCCCTGTAATCTCCTAACCAGTTATTCAACCCTCTTATGATCTGAGGGCTGAGAGCTCCAGAAGCCATGGCTACTGCAGATTCCATCACACTCAAGGCTTGCCATTGGCTTGTCAGCACTGTATTATGCTCCACTCATACTCCAGTGAGACAGACCTTTCCTGCCAAACTTCTAAATTGTCTTGGTCTGGAAAATTTTTTCACTCTGTCCTTTTCTGGTTCTGTTGCTCCAGAATTTATTTTGAGGCATTATTTTAACATTGTTTAGAGGGGAATTTGGGAGATTTTAGGTGAGTACCTGCCTGTACTCTGCCATCTTAGCTCTGCCCCACTTGTTTTCTATGCGAAGTTTTGCCTTAACATTGATGCAACTTTTAAATGCCTTCCTGTAAGTCTTTGACAACATTTTTACGTCACTTTTATTGTGGTGATGCTTTACCATTGTCTCTAGCAATATTCCTTGAAAGTTAGATTTACCTTGTCCTTACCATGGCAATGGCTGAAATATCTGTTGTTGTATGCAGATCTTGGAAGGTTTTTACATCTTTCATTGTGTGTCATGGAAAAATGAATTCATCCACAGTTGCAGCAAATGCTGGAATTTTTAAAGAATTATTCTACTTTGGTATATTCGGTCTTCTGTTTGTGATCACCTTGTTAGACTCCAAAAAGTTTTTGGAAATTCTATTCTGTGTGCCCATCTCCTGTTCAGAGTAATTTGAGATATCAGCATTGTTTTATCATCCATTTTATTATTGGGCAGAATTTCTGGAGAGGGAGTTGTGAAGATTGCCAATGACTTTAAACATTTTCATCTTCAAATTTAAGTAACTTCTTGATTTCTAGTCTTATTTTGTCATATTTTGGCTTAAAGATGAAATTATTTCTTATGGTTTACCTGCATTGATATATAGCACATTATTTTCTAGCATGGAGATGAGTATTTCAATGGCAAAAAGAGATATTTGGCCTTTTCCTTAAGCTGGTAAATGACATTTTCAGTTTTTTTTCTGGCATATATTGAAAGCATTTGTATCTTCAGTCTTTTTCATGTTCATTCATGGCCTGCTGAATTTAATGGTCAGCATTATCTGAACTGAAGCATATCCAGCAGGTGGTATATTGGCATTTGTAATTTAAGTATACCTAGCCTTCTTATGACATCGTAACATGAAAGACTACCATTGCTATTATTATAATTTTAGTTATTATTTACTTGGTTAAGTGTAATACAAAGCATAGTGTGAAAGTACATACAATAAGATGAATATTTCAGGTACTGAGGGAACTCAAATTAAGGATGATCGCATTGGAAGTAGGTGGGTAGAGTTTGAAGGAAATGACATTCCAGAGTGTACATACAAAGGCACACATGTGGGAAAGTAGATAATTGAAGGTGACAGAAGAAGGTAGTCTAATTTGGATAGAGGACAAGATATATGATTAGGATGTAAGACTCACTTTCCTTGGACGTGTATATACTATGAACAAGAATATCCTACAGAAACCAGGATAGGTAACTGTTCCATCATGTGATTATAGATCTAGGGTTAAAAATTATTAGGTCCAACTACATCATTTTTCATATGGAGGAACTGAGTTTCAGACAGGCTAAGTGAACTGTCCAATTTCCTTCAGGTAGTAAGTGAAAACACCAAGATTTGAACTTTCATCTTCTAAGTCCCAGATTTGTGTTCTTTGGGAAACTAGCTTGCTCTAGAACTGTGGTTGTAAGCAACAGATTGCCATCTGCTGCTTTTGAAAATTTCCATTTTGTACTCATTCAGTGACCTCACTATACAGCTATACTATGAAATTATTTTGCTTAAGATACTGGATTTGAAAAAAAAATCCTCTTTTGACACCCACCACTCAGTGCCCAGATTCATGAATGGGAAAAGGTGGGTGTTTGTTGTACAAGACCAAGAATGATAAGCAGTATACAACTTGATCCCATCTTTCTCAGCCTCTCACCAGTTCCTCCCAGATGCTGAATCATCTCTTCTTGAAATAACACCCTGCTATGCTGGGATCCAGAATGTTGGATTGGTGTTCTACAAGCAAGGAGGAAGTAGCTATAACTGTGTGTGTGTGTGTGTTTCTGTATGTGGGTAAGTGTGTGTGCCCTCTCCATTTGTATTTTTTCCGGTCTCTAAGCTGTTTGTGAGCTTGGATGCCAGGTCCTAAACAAGCAGTCAGGATTTGGAAGTAACCGAACTGTCAGCTCTATTCAGGAGCACTTTTGGGAACTCCCTGTAGGCAGCTGCAGGTGCCACATCAATATGTCAGGATTCTATTGATGAGTTCATAGCATTTTCTGTTTGTATTCCACTGTCTACACAGATTAGCAGTTGGTCTGATTCACAGAGCCACTCTCTGGAGCCACTGGTTTCAAAATTAATAATGAAACTCAGCTCTAAGTTATTTCTTGGCTATTCATCCTGGAAATAGCTCATTATTTCTTAAATGAAGATGGCTGGCTGGGCTTGAAAAATGACTGTATGCTATATTATTTAATAATTTTCAGAATTTCTGATCTGCTTCTATGGGGTAAGGAATGGAAACCAGGGTGGGGCAGAAGACAACTCTAATGGAAGCCAGGTGATATACTAAAACAAAGCCTTTGACAAAATTTAAATGTTGAAAGACCTTCAGAGATTGAATTTGCCTCAGAATATTCCCATTTTGGAGACTTGAAGCTAGAAAAAGGTCATGATGGAGAAATGCAGGGACAGAAATCATGAGACAGCTCCCACTGAAGTCCTAGTCTGATGTGAAGGTTACCCTGGGTTCTCAAAAGCTATGTGAGTGGGTCATAAGCTCTAGAAACTATTACTAAGTCAGGAAAGACTGTGTCAGTTGTCTGAAGACCAGAGTTGCTAAGTTTGGAAAGGTCAGAAGATCAACCATCCAAAAAATACATTTTTTTATTTTAAAAGTTTCTTTGTTGTTTTTTTTTTTCACAAAAACTCATTCAATCATCTACACGTATGGAGAGGATTTAGTCTACATAGGCAGACAGATTATTCACCTCAATGAAATCCCTGGTCCTCAATGCATTGAAATAAGTGTATGTGGGAATTAATTAAGGTCCTTTGGATTTGTTCCCTGATTCTAGTTCTAAACTCAGAAACTTAACTGAACTGATTTCACCAAGTCAGGTGAGAGTAAAAGTGAGCCATTATGACTATAATTTTCTCATTAATACATCCCTGTAACATTTTTTTGATCAAGTATCCAGCTTTTCGAATATTATCTCTACCATACTAGACACACTAAGATTCCATTTGATTCAGGGTTAATGTAATGGCCATTGCTGAAAGTAAGAATTCTTGCCCCTCTTACTACCTCAAATATTTGGCATCTTTTCAGATTACTCAACTGAGAGAGAGCAAGCAGATATCTGGTAGCAGTCAGTCAATCAATAAAATTGATTAAGCAAGCACTATATGTGCCAAGCACTGTGCTAAAACCCAGGGATTAAAAAAAAAGAGGCAAAAGTCAGTCCCTACTTTCAGGGAGCTTGCCATCTGATGGGGGAGACAAGGAGAGAGCATAAATGTACAAATGAGCTACGCATAGGAAAAATAGGAAATGATCAAAGGAAGGGAAGACATTAGAATTAAGAGGGGTTGAGAAAAGCTTTCTGTAACAGATGGACTTTTAGTTGGGAGCTGAAGAAAGTCAAGGAAGTCAATAGGCAGAGATAAGGAGGGAGAGCATTCTGGGGATGGGAGATAGCAAAGGAAAATATCTGGAGTTGAGAGATGGAATATCTTATTTGTGGAACAGTGGGGAGGCCAGTGTCACTGAGTTGAAGAGTATGTGGTGGGGAGTGAGGTGTAAGACAAGGAAGGTAGAAGGAGGCTACTTTATGAAGGGCTTTGAACACCAAGCAGAAGATTTTGCATTTGATCCTGGAGGTAATTAGGAGCCACTGGAGTTTATTGAGTAGGAGGATGACAGGTTGTATCCATGCTTTAGGAAAATCACTTTGGTAGCTGAAAGGAGGATAGACTGGGTGGTGGAGAGAGACTTGAGACAGGCAGACTTGCCAGCAGCCTATTCTAATAGTCCAGGCATGAAGTGACAGAAGCTTGTACCTGAGTGATGACAGTTTCAGGGAAGAGAAGGGGGAATATTTGAGAGATGTTCAAAGGCAAAATCAACAGGTTCTGGTATCAGAAAAGGTGGGTGAAAGTCCTCTGTGGTAGTAAGGAAGGTTGGGAGAGGAGAGTTTAAGGGGAACTATAATGACTTTAGTTTTGAACATGTTGAATTTAAGCTTTCTATTGGACATCTAGTTTGAGATGTCAGAAAGGCAGCTGGAGATGTGTATTTTGCATTCCTTACCAACATAATTTCCTCTGAAAGCAAATAAAGAGAAACAGAAAGTTGAGGAAGGAGATATTCCATGTTTTAAAAAATTTTATATTCCTATTAAGTAAGCAAGCATGTGGATCAATAATCGCAAGAATAGCCACTATAAAGAGTGATGTGTCTATGTAGAACCTAAATTCTATAATGTGTATATATATATATATATATATAATACATACACACACATATATATATATATATGTGTGTGTGTGTGTGTGTATACCTGTAAGTTGGATTATGTATCATATTGATAGTAGATTTTAATTAGGGCACCATTTCCACGTATACATGAAGAGGGTATTCTTACTATACTTGGGTCAGCATCAGCTTTGACAGATGACAAAACTCAGTGTCAGATAGTTTGACTTCAGTGCCATCACAGAATGTGTAGGTACTAGAGTCAGCACTGGAAACAACATCCTCTAGAAAAGCAGGGCACTCTTATGGGAATGAATCTAGAATTTGGCATCAGGAGAACTGTGTTCAAATCTTGACTCTGACAGTTATTAACTGTGGTTTGGCAAGTTGCATAAATGTGTCCTCAGTTTCCTCATCTATAAAATGGATAATAATATACTTACTACTTATCTAAAGGATTGTTGAAAAGAGAACATGTTATAAACTTTAAAATAAGATAGAAATGATAAAAATAAATTATTATTTTGAATTGTACACTAAAACTGGCTAGAGAAGTAATGATAATGATAATTAGCATTTGTATACTACTTTAATTTTGAACAATGCTTTGGTAAATATATTACCGTATTTTATCTTAAGAATAAACGTGAAAGGTAGGTGCTTTCAGTATCCCCATTTTACAGAGAAGGAAGCAGAGGTAAAAAGATATCAAGTGATTTGCTCAGGGCCATACAACTAGAAAGTATCTGAGGTCAGAGTTGAACTTAAGTGGTCTTGACTCAAGGTCCAGTGTTCTAAACATTGTAGCTGATATTTATGCAGTGCTTTTCAGGTTCATGAAGTAGTTTACATGAATTTTTGTCTCATTAGATCCTTCTGATAGATTTATGAAGTACTTCTCTCTTAGATTCACCATTTCCTGTATGGCAGGGTATCTTTTGCCTTGACCACATGAGAGATATCCTACTAATATATTTTAAAATCAAAAGACTATAAATTCCAATCCCAGTAGAGTTACTCCCTGCAGAGTTACCAATGCTTTAGGCACATTTTCAAGAGGTGAGCAGCTCCCTGCAATCCTTGGTTACTTTGCCTAGTGGTTTAGTATAATGGGAATTTGTCTATTCTGCTTCATGGTGATCATCCAACCCTGAACCCAGGGGCATTCGGTTGAATACAAATCATTTCAAAGAAATTGCCTGAGGAAAAGAACATTTCTCAGTTGATTTTCAGAGATGCTTGGGGTGAATAGCAGGGTAAGATGTTACCCACACCTGGCATTCCTTCTCCCATGTAGGGCCCATCTCCAGGCCTTTGCATAAATAGCCCTTGTCTGGAATGTGCCCCCTCTTCTCCACTTCATACGATCTCTTTCTTCAAAGCATAGCTCTGATGCCACCTCCTATCTGAGGCTGTACCTGACCCCTCACCCACTCCCAGTTATTTGTGTGCTCCTCTCTCTCTCTCTCTCTCTCTCTCTCTCTCTCTCTCTCTCTCTCTCTCTCTCATTCTGTATATCTTTTGCGTTCACTTACTTGTGTTACATGTTGTATCCCCTGTAATTGAAAAGGTCTTTGAAGAGATGACTTTTTAATCTCTCTATCTCTAGTACCTAGTATAGTGCCTTGCATAATAAAGATATTTGTTGAATTGAATCAAATGATTGAAAGTTAAGGTTAAAAATCTTTTAACATGGTGGCATTTTTTTTGATTCAATTGAATTGGATAAAGGTAAGTTAAGAGAAGGCAGCCATGTTGGGTATTACACATAGTGGAGTACAATGAGGGACATTTATTAAGAATTTTTTAAAATGAAGGATAGAAACTAGACCCTTGATTTTATTGGTCTAAGGAACTCAAGATGCAAGTAGGCACCTTCCCCACAACTTACAGTTTTAGAGCTGCCTAGAGCATTAAATGACTTGCCCAGGGTCACATAGCTGGGATATGTCAGAAGCAAGATTTGAAGCCAGGACTTCCAGGTATTGAAGATAAGTCTCTCTCCAAAATACCATGTGGCCTTCATGTGATGTTTTGCAAATGAATATATTTTGCACACCAGAAGATGATTTTTTCTGTGTCACAAAGTTTTGTTGGGAATAGTCATTCGTGTTATAGTGAGGGATCAGAAGATTTAGAGCTGGGAAATTTGAGATCATCTCTTCCAAATACTTTCTTTTAAAGATTTATGGGAAAAGCCCAATGAGTCAAGTGACTTACTTGAGTGAAGTGTGAACAGTAGAGGTGGGATCTGTAACCAGGTCCTCTGATACTAATTCAAGTGATTTTTATACTCTACTAGCAAATTTCTAGTGGAGAACAAAATAGTAATGTTTTCCTAATATTGGCTAGGGCAAACTTAAGCTTTGTTGTGGCTCTCTTTGTAAACAGGTGTGTGTGTGTGTGTGTGTGTGTGTGTGTGTGTGTGTGTGTATAAACATGCCAGCTATTGCTGATGGGATGCAGTGGTGGAATCTTATTGGTGGACTGGGTGCTGCCTATGTAAAATCAACTTCTCCATCTCTTTGCTTTAGAAGACCCCAGGTGTTGAAAGAAACTTTACTCTCTATGGTCTCCCCACACCCCCAAAATAAACTTTTCTACCTATTAGTGATTGACTCAGGTGCTTCTTACTTCTGGTGTAGTAAAAGCCTTTTCTATTCAGGCCTTGTCAAGAATTCCCCTTCCTCTGGAACCTCAGACTATCTGTCCTGGCTTACTGTGCCCAGCACACCTATTTTCTATGAGGGCTCTATCTTGTACTGAGCACCCTTTTTCATGCAGAACTTTTGTCTCTGGTTTGACTATTTTAGGCATTTCTTCTAGTGATGTTAACCAATAGTATTGAGCTTATTTTTAAGTTAGCTTTTCTATCACATTGCCCTGGGTTGCATATCCTCTGCTAGATAAATATGTTGCAACATGACTCTTTACTTGTAAGTAAATCTTTCCCATACTTACCATATCTCGACCTTCAGGAGAAGTTTGGGGACTTGGGAGAAGGAGTGGATACTGGAGTCCTAAATCCGTATCATAGGGCCAGAGCTTCTTGGAATCTCAGAAGTCCCCTAGTCTAACCTCCTTCATCAATCCATCAACAACGTTTATGAAGCACCTACTATGACCACAGGGCTGTACTAAGCATCAGGGCCCAGGAAGTTAAGGTTATACAGGTCCTAAGTGTCAAAAGGGGACTTTTAATTCAGGTCCTCTGATTCTCGGACCAGCATACTCTTCAGTATTATGCCATATTGACTCCCAAGTCCTGGATCATGACCATAAGGCTGCCAGACCAGGAGTCACAGTTAACCAATGTTAAATAAATCATTCAGTTAATCAACCAATAAACATTTAAGAGCTTACTATGTGTCAGGCGCTGTGCTAAGCACGAGCCCATCGGTGGTGGCTCCAGACCCCTCCCCTCTGTGGCACCTCCAGAGAAAAGAAAAGACACATGGGAACCAGATGAGAGATCTTATGAGATCCTGCTCCAGCCAAGTCCCAAGTGGTAGGAGACAGAACAGTTTCTGTGCAAGGTTGGCAATCTAAAAATAAATGTTTTGAAATATTGCCGCCTGTTTGTGCAGACTCAGAATAGCATTTCCAGCCCTATGGGAGCAAAAATATAGAAAGAAAAGACCACTGAAAAGGGAGTCAGGAGACTTAGGTTCTGCCCTGGCTTTGCAGCTGCGTATCTAGGCTTGTAGTGGTGCTGGTCCAGTGAGGAAAGAATGTGGCTAACCTGCCACAGCCTTGGAAGTCCCCTATCTCTGTTAGAGACATTGCATGTAACAAGCTATCAATTGCTGACAGTGACATTGACAGAAATCTTGTGCTATTTCCTCCTATGTGCTATTTGATTCCACATAAACCCTCCCCGTTCCACTCAGTCTTCCCCCTCCCTCAGCTTGACTGCTGTTCCAACTTCCATTTCATAACTCCTGAGTAGCTTTCTGAATTTTTTGACATAAATAATTCCTTAGTGTCTTGTTGACATGCATAAATCTCTGGCATTCCATTTGCTTTCTTAGATCATAGCTCTAATCCTGTGTCCTTTCCCCAGAGGCATATTAGCTCCACCTCCTTCCCTGCTACTATTTGTACTTAATAATTGGCACAAGTTAGTACCATCCTCATGAGGGGAATCAATAGATTGGAGATAATTCCTTTACCTTTCTGGGCTTTATTTTCCTTATCTGTAAAGAGGAACATGCCTAGATAAACTTTTTCAGATGTAAAACATTTTCTATTGTTTAGTGTGCCTATAGATAGCTCAGATCCCCTGTAGTAGCCCAGAGGAGACCAAAATAACCCATGATGAGAGTACATAGTCACCTGGAAATTAGCATGAGCTAGATGTATACACATGCATATAAATGTACAAATATGTATTTATGTGTGTATATGTATACATATTCACATATATATTATATCTATAAACACACATATGAGGAGATTTGGATTGACTGCAGCTACGTGGACATAATTATAAATACATTTTATATCTATCAATCTAATCTATATCTAGAAATACATTATATATAATATATACATATATATATAATGCATTTCTAGGTATGACTAAATAGCTTCAGTCTATGAAAGAATCTCTTCTTTATCATGCAGTAAGCAGTTTATGTATAAAATTAGGGCTGGGAAGTTTGATTGCTTGTCCACAGTCACACGTGTAGAAAGTATCAGAGTTGGAATCTGAATACAGACTTTTGACTCCATTCTCAAAAATCTAGTTCTCATTGCACTACATCATGTTTTTTATCATTATAATTTGGTGCCCAATTCCATGGTTCTTGTACCCATATTGCTTCCTCCCCCCAAATAGTAACTTCCAGGTAAATTCTATGGAGAGAGTATCTAAAAGTTAAATAAATCTAGGGATTTTGTACCAGCCCTCAGCTGCAGTGGGCCATTTAATTAATTGTAATAAATAGTAACAATGGATTAAATCAAAGTATCATAGAGTCCTTAGAAACAGTTGGCATGACAAAGAACAACAGGCAAAAATGTTATTACCATCTGTATGCTAGGCACCAAATTGTTCTGCTTATTTGTAAACAAGCTGCAGCATCTTTGAGTTCTCTGGTGCTTAAGACAACTTACTTGCTATTTGCTTCCAAGTTGTATTTGTCTATGGGAGGTAACTGGCTAATTTTACATCAGGGAATATTGTTACTGTCGGGTGAGGAGCACTGTGGTTTACTGGAAACGGTGCTGGATTTGGAAGCAGGAGACCTGGTTTCCGAATATCAGCTCTTGTTCTTACCAAATGTATGACCTTGGGTAAGTCAATAAGCTTCGCTAAGTTTCAGTTTCCTCGTCTCTCTCTCTCTCTTTTTTTAAGCAGGTACTGGGGAGTAATTGAAAGTTTTTGAGCAGGGGCACGATAGGCTCAGAATGATATTTCAGAAAGAAGAATCTGGAGGTATGTGAAAAATAGATTGGAAGGGCCTAGATCTGAGGAAGAAAATCAATTAAAGAGGCTCTCTATGAAACTTCAGGTAGTGATGATGAAAATGAAGGTGATTGTTTACATTTACTCAGTTTCCTCATATGCAAAAGTTGTTCATTCATTTCATTGTGTCCTACTCTTTGTAGCCCCATTTGGGGTTTTCTTGGCAAAGATAGTGGCGTGGTTTGCCTTTTCCTTCTCCAGCTCATTTTACAGATGAAGAAAGTGAGGTAAACAGGGTTAAGGGACTTGCCCAGAGTCACACAGCTAGTAAGTATCTGACGCCAGATTTGGACTCAGGTCTTCTCAGTTCCAGGCCTGGGGCCCTATCCACTGAGCCCTCTGTTTGGCCCATATGCAAAATAGAAGGGGCCTCTATTATAATGGTACAAAGTGCTTTACTTACATTATCTGATTTAATGCACCAGCCCTGCAAAGGTAACCACTATTGCTATCCTCATTTTTTATTAACTAATTAATTAAGTTTTAGTTTTCAACATTCATTTCCACAACATTTTGAGTTCCAAATTTTTTCCCCATTTCTCCCATACCCCTACCCCAAGACACCATGTATTCTGATTACTCCTTCCCTCAATCTCCCCTTTCTTCTATCACACCTCTCCCTTCCCTTATCCCCATCTTCTCTCTTTTCTTATAAGGCAAGATAGATTTCTATACTCCATTACCTGTATTTCTTATTTCCCAGTTGTATGCAAAAACAATTCTCAACACGCGTTCCTGAATCTTTGAGTTCCAACTTCTCTCCCTTCCTCCCTCCCCACATATTCCCACTGTGAAGGCAAGCAATTCATTATAGGGTATACATGTGTAGTTATGTAAAAGACTTCCATAATAGTTATGTTATGAAAGATTCACTATATTTCCCTCCATCCTATCCTGTCTCCCACTTCTTTTATTCTCTCTTTTGTACTTGTTCCTCCCAAAAAATGTTTACTTCTAATTACTCCTTCCTCCCATTTGCCTTCCCTTCTATCATGCACCCACAGCCCACTTAACCCCTTCTCCTCTACTTTCCTGTAGTGTAAGATAGATTTTCATAACAAATTAAGTGTAAATGTTATTCCCTCCTTTAGTCAAATGTGATGAGAGTAAGGTTCATGTTTTCCCTCTCACCTCCCTCCTTTTCCCCTCCATTGAAAAAACTTTTTCTTGCCTCTTTTATGAAAGATAATTTGCCCCATTCCGTCTCTCCCTTTCTCCTCCAAATATATTCCTCTTTTACCGCTTATTTATTTTTTTAAGAAATCATCCCTTCCTATTCAATTCACCCTGTGCCCTCTGTCTATATGTATATAATCCCCTCAACTACCCAAATACTGAGAAAAGGCTCAAGAGTTACAAATATTATCTTTCCATGGATAATGGAACTTTAGTAAGTCCCTTATGATATTTCTTTCCTGTTTAATTTTTCATGCTTCTCTTGATTCTTGTGTTTGAAAGTCAAAGTTTCTATTCAGTTCTAGTCTTTTCAACAAGAATGCTTGAAAGTCCTCTGTTTCATTGAATGACCATTTTTTCCTCTGAAGTATTATACTTAGTTTTTCTGGGTAAGTGATTCTTGGTTTTAATTCTCCTTCCTTTGACTTCTGGAATATCATATTCCAAGTCCTTCAATCCCTTAATGTAGAAGCTGCCAGATCCTGTGTTATCCTGATGGCATTTCCACAATACTCAAATTGTTTCTTTCTGGCTGCTTGCAATATTTTCTCCTTCACCTAGGAACTCTGGAACCTGGCTACAATATTCCTAGGAGTTTTTCTTTTCAGATCTCTTTCAGGAGGTGATTAGTGGATTCTTTCAATATTTTTTTACCCTCTGTTTCTAGAATATCAGGGTAGTTTTCCTTGACAATTTCATGAAAGATGATGTGTAGGCTCTTTTTTTTCATCATGGCTTTCAGGTAACCCCATAATTTTAAATTGTCTCTCCTAGATCTATTTTCCAGGTCAGCTGTTTTTCCAATGAGATATTTCACATTGTCTTCAATTTTTTCATTCTTTTGGTTTTGTTTTGTAATTTCTTGGTTTCTCATAAAGTCATTAGCTTCCATGTGCTCCATTCTAATTTTTAAAGAACTATTTTCTTCAGTCAGTTTTTGAACCTCCTTTTCCTTTTGACTAATTCTGCTTTTTAAAGCATTCTTCTTCTCATTGGCTTTTTGGACCTCTTTTGTAATTTGGGTGACAATTAGGTGACTATTTTTAAGGGTGTTATTTTCTTCAGCATTTTTGCGTCTCCTTTAGCAAGCTGTTGACTAAGTGGAGGGTATATTCTAGGGACCTGTAAGTTCTTAGTTCCTCCAAGGTGGCTGAATCAAGGGAGAGGAGTTTATTCCTCTCCTGGCCTGTACTCTGGTCTGGGAGCAACGACAAGCTTTTCTTCCCCAGATCTGCAAGTAGAGTTCCCTCTCCACAACCACCTCCAGCTTTCCCTTCCCTGCCTCTCCCCTCTTCCACACAGTTGTCAAATTGCATAGATCTGAATGTGTCACTTTTCTACTCAAGAAATATGATTGGCCCCCTATTACTTCTAGGGGAAATATGGACTCTGGCATTTAACACCCTTTCCCAATATGTTTGCAACTAACCTTTTCAGCTTAAATTGTACATTGCTCCCTACCACACAGCAATGTGTTCCAGTCAGACTAATGAACTTGATACTCCTTTCACCCAGCGTTCCCTATCTTGTCTCCATACTTTTGTCTCTAATACCTGAAATATTCTTCTTTTTCATCTTTATCTCTTATGATCCCTAACTTCCTTCAAGAGTTAACTCAAACTTCATCTTTACCAGATCTTTCTTGATCACTGTTGTTAGTATCCACCACCACCAGAATTTCTTAGTATCTACATTAAATGTATTTTATATTTATTTATATACGTACATGTTATTCTCCAATTTCTGACCTCCCTGACAGAGTTAATCTCTTTGAGGGCAGGGACCGTTTTGTTTTTATCTGTATTCTCAGCATCAGAGCAAGTAGGTGGCAGAGTGGTTAGAGTCCCAGGTCTAGAGGCAGGAAGACTATTCTTTATGAGTTCAAATCTGGCCTCAAACACTTAATAGTTGTGTGATCTTGGGCAAGTCCTTTAACCCTGTTTGCCTCAATTTTCTCACCTGTAAAATGAGCTGGAAAAAGAAATGGCAAGCCACTATAGTATCTCTGCCAAGAAAACCCCAAAATGGGATCATGAAGAGTTGGACATGATGGAAAAGACTGAACAGTCTCAAGCATCCAGAATAGACTTAGGGCAATCGAAGACAATAAAATCCTTGAATGAATGACATATAAAAGCTGGAATAATAATGCTTGCCCTACTTACCTGAAGAAAAAGTCCATTTTTGGTTGCATAATGGAAATCCTCACTCTGTTGCTTACTGACTAGGTGGTCTTTGGCATGACTCTACTTGTCTCTGGGCAGCAGTCTTCTTGTTTATAAAATGAAGCCAGTCAACAAGAATTTATTAAGTGCCTACCATGTGCCATATATTGTGCTGAGTATACAATTAGATCGGGTGATTTTTAAGGTCCCTCTAAGACTTATGGATCAAAGAATGATTGAAATATGAGCTGTTCGGGGTCCTGGTAAGACTGGCTAAGATGACTTTCTTTCCTATGCTCTACCACTTCATCACTGAAAAAGTAATCTTTTTTCTCCAATCAAACTTTTTAGTAAGAACTTATGCAGCTTGGGCATTTTGATAGCACTTCTCTTTTAAGAAATGAAGTAGAGCATGGTTAGTACAATGAACACTTTTGCCAGTTGCATTGCTTGACTTCCTCTGCTACCGTGGCCTCTTGGACCTGCTCTTCATGTTTTTCTTTCTTGCTCTTCTGCTTTCAGATCCTATAGTTGTATATTTGACCCAGGCTGCCTACACACTGTTGATATACTTTATTCTCCTAAGTAGTCCTTCTTCTTTTGTGCATGCTGGATGCCTGCCAATGTGATCATAAGCAACTTTAAATGATTATTTTCATTATTTTTTAATTGTAGCATTGTACACTCATTAGAAAATCTATAGACATGATTAAATGGCACATCAGAGAGGGTATGCTTTTATTTTCCTTGCTGAGGTGAATGGATTGGATGGAGGAGTATTAAACACAAATAGAAATTGTGGTTTTAGTCATTTTTCAGTTGTGTCCAACTTTCCCTGACCTCATTTGGGGTTTTCTTGGCAGAGAAACTGGAGTGGTTTGTCATTTCTTTTTCCAGATCATTTTACAGATAAGGAAACTGAGTCAAACAGTGTTAAGTGACTTGCTCCGTGTCACACAGCTAGTCAGTATGTGAAACCATATTTGAACTCATAAAGAGAAGTCTTCCTGACTCCAGACCTAGCACTTTTATCCACTGAACCACCTAGCACCCAGATAGAAATAGGGATGACCAAGTAATACATAAAGATCTCTTGCCAGCCCCTATATTGACTTAGAAAAATACATATTAACATTATCTACATTCTCTTGTATTTATATTTATTTTGTTAAATATTTCCTAAGTACATTTTAATCTGGTTCAGGCTACATTTGGCAGTGTTGTCTGCTGTGTGTTTGCTATCTCTGTATCCTTGGAAATGAGTGTATTACATCCTCCACTGGGCGATGGGATCCTCCACTAAATGTTCTGTGCATCCTCTAATTTGTTGTCCTGAAGCCTCCTACACAAACCATGGCTTTGCTTCCCCTGTTAATACATTAACATGCATGTCCTCCCCACACTTCATAACACGTTGCTATTTCAGAAGCTTGTTGCCTCACATATTAAGGCTCACATGCCTGGCTGGTAGGCTAGGCACAATGTTATCCCACCCTAGCACAATTTCAGAAATTTAGTACTTGGAGGTTGTATACTTTGAGGTATAGCTGGAAGGACCTGAACAACTTTTTGAGTGTCAAGAGGAAAACATTTTAGACATAGAAAGTTGAAGTTATTACAGTTAAGGGAAAGAAATTCAAAATGTCCTCACAAAACTATAGTGAGGAATTCTTTTCATAACATTCTCTCATATGGCCCAAACTCATTCCTTTTAATCACCTGCAATGGAAAAGGTAAAAAAGCAACAACCTTCCTCCTCCTCCTCCTTTTCTTGTTCTTGTTTTTCTCCTCCTCCTCCAGCTTTTATTCTTCTTCTCCTCTTCCTCCTTTTCTCTTCTACTTTTTCTTCTCCTCTTCTTCCTCCTCCTTTTCTTCTTCTCCTCCTCCTGCTTTCCTTCTCCTCCTTTCCATCTTCCTCCTCCTCTTCTTTCTCCTCCTCTCTTTCTCTTTCTAACATCAATTTATCAGTCAACCATGTTTATAGAATTCCTTCTACATATACAGCACAAATAGCAACAGAAAAATAACAAATTTGAGAAAAGGTTTAGTTTTGAAAAGAGCAAGAGTAAACAAGTCCTTTCTTGCATAAATAATCTTAAGTAGGAAGTTTTTCTGGAATTGGAGCTGGAGGATGAAATGTAATGACATCTCTAATCTTGTGGAAGACATTAAGGTTCTAGAACTTCAGCATTAAAAATAAATTTTGTGAACAGCCAGGTGGAGGACCTCTACATACCAAGGGAAAAATTGTATAAATTCCACAGGATTATTGGTCAAAAGAATTGGTGGAAATTATATTGTATAACATTCTGAAAATGTTTGTATCTTAAGATAACTTATCCTTCAAAGCTGAGCTTAACCATCAATGGAAAGGTAGATTTTTGGGAAAAGAAAAGAATTTGAATTATTCTTACTAAAAAAAGAGGGAAGTAGAGGATTCAACATGTAAATTCAGAATAATAAATTTAAGAAAGGAAAACAAATTCACATAACATGAATATACTGAGTGTATAAATCAATATTTATATACTTCAGGAAATAAACAAGTTATCTTTTTATAACTCTCACTTATTTGGAGGGTCACTGAGGGAACAAAAAATGATTTGTTGGTGAAACCCATGAAGAAACCCAACAGATATTTTCGCAAAGGATGATTGGAGGAGAAAAGTTAATAGGGTACTAGATTTAAAGAGGGAGAGAGCCTTGGATATTGACTAGAGTCCAATTCATTTTGGTTGACTAGCTGTCTTCCAAGGTGGGCAGTTTGGATTTGGCTTGGAATGCTGAATTGAACTCTGAACCCAGAGTTCCTTTTACTGTACTATTTTATCTTTTCAATTAATTATTATTTCTAGGAATGAGGTTCCATACATAAAGGTCTTCCAAACAAATATTTTGGGAAGAGAAAAGGGAGAGGAGATCTAGATTCACAGGCTTTTCTGGTAAAGAAGGTCACAAGGCTATTGTCTTTTAGAAGTCAAGCTAGTTTGAGGTTCAATGAAATAATATTTATGTGTTAGTTCAACAAAAGGGGATTAGATACGATTGCATCCTAGAAGGAGAAGATAATAGGGAAGGAGAATAACTGAATTCATATTACCTTCAAAGGAATCACAATAAAAGTAGAATCTAGGAATCTGGGTTTGTACTGAGCATTAGAGGTGGATATGCGTCTGTAGGAGGATGCTGTGATCATCTTAGTGTAAGCAAAATAAACTTAGTTCTGGCTTAAGAGGAAAAATATGGAATATGGTAGAGGGAAACAAATTTAACAATTATAACCTTGAATATGAATGAATCAGAAAGGAAAATGCAAGAACATGTTATGAAGAAGAAACATACTTTAAAGACATATGGGTTAAAATGAAGGGCTGGAATAAAATTTAATATGCTTTGGGTGTGGGTTTTTTTTAAACAAGAATTGCAATCATGATTTTGAATAAGGCAACATTTAGATACTCTCATGAAAGTGTAGATGTGTCTCATGAAATTTTCATATGGGAAAATAAGAATGAAAAATTGGTAGTTTATGATATTATCTTGGTTGCTTTTTTTGGTATTAATAAGGTGACTGGTCACTTAAGCTGTTTGAGCCTCAGTTTCCTCTTGTGAAAAAATAAGGAGGTTGAAAAAAAATAAGAGGTTTGAACTAGATGGTCTCTAGGATTGTTTCTAGCTTGAAATCCTATCTCCAAAGTCTCTTGTAGCTCTATCATTTTAGGAAGCTGTATGAGCCTTATAACTTCCCAGAGTTGTTCGATAAGCGAGGCAAGAGCTGAAATGATCACCGTTGGCAAACATGCCCTACTGTCATTTCTTCTAATTATGAGTTCTCAGAGAAAGTGACACTTCCTCAGTTTTTAGTTGCTTCAGGTATAAATCAAGATTACTCTGGATATACTGGGAGGAATGTGGGGAAGTAGGTACACTAATGCACGGTTGGTAGAGCTGTGAATTAATCCAACCATTCTGGAGAACAATTTGGAACTATGCCCAAAGGACTATCAAATTGTGCATACCCTTTGACTAAGCAACACCACTACTACATCTGTATCCTAAAGAAGTCAAAGAAAAGGTATCTTTTTGTGGTAGCAAAGTATTGAAACTGAGGGGATGCCCATAAATTGGGGAATGGTTAAACAAGTTATTGTACACAAATATGATGGAACACTATTGTGTTGTGAAAAAGGATGAAAGGGATAGTTTCAGAAAAACCTATGAAGATTTACATGAACTGATGTGAAGTGAAGTAAACAGAACCAGTAGAAGAATATACACAATAACAGTAATATTGTAAAGATAATCAACTGTGAAAAATAAAGTAACCCTGATGAAAGCAGTGAACTACCACAAAGTCAAAGAACTCACAATGAAAAATGGCAGAAACTTCCAGGTGGAGAACTAATGATCCCAGAGAGCAGTGTGAAGTTTAATTTTTCTTTATTTTTTTTCTTCAGAGCAGGCCTAATGCTGAAATATGTTTTGCATGACTTCGTATGTAGAATGGGTATCATATTTCTTGCTTTTTTGAGTGGTGGGAATGGAATGGAAAGAGGGAAAGAATTTGGAGCTGAAAATAAGAATAAAAAAACTTTTTTAAGAAAAGCTTAGATATAAAAATCCTTGAGACCTTAACTTTCCCTGATTATATGACTCCATTTTCAGAAAATGATAGATGGCTAAATATATAACCTACTAATCAAAGGATTATAGATTTAAATGCGGAAGGGAATTTAGAATTCATTTATTTCCAAAAGATGATTTATTTCCAAAGATGATTATGGAAAAAAGAAATGAACATATATGTTCTAGAATGTTTATAGCAGCTTTTCATGGTGGCAAAGAACTGGAAATTGCAGGTATGCCCACCAACTGGGGAATGGGTGAAAAAGTTGTAGTATGTGATTGATATGGAATCCTACTGTACTGTAAGAAATGATGAGCTCAATTATCTTAGAAAAGCATGGAGAAACTTGCACAAAATAATGAATAGGACAGTGAACAGAAAAAAGAATATTATATATAGTAACAGCAATTCTGTTTTAAGAATAATTTTGAATGAAGGTCATTTTAACTATTACAAATATTTGAATTAACTACGAAGTACATATGAAGGAAGATGCTAAATGCATCCAGAGAAAGAGCTGATAAATAAATGTAGAGAATGATTTTATACACACGCATACACACACACACACACATTTGTGTCTAGTGGTAGCCATCTCTAGGATGTGGGGGAAGGGGGAAAGAAAAAAGAAATTTGCATGTTAACTTTATTATATTTAGATGGAACAGCAAGTTGTATACAATAGATCTGCAGTTTCATCATCTTTTTTATTACACTATATTATTGCAATGCTTGTTTTATTTAATAAATTAAAAACAAAAATAAATAAAAATGAAAGGGAAGTCAATAAGTTCAAATTCCTCATTTCACAGACAAAAAAACACAGAGGCCCAGTCAGACTAAGTGATTTGCCAAAGGTCCCACAAGTAGTAAATGGAACATCCAAAATTTGGACCCAAGTCTTCTGCCTCCAGATTCTATGCTTTTCCTAGCACATCATGCTTTGCATGGGAATAGGAGATCTAGATGACTCTCAAAGATGTAATCAAGGACAAAGCATCAGAGCTGGTATTGTCCAGTTTCAAGGATTATTGCCACCAGGACCATGAGGGTCTGGAAACTATTCACATTCAATGTTTGATTTGACTAATGTCAAGAAATACCCAGTGTTTTTGCTCTGTTTATCCTTCAGGGCAGAGGGTGGCAAGAGTATTTTTGACTAGAAAAATAAGCAAGCATGACATATATGTCACAGAGAAGTGAATATGTGAAATGCTAAGCCAGGGAAACCTTAAGTTTACACGACTTTCTCCCATTTGCAGGACTGTATAGAGATGATTTTCATGCAATTTGAACATTCATTCTACCAGGTTCTGAGAGGGAAAAATGCTGGAGATAGATCTCCAAATGTTGACCACTTCCATGGACAGATCTTAAAAGTCATTATATGTGCAGATGGCCAATTTTTCAAAATATTTTTTCCACCTGATAATAAAAGTAAAGATGGCAGTGGTTGAGTTGTAACGATGGGGAACACAGAGGATCACAATCTTGAGGCTTCTAAGTTCCCTACGCCTACAGAAGATTGAATGGCAATCCACTTAGACTCCCACTACGTGCTTAATTTTGTGACACTGGAATCTCAGTTTTATTAGTATTAATTACATTTAATTTTTTTAAAATCGAGACTATCTAGTTTTGTTTTTTTTTTTCAAAGCTCAGCTCAGCATCCTTTTCTACATGAAGTCCATCTGGATCTCTCCCAAGCTGATAGTGCCCTTCCTGCCAAATGATTTTATATTTATGTATTTGTGACTTGGGGGGCTCAGGGTAAGTAGTTAGCACTAGAGTGCTGGACCTGAAATTGGGAAGACTCATCTTTCTTCTGAGTTAGAATCTAGCCTCAGACATTTATTAGCTGTGTGACCCTGGGAAGTCACTTCATGCTGTTTGCCTCAGTTTTCTCATCTATAAAATGAGCTGCAGAAGGAAATGGCAACCCAGTCCAGTATCTTTGCCAAGAGAAGCCCTAATGGGGACACAAAGAGTCAGACATGACTGAAATGACTGAACAGCGTCGTAATAGCAACAACGACAACAAGAAAATCTGGAGAGTGGGGATCAAATCTGGAATTTATTTAAGATGTCTCATTGGTAGACAGAATGATCACTGCTTGAGTTTCAGATTATACATTAGTTTAATTATAGATTAATCTATAACTTATTATTTATAATCTATTAATCTATAATTATAGATTTAATCTATAATTTTGTACACACTTAGAAGTTCTATTTCCTGAAAGAATGCTAGATCCTTGGGAACAGGAGATGTTTCATTCATTGCGTTTGTACCTCCAGTGCCTAGTGCAGTACCTGGCACAAAGCAGCACTTAAGGAATGCCTGTTGATAGCTTTTTGGCTGATCGGTTGACAATTTCATAGCTCCATGATCTCATTGTCACTTCTAACCTCTGCCCCCACCCCATGAGGGTTACAACCCATCTATGTCTTCTGAAAGTGAACAAATCTTGTCAGTGCCCTGCCATATGTATAGTATAGAGAATCAAAACATTGTCTAGAAGACCTTCATCAATAACAAATTAATAAGAATATATTAAGCGCCTATTAGAGGCAGCTAAGTGGTGCAGCAGATA
Source organism: Bettongia penicillata ogilbyi (assembly GCA_023548195.1). NCBI lineage: Eukaryota > Metazoa > Chordata > Mammalia > Diprotodontia > Potoroidae > Bettongia > Bettongia penicillata. The sequence continues at coordinate 2,955,083 of JAJHZJ010000381.1, read as the reverse complement.
GAGTGCTGGGGCTGGAGTCAGGAAAATTTGAGTTCAAATCTAAACCTCAGACACTGGCTCTGTGACCTTAGGTAATTCACTTCCTCTGTTTGCCTCAGTTTCTTCATCTATAACATAAGGATAATGGTAGTGTCTACCTCACAGAGTTGTTGTGAGAATCAAATGAGATAATATTTGTAAGTTACCTAATATTATGTAAATGCTACTTATTAATAATAATAATTTTCCAGACAGTGTTCTAGGCATCGGAGACACAAAAAATGAATAAAATGACTCATTTTCAAGAAGTTTAACTTCTGATGAATGGTCTTTTAAGATTTCATAGGTTTCAGTCTCAGTCTCCATGTCAACCTCACCAGCTTTTCCAGGCATACATATACATATATGCATGTATATATGCATGTATATATGCACATATGTGTATACATACATACATACAGGTGTAAAATGTGTACTGTATGTATATATGTGTATATATATACATATATATACACACACACATACATATATATAAACTTTCCTTGTCTTTCCCACCACTTCTCACATTCAAGCTGTTCTTGGTGCTACGCTACAATTTACTTGGCGCTACCACACATTTTTCCTTTTGGGTCATCTACTATTTTGATTCTTCTGACATCATTATGTTTTCATGATTTGCAGCCATATATAGCATCACAGGGAGAATATTGGTATTAAAAAAGATGGGCTTTGGTAGCAAGGAATATTTTGAGAACTCCTTCCCTTATTTCTTGCTTGATATCAATCATCAGAGGGTTGTTGAATAAAATTATTCCTGTGGATGCATCCACAGGGAATTCTTGAATAATTATCATATATATCTGCTGGACTCTTTCAGAATCATTGATATAATGACATAGACATCAAACTTTTACTTTCTAATATGGAAGTTTATTTAAAAAGGATACAAACTTAGAGCAAGAATACTTGATGAGGAAAGAGGAATCCATAACTTCAGAGAAGAATAGGGGCATCCAGCTTGTTTTTCCTTAGTACCACGAAGATACTTGTGGCCAGGGTCCAAATGCAGTGTTAATAAGAAATGAAGATCTCCACAAGTCTGGAAATTCATTGGGGGGGTGTGTCTCACGTATTTCTTTTATAGATATATATTATCTGTCTCCAGGCTAAACCTGACTAACTAGAGGCTGCTCTCGTCATCGGGGATGGTTGTGTAGTTTTTCAGTATGGCTCATTCTGGCAAGCTTAGGGGAGTGCTTAATTAGGGCAAATTAATTTAATACCAAGAGGAAAGGGTTATGTAAGGAAGAAGAAAACAAGCATTAATTTAGCACTAGGAATTGTGCTAAGTGCTTTATAAATATTATCTCATTTGATTTTCATAACAACCCAGGAAGGTGGATGCTCCTATGATCCCCATTTTACAGTTGAGGAAACCGAGGCAGACAGAGCTTAAGTGACTTATCCGGGGTCACATAGTTGATAAGTGTCTAAGTAGAATTTGTACTCAAGATCTCCCTGACCCTAGGACCACTACTCAATTCACTGTATTAACCATATGCTTGTAAGAAGGTATCAGGGGCACCCCATACTTTCCAAAGCACAATTCTTTAGAAAGACTTCATAGGAGCCTGGCCTTTAAGGTCATATTTTGTCCTACATCATTAAAAAATTCTTATAACTAGCAAGTTAGCATAGCAGGATATTGTACTCTCTTTACTTCTCAATTTGGTCAGATGGAGTGAATCAGCAGCATGTGGAAAGATCAAGACGTTGAAACTAGTTCCTACAGAGAGCACTTTAGTTGGAAGTTCTGTCACAAGACAGGGTCTTGATGAGAAGGAAGCAGTACAACGGGATTCTCAAAGCAGCTGCACTGATCTTGAACTCATATCTGTATTTTGGGCATCTGGAAGGATTGAATCAGTGTCAAGCAACATTGAGGACTTTGTATGACTGGGACTTAGAGATATAAAGTGGGAGAGTTGGAAAGGACCTTAGAGATCGCTTAGTCCAACCAACTTCTTCTATACATAAAGAAGTTGAGATTCATAGAGTAAAATAAATTTCAGAAACAAGAACTGCAACAAAATCTTTTCAGCTCTAGGTCTAGCAATCTTTCCAGTATACCAGTTTCCAAATATGGTGGATGGATTTGATGGGCTATAAGTGCCCTTCTTCAAATCTATAATTCTATGATCCTGCACTCCTTGCTTATTGACATAAGAAAATTGAGGTCCATGGAGATCAAGCGACTTGCCCAAAGTCAATCACATACATCATAGAGCTGTTACTCAAACCCAGGTCTTCAGACCCCAAATTTGGGGCTCTTTCCATTGTACTCAGCTCTCTCAAGTCACTATATGACTTTAACATTTTCAGTTATTTTCCCAAGAGTCAGTTTTCTTCCTTCCTTCCTTCCTTCTTCCTTCCTTCCTTCCTTCCTTCCTTCCTTCCTTCCTTCCTTCCTTCCTTCCTTCCTTCCTTCCTTCCTTCCTTCCTTCCTTCCTTCCTTCTTTCCTATCTCCTTCTTCTTCTTCTTCTTCTTCTTCTTCTTCTTCTTCTTCTTCTTCTTCTTTTTCTTCTTCTTCTTCTTCTTCTTCTTCTTCTTCTTCTTCTTCTTCTTCTTCTTCTTCTTCTTCTCCTATAAAACCCTATTGCCGGGGTATGAGTCATTCTGACGGGTGTCCTGGTATTTTTGTGTGTCACAGTAATTTCTTATCAGTAGGTTATGAGGCTTGCTAGGCAACATTTGAATACCAGGTTAGATAACTTAGCTTATATTCTCTAAACTCTTCCTCCCATCCCCCATTTTGAATTTTAATTTTTTATAAAAATATTGTGAACTTAACACCAAAAATGAACATTTCCAAATACACAGTAGAACACAAGAAGATTGTACATGATACTGTTTCTGTTATGTACAACTTGTCAGCATGTAACACCATCAGGATTTGTATTTAGTTGTTCCAAGTATTGTTATGTGATTAGTTTCCTTACACCCTTTGTCAACTCTCCAACCTCCCTATTCATGTATATAATATAAAAATGATAGAAATCACCGCTACACTCAGTATTATGATAATCAGTCATTTCAGTCATGTCCTACTCTTTATGACCTCATTTTGGTGTTTTCTTGGCAAGGATCCTGGAGAGGTTTGCCTTTTCCTTTTCCAGTTCATTTTACAGATGAGGAAACTGAGGCAAATAAGGTTAAGTGACTTGCTCAGGGTCACAGAGTTATTAAGCATCTGAGTTTGAATTCATGAAAATGTGTCTTTCTGATTCCAAATCCATTGCTTTATCAACTGAACTCTCTAGCTACCCAGTGTCACAAAGAACTAGGTGCAAATTCTCCTTCTGTCCTTACTTGGTATGTTAACATAGGCAAATTACTTAACCTTTCTTAGCCTTGGTTTTCTAATCTGCAGGTAATAATACCTGTAATATCTACATCACAGGGTTGTTGTGAGTCTCAGATGAGATGATGTATTTAAGCACTTTGAAATGGGGTTGATAGAGAATTCTGTGGGTACTCTCCCTAGGAGATGATAGCTATTCTGCTGGAGTGAAAATACAGCTGGGGAAGCAGATGGTGGCTCCTCTTGTTACAAGTTCTTCCTAAAGCTCATGGAGTTTCTCAAAATCCCTATAAGCCTTTTGAGACTTACTTCTTTTCCCCTCTCCCCTGCCCCAACACTATGTTTCCAGTCCAGCATAACGACTGGACTTCTGGTAACCCCTCTTGGCATTTTCTTTCTTTTCTGCACTGATGAGCAATGTAAGGGTCATTGTTTTTTGTTTATTTTTTTGTCTTCATACCTCTGCTGTCTGCCATCTGGTAGCAGCATCTATTTTAATGTCACTGTATATTAGATCTAACTTTCCTGAGCCCTATTTCCCCACACAATTAGTTATCCAACTTCTGTCACCTGTGCATCACATTTCTCCTCGGCGCAGATTTCCTGGGTCTTGATGCTGTTTGGAGGTCAATGTCAGTGGTATTTGACCACTTGATGACTGAGTCTTTCAAAGTTCTGTTCTTGGGCCTTCAGATTCAGCTCAGACTAGAGCCTTGAGCAACTAACTTTCAGATATGCCAAAAGGGTTATACAAATAAAAATGTACACAGGGGCACAAGGCTGAGTTGGGAGTTCCGAAGACCTTGGGGCAAAAATTCAACAGTAGCAGACATTTTGTAGATGCTCTAAATAATCAGAACATGTCAATCATGCCAAAAGTTTTCATGCATCCAGAAGCAGTTGGATTTGAGCGCTATACTCAGTGTTATGAAGACCTAGGTACATATTCTCCTTCTGACCTTAGTTGGTATGTTAACGTAGGCAAATTACTTAATCTTTCTTAGCCTCAACTTTCTAATCTGCAGAATATAATAATACATATAATACCTACCTCACAGGGTTATTGTGAGGCTCACGCAAGATGAAAATTATAGACTATTCGAATAATATTACTGTTATTTCACAATACAAAAATTGAACAAATAGCTTGTTTTGAAGACCTGTAATGGATCCTAAAGACTGTCTAATCCGAAAGTGTCAAACATTTGGCTTGCAGACTTCCTACAACACTCCTGAGGGTGGCCTACAGCAGGCTAAAATATAATTAGAAAATCTTTAATAAAATTGATGAAAATGACATAGAATAGATAATGTTAATACGTGACTTTCTAAGTCAATATGGGGGCCACAGGGATCTTTATGAATGGTTCAGTCATGTCAAACTCTTTGTGACCCTATGGACCATAGCAGGCCAGTACTGTCCATGGGGCTTTCTTGGCAAAGATTCTGAAGTTTCCCATTTCTTTCTCCAGTAGATTAAGGCAAACAGAGGTTAAAATGATTTGTCCAGGGTCACACAGCTAGGATGAGCCTGCCCTTTGTGAACTGCTACTCACTTCTCTTGGTTCTACCCTCTGGAGACTTGAAAAACACCACGTGCCAGCTCTTTAGATACTTAAATATCTTGTTTCCTTTGATTCTTCTTTTCTGCACATACCCAATGCCTTCAACTTTTACTCAAATAGTTGCTGGCCTTCATTCTGGAAGAAGACCAAAATGACATCACCATGACAAAGTCAAGTTTCAATGGGTCCAACTGGCTGATCAGACCCATACAAGCTTGGAGTGCTGTACCACAGACTGGGCACAGATAGTTTGTGTGAATATTTGGGGTGGATACTCCAAATCTGCGCATCCTACATTTCCTTTGTGCTATCTCTATTCTGCTTTGCTCATAGAGCACAGCACCCTTTCTGATGTGGGTACACCATGCTGAGTAGTCCTGTGCCAGTGTCTCCCATGTTGTACAATCAAATCCACAGTTCTTGAGAGAGATCTTGAGAGTGTCCTTGTATCTCTTCTTCTGACCACCTGTCCCATGCAAGTTCTCCATAAAATGGTCTTTTTGACAAGCGTACATTTTGCGTTCAAACAAGGTGGCCAGTCCATTGGAGTTGCACTCTCTGAGGTATAGTTTAAATGCTTGTCAGTTTAGCGCAAACAAGGACCTCAGTGTCTGGTACCTTATCCTGCCAGGTGATCCTCAGAATCTTCCTAAGACAGTTCAAATGGTCAAGAACCATTGTTGTTCTGGTTGCTTTCCTGTGGACACCCTCTAGGTCATCAGGTTGTTGTCATGTTTGTCCTTCATTTTCGAAGAAAACCATGACATCAAGATGATGACATGACTTGTAGTTGACATCCTTCTTAAACCATGATGTACAGAACTGAACCCTACTCCAGGACAGAGTACAGTGTGATTATCATCTCCCTGTTCCTCTAATCTATGACTCTCCTAATGCAACTAATAACTCATTGGGTTTTTGGCCACCACATCAACCTGCTGATTCATGTTGAATTTGTAGAACCTCTCTCCTCTATACCCCCAATCCTCCCCTGTCCTTTTCAGAACATCTGCTGGCTATGTGGACCTCTCCTACCTTATATTGTGAAGATTCTTCTTTGGACCCATGTACAAGATTTTCTGTTTATCCCTATTGAATTTCATCTTATTATATCTTATCATGATAAATTTCATTAGCCAGTACTCCAGTCTATCAAAATCATTTTAGATTCTGCCTCTTTTATCCAGTATGTTAGCTATTCTCAGCTTTGTGTTCTCTGCACATTTGAAGAGTGTACCATTTGTGCTTTGTCCAAATCACTGGTAAAGATGTTAAGTCACCCAGAACCAGACAGAAATCCCTAGGTACTCCACTGGAGACCTCTTCCCACACTGACATAGAATAATTAAGACAACTAGCTGAGTTCAGTTATATAATCAATTGTGAATCAATGTGATTTCATTGATATCTAATCCACATCTCTCTTTTCTACAACAATAGTGTGGAACACTTTATCAAAAGCTTGGCTAAAATCTGGGTTAACTAGATCCTAATCATTTTCTTCTATGCCACTTTTTTTGGTGAGGAATTACTTTTTATTTTCCCAACTGCTGGAGGAGAGTTGAGGAGGAGGGAGGTGGGGACAAAGAGTAGTAGAAAATGGCAACAAAGTCTTTGGAATAGACTCACTCCCCTATTGGGTAACTGAAGGAGAGTTGGTGGTAGCAACAGCTGATTTGGAAATCTACTTTGACTTTGGGATCTAAAACCTCTGATTGGGGATTCCTCATGGAATGTCTTATGCTCTGACTCAGCCAATATTTGATGAGAAGTTGTGAAGCAGGCAGTTTGCTTTCTCTATCACACAGCATTCCTCCAGTTAAGTCTTGCTGTGTAGATAGATACACAGTTTGTCTCTTTCTCACACATACACACACACACACACACACACACACACACACACACTGAAGTGTTCAGTTAGTGTCACACTTGGTTTTGGCCCAGCCTACTTCTCTGGGTTAATCTCCTCTTTCTCTCCTTTTCCCCATCAAAACTCACCTATCATATTCTGTACCCATAAGACTTTGCTCTCTGCTGGCTGATTTGCCTTCTGGAAGTTGCATTGATGTCTAGATGGAGCCCATGTTGGTAGAGTTGCTTAGGGAGCAAGACATTTCTTGAGGAAAGCAAGTAGCCATTTGGTTTAGAAACATGGGGAGGCCAAAGGATATAGTGAAGAGATGTGGGCAGGTTGAATGCATTGATACTTGAAAAGATATTCGAATAACATAATTAAGTATTTATTTTGTGATCTGTCACAAAAGAAAGATTGACACTAGGAGGTATAGTGGAGAGAGACTGGATCTGAAGTCAGAATTTCAGGTCTGGCTGGGTGACTCTGGGCAAGTCACTTAACCTCTCTCTGTCTCAATTTCCTCATCTTTAAAATGGGGATAGTTCAATAGTATCTACCTCTCAGGGTTGTCATGAAAATAAAATGAGATAATATTTGTAAAGTACTTTGCAAATATTAAAGCAATATAGACTTTATTATTTAAGAGTACAACAGCTGTCTACACAGTGTGATACCAGACATCCCACAAATCCTATTTGCCCCCAAATATCTTCTCCTTAACCTGAAACAGTCAAACTTTTGAGTCTTTTTATTATCAGTTCCAGTGGGTGGATATTAGGCGTCACAAGTTTATGTAGCAGCAGTACTGTATTGAGTGTGTTTTTAAATTCTTTTATTATACTGTATCTACCTGAGAATGGACCCATCAGAGAACTAAAGAGGACTGAGATTCAAGTCAGTGTGTCCGGAGGCAAAATAATATAATTTGCAAGAATATACCTTTTTAAATGGGAGAGGACATGTTATAGGATCATAGGAGCATAGATTTAGAGTTAGAAAGGATCTTAGAGGTCACGAGCCCAGCCATTTCACTCTACATCATCATGTCAAGAAGCATCAGATAGTTTGGCTTTCCTTCTTGCTGGGAAAATCTGATGCAAAATTATATTTTAAAGGTTGTTCCCTCTTTACTCTTTCCCAGGAACAGAAAGCCTAGTACTCTAAGGTTAATGTAGGTTAAACTATTTTAGAAACATTTAAAACATTTGTTCCATCCATCTTATGAGTAGATGTGGACTGCAACATGTGAATGCTCCATGGTGACCTTTCTAGTCATAAAGATGGCAGATATAGTGTGACTTCATTGTCTGTATTGTGGATGGTCTTAGGGGGCTATGTATAAATATGTCTTTGAGGTGAGGTTGTCCGGATTAATTCAATTCAACAAAAAACAGTAGTATATGTGCAGTGTATTGTATTAAACTCTAGGAACACTAAGATGAAACAAGATGCAGTCCCTTCCCTTGAAAGCATACAATTCAGTCAGAAGTAAGGATGGTTGACATGAGCATGTGCTTCTGAGAAACTCCCAAGGCTGAATGGGGTCTGTGTGAACTGAAAGTTTCAGTTCTGGGCCACAGTTTACCTTGAGGATTTTGATCTGAGCAAAGGCTCTTGGTACCAGTACTAGCCAGGGGAGACAGACTTTTGTAAACACCAGTGGGGACAGGATCTTAGAGCAACATTGCACAGTTAATGTTACAGATGAGCTGAAACTCCAGAGTCACCCAATTGGGGAAGGGCAAGACTCTCATGGACAGAGCTGCCACCCCTACTGAGGCACACTTTTTCCATGCTGCTGATGACAGACTACCAAGACCTCACTATGGGACACCGAAAAGTCTCCAGTAGAATCAGATTTCTTCTGTAGCAAGGGTGTACTAGAGTCCTGAGAACCATATGAGAAATTTTCAATGTGAACATTTATACTATGGAAATCTGCACACTACAAATTGGGGCTTGATTTATTATTTTGTTGATTATGTAGACTTAGGAAAATATTAATAATGCAGAATAAACTTAAAACTGGGTCTTTTATGCCATATATAATACACATACACACATATAAATGTGTGTATGTACAGATGTGTGTGAGATCCCTTTACATCATATTGTTGCTCTTAGGGGTATCTGTGGAGTATGAGGAGGTTACCATTGAAAGGTCTTTGCCTGTTGCTATGGATTCTTTAAGATACCAAAGGAGGTATTAAGGAAAGAAGACAACATTAAGAAAGAAGACTGCTCACATTATGAGAACTACCTGAAAGTGGACCCACCAGAGAACAAAGCACACCTGAGATGCAAGTCAGTGTGTCCAGAGGCAAAATAGTATTATTTGCAGAGAACATACCTTTTCAAAGGGGAGGGGGCAGGTTATAGAATCATAGGTGCATAAATTTAGTTAGAAAGGATCTTAGAACCATCTCATTTTGCAGTTGAGGAAACTGATGCCCAAAGTGGTTAAGTAACTTGTCCAAGGTTATAGCTATTAAATATTTGAGGCAAGATTCTAACCTAGATCTTCCTGTCTCTAGGTCTAGCTCTCTATCCACTAAAGCATACTGCCTCTTGGATTTTCCGATGTGGATTCTCTGTAGACTTTTATAAGGTCTCTATCTCATTTTTTTCCTACGTAGGCACTGACTACGTAAAAAATCAGCAAAGAGGCAACAGGGTGCTGGGGAGAGGGCATAATCCTTCTCTTCCCATGGAAACTTGGAACAAGGCTTTGGAAGGCACGGGTAACCTCTTTCTCACTCTGATTTACATTTGTTCTATCTATTCATGGATTGAGCAGTTTGTTTCCTTCCTAAAATAGGACTCGTTGTCACTCCCAGTGTCAGCGAGAAACACATTTCAGGAGTGTTAAGCCCGACAGAGTGCTGTGCGTGCTTGAAATCAATCACTCTTGTTAACTCATCTGATGTTGTCACCATCGCTAAAGGAGGAAGGGGGTAAACACGACCTGGACTTCCCTGGCACCAGGAGAGTAGATTTTGAGTCACACCTCTTCACTCTCTAGGATTTCTGTAAGTCATATGTAAAAGGAGATTGGTTCTGGGGTTGCTGGAGGTGCTGAAGAATCAGGGCATTTGAGTATAACTTTATAAGGAAGGCTCTAAAGAGGAAAGCATTTTTCTCTCTCTGTGTGGTGGAAATCATCCAGTCTGAGAGCTCTTAGTCCTAAACAGAGAAGAGTTTTCTGACAAGAGGGTTAATGAAAACTCTTACAGACTTTCCTAAAGTTGGGAATAAAGGATATCCCATCAATGTCAATTAGCATTTATTCTGCAAATGCAAAATGAATGGAAGCAGTGTGGTATAGTAGATGGAGCATTGATCTGGGAATTTAGAAGGCTGAATTACCAAATTCTAGCCCTCCCATTAGCCTTGGTCAAGTCATGTCAGTCTTGTGGGCCTGTGTTTCCTTATCTGTGAAATGAGGACATTGCGCTAGATGGTCTTTAAAATCCTTTCAGTTTTGTTATTCTAGGATTCTATCGACAGTACCGAGCTAGTCTCCAAGGGAGGAAAAGCTGAGTAGAATTAGGTAAGGACTGTGGATGTGTCCTGCAGGACCCCTAAACTGTTTATATCCTGTTTCCTATAATTTGAATGGATCACTGCCTTGGAGCAATACCTACCCAACCATTATTCTATTGCTGTCAACTTCTCTATAAAATAAAGGGGCTGGCCCAGAAGACAGCTTAGGGCCCTGACTGCTTCTGTGACTCTCTCATTGAACTGCTATGAGATTCAAATGAGAGCTGTGAGAGGGCTAGAAATATAATGAGAGTAGTAAAGATGATGTATATAAATTGAAAGTATTGGGTCAATTAGCTTCTTTAGAGCACATAGAGCTAACACTTTCATCTTTGCATGGGTCAATTAACTTGGTTGCATGCCCTACTGAGGGTGGATGTGGAGAAAACTCTTTACAGACTGTTTTAAAACCAATGGGTGTGTGTGTGTGTGTGTGTGTGTGTGTGTGTGTGTGTGTGTGTGTGTGTGTGTGTGTTTTAAAAGTTATATTCTGATATCACTTAGATTTTTTTTAGTTCCAAGTACTTTAATAGAGAGCAGTTGTATTTGATCTTGTGTTAGAAAGGGTTGCTAAGGAAACTATTATCTTTAAATTGATCCGTAAACAGCTGGTAATCCCAGTTGAGTGGGGACACTCTTTCCTTTGAAAAGGGAAAATTACTCCCTTCTGATTGGAGAAAAGATAATCATGAGGTTTTATAAGAAGATCAGCGGGTGCACCCTGTGACATGACTTTTCTTCTCTTAGCAGTTACATGGATCAGAAAGGCGGTTTCCTACTTGGCCTAGGGAAAATGGAGAGAGTAGATAGTTAGGTCGCAAGAATTCTGAACGTGAAAGCTTGTAGCAATCAAAGTCTTCAGCAGTCAAAAGACTTGGGCTAGGGGAATTTTAACCAACAGCAGGAGAAAGGTTTTGACACCTGGCACATCTGTAGAAAGTCTTAGAACTGAGGACAAGCCGGTAGGAATCTAGCTCCAAGTAAATGGATTCATGGTAACTTAGTTCATCGTACTAGTACTAGGAAGGAGAAGCAGTAATTGATTATAGTTAAGGATTAGTGAGAAAGGTAATTATTTGTACCTCTTCATCTTTTTGAATTATCTTTTCAAAAATGGGTCTTTATTTGCTTTAATATTGAATATTTTCTAAAAAAAAACCCTCATAACTTAATAAGAAAGCATTTCATCTCTCTTCCATCTCCAACTCTCACTCCTCTCTCTTTTTAGCCTTCCTCTGTCATTTCCTCTCCCTTCTCCTCTTCTCTCTGTCCCTGTCTTTCTCTCTCATCAGTGGAAAAAGTCTGAGTGTTGACTTCAAGGTTTTAATTAGAAGACTACTAGCCAATAAATCAATTGCCTAGAAATAAGCAGTCTCATAACTGTGTCCTTGCAAAGCCCAGGTGAAGACGTATGGTATCTTCATATACTCATAGAATGTCAAGAGTTCGGAAGGGGCCAATGAGGGCCCTTCATCCAACCTCTCATCCAGTTTCTCACATAACATCTCTGACAGTTGTCTAGCCTCCATTTGAAGATCTCTTGATAGTAAGTTCTATATAATAAGGCATTCCATCCCATTTTAATTACTTTGTTAGAAAAATTTTCCCTATTTGATCTATTTTCTTTCCTGTATATTCCAACTCTTGGTCCTAATTCTGCCCTCTGGAGGTATGCAAAATCACTCCCCTCCACCCCCTTTCATGGGTCTTTAAAATATATGGAGATCATTATCACATTCCCCTCTCAGTTTTCTCTTTTCTAGATCAAATATTCTCTAGATTGTTGATCATAGGATCATAGCCTAAGAGAAGGAAAGACCCCCAAAGGCTACTACGTCTAAATTCCTCATTTTATAGAAGAAGAAATTGAGACACAGAGAGACTAAATAAATCACTCAGATTCACACAGTTAGTGTCTAAGACAGGATTTAGATCCTCTTTGCCTGACATGCCCACTGTGCCACTTAGGAGGGGGAAAATGGTATAGAAGAAAGAGGTCGAGATTGGAAATATGAATAAGCATGATGTTGCTGCTAGAGTGTAGGCTTTGGTGTCAGGAGGACTTGTGTTTGAATTCTGTTTCTGATGCTTTCAAATTTCTGTGAATAAGACATTTAAAAAAGAGTCTATCTGAACCTTAGTTTCCCAGTCTCTAAAATGAGATTGATAATACCTTTTTCCTTATAGGATTAGGTTGAAGAATGAGATAAGGTATTTATACTTTGGAAACCTAAAACCACACCATTAATGTGAACTATTATGAAGAGCTGGGTTTTATCTTTGTCATTTACTAGCTTTGTAATTTTAGACAAATTACTTCAACTCTCCAAGCTCCAGTTTCCTTATTTGAAAAATAAGGATAATAATTGTAATTATTTATAAGACAATAATTCTAATTAATTATAAGATAATAATAATCTACCTGGAAGAGCAGATAACATTATTCTCATCTGACTCTATCAAATGTGGAAATACATGCAAAAGTGTTTTAAAATACACTTGCACATGTGAACTATTTTTATATAGACCCTTTACCATCTTAGCCACTATCCATTGGATACACTGCAGTTTCTCAGCACTAAGATCTGGGCAGAATGACATGTTAGTTAACTCTGGAATGACATCCCTTCAGAGAGGGTCTATTTTAAAGCTTTTAGATCAGTCCAACTCTGGAAGCAAGCATCAACCTTAAAACATGATAATTACATAATTTTGTACTAATATATAATCCTGACTTCACTTGTCAAGATTTTCTGGATTTTATTGCTAGGATAAGAAAGGATTGGAAATGATAAGCCTCTGGTGCCTCTCCCACACCATTCCTTTCATCATTAGCCAATTAGTGAATGCAGGCTCAGAAGGAAGATGGATTGCCCAGCAGAACGTATTTCCAGTGTTCATGGAATTTTTAACTGAAAGAATGTTAGAGTTAGAAAGGACTTCATGAATCACCTAGTCCAGGGATCCATGGGGTCCATGGAGAGATTTCAGGGTGTCTGAAAACTTGAATGGGAAAATATTTGGATAACTGTTTCAATAGAATTGGTTTCCTTGGTAATTCAATTTATTTTATTTTTATGCATGCAATAAATATTATTCTACAAAAGGTGTCCATAAACTTTACCAGACTGCCAAGGGAATCCCACAAATAAGGGTTAAGAATCCATGATCTCTTTGCAGCTCAGAAAACAGAAACCCAAAGTGGTAAAGGAACCTGTCTAAGGCTATTTGAAGCATTATTAGAATCAGCACAGTTAAGTAGTTGGGATTTCTCCAAATCAGTTTAATTATCAACTCAGTAGAACATTTTCCTTTTCAGAACTAACGAAGGTCTCTTATGTTTCCTGAGGTGTTTTATTTCATAAATTAGGAGGCTTTTGCTGCTATATTTTTCAAGTGGATGAATTCTTCACCTGGCCGCATATAATTAGCATAACAGATATGAACACCACAGGGGAAGGGAAGCCTGGTATACACACCACAGACAGACTCTGGTTACAAATGTTTCATGACCAGAATGTGAAAGTACATAGTTTTATAAATACAGTAGACTGAAAAAAATCCCTAGTTACTGGTTCTCAGTTTCTGACAAATGTATCCCTTCAATGGGTTGTATAGGGTGTTCAGGGAGGACCCTGCTGTGAGGGCTTGCTGAGCCCATTTCAGGGCTGCTCATCTACCTTTGGTGTCCACCTGCCACCCAACTCTCACCTGTGGTTCCAAGAAGCTGTAGCATGTGCAGTAGCCACACCAGGTAAAATCATCTTGGCAAACAGGCTAAACCAGGAAGGTAACTGACAAACCTCAAACCTGTGAATGAGTTAGAAAGATGCCTACCCCAAGCATGTGAAGACTTCCCCTGGTAGAATGGAAAGATGAGAACAATTTGTTCCATCATCAGTTGTCTTGACTTTTGTCTTACCACTGGTCTTCAATGACTTTGAAAGAGAGTGAGGCTGATGACTGGGAAACTGCCTCACTTATATCCAATTCATGCGCAACTAAAGACATCACCCTGTGATTGGTCCTCTTCCCAAACAAAGAATAAGAAGAATATCCCTTTTTAAAAAATGGAGGTAGAGTGGGAAGGAGAGAAGTTTTTGTCAGGCAGTCTCATTTCCCTATGTCCGCTCAGGTTTTGTATATTTGTGTTTCTTCTGTATTTCTCTCCAACTTGTTCTTGGTACCTCATCTCTCCTCCTCCCCTCTTCCCAGTCTCTTGCTGGCTAACCATTCTCTTCTTCATCTTGGTTCCATTAAATAGTAATCTATTTGAAGAAGGACTATGAAGTTTTAGATTTTTGCATTTTCAGTAATAAGGCATCCTGTTCTTTCAAGTCACTTAACTCTGTTTGTCTCAGTTTCCTCATTTGTAAAATGAACTGGAGATGGAAATGGCAAACCAGTCTAGCATCTGTCAAGAAAACCCCAACATGGCATGTATACTCAAGTTTGTAGATTCATAGGATTTAGGATTGTGGCACTCTCACCTTATTTTACAGGAAAAGGAACTGAATTCCAGAAAGAGAAAAAGACTTTTCTACAGACACATAACTATTAACTAACTGAACTGAGATTTGAACCCAGAATTTTGTGTCTTGACTTGTTGCTCCTTCTCATTATGCCTTGCTTTTTATGCACCATACTGAGGTGTCAGTAAAGAAAATCAGCTTGCTTTACTACTGCCTGACATAAAGTTTGCCATCATTGGTGAGCAGACCAGTTGAGTACCATGGGAACAACTCCAACCTGTCTCTAGAACCGGACAGATTGTTAAAATCCACTCCACAGAGCATCAAACTACTCTGTATAGAGAGGGCAGTGGGTGACACTGAATATTCTGATCTTATGTACTCACCTAGGACAAACAACACCGTCATCAGGTATCATTTCTAACAGAAAGGGAAGTCAAATATGTCAAACCCCATTATAATGGGTGCTCTTACAAAGCAGCCTTGTGCAGAACCAACCTTTAAGGAGGGCCCAGACAATGACTCAGAATATCAATTATTTTTTCTGTTTACAGTGAATCATCCTGTACAACAAATTATTTCTCTGGTGCTGGTCTATGTAACTATCACTTTTAATAGCAAACAGAGAGAGAGAGAGCTCAGTACAACAAAGTTGTGACTGAGTCCTTCATCAATCTTCTTCTGTAAGCAAGTAACAGTTACCCTTCTTTGACTCCATCTTCCCAAATTTTCTTGACTGCCATTCTTTCTCACTAAACTATGAGACCACTCACTACAATAAAACATCACAAAGAAAAATCTAAGAGCTGATAGGAAACAAGGGAGGGGGATAATTTGGGTGTGTCACCCCCTTCTTTCCTCCATGGACTCAAGGGGTTCTTTGTCCTTTGTCAATTCAGCCTAGGCATGTTTCTTCTACCAGTGTAGCCCTGACAATAACATCTCACTGAAAGGAAACCATTTATAAGTCCTGTAGGATTCATTTACCTGGAAAATGCAGAGTTGATATGAATAGAAATGAAATAATAAAAAAAATCTTGCGGAAAGAAACCTTGATTGTGTTCCCATATCTGCCAATCAGATTTTATCATGACATTAAAGAGTTAATTTATGATCTACAGTAATGTCTGCATGGATACAATAGGAGGTGGTTTTTAGACTCCAGTTTATTCTATTTAAAATAATAAGGACTCATTGGCCTCCTCCCCTTTCAAACATCTTTTTTCCTATTGTTCACATTATCTTGCAGGCAGCCCTTATAATTGTAAATGCTAACAGCCGTTCAGTTTTTAAAAATGCAGAAGACTGCATGCCTTCATACTAAATTCAGCATTCCCAAACTCAGGGAAATTCACAGCTTCCCCAGCCATGGTTTTCAGCATGAAATGGAGCATGATAGAGTTATGTTAAGAAGGTGACTCAGAAACACGGTCACAGAATCTCAGTACTAGGAGGGACCTCAGTAGCCATTCAGTTCATCTCCATCAAGAATCCTTTGTATAAAGTCTCAAACAAATAGTTAAGTGATTTCTGGTGGAAAACTTCCAGTGACGGACTGCTTGCTACCTCCTAAGACAGTGAACCTATCTAGTTGTGAGGATTTTTTTCCCCCTATTAAGAGTCAAAACATTTCCTTCTATAACCTCTACTTTAATAATATATAACAACAGAAATATCACTGGATTTGTGGTCAGATGATCTAAATTCAAATACTGGCTTTACCACTTACTATATGTCTGACCTTGGGCAAGTCATTAACTAAAGTTCTCTGGCTTTTAGTTTCCTCCGTTATAAAATTAGGGTTGGACTGGATGTTCCCTAATATCTCTAACAATTCTAAATCTACGATATGCTGTTTTTCAGATGTTTCAGTCTTGACTAACTCTTTGTAAACCCATTTGGGGTTTGCCCAGCAAGGATGCTAGAGTGGTTTGCCATTTCCTTCTCATTTTACAGGTGAGGAAAACGAGGCAAACAGGGTTAAGGGACTTGACCAGTTTCATATAGCTAGTAAGTATCTGAGGCCAGATTTGAACTCAGGTCTTCCTGATCAAAGCGTGGCACTCTATCCATGACAGTGATATCCAGTTTTTTCTAGTTCTGTGAAGAAAAAAAAAACTATTCTAGTCCTTTTTTCTATACAATGGTCCTTCAAATACTTGAAGAAATCAATTTACAAGCATTCATTGAACACCTACTATGTGGAAACCACTAGGGTAGACCCTGGGAATAGAAAGATTAAAATGAAATAATCCCTGCCCTCAGGGAGCTTATATTATCTCTTCAGTACAAGTTTAGGAAAAAACCTCCTTTTCAGTTTCTTTGGAAATATTAAGAAATAATCTAGCTCTTTTCCATTTAGCAAAGTATGAAAAATAAAAACTAAGTCCTTTATTTGAAATGAATTAATGGAGATAACCAAGCTTAACCTTTGTCTGGATGACACTACTACCTGCCAATGTTACTACTATATATGTATGCTTTTTTTTTTTAACATATTATACTCTTTTCCTTGTTCAAAATTCTTATAAAGGTTACATCAAATAATCTTCAGGGCAGAGAATCATGTTGTAAAGTGTGGGAAACTCTACCAGTTTGGATAAGCCCCCTGTCTGCCTGCCTGTCTGTCTGTCTCTCTCTCCAAGGTTGAAATGGTTTGCTTACAGATTATGGCTAAATCAAATAAAATTGCTTTTAGCAGACTTGAACTTAAATAGCAGAACACATTATTACTATTGATATCTTTTTTTCTTCAACACTTGAGGCCAACAATCACATTTTCTCCATATCTTCTGAGGAGGAAAGATGAGACTGACTACATCCTGGAGCAACTGATGCAAATTCAAGAATTGGAATCAAAATAGTTTCAAGATGGAGTCAGTCTCCTTTTCCTCCTCCTCCTCCTGTTCTTCCTTCACTTTTTTCCTCTAGGTTAAATAGCTCCATTCCTTTAACCTTGAAAACTAAGGCTACATTTATTGAACTATACTAAATCATGCTAGACTTAGCCACTTTGGTGGCATGATCCCGATAGAATTTAATGATCACGGTTCAGTGTGACTTAAAAGTAGATGAAAGAAACAGAGGTAACATTCTCTGGTGATTCATGTATCATAAAAACAAAACTCATGGGTGGCATTTAAGGACTGCATTTGTTTCTTTGGGTGTTATCCTTGAAGGAAGTTGGTATAGGGATGTTTATGTGCAGAACTATAATGTTAATAAGATCTTCCCCACCTTAATAGTCCTCAAGTACCTTTGATTAATTTTCTATCGAAGAACTGGTTCTCAAGATTTTTTAATGACCTCTGGCTCTGAAAACTGAATAAATACTCTGAGGTGCAGTTTTGCTTTTGCTCTTAGTCATTGGAAGTGTTTGTTGGCCAGGCAAGACTCTGGGCAGCTGCTAAAGAGCTACCCCCACTTCCTTTGAAAACCCAGATGTTGGTGCTTCTCTGTCTGGTAACTATGTATGTATGGTCAGACAGTTGAATCTGTCTATTGATCTGTGATACATGTATTCCTTATGGTCAGGCAGTTGGAAGTCCTGTTTGTTGATTATTATTTCTTTGTATTTTCTCTGAAGTTCAGGGTATCAACTTTTTCTCCTGAACTAAGTGAATGATACATATATTTGATTGAAGTAGGTTGTTGACCCTTCAAAAGTTGATTTCTCTTTAGAAAAGCAGATCTAGGAACCTGTGCAGCAGACCTTCCTGTGTATGTTGGGATCCCTGCTGATACAAAAATGAACCCTGAATCTCAATTTTCTCATCCATAAAGTAAAACACATAGCCTGGATGATTTCTAAGATCCTTTCTAGTTCTAATTCCTGTGACTCTAAGTCTTCAAGTTAAGCAAGTTTGAGTCATTGCTAATGAGGGTTAGAGTTGGTAGAGGTGGTTCAGGTGAGAAAGAATTCACTTCGACCTCTGTAGTCATTAAGAGCTTTATTGACACAAAAGCAGTATGGATCTCCTAGCAAGAAACCTAGGTGAGACCACTATATTTGGGGGAGTTATGCTAATATAGAAGTTTCAGAATGGTGATGTAGTTTTAGAGGTTTTTATGGAAGTTACAGATAAAGACAGGACAGGATGACATAGGATGAGGGAGACAAAGGGAACTGTTATGGTTTAAGGATTTAATGATGGGGCAGGTGGACACAGGTTAAAAATTAAAGGACAGGGGAAAGCCAGGATAAGGGATGCAAAAGCAATTCTTTTGGTACAGGTTCAAGATAAGGGGGAAAGGACTTTAGGATGCCTTCAGGCTAGAAAATAAACTGGTGGCTTCTCAGAGTACTAGAAAAGCAACTCTTAAATCACAGAGGCCATTTGCATCCTTATCATTTGCATGATATCAAAGTGGGACAGTACCAATGACTATTACATAGGGTTTTCTCTTTACGTAAGAAACTGATCTGAACATCATAATGACTCTAGCATCTCAGTGGCAACCCTGTCCCCTATTTGACAGCAAGAAATAGAAGGAATGGGCTGAGAGAACTAAAAGTCAAGGGCTTTATTTTTAAAAGCTAGTGTTTGGAAAGGCAAGGTGGTAATTATATCCAAACTGGTAAGCCCCTCGCGATGCTGAATTATAAGCATTCAAAGGAAGTTCTATAGTTGGAGAATATAAAAAGGAAATATTGCAGGAAGATAAGTCAACCTAGTTTGATATAAATTTCATTTCAAAGATATACCAAAAAAGTCCCACCTCAGGAGGGTTTGTTATTTTCATACTTAGAGGATAGTACATTATAATAGCTCATTAAGTCAACAAGTGTTTGTTAAGTACTTTCTATGTTCCCCAGCACTATATTAAGCATTGAGAGTACAAATAAAAGCTGAAAGGCAGTCCCTGACTTCAATTAGCTTATATTCAAATGGGGAAGATAGTATGTAAAAGGGGGTTAAAAAGGGAGGTAGGGTGTAGTGGGGGAGAAGGTAGGAGGTGGAATAAAAATACCAGCTAGTGTCTAGCCTAATGAGTCAGCAGGGCACCCTGGGAGGAAGAGAGGTGTGGATGGATAACCTAGTCGTCCTTCTTAAAATAAGTTCCTGGAGGAACCAGCCAATCAGAGGGAGCAGCCCCAGGCTTAGTAGTCTGTGCTGAGAAGTAGTCCAGGGGTGGAGTGAACTTCCAGAGTAAAGAGGCTTCTATGACTAGGTAAAGAAGTCCTGTGGAGATGAGTCAGCTGTGCAGTTTAGAGAAAAATGAAGACATGGTGATCCTGGACCTCTTCCTTAAAATGGAACCAATTTGGCAGGTCTAAATGAATGAAAAATTTAAATTGAATTTTTCTAATTAAATCAGGGACATATCAAAATGCATTAAAATAATAAGTCTGTGGCCCAGTGTTGGGGGTGGGGAGTGAGGCTCCCTTTTGCACTAAGGAGACCCAGAGCTTTGGGCTTACATGGCCCCAAGTTAGCCCTGGAGGAAGAATTTGCTGGTCAAGAGGCGTCAGACTCCTTTCATCTTTATTTTAGTCTCTTTACACAGCTTGAGCTCTGGAGAGAAATAGCTTAAAGTTTAGGTTTATCTCTTGTCTAAGGTTTTCTCAAAAAAGCGATTTGAGATAGTACAAGATAGATCAGGTAGGAGATAGCTATTTATTACACCTTTCTCCCTCCCCACAAAAAAGGGCTTAAATCACAGAAGATTCATAATTGTGCATTAAGAAAGACTTTAAACATGCAACAGTAGCTTATAACTCCTATTACATTCTCTAGGAAAGTTGATACTTGAAACATCAAAATATGAAACATTTTGTGGAGTTGCTAAAAAGTCATTTCACTTGCACCTTGTCTCGGCACTGTCCAAACAAATACCTTAAAGTTAACATTATTTGTTAAATCCGAAAATGACTTGGACTCATCCTCCTGGAAATGGTAATTTTCTTTTCAGAAGCAGATGATTGTAGAAAGCTCCTTCTGCTGCCAATCAATACCAGCATGGGAAACTGAGAACTCAAAAACTCCCAAGACCATTTCTCACAATCTTTATTGGTCACCTCTCAGCTGAGGAGAGCTCCACAAAGTAAGAGAGACAGCTGGAAAGTTAAAGTCCAGTCTTAGGTTTGTTTAGGTCTGCCCATATATTGCCATATGTGAATGTCTGCCATAATGCCAGGGGTATTCTCTCTTCCCTACACTTAAGGAAATGCAAGAAGAGCTTCTAAGAGTCACAACCTGAAGGATGATATACATCCTGGGCCATCTCCAGTCATCCTGATGAATATCTGGTCGCTGGATGCAGATGGCTCAGGAGGAGAAAGTGAGGCTGATGAACTTGCACAACCCTCTCTCACTCAAAACAAAGTCAAGTGCAAGCCATGTCATCATTTCTCTGATGTCATGGTCCTCTTTGAAAATGAAGAATAAACACAAGCAACAGCAACATGATGGGTGAAGGGAAAAAAGAGTGTGACAGAAGGTAGAGTCACATTTTTAAGGTCTATTGAATGACTCAGTGATCAATTTTCTTTGTTGGAATGCTTCTCCCAGCCTTCTAGGGTTCCAGCCAAAGGGACCAAGGAACCAATAAGAAGATTGCTTCAGGATTCCAAAATGCAAGGAGTAGTTAGGAGAGATAAACTCAACTCCATGAATGCTCAGTGTAGTACACTTCAAACCAAATCCTGGCTCTACTAGATTAATCCAAGAACTTAGTCTCTTCATTTGTAAAATCAAGATGCTTCACTAAAATGTTTTACATGATTGCACATGTATGACCTATATCTGATTGATTACTGTTTCAGGAAGGATGAAGGAAAAGAAGAAGGGATGGAATTTGAATGAAAACATAAAAAAATTGTTTAAAACTTTAACATGCAACTGGGGGAAAATTTTAAATATATTTTATATAACATATATCATATGTGTGTGTGTGTGTGTGTGTGTGTGTGTACATACACACATATATCCCACCAGATCAAGGGATCTTAACCTGGAGTTTGTGAACTTTTAAAAAAAAATTGATAACTGCATTTTTCTATAATTGGTTTACTTTGTAATCCTATCAGTTTTATTTTATGCATTAAAGATATTGTTCTGAAAAGGGGTTCCACAGGCTTCACCAAACTGTCAAAGAAATAAATGACACAAAGAGTTAGAATTATTGGCCTGAAGCAGTTTCTAATATTCCTGACAATTCTCTCATTCTGTGATTACAGGTGTTACTGAATTGAGATATTTAACAGTTATTTTCAGAATATAATGAGTGTAGTGTAGTGGAAAGAACACCAAATTCTGAGTCAAAATGCTTGGGGTTGAATATTGGTTCTGCCCTATAGTGATCAAGATGTTGAGTGGGTCCAGATCTTTGGTTTCATTGATTTAGGGAATTTCTAGGGAGTAAATCTCTTTTCACCAATGGAAGCTACAGAGGTGATGTGATCAAACAACTACTAAGTAACACAAGAAATCGCTAATCCAGTGCAATTGATTTGCTAATCATAAATTATTTAAGGAAATTGGAATGCATGCCATCTGTCTACAAATAAGTGTTAACGAAAGTACTGAACGGTACAGGATAAAGCATGTGTTCCCTAAGTTCACTACATTTCCCACCTTTCCCCACAGTTAAAACTCTGGTTTTGCATGGACTGAGTTCATTCTTGGGGTCTAGCACACATGAAATGCTCTTTGTTTTGTTTCTCAACCTAGAATTTCCTCTAAGAATATTCTAATTTTTCTCATCTATATTTCCACACAAAAAAAGAAGTGTATATAAACATTCAATCTAAGAAAATTTAAAATTAAGGGCAGGCTTTGTTGAATCTGACAATACCCAGAAAATGCAAAGGATTTCTGAACTCATTAAAAAGTCAAGCAACTCTTGTTTCTTTTCTGGTGAGACCTACCTCCCCTATAGGCCTATGTATTTTTCCAGAATTTTAATACTACCTTGGAGCTGAGGACTTTTCCTTTGACCCAAAACACACATATACAAAGGGAAATCACTTGAGATTATTAGAGAGTTAAACCATATACTCCTTTAATGAACAGTACATGTCAGGTATATAGATAATTTTCAGGTTGATACTCTACTAGTGGAAAACACCAGTTAGTTGCTCAAGAGTTAACATGTTTTCCTGGACTTGCACAGCACACAAGACCCACAGTAGCAGTGATGCACAGGGACAAGGTTTACTCCTCCATTTCACAGATATGTTCCTTCCTTTTTTCTTGGCTACAATTCCAGCTTGGTCTGGAAAATTCTGTCCTCCGTTATTTGTGCCCAGGAGGAGCTTTGGTTCAAGACTTCTCTTATGGTTGAGGAATTCTCTCGTCATTCCAGCTTCACAAATAAAATCCTGATTCTTGATTGGTTTGGGTTTGAGTTGATTCCTTAAAAAAATAGTTCCCTGGCAGTGTCATGTGGCTGTACAGCCTTCCCTCCAAGGAATTAAGTTCATTGTATGGGAATAGGTTCTCTCTGTAAACTTCTCAACTCATTCTCTATCTGTATCGCTGTTCTTTTAGATATCTAGTCCCAGGGTATGTCCCAGGCACATAAACTACCTGTAAAACAATAAATCACATTTATTGCTGTGTCAATGTGAAAAAAATTGCCACCAGAAGGAGGGAAAGGAATTCACCTTTTATCAAGAGTTTAGCTTTGTTGAGGGGATTTCATACCTTACTATGGAAGTTTCATGAATGCCAGAAAAAGTCATATCATAAGATCACAGAATAACAGATTTAAAGTTTGAAAAGACTCAACCCCATCGTTTTAGAGATGAGGAAACTGAGACTCAGAGATGTCAAGTAATTAACAAAGCTAGTAAGGATTCAGACTCAGATCTTTGTAACTCCAAATACCATCGTGATCCTTATCTTTCTCACTCTAAGAGAAAAATTTTCCCTAGACACTCTACTGGAGCCATCTGAAAGTAAAAGTTTTAGGTTGACTTGTTATGGTGGCCATAAAATATCAAAGTTAAAAGATTGGAATGGGAATTAAATACATAATCATGGATCTACTGGTACCATGATCCAAGCCCCTGATGTAATAGGCTAGTCCCCTAAAACTCACCAGTGAGGCAAGGGCTTAAAATATCCCTTCATTCATTCTCCTTTAGTAATGTTTGACTCATAGACACTATAGGTATTGATGACCATATTAGAAGAGTGAAGAAGATGCACTTATTCGAGAGACTCATCAGCTTTTATAACTGGATGAGAACTTAGAGCCTCTTTAATCCGAAACACTTCATTTAATCCATGAGAGAAAAGACTGGTAGAAATACTGACTTACCCCGTCATCTTAAGAGTTTCATCTACACAAATGTATAAATATTAGTCTAGATGGTCTCAGAGTCCCTTTGTGCCTCTGAAATTCTGCGATGTAGTCTATATCGAATATGGTTGGGAGTGAGGATGCAGGTTAGTATCCAAGGTATCCTGGAAAGGGACTGGGTTTAAAATCAGAATATGTGGGTTAGAATGGGTCAGAATCTCAGTGCTGTGGCTTATTATCTGGATAACTTTGAGTGCACTATTTGGCTTCCCTGGGTCTCAGGTTCCTTATCAATAAAATGTAGGTGTGGGTCTAGATCAGGGGTGATTAACCTTTTTTGGGTCATAGATTCCTTTGACAGTTTGATGAAGCCTATGGACTCCTTCTCAAGATGAGATTTTTAAATGCATAAAATAAAACAGAACAGGATTGCAAAGAAAACTAAGTATATTAAAATATATTCACATATGTGTATATTTATTTTTTTCAAAGTGTATTTTTAAAAAGAAAGTTCACAGAACTGAGACTGATGCCCAGGTCTAGGTGATCTCTGAATTCTCTTCTACCTCTAAAATCTTAATGAATGTCACCTCCCCTTGCCAATGCATCATTGACAGAAAAGGTTGGGAAATACTGGACTAGCTCAACTAGAGTGAGACTCCTTTAAAATGGTGTAATATAGTTAATGATTATACATTCAATAAATGTATCAGTCATTCATTCTTCATTGATCTTTTATTCTTTCATTTAGCAACTATTAATTAAGTGTCTGTCATGTGCAGAGCACTGTGTTAAGCTCCAGGAAAGAAAGAAAGAAAATTAAAATAAGCACAATCTAACAGGAGCTGGCAGCACAAAAAGATGTTATACTTTAAAGCAACTTCCATACAAAGTGGAATATAAGATTTTGGGCAGGGGTTGGGGTGATTAGTAGAGGAAAATAGTACTTTGTCAAACTGGAGGAAGGAATATGTAGGATTTCCTACAGGGGACGGGATTTTCAGAGAAGGTATAAAGGAAATTAGTGTGTTCATCCTTTGTTTCCAAAGAAGACTATGCCATCAGAGAAATAATGACATGACTTACACTTGACTTTGTTTTGAGTGAGGGCTGTACAGGTCACCAGCCTCACTTCTCCTCCAGAGCCATCTGAATCCATTGTCCAGATATTCATGAGGATGACTGGAGATGACCCAGGATGAGGCAACTGGGGTTAAGTGGGTTTAAGTGCCCAAGGTCACACAGCTAGTGTCAAGTGTCTGGGGTGAGATTTGAACTCAGGTCCTCCTGACTCCTGCACTGGTACCCCATCCACTGCACTACCTAGCGGTCCCAAAGAAAATTAGTGACAATTTCATGAAAGAAGTGGCATTTGAAGGATGGGTAGGATTTTAAAGGTGGAGACTTGGATTCAAGTCCCTTGCTTTGTCATTAACTACTGTGTAATCTCATTCAAGTTATTTCACCCTGGGCCTCAGTTTGCCTCATTTTTAAAATGGCAGGAGGAGTGGATTATGTAATCTCTAAAGTCCCTTCTCATACTAACATTTGATGATTTTAAAAACTTCTTAGAGTGCAGAAAATGAAGCAAGGTGGCGACTTTGCTTATTGTCTTTGTGGTTTGGGGCCTCGTGACTATAAATGCAGATTTCTGCAGAGACACCATTCTATTCCTCTTTTGGTAACGACAGAAAGCCTTACACTCTATGCAATTTAACCGAATGGCTGCCCTAGGCTACACATCGACCTAATAGTTTTAATGTAAGCTTTTGCCAGTACACATTTGGGGAGGTCGGTTGAAATTACCTGCTATACTCTACAGAAAAGGCTTGACATCTTTTGTATAACTGTCAATTGAGCTAAGTGTCCTTGGGCATCCGCAGTATGTGTGGGACACTGGGATGTAAACAATGATTGCTTGGAGGCTTTCCAGAAATAATCTCTACTTCTTTTCATAGGAGTCTGATTTTTATTCAATTTCCATAAAAACTAGAGACAAAAGAATGCCTGGGTGACTAGACAAGAAGGGTAGCTGCAAGTACTTAGATCCTGATGCTTGCCATTTCACTGCAGAGGGAAAAGAGGTACCCACCCATGACAGGTCAAATGCTTTGCCTTATTACTTCATTAGAGGGAGGCAATGTGAATTAGTGGCATACGCTGAACCTGAAACCACAAGTACATTGCAAAATATGCTGAATTTGGAGTCACAGGACTCAAATCTTGGCTCTACCACCAACTACCTGGGTGATCTTAGGCATGTCATTTCAATTCCTCACCTGTAAAGTTAGGAAATAAACTGTTGTTCAGTCAGTTCAGTCATGTCCAACTCTTTGGTTCCCATTTGGGATTTTCTTGGTAAAGGTGCTGGAGTGATTTGCTATTTCCTTTTCCAGCTCATTTTACAGTGAGGAAAATGAGGCAAACTGGGTTAAGTGACTTGCTCAGGATCACCCAGCTACCAAGTATCTGAGGCTGGATTTGAACTCATAAAAGATAAATCTTCCTGATTCCAAGCCCAGCGTTCTAGCTACTGAGCCACCTAGCTGCCTAGGGGATAGACCAGGCGGCCTCTATTGGCCCTTTGAACTCTAGATCTATGATCACAATGATATATTCACTTTCCAGGAGAGAGAATTTATCTAATGCATTTTTTTTAAAGCCTTTTAAACTATAGTGTCACTAAAAGATTTGGGAAAGAGAAATTGAAGCAAAATCAAAGAAATTGAAATTTTTGGGAAAATTGTTGGGAAACAGTTTCATGGAGGTAGTGAAGTACAACATAAAAGATGTAGGATTTGGAGACAAAGTTCCCGGTTTCAAATCTTGGCTCTACTACTAACTACTTCTAAAATCTAGAGCAAACCACTCTTCTCTGAGCCTCAATTTTCTCATCTGTAAAATCTGAGGGTTGGATTAGATGAGGCCACTGGTCCTTTTATGCAGAAAAATTTACACCTTTATTATTCTAAGTGAATTAATGTAGTATTTTGAAGAAAAGATAAACCACCAAACTGAGAATCAGAAAACTTGAGTTCTAGTCTCAGCTTTGCCACTAGTAAACTTCATAGTCTTGAACAAGTTACTTAACCTTTGGACTTTAGCAATCCTCTTCTTAATGTAAAGGTGCATGTTTGGTCTAACCTTGATGGTCTGCTATAACTTTGTCATTAGATACGTGAATTCTGAATAGTGAGGCACATATTGGAGGGGTTTTATAGGTGAATTCTGGGAAAGTAATCAGAGAGGAGAAAAAGAGGAATCAGGGGAGAGAAAGGACATGACAGCTGGCATGAACTGTTAGGGTTCAGGTGCTTTTTACCCTTCATTGCCTTCTTTCTCCTCTTCTCTTTCACTTTCTTCCCAATATTAATTTTCAAATTCCTACTGTTTTATGTTTATTCTTTTGGAGTCTGTGGATCCTGAGTTAGAGGCTTCTCATCCTGAGAAGAAAAGGCAAAGCTATATAAAAACATCAAGGTACTGACAGGGAACTGTAATGCCTCCTTTTTACATGTAAAATTTAGATAACAAAGGAGGGTCTAGATAATCTTTAAGATCCCCTCCAGCTCGAGAACTCTATGACTCAATAAATCTAGCTATATATGTGGGAAGACTATTGCATTAGAGAATGTAAATCATTTTTCTTCATTTGAACTAGAATGACCAAGAGAAATTTAGACCTTGGAATGGGTCAGTGTTGGAGATGTGGGTAGCTCTTTCCTTATATGCTGTCCGGAATAGAACAAGTACCCATCTGTCTGGGATACACTAAAAATTATCCTTCCAAGGGATAGGAGATGAAATTGAAGAAGTGGTAGTGGTGGGGGAGAGTTGACTTTCATCTTTATCAGTCTATATGCTGATTTTAAATCACATTCTGTATTTATGCAAGTATAAACAACACTTCCTTCCCAACCCCAGCCCCAACCTTTAACTTATATAAAGCCTGAAGTATAGACAGTAATCAGAACTGATGCTAGTTAAGATGATAGTATGAGAATATTAGGAAGAGGAGAAAACAATGAAAATGCCAAAGGCTAACAGAATAATGATGAGGAAAATGAATAAAGCATTTGTTATTTGCATTGGAAAAATATAAACAAAAAAGCTTTCACATTAATTATGTATTTTTAATGATACCTCAATACCTTAAGAATCTATGCTCTTTTATTGGTAGGCTTTTCCCTGATACAAATGTAAAAGGCATCACTTTAATGAAGATGGGGATTAGAGTTTCCAAATTTAGCTGGGTCAGTTCTTAGTCAATAGGCATACAGTCAATCATTGCCAAGTCTATACTCAGCACATAAATTCTTGGACCATAAGATCATAGATTTAGGGCTAGAAGGATCTTTAAGATTCATCTAATCCAACTCCTTAAATTTCAAAGGTGAGGGAACCGAGGCCTGAAGGAATTAATTGACACATGTCCAAGGTCATACAGGCAGTAAGTAGCTGAAGAACTCAAGCTCTCTGACTTTCATTCCAGTGCTCTTTCAACTGCACAAGGTGAAGAACATGATATTAAAATATAGTCTTTAATTCTAAGAGAAACTAGAACCAACCACTGAATAAGCCAGGGAATTTTAGTAATCAAAGAGAGAAAACACAACCAGAGGATTATTGAAGTCATTTCTTCAAACAGGGTAACAGAAAGCTAGTGCAAAAGAAAGCTGTTCAGAGGCCATAGACACCAATCTGACCTGAAGTCTTCAAGGCATCTCTGCAGGTATATGACCCCAAGAAGATTCTGAATAGGTATTACTGCTGTGAGACATACTTACAGCTAGATTAAGAGGTGCTGGAGAATAGTAAAAGAAAAGTGACAATGGGACCTAATTGTCCTTGTGTTTATGTATTTTAGCTCCTTTCTCTATGTTTAATATCATCTATTTAGACATGGGCCTGTTCTACTTTCTCGCTATAATATGTAGATGACTCTGTGTTCTTGAAGTCTATGCCAGGAGCAACTAGGTGGCACGGTGGATAGAACATCAGCCTTGCAAATTTGCCTCCTATTCTATCATGGTATGAAGAAATCTCAAAAGTTGTATAGTCTACTTTCTTCCTAAAGGAGGAATCCTCTAACAAGGGACTACCTAGTCTCTGCTTGGATACTTCTAGGAATGGAGAATTCACTTTCAAAGCAGTAATATTTTACTTAGATTTATATTAAAATAGTTTGTAGTTCCCAACTAACCAGAAATTGACAGTTGAAGATATATCCTACAATACAGTTTTTTTGTAAAGTAGAATTCAGTGTAATGCTAGTATGGCTTACATTTCATTTGGAAGCAGATCAAATTACATAACAGATCTAAAAAACATGTAAACCCTAAAGTCCTATATAAATGTTAGCTATCATTATCATCATCATAATCCAATAGAATTTAGTTCTTGAAGTACCAAATAACATTAAAAAATCTCTAGAAAAATCTTAGCTAAATAATAGAGAGTTCATTATATGTAAAATTGATTCTGAGATGGCTGTGATCAAGCAGATACTTAAAGAAGGTACTTAAGGAAGCACATTATTAAATAGAGGATGGCAATGAGCTTTTCAACTTCACTAAAGACAACCTAACAGAGATGAATAGCCAAAGGAATTTAGCAGAGATAAAAAGAATTACACAAGGATAAAGAAGAGATTGAACTATTGAGAAAACTATTGAGAAATGTCGAGGAATTTTATTTCCATAACTTACCCTCACCCAATCCATTTAGAAGATGATATCCTGAACAAGCAGTGTTATAGTGGAAAGAACATTTAAACTGAACCAACCTGAATTAAAACCCTGACCCTTGCATTTATTGTCTGTATGTTCTTGAGCAATCACTTTATCATTCTGAGAGTTACTTTCCCCACTCATGAAATAAGTTGGTTAGACTGTCATTCTAAAACACCCACTTTGTGCTGATTGCTGTTGTAGGCAGTAGAAATAAAAAGACAAAAGTGAAAATAATCTTTAATCTCAAGGAACATTGTTTAAAGTCCTTTCCAGTTCTAAATCCTATGAAGGCAAGTTGATGAAGTAGAGAAAGCACTCAGCTGAACTCTCCCAATATTCCCCTCCAAATAACGTTAAAATAATGTTTCAAACTGAATTCTGGGGAGGCAGAACCAACAGAAGGCCAGAATGAGACATTTTTCCAGGCCAAGACAACACAGGAAGTGGTAAAGTGAGAGTTGTAACACAGGGAAGGAGGTTGACCCAGAGTTCATGTGGATGAAACACCAGTGGTGATACCAGGTGGTGGTGGTGACAGAAGCAGCAGCAGTTTTGGGAGTTTTTAAGCTGAAGTCAGAACTCATTAGAAAGAGATTACAGTGGACCCTTTGCTGGCACAAAACACAGGATCAATTTGGCAACTCCATTGCCTATACCCATTTCTGGCTCATTGCTTAAGGGCAGTAAGGAGCACTTTTTGTCAAGAAGGATTGGGAACCCTAAGGGACAGTAATCACTTCTAGCCCCAAGGGATTAGGGACCCCAAGGAAAAGTGTTGTTTCTGGTGCCAAGGGAAGAGGGGTGCTGAGAAGCAATATTTATTGCAGTCTGAAGGAATCAGAGGCCCTTCCTGGGTAAGGACCAGAGCATAGAACAGAAGAACATGACCACATCTCTTCTTAGATTAACATTTAATTAGCATTAAATCAAGAAATAGGGTGGAGGGCCAGAGCCAAGATGGCAGAGTAGAAGGATGGACCTGCTCTAGCTCTCCCCACCATAGCCCATAAAATACCTGTAAACAATGACTCTAAACAAATTCTAGAGCAACAGAAGTCACAAAATGACAGAGTGGAAGAGATTTCCAGCCCAAGACAGCCTGGAAGGCCAACAGGAAAGGTCTATTTCATCAGGCTCAGAGAGGAGCACAGCCCAGCATTGGCCACAGCACCAGAAGGGACAGGACTGGAGGTGACTTCAGGTTGAGGAATCATGGGCAGCAGCTGCAGT
This sequence comes from Bettongia penicillata ogilbyi, assembly GCA_023548195.1. Classification (NCBI taxonomy): domain Eukaryota; kingdom Metazoa; phylum Chordata; class Mammalia; order Diprotodontia; family Potoroidae; genus Bettongia; species Bettongia penicillata. The sequence goes on along the minus strand of JAJHZJ010000381.1, from coordinate 2,924,096 downwards.
TCCCAGATTTCTCAACCTATAAATGCCAAAGACAGTTTCAAAGGTGAGTGACAAATCTCTTTTACCTGGGTGAGAAGGGAAGATGATCTGGCCCTGGCCCCAGGGCATCAGTTGTAGCTGAGGCAGCAGTGTCCATTATAGGAGTGCTCAGGTCTAAAGACCCTGGAGAAATAAAGCTTCTGATCTGGGTCTCAGTTCTGAGTGGTGGTCCTAGAGTGAGGAGGAGTGCTGGCCTTGTGGAGCTGGTGGAGACTTTGGAGAGGATCCTGGACAGAAAAGCTTGTGGTTCCTCCCAGACCAGAGTGCAGGCCAGGAGAGGAGTAAACTCCTCTTCCTTTATTGTGTCACCTTGGAGGAACTGAGAACTTATAGGTCCATAGAGTATCTCTTCACTTGACAAAGGACTCAAAAGTCAAGTAACTGACTGGGAAAATGCCCCCAAAAGGAAAAAAAAAAACCAATAAGACTATACAAGTTTACTTTCTTGGTGAGCAGGTATTTTCTTGCATCCTTTCAGATGAGGTAGAACAAAGCATACCATCATAGGAATTCATAAAAGTCAAGGTTTCTGCATCTAAAACCTCCAAAAAACATATGCAATGGTTTCAGACTATGGAAGCTTTCAAAAAGGATTTTGGAAATCAAGTATTAGAGGTGGAGGAAAAATTGGGAAGAGAAATGAGAGTGATACAAGACAATCAAGAAAAATGGGTCAGCTTGCTAAGGGAGACCCCCAAAAAATGTTCAATAAAATAATACCTTTAAAAATAGGTTTACCCAAATGGGAAAAGAGGTCCAAAAAGTTAATGAGGAGAAAAATACTTTAAAAAGTAGAATTAGCCAAATGGAAAAGGAGGTTCAAAAGTTTCAAAAGTTCAAAAGAAAATATGTCTTTCAAAATTAAAATGGAGCACATGGAAGCCAGTGACTTTACGAGAAACCAAGAAATTACAAAACAAAACCTAAAGAATGAAAAAGTAGAAGACAATGTGAAATATCTCATTGGAAAAATAGCTGACCTGGAAAATAGGTCTAGGACAGACAATTTAAAAATTAATGGGACTACTTGACAGCCATGATCAAAAAAAAGAGCCTAGATATCATCTTTCATAAAATTATCAAGGTAAACTGCCCTGATATTCTAGAACCAGAGGGTAAATAAATATTGAAAGAATTTACTAATTACCTCCTGAGACATTGAAAAGAAAAACTCCTAGGAATACTGTAGCCAGATTCCAGAGTTCCCAGGTGAAGGAGAAAATATTGCAAGCAGCTAGAAAGAAACAACTTGAGTATTGTGGAAATACAGTCAGGATAACATAAGATCTAGCAGCTTCTACATTAAGGGATTGAAGAGCTTGGAGTATTGTATTCCAGAAGTCAAAGGAACTGCTACTCAGAAAAATTGAGTATAATACTTCAGGGGGAAAAATGGTTTTTTAATGAAATAGAGGGCTTTCAAGCATTCTTGATGAAAAGACCAAAGCTGAAAAGAAAATTTGACTTTCAAACACAAGAATCAAGAGAAGCATGAAAGGGTAAACAGCAAAGAGAAATCATAAGGGACTTACTAAAGTTGAACTATTTACATTCCTACATGGAAAGACAGTATTTGTAACTCTTGAAAAGTTTTTTTCAGTATCTAGGTAGTAGTGTGTGTGTGTGTGTGTAATCTGAGTAGATTACACACACACACACACACACAGAAACAGAGAGCACAGAGTAAATTGAATAAGATGGGATCATATCTTAAGGAAAATGAAATTAAGGGGTGAGAGAGAAATATATTAGGAGGAGAAAGGGAGAAATGGAATGGGGCAAATTATCTCTCATAAAAGAGGCAAGAAAATAACCTTTCAGTGGAGGGAAAAGTAGGGAGGCAAGAGAAAAAACATGAAGCTTATTCTCATCACATTCGACTAAAGAAAGGAATAAAATGCATACTCATTTTGGTATGAAAACTTATCTTACAATACAGAAGAAGAGTGGGGTAGAAGGGGATAAGCAGGGTGAGAGGGATGATGGAAAGAAGGGCAAATGAGAAGAGGGAGTAATTAGAAGTAAACCCTCTTGAGGAAGGACAAAGACAAAAGAGAGAATAGAATAAATGAGGGACAGGATAGGATGGAGAGAAATATAGTTAGTCTTTTACAACATGACTAATATGGATAGTTATAACTACATGTACAACCTATATTGAATTACTTGTCTTAACAGTGGGGATATATGGGGAGAGAGGAAGGGAGAGAAATTGGAACTCAAAGATTTAAGAACAAATGTTGAAAATTATTTTTGCATGCAACTGGGAAATAAGAAATACAGGAAATGGGGTATAGGAATCTATCTTGCTCTACAAGAAAAGAGAGAAGATGGGGATAAAGGAAGGGATGGGTGTGATACAAGGGAGGGCAGATTGGGAGAAGGAGTAATCAGTATGCACCGTGTCTTGGGTGGGGGGAGGAGAGAGATGGGGAGGAAATTTGGAACTCAAAATCTTGTGGAAATAAATGTTAAAAACTAAAAATAAACTAATTAATTAAGATAGAGAAATCAAATGGAAAGAAAAGAACAAGCAAGCAAGAACAAAAAAAGAACCTATCCATAAAAATCTACTATGGTGACAGAGGATCAAGATACAAACTCAGAAGATAATGAAGTCAAAACAGCTACAAAAAGGAAAACGTAAATTGGACGTAAGCCCAATAAAAATTCCCGAAAAAACTAAAAAATGATTTTCAAGCTCAAATAAGATAGGCAAAGAAATGGAAGCAAAGAAAGAAAATTGTGAAAAGAATTAATATCTTCATAAATGAGGCAAAAAAATGCTGAATAGAATAGCTCCTTAAAAACCAGAATTGGCCAAATGGAAAAAGAGGCACAAAATCTTACTGAAGAGGATGATCCCCTCAAAATCAGAATTTGGCAAGTGGAAGCTAATGATGCCACAGAAACCAAGAAATTATAAAACCAAGTGAAAATAATGAAAAAAAAGGGAAATGTGAAATATCTTATTGGAAAAACAACTGACCTGGGAAATAGATCAAGCAGAGATAATTAAAGAATTATTGGATTACCTCAAAGCCATGATCAAAGAAGAGCTTAGACATCATATTTCAAGAAATTGTCAAGGAAAAATGCCTCCAATATCCTCAAACCAGAGGGTAAAATAGAAATGGAAAGAATCCCCTGATCACAATCTGAAAGAGGTCCCAAAATGAAAAAACCCAGGAATATCATATCATTTCAGAGCTCTGAAGTCAAAGAGAAAATACTTCAAGTATCCAGAAAGAAACCATTCAAATAGCACACAGCCATAGTAAGAATCACATATGATTTAGGAGCTACAACATTAAAGAAGTGAAGACCTTGTAATATGTTATTCCAGAAGGCAAAAGAGCTGGGATTACAACTAAGAATAACCTACTCAGAAAAACTAAATATAACCCTTCAGGGGAAGAAATGGATATTTAATGAAATAAGGGACTTTCCAACATTCCTGATGAAAATACCAGAGTTGAATAGAAAATCTGACTACAAGACTCAAGAGAAACAAGAATGGTAAACATGAAAAACAAATCATAAGGAACTCAGTAAGAATAAATTATTTAGCTTTCTATAAGAGAAGATGAGATGTGTCTTCTATGAAGTTTATCAGTATTAGCAGGTAGAAGAATTCTACTTAGAAAAAGGGTGTAGGAAGGAACTGATTATGTTGGTTTGATGTAAAATAAATTGGATGGGCAAGAATGAGGGATGTCTTGGGAAAAAGAAGAAGAGGGAAGAGAAAGGAACAATGGGGAAAATTAGCTCACATAAAAGAGTTTTGCAAGAAAGAGCTTTTACAGTGGAGGGGGAAATGATGGTGTGGGTGTGGGCAATGCTTGAACCTTACATCTAAATTGGTTCAAAGTTGTGTGTGTGTGCGTGTGTGTGTGTATGCAGTCAATTGGTGATAGAAATCTGTCTTACCCAGAATGGAAGTAAGAAGGGAAAGGAATAAGAGAAAGGGGAGGGCTGTGTGTGATGAAAGGGAGGGCAGATAAAAGAAGGTAGCTGTCAGAAGTAAAACACATTTGAGAAGAAGCACAGGATTAAAAAAAATTTTAAACATAAGAAAATGGGATAGAGGAAAATGTGTAGTTAGTAATCATAGTTGTGAATGTACATAGATGAACTCATCCATAAAATAGAAGTGGATGGCAGAATGGATTAGAAACCAGAATTCAACTATATATTATTTACCAAAAAAAAAACCCAACCAAAAAAACCCCAGCAACTAACCACACTTCACACACACACACACACACACACACACACACACACACACACACCAGAGTAAAAATAAGGGGCTGAAGCAGAATCTATTCTATATCAGCTGAAAGGCATGGATAGCAATCACGATCTCAGACAAAATAAAAGCAAAAACAGACCTAAAGTATAAGCAGGGAAACTACGTCTTGCCAAAAGAACCCGCAGACAACGAAACAGTATCAATACTGATCATATATGCACCAAGTGACATAGTATCCAAATTCTTAAAGGAAAAGCTGAACGAATTGCAGAAGGAAAAGGACTATAAAACTATACTAGTTGGGGATTTCAACCTTCTTCTCTTAGTGTTAGATAAATCTAACCATAAAATAAGTAAGAAAGCAGTCAAAAAGATGAATAAAATCTTTTAGAAAACAGACCTCTGGAGAAAATTGAATGGGAATAGGAAGGAGTATGCTTTTTTCTTTTTTTTTAGTTGTACATGGCACCTTCATAAAAATTGAATGTATTAGGGCATATTAGTCTCACAACCAAATACAGAAAGGCAGAAATATTAAACATTCCCTTTTCAGACCACAAGGCAATAAAATCTACATTTAATAAAGGGCAGTGGAAGCACAGATGAAAAATTAATTGGAAACTAAGCAGTCTAATCCTGAGGAATGAATGAGTCAAAGAATAAAACATAGAAATAATCAATAATCTTATTAAAGAGAATGACAGCAATGAGACAACATTTTGAATTTTATAGGATGCAACCAAAGCAGTGTTTAGGGGAAAATTTGTATCTCTAAATATGAACATCAATAAAAGAGAGAAAGAACAGATCAATGAACTGGACATGCAACTAAAAAAGCTAGAAAAAGGACAAATTAGATATCTCCAATTAAACACCAAAGTGGAAATCCTGAAAATAAAAGGAGAGATTAATATAATTGAAAGTAAAATACCTATTAAACTGGAGCTAGTTTAATGAAAAATCCCAATAAACGAGGTTAACTATTGGTTAATTTGATTAAAAAAAGAAGTATAACAGTCTCAGAGATAAAAAGGGTGAATGCACCACTAATAAAGATCGTATCAAAGAAATTGTTAGGTGGTTTGTTTTTTTTTGCCAATTATATGCCAGTAAAACTAATAGTCTAAGTGAAATGAATATGTATAATATAAAGTACCCAGATTGACAGAAGAGGAAATAAAACACAAATAATCCTACCTTAGAAAAGCAAATTGAACAAGTCATCAGTGAGCAGCCTAAGAAAAAATTCCCAGGACCAGATGGATTTACAAAAGAATTCTACCAAACATTTAAGAAGCAATTAATCCCAGTATTATGTAAACTATTTTGCATAAATTATAGGTCAATTTCCTTAAAGAATATTGATGTAAAAGTTTTAAATAAAATACTAGCAAGGAGATAAGAGCAATATATCACAAATATCACATAATACGATGAAGTGAAACTTATACCAGGAGTGTTCAATATTAGGAAAACTATCAGTATAAATGACAAAAACAGCAAAAATAATACAATTGTATCAATAGATGCAGAAAAAGCATTTGATAAATTACAACAGCCATTCCTATTTAAAACATTAAAAAACAAATGCATTTATGGAATCTCTCTTAAAATGATAAGCAGTATCTATCCAAACCAAGAGTAAGCATTATCTATAACTGGGATATATTCGAACTCTTCCTGATAAGATTAGGAGTGAAGCACAGATGTCCGTTATCACCATTATTACTCAGTATTGTACTAGAAATGCTAGCTATAGCAATAAGACAAGAAAAAGAAATTGAAAGAATAAAAATAGACATTGAGGAAACAAAACACTCTTCGCAGATTATATCATGTTATACCTAGAGAATCCTAGATAATAAACTAAAAAAGTAGTCGAAAATATCAACAACTTCCACAAAATTGCAGCATATACCCATGTAAAGCATTAGCATTTCTATATACTACCAATAAAACCCAGAAGCAAGAGATAGAAAGAGAAATTTCATTTAAAATAATGATGGACAATATAAAATACTTGGGAGTCTATCTGCCAAGACAAACCCAGGATTTATGTGAGTACAATTACACAACACTTTTCACACCAATAAAGACAGGTCCAAATAATCGGAGATATAATACTTGCACATGGGGAGACCATGTGTTAAATTGAGGATACCCTTTTGGGATGTATGATATGATGGGAGCTAGGGCTTTCTAAGGGTTACCTGTGTTAAATTATTCATGCCAATCAAACTACCAAAGTATTATTTTATAGAGCTGGAAAAATAGTAACTAATTTCATCTGGAAGAACATGATGTCAAGGATATCAAGGTAATCAAATAAAAAAATGTGAAGGAAGGTGGCTTAGCAGTTCTATATTTCAAACATGTTATAAAGTCATAATTATCAAAACAACCTGGTATTGGTTAAGAAATAGAGTGATAGATTAGCGGAATAAATTAGGTATACAATACAAAGTAATAAGAAACCATAATAATCTAGTGTGTGATAAACCCAAAGATGGGGGCAAGAACTCAACATTTAACAAAAATTGCTTGGAAAACTAGAAAGCAGTTTAGCAGAAACTAGGTGTAGACCAACACCTCACACCACATACCAAGAAAAGATCAAAATGGATTAATAATTTAGACATAAAGGGTGATTTCACAAGTAACATAGGGGAGCATGGAAAAATGTACATGGCAGATCTGCGGAGAAGGGAAAAGTCTGACCAAATAATAGAGAACATCATAGGACGTAAAATGGATAATTTTGATTATGTGAAATTAAAAAAACTTTTGCACAAATACAACTAACGCAGTCCCAGTTAGAAAGAAAATAGAAAACTGGGGAAAAATTACAGGAAGTTTCTCTGACAAAGGTCTCATTTCTCAAATATACAGGGAGCTTCACAAAATTTATAAAAATAACAACTATTCCCTAGTTGATAAGTGGTCAAAGGATATGAACAAGTACCATTCAGAAGAAGAAATCAAAGTTGTCAATAGTCACATAAAAATGCTCTGTCACTACTGATCAGAGAAATGCAAATTCAAACTATCCAAAATAAGACCCTACATCTCTCAAATTGGCTACTATGACAGAAAAGGAAAATGATAAATGCTGGAAGGGATGTGGAAAACTTGGGACACTAATGTACTGCTGGTCAAGTTGTGAACTGATTCAACCCTTCTGGAATGCAATTTGGAACTATGTTCAGACCTATGAAACTGTGCATATCCTTTGACCCAGCAATACCATTGTTAGGTCTATATCCCAAAGCAAGCAAAGGAAAGAGAAAAGGATCCATTTGTACAAAATTATTTATAGCAGCTCTTTTTCTTCTTGCAAACAATTGGAAATTGAGGAGATGATCATCAATTGGAAAATGGCAGAACAAGTTATGGTATGTAATTGTGATAGAATATTTTTGTGCAATATGAAATGATGATCATAATGGTTTCTGAAAAACCTACAAGACTTATATGAACTCATGCAAAGTGAACAGAATCAGGAAAACATTGTACACAGTAATAGTGATATTGTAAAAATGATCAATTGTGAAAGACTTAGCTTCTCTCAAGACAATTCTGATCCAAGACAATTCAAAGGATCCACAATGAAAAATGCTATCCACTTTCAGAGAGAGAACTAATAAACATTTAATGAAGATCAAAACACGCTTTTTTAAAACTCCATTTTTTTGTTGGATTGTGTTTGTATTTTCTTTTACAACATGACTAGTATGGAAATGTGCTTTGCATTACTTCACATATATAGTCAACATCAAATTGATTGCATTCTCAAGGAGGCATAGGGGGGAGAGAGAGAGAGAGGGAGAGAGAGAGAGAGAGAGAGAGAGAGAGAGAGAGAGAGAGAGAGAGAGAGAGAGAGAGAGAGAGAGAGAGAGAGAGAGAGAGAGAGAGAGAGAATTTGTTACCCAAAATTTTAAAAAATGAATGTTAATTTTTTATATATAATTGAAAATATTTAACAAAATAAATGACAAGAAGTGAAAAGACAAGCAAATTGTTTCTCTGTTTAACTCCAACAAATATTTTCAAACTTTTTTTTGAAGCATGACCATAAGCCTCTTTTTAGAACAACCCCCACCCCACCCCATGCCAAGTTAGGATTTGAAATCCTTTTTGGGTCATTTGGGCCTCTTTGGGGCCCATTACCAAAAGTATCTTTCTTGTTCTCCTTTCATAATCCATAGAGCCAGAACATGTACTACTGAGCATGGACTTTCAATTATTTTGGTTAAATACTCAAAATTATGTTTCAAACGCTTTCCTGGTGAACATGAAATTTACTAATGATTAATTTGTTCCCCGTGTTAAGTTTTTTCTTCAAGCAAAGAATTCCAAGAAAGCATATCATTCTCATAATCGTGTCATTTCTGATGTAATATTTTTATAGCTCTCACAACCCTCTCAGGAAGAGAGCCTTCTTGTAAATATCCAGGGGAACTACCTGGAATAATGCTTCCCTATTTCTTCCAGCCCTTAGAAAGCCCCAGCTCCTGTCATATCACGCATCCCAAAAGGGTATCCCCAATCTAACATGGAAAAAGCAGACGTAAGTGTGTCAATAGGAGCAGGGAGGAAAGAGTGAGCTGGAAGCAGCAGAAACCGAGCCAGGCGCCGTGAAATTCAATGTGGAGGTGTAAATTGAATGTGTAGCTGAAAAAGAGATAGAAAACTGGGAAGAGCTAAAACAGATTCAGGCTTTGTGAACTGGTAAGGACTGCAAAATTCTTTTCTTTTGCTTGCATTTATTCTCCCCTATTCCTTCCAGTTATGCTTAATCTCACTGCAGATCCCCCAAAGACAGCTAAGCTTTCGGTACCCAATCCTAGATGTCCTCACGGATCTTATTGCTTAAGCCACAGTTTTGGGGGGATAGGAAGGGTTTGGTAGACATACCATACTGCTTTATATAAATGTTTCCCATTCAAACTAAATGTATTAAAGAAGGTAATCAGAAGTAACTCCTTATTTATTAGACAGAGAAGCATATTAAAAAAATCAAACTAAAACAAAACCTATCCACTCTAAAATGGACCTTTTTTTCAAAGCAACAGTTTCTATTTTTGCCATGCTAAACACCAGATTGTTATTCCTGTAATTTTTAAGCTTTAGTATAATTTCTAGAAATATGCCATCTACATTCACCTATACTCAAAACATGAGATGTTTTGGTTTTTTAAAATGTGTACTTTGTATAATAGGCAGAGTGTCATCCTATTAACTCTTTTCTGGCTGAACTCAACTTGAATTAGGAATAAGAATCTTTGAGCATGGGTAATTTGTATTGAGATAGCCACGGAAATCCTGTGTGCAACTTTAATACTGTATCTACACCTGTCATTTCTCTCCTTGCCCTAGGAAGGGGTCTATGTGGGATTAGCTCTGCATCACTATGCATGGATAGTTCAATGACACAACCCAGAAAGAAAATATTGTCTCAGGTCTTAATACGTTGCTATCCTCTTTGGAGACAGATTGACGATGCTTCAGCCAGATTTCATGTTGTGACATATCAGACCTATCCAAAAACATACTGCCGAGAAGGCAGATGTCTGGTGAGAACAGTACTACCCTGGGACTTCACTAGAACACAATTCAATATGACCTGTTTTTCTTGCACCTCATTTAAATACCAAAATAATTTTATTATGAGGTGATTTCTCCCTTAATATAGGTTCCATAGCACAGACGCTGACATCAGCATTAAAGTCTTGCTCCAGGGCACTTGGATTTTTACAATCTCTCTTGTTTTAAGGTTTTTAGAGCATTGTGCTAAAATTAACACAGGTCTATACTGACCCTTAGTACAAAGTGTCACAAGACTATGGAGATGATGTGCAACTTTTTAGGAGCATCCAGATAGAGGCCTCTGGTTTGGAGCTATGGTCTTTTTTCAAGGTCAGAATCTAAGTGTCATGCTAAGTGTGCTTTTGCTAATGTTATTACAAGCATTGCAGAACGATAGGACTTGAACGAGAAAAAGGATGACAGCCTGTCCAAGAATACTGATTCTTAGAATATCCTAAGAAAAGCCAAAAAGATGAGATATATATTCAAGCACAGAGCCAGGACCAATACTTCCATTAAAATAATGTTTATCTCTTCAGAGAGTTTGAAATATTGCCAAGGAGGCAACAGTCATGAGATTTACATGTATTTTATTCTGTTTTATTCCCCTTCCTCCATCTGCCAATGTCACTGCTTGAGAATATTTCTAGAGAATGGAGCCATAGCAAAGCTGACTTACTGGCTAGTCACTCTCCTTATATTCCTCTTGCCTAAAGTCAGAATTGAAGTCTAGGCTTGACTGAATCTATAGGCAGGAGTTAGGTGGCCCTGGATGCCAGGGTTATAAGGTGGTGCAGGTAGAGGATAACACATGAATCTGGGAGGAGGGAGCCACTATCAGAGGTCATAGTTTAAGAAAGCAAAATGAGAACATGAGTCAGAGCTAGATGTTGAATAAATTACCACAGCAGGTAGGAATCCAAAATAGGAGACATAGAGTTAACCAAATTGAACTGGAAGAGCAGGAAAAAGAATCTGGAGAACAGGTTCAGAACCATAAGACATAAGTGATACCTACCTTTAGCTCCAAATGAAAGCTCATGCCATTGACTTAAGTAGGGGTTAAATTGAAACAAATGGAAGATCAAAATATAGACAAAGTAGTATTGAACCAATAGATTTGGTTAGATTTCTACTTCTTTAAGAGGAGCACAGATCATTGGCTAAGTCCTAGGTAGGGTTCTCCTTTTCATGGAGGGCACATGTGAGACAGGCCAGGAATGTGCATCTGGTCTTAGGAGTCTTAGGTTCACCTTGACAATCAGGCAAAATGAGACCTAGATACTGATTTGAACAATTTAAAGATAACATTCTAGTTATATTAATGTGACACAACAAATACTGTCTTATTCCTTAGTTTTTTGGACAATCACACTTTTCTTTTTGTTTTTAGCAAAACCCAACTAATATTAAAAGGAAGCATTACCTCCTTGATCCTAAATGCCCCGTTTCTGACCTAAGACCATATTGGGTTTTTATTGAGCCATATTTTAAGATCCAGAGAGTGTGTTTCATGTCTATCTCTTGACTCGCCAACTTTGTTTCAGTGACTTATTCTCAGCACCCTCAAGAGCTCCTTGACACTTTGTTCACATAATCTTATAATACCCACATCTTGGGCAACTAACCTCCTTTTTTCATGTTCAGGTATGTTCAAACTCTAGGATAAAGTCTAGTTATAAGTAATGGAAATATAAGGAGCTAACCAGTAAGTAGCTAACCAGGAAGATGGCCTTGCTATGCATCTTGCTATATTCCTGTGCCTTTGTCATGGCAGCTACTTCTGGGTGTAGCATCTGTTAGACTTTCTTCCCTTCTATCAGATTCTGGGCTCATATCTATAGACCACCCATTGGTCATCTCAGCTCCAGCTGGATAGGGAATAATATCTAAAACCATTCTGAATAGGGTAGGGTCTTTAGTCATAGCTACCATGAAACTAACGAAAGTCAGTTGGAGTAGACCCACACTAGGTTAGTCTTTTCATTTATGAATGAAGTATCATTGGGGAGAAATTAAAGTCTTCTGTTACAAATTGTTATCTAAGGGTTAGACAGTTCTAAGAGTCTTTTTGTCTTAGCATGCAAGTAACTTTGAATTTGAGCAAATGATATGCTAAAGAGATACTATTTTTCCCCCAAGGCAGTTGCCCCACATAACCTGCCTTTAGTACATCTATAGATCAGTAGAAAATTCCCCTTGTTTCTGTCCTATGAACAAAATTTATAGTCTCCTTGCATTATACTCATCCATCTATCCTATTTGCCAGTAGGCCACAATCCATTTCAGGTTACTTGTGCAATCAGGGATGTACTGACAAATATTTAACAAGTGATTTTCCAGGGGGAAAAATGTATGCACAACAAACTTTTAAGTTTAATCTCCATGGCTGATATTTTCTATATCATTTTGTTAAGTCTAGATCATAAAAAATGATAGATCAAGTCTTGATTTGTAGTGTTTGTTGATTTCTGAGGTATAAATCCTCATAGTGAAAATTTAGTAATTGATGCTTGGAACCCAGTTCAAACTGGCTGTAGCACACCTTTGTAAAGGGCAAAAATAATACTACCTAAAGGAACATATTGCTAAAGGTTGTGAAATCCTGGTCAAAATATGGACATGTACAGGTCAAATTAAATCTTTCAGTATAAGGAGGCAAGTTTGTCAGATTGTTAAGAGTTGATAGGATAGAATTCATCACTGGAATGGCTCTGGAAGGACATACATCATTTAGAAAGAACAGAAAAAATAAGAACGGCAGTGGAGTAGCATTGCATTTGAGAAAAGTATATTCATATGAGGAAATCCAGGAAGTTGAAGGAAGAAGCACAGCACAGAACATCTAAGTGAGGCTCAACAAAGGATGAGAAAGGGTAGGATTATAGTATAGGCCACCAGGACCATTGAAGGAATGGATGAAAAAACCTGGCATGATATTGTAATAGTGAAGGACTTCACAAGTTTGAATGTTCACTGGAATTCTTTCTCTGTCAAAAAACAAAGCCACTGATATATCAGTGACTTGTCTTAATGATCATTTTATCATTCAAAAGGTAGAAGAAGCAGTAAGACATAGGCTATTCTCAACTTGATTCTCACTAGTAAGGATGAACTTGTTGCTAAAATAAAAATGATGAATACCTTGGGAGTTGGTGATCATTTTAACTTATAGTTTGGAGTAGAGAAGACTGGGAAAGTCAAAAGTAATCTGACAGGAATTCTGAATTATTCAGAGTTCAGGGAAAGAAGTGGTAACCACTAGTGGTTCCAGAAAAATGTCTCTCAATAACACAATTCTGAACACACAGAGAAATTAATCTGATGAGGTAGAAAAGGGGAACTGCGTGTAACATGGCTATATAACAAAAATCAATAAGGCCATACCTTTAAAATTCCATAAAGAAGATGGAAACAAGTGCAGGATATTGAAGGTGAATATAAATAAGCAATTGGGTTCTGAAAGAAGTGTCAGAGATACTAAATTCAAGAATTAACTGAGATTGGCAATGGATGGGAAAGAAAATTATTACAGCTTTCTTTGGGTGGGGTTAGTTGTGTTTAGCTAGGTTGGATGTAAAAGCTGTTCAGTTAGGGTTAATGCTATAGGTGGATGGGATGATGGTCAGAAGACTGAACTATTCAACTGTTGCTTTCCTTCTTTTTTCTCTTTTGAGGGTAATGGCTCTTGGAATTGAAAAGTAGTCAAAAATGTAGAAATATGGAGTAGAAATGAAAGATTAATGAGGAGACAGTAAGAGATCACTCAGCTGCTCTCAATGAGCTCAAGACTACAGGTCTGGAGAAGTTACTTGCTAGATTACTGGCAGAACTGGCATATGGGAATGAAGAACTGCTTCCAGTAACATTTGAAACGGCTTGGAAAATAGAAAAAGTGCTACAGGACTGGAGAAGGGAAAATATCTTGATTTTCCAAAAAAGCAAAAGAGAGTATAGCCTATTAATGATAGGCCAGTGAACTTGACCTTCTGTCCCTGGAAAAAATTCCAAAACACATTATTAAAGGAATAATCTGTCAGCATTTAAATGGAAAAGGAGTGAATACAAAATCCATCATAGTGTTATCAAGGATAGAAAAGGTCAGAATAATCTCATCAAATCACAGAATTTCAGAATTGAAAATGGACCCCAAGGCCATCTAGTACCATCCATACATGAGTGAGAATTTTTTCAGAAGCAAAGCATTCAAGTAGGCATCTTATCTTTGTTTGGAGATGTGCATTAAATGGAAACTCATAGCCTGTGAGGCATAACACAGGATAGCTCTAGTTGTTATAAAGTGCTCCTTTACATCAACCCTAGATTTGTGTTTTTGAAGCTTTCTCCTATTTCTTCTAATTGCTTTCTGAAGGAAAGCAAAACACAAACACAAAAATAATGCCTCCCTCCCTCCCAGATTGAATCCTTACTCCACATGGCTTCTTAAAATACTTGAAGACAAATATCATATTCAGCTTATGTTTTATCTTCTCTAAGCTAAAACTACCCAATTTCAACAAATAATTTTCCTGCAGAGGTAATTTAAAGTCATTAATCCTCCTGACTGCCTTTCCAATTTATCAGTGTCCTTCCTAAAAGGGGCCACCCAGAAATGAAGGTAATATTCCAGATGTATTCTGATTAGCATAGAACATAGTGAAGCTTTCACATCCCTAACCTTGGGTACTAAGCTTCTCTTAATTGAACCAAAAATGTCATTAGTTTTTTATTTTAGGCTGCCATCTCATATTATTTTCTTATAATGTGTGCATGTTCATCCTCTGTCACCGAAAGAAGACCATGCCATCAGAAATAGTGACATGACTTGCACTTGACTTTTTTTTTTTTGAGTGAGGGAGGGCTGTGCAGGTCACCAGTCTCACTTCTCCTCCAGAGTCATCTGAATCCAGTGACCAGATATTCATCAGGATGACTGGGGATGACCCAGGATGAGGCAATTGGGGTTAAGTGACTTGCCCAAGGTCACACAGCTAGTGAGTGTCAAGTATCTGAGGTAAGATTTGAACTCAGGTCCTCCTGACTCCTGCACTGGTGCTCTATCCACTGCACCACCTAGCTGCCCCTTCTTATAATGAATTGCAGGCACTAAGAAGTTTTGTATATTTTTCAGATGAACTATGATTTAGCTGTGTCTCCCTCATCTTTGCTTATGAAGTTGAGTTTTCGAACCAACATATGTGGCTTTACATTTATCTCTATTAACTTTCAACATGATAAGTTCAGCCTGTTTGAGTCCATGAATATATTTTCTTTTTGGGAGGGTAGGGGGGAGGAATCCTGATTCAGCATTCCAAACCTATCCTTCCCACTTTTCTGTCACATGTAAATTAGATAAATATGCCATCTTTGAGCTGCGATTTGAAAGGAACTCAGGATTCTGTGAGGTTCAGTTGAAGAAAGAATGCATTCCAGGCATGGGACACCATCTGAGCACAGGTATGGAGGTGGGAGATGAATATATAAGGAACAGCTAGTAGGACAGTTTGATTCAAATAAAAATACATGCACCTATCAATAAGCAAACATTTTTAAAAGCATCTACTATATGCAAGGCACTGTGCCAGAGTGCTAGAGGTATGAATAGACTTGTGAGCCGGCTCATATGTTGTGAGAGATGATTGTTAAATTTTCACTGTGGGAATTTACGTCTCTGAAATCAGGAAATCACAGCCTGTTTTATTGATTGTCTAAACTGAAAAGAGTGATGGAAACAGTTTTAATATGCAGATCAAATTTAAAAATGTGTTCTGACTATTAAACACCCTTAGCATAGATGTATAAAAGGGAAACTCTAACACTGGAGGAGTTCACATTGAACTTGAAAGAAGGGAAGTAATATGAAACAAAGCTGGAAAGGCAGGTGAGAGTCAGAATATGGAGAGCTTTAAATGCCAGGATTCTAATTTTTAAATTCTATCCTAGGGTCATTGGAAGTCATTAAAGATTTTTGAGTGGCAAAGTGGGGTGAGGGTGATATGGTCATCTTTGTGACTGTAAATTTGGCATCTGTGTTGGGGATAGACTGAAGAAAGGAGTGGCAAAGTCAGGGACACCAATTAGGAAGCTGTTGCAGTAGCCCAGGCAGAGATAATGAGGGTCTGAAATTTAGTAGAGGCTGTGCGAGGGAGATACAGGAATCAATCAGAGAGATAGTGTAGTTAGAATGGACAAAGCCTGACCACTGACTGGATCTCGGGGACCCTAAAATCTGGCTACAACTTTTACCTATCCAGTGGGCAATGAGGAACCATTGAGCACTAAACTGAGTGTTAAGAATTATTCTAATTTATTACCTATATTTTCTCTTGCAAGGTGTAACTACTTACTGGCTTCTGTCTATATGTCTTCAGACTGGCTACATTTTTTAACTGAGCTCTCCCCTAGAGGAAAGAATCTCCAGTCTAGGGAATGAATTTATCTCCTAATCAAGACTTCCTTAGTCCTAGTGCCCTATCCTCACCTTGCCCTGACCTCTTATATGTCTAGGTAAATTGACTTTTGCTGAGACTTGCCCTACAGAGTAGGGTTGGCTATGCAGGTTGGGTTTTCATCAGGGGTAATGATCACGAAAGCATGATCATGGAGGCAAAGGAAGTCTGGGTAGAAGCTGTTGGCAGCACTGAGTCTATGAATATGGTGATATTCAGGCAGTAGTCACAACAGAAATGATGGATTAGTTCTTTGAAGTGAGGTTTGAGTTTTAAGAAAGACAGACTGAGGCACCAGACTGGGTCGTTTTTCCTTTTCTGAATGGTAACATCACAGATGACTCTGAGGGAAGTTTATTTCTTGAAGACTCACCTTATAGGGAATCTTAATTCCAGTGCCTTTCCTCTATAGATTATTTCCAATTTATCCTTTATATAGTATATTTAGACATAGTGGTTCGCATGTTTTTCCCTGTTAGACTATAGCTCCTTCAGAAGACAGATTGCCTTTTGCCTTTCTTTGTATTCTTAGTGCTTAATACAGTGCTTGGTCATAAGGTTACATTACAATAATATAATGATATATTAATGTCATTTTTGTTGTTTTGTCTTTCATTTTTGAAGAGGACCAAGGACATCACCTGTCATCTTGACTCCTGCATGAATTCAATTTAAGTGAGGCAGAGCTGTTCAAAGTTATCAGCCTTACTTTCTCTTCCAGAGTCGTTGGTGTCCAGTGGCAAGACACAAGTCAAGATGACTGGTGATGGTCCAGGAGGCATTGAATGACCTTTATGTCTTCCATGTCTGACCAAGTTCTAAGCACTCCATAGCACCTGCTTTAGCCACCTTCATGTTTAATGGAGCAAATTTTTCTCATCTGCCCATTCTGCAGGGGAAATTTTTACACGTTTGGGATAAACATCCTCCTAAATCACTGATGAGTTTGTGGTCCATTAGTACCCTCAACCTGCTTTAGTCTTTATGCTGAGATGGTTTTACCTGGGTGTGGCCTCTTTCTCATAGGTGAGAGTTGAGTGAAAGGTGGACACCAAAGGTGGATAAGAAGCCTTGAAAGGGCTTGGCAAGCTCTCATGCCAGAGATGCTAGTCATCCTTGAATATCCATACATCTCAAACACATAAGCACTCAATATATGTTTGCTGAATGACTGACTGATTCCCAGATCTATATATGTGGTTTTAATCTCTCTCAAGCTCCAACTCAGAATCACCAATGGCCTTTGGAGCATCTCTAATTGGATGACCTATAGGCATCTCAAATCTAATATTTCTAAAACAGAGCCCATTATTTTCTTATTCCAAACAACTCTACTTTCTTTTTCAGCTTTCTAACCATGCTCTCAGACACCCCAAATTGCAACCTTGGTACCATCTTTGACTGTTCATTCCCATTCATTCCATATTTCCAATCTGCTTTCAAATCAAGTTATTTCTACATTTACTACATCTCTCATATGTTCTTGCCACTTACATAGCCACCATCCACACTAGCTGGGTGATCGGTGGCAATCTGTTCAACCTTTTTCAGACTTCCTTTCCTCATCTGTAAAACAGGAAGAAATTTTATCTGTAGCTCTTTTATCCCAGAAGTGTCATGAACCTTAAGTGAGAGAAGGTCTATTAAATACTTTGCAAATCTTAAGGAGCTATTTCAACATCACTTAGTATTATTAAGCACCCTTGAAATGAGGAGAGATGGAGGCAGTAGGATATGTTCTTGGCATAACTAAGATGCTTAACAGTTAGGGTGAAAGATACACCAACTGGAAAAACTTGGGAGATGGATGGAGCCAAAGCTGAGGGGAGATCTGTAATATAAATAAATGAGGAGTCACTGGTGGAGTCTATTATTCACTGAAATTAAAATAAGGCAGTTTATTAAATTAGACCATGCTAACAAGGGATAAAAATACCTTCCCAAATAATGATTCATTTGGGCTGTTCACAAGGCGCCCCATCCTTTGTCACACTGGTATTTGGGGGATGAAGAAGGAGCAAGTCCTGAAAACTGTGTTAGGCTACCAGGCTTAAAGGCTAATATCTGTCCCTGACCAGAATGATAAAAGCAAAAGTTACTCTTACAAGTTCAGAGTTCAGGTGCTCCATGAGAGTTATTTCAGCCCTGAGAGAACCAAACATATATTCTTCCTTGGAAAGACATGGTATCACTGCTAGGATCATCCAGGGAGTTTTCACCAGATAAATTCTTATGAGATGTTTCAGGATCAATTGAGGTCACAAATGCTTCCTGTGGTAGCTTAGCATGAGAGGCTTTATTCCTTGGTATAGCTGTTTTGGTTTGTGGGAAGAACTTGGAAAGGAAATAGGGGGTCTGTTCTTGGCCCGATGTTGGAGAAGTTGCTTTACTTGATGCTCAATTAATTCATATACAAAATGGAGATAGCAACAAAATTCCCATTTAGATATGCTTTAAAATTTTATAAAAAACACTTTTTCCATAAACACCTTGATAAGTAGGTATGGTAGATATTATTATCCTTCATTTATAGAGCAATCAGCAATTAATTAATTCATAGGCATTTATTCATTGCCTGTGCTATGGATCAGGCTCCTCTTGGACTCAAGGCCTTTGCAGGGGGTCTGCAAGATCAAACTATTTTCCTAACAGTAAGACATTTTAATTTCAAATACAGTAAATATAAATAGATAATAATGTGTAATATTTACATGACCTCTAGGCATCTCAAGTCAATGTTTCTAAAACACAGTCCATTATGCCCCCACCAAACAACAACAATATTTTCTTCTCAACTTTCCAGTCATGTTCTTGGACATCACAAACTGCAACAAAAGCTTTTGGGGATACTCAATAATTTTTAAAAGTGTAGTCTTAAGTCCAAAATTTCCCAAACCACTGTGGTAGATGATAGGTGGTATTGTTGAGTAATTTCAGTCATATCCAACTGTCCATGACCTTATTTGG
This sequence comes from Bettongia penicillata ogilbyi, assembly GCA_023548195.1. Classification (NCBI taxonomy): domain Eukaryota; kingdom Metazoa; phylum Chordata; class Mammalia; order Diprotodontia; family Potoroidae; genus Bettongia; species Bettongia penicillata. Next base: position 2,904,803 of record JAJHZJ010000381.1, on the reverse strand, counting down.
AGTTTTCCTAGCAAAGATACTGGAATAGTTTGTCATTTCCTTCTCCTGCTCATTTTACAGATGAGAAACTGAGGCAGATGGGTTTAAGTGATTTATCCAAGGTTATCACATAGCTAATAAGTGTCTGAGGCCAGATTTGAATTAAGGTCTTCCTGACTTTAGGACTGGTGCTCTATCCACTGTGCCACCTAGCTACCTCGGTGATACATATACAGAGACAAAAATGAAATAATCCCTACAGTCAAAGATTTGCTACAAACATGGTCCACAGATCCCTGGGGATCCCTGACTCCATAAGGTCAAACCTGTTTTCACCATAACAACAAAGACATTTTAATTTCTAATATGGTAAATGGAAATAGTTATTAAACATATAAATAAGTGCTCTTTGGAGTCATCAATAAATTTTAAGAGCGTAAAGGGGTCCTTGAGACCAAAAATTTGAGAAGTATTATGGTAGACAATAGGTATACAGAGTCAAAAAATGAAAAAGTCCTTGTTATCAAGGATCTTAGGGAAACAATTTATATACATATAAAAGTATTTAAACATTTGCAAAGTGAATATGGGGTTATTTCATTGGGGATCTCTAGATGCATCAAAAAAGGCATCATATAGGGGATAATATTTGAGCTCAGGATTCTAAGATGTGGAGGTGAGGAAGGGAGTGTATTTTGTAGGTGAGGGATCACCTACAAAGGCACAGAGATGGAGAGTGTGTAAGGTTGTTAGTGAGAAATAGTAAGAAAGTCAATATGACCAGACCATAGAGTGTGTGAAGTGATGTAATATGTAATAAGGCTAAAAAGGAAAGAGGGAGCCAGGTTGTGAGGGCCTGACATGCCAAAAGGAGAGTTGGTTTTTGATCCTAACTGGATAACAGGGAACCACCAGAGTTTATAGAGTAGGACAGGAACATGGTTGTTAGAGCAGTGACTAAGAATATAATATGCATAGAGGATGTAGTAGAGAGTAGAGATACTTGAGGCAAGAAGACCTATTAAGAGGATATTATAATTCAGGACAGAAATAATAAGTTCTTCAGTTAGAGTTATGGCTATTTGATTAGAGAGCGGGGGACAGATCCAAGAAATGTTGAGGTTGGCTCACCAAGACTTGTCAACTGATTGGATATGTGCACTGACGGAGAGTGAAGAGTTAAGGATAGCTCCAAGATTGTGAGCCCAAGTGATTGGAAGTTGAGGATTTCCGAAGAAGGGTGCACTGATTCTCAGTCCAGTGCTTTCCCCACTATCTTCTGTTGCCTCTTAGTATCCTGATGACTTGGCACAGATCTGCCTCACTTAAATCTAATTCACACATAGGTCAAGACATCACCCCTCACCCTTATGATGTCATTGGTCATCTTTGAGAATGAAAGCTGAGCACCAACAATCCTTCTAACCTCATACAATTATTATGATAATCTGATGAAATAGAAGGCACATTGAAAAGAGACACTGTGGAGAAGCTGTGGTTTGTTATTTTATTCTTATTTCCAGATCTTTTTCGTTTTTTAAAGAAATTCAGTTTATCCTTCGCATATGTTGTCTTCTGAGCTTTGAAATAGAAATAGAAGAAAAAGCCTCATTGAACCTCTACTGGTAGTCAAGGTGGGATGTTCATCATGAAGTAGGTTGGTCAATTCTCTTGTCATTGTACATAGAGAGATAGTGGAGTTGACTTACAAGTTCTTAAACTCCAGATCTGGTTTGGGTGACAAGAGGTTAAGTAAAAAAAAAAGATAAAGCAAGATTGTGACTGAGCAAGGGGGTCCTACCATCCAGTTAGCCAGTCAACATGAATCTGTTACTTTACAACAATCTATGTGTGCAATGAAGCCAAGATAGAGCGTTGGATAGAGTGCTGGACCTGGAGAAAGGAAGACTCATGAGTTCAAATCTGACCTCAGCCACTGAACAGCTGTGTGACCCTGGGCAAGTCATTAACCTTCTTTGCCTCAGTTTCCTCATTTGCAAAATGAGCTGGAGAAGGAAATAGCAAACCATTCCAGCATCTTTGCCAACAAAATCTCAAACAAGGTCACAAAGAATCAGACATGATTGTAAAGGCTAAGCAACAAAGCAGAGAAAATGGGGGGCAGAGGTCTAAGTATGAGGATTGTTGGTGATTTCTTGGAAGTCTACAAGCTAGCATCAGAGACAGCATCTCTCACTGGTTTCTGATCAAGTTATCTCAGAGTTGGCATACTCTAGTTAATTTCAGGCAAAATTTTCTACCAGAAGGAAGAACCTAAGGAGAACATGGACACCTTAGGACCAGGATATGGACACATAGATCTTTCTCACTGTTCTGCTATCTTCCCCAAAATGAGTGGTAGTCTGGGCTATAAAGACAGGAGTTTGTAGGTGTCTGGCTGCTGTGCAGATTTTCCAGAGTTAATAAGCCAGCTTGGAAAAGGACAAGTTCTGATTATCCCATAAGCCTCTAAGCAAATGCTCAATTGTCCTCTGGGAAATAAGAGAGCTATATATCAGTCTTAGTCATGAAGAATAATACCTTTGGCTTCCGTAGAAATAAAGAACCTTAAGTCCAACTGTATGCCTTCATGTAAATAAATGACTAAGCCATGCAAAATAGACATTTACAGTATCCTTGCCATTTTTCATCAAGGAGACTATTTGAATCAGAAAATCTCAAAATTGGAAATGACTTCCGAGGTCATCTCCAGCATTTAGTACAGTGCTTTGCACATGGTAAGTGCTTAATAAATGCTTCATTCACCTATTTGTTCCTATATTTAAATAGCAGTTCCCTTCTTCAGCATCCTTGACAAGTGATCATACCTCTTTATTTAAAGGCCTTCAGTGATGAGGAGCTCACTACTCTTTGAAGTAGCCCTTTTTAATTTTGGACACCTCTAATTAAAATGGTTTTTTTTTGTTATGTAGAGTCAAAATTGATTTCATTGCTCAACATAACCCCTAATTTTACTGTTTGGGGCCTGGCAGAGCAAATCTTATCCCTCTTTCACATGACAGCACTTCTAATTTGTAAAGTCAGTGATCATGTCCTCTCTAAGCCTTGCCTTTTCCAGGTCTAACATCCTTAGGTCCTTCAACTTACCATAATACCACAACTTTAGAGTTGGAAGGGATCTCAGAGTCCTTCCAGTCCAACTTCCCAATTTTATAGAAAACTGAGGCACAGAGAAATTAAATGATTTGCACTGGTCACACAGCTAGTAAGTGTCTCTGAAGCAGGGTTTGAACTTGAGTCTTCCTGAGTCCAAGTTCAGCACTCTGTTCACTATAGCTTATTTTTGTGTGGCATGGTCTCTGGTTTCCTTACAGCCTTCATTACTTTTTAAAAGATATACTCGAAGCTCTTCAGTTTCTTTCTAAAATTGTGGTGCTTGCAATTGAATGTGGTGCTCCAGATATAATTTGGAGGAGTACCATAAGGACTGTTGCAGCTTTTATTCTGATGACTTAGTAGTAGAATTCTTGTTCCTATCACCACCCAGGTTCAGTTTCAGTTCAGTGAGTTTGTGAGCAAGGTTATGCTTTAGATTTTGCCATAAGACTGGAACTGTTATTTTCTCTTTCTTCACATTTATGGTATCATTCTAGTTTTGAGCAATAGATATCACCTATTCATAGGAATGATTGGATCACTGTAAATTATTGATTGATGAATTTTTCTCACCCCATTACCCCAATTGCCAAAGCTGAAATCCCGTTCCCAACCTCAGATGCATGATTCCCTCATTCTTGTCCAACAACTTTACTCCTCCAATCCCACTCCAGAGCTCTCCATTCTTTTAATGGATTCAATCCCCTTTAGAGTTCTTGTTCCACAATTAACAAACTTCATTTCAGCTTTACCCTATTTTACCCTATTCTTCTTTTACTCTATCCTTCTAGTGTCACTCACTAAGATCTGACTCCCTATGGATAATACCACATCCTTGGGCATCCTTCCTAGTATTAGCTTCCCTTCTACACATACTTCCCCACTCACTAATTCCAGTTGGGAAATCACAATAATCCTTGCTCTCCATTGCCACTTTGAAAATCTCTCTCTACTGCCATCATTCAATGGACCTTTCATTCTTTGAGGTTCATGCAATCCATTTTTACCACCCAATACAAATTTTTGTAGCCCCCCTACATTCCCCCTCCTTTCTCAATGAGATGAGTGTCTGGCTCATCTAAGAGTTTTCCTCTCCAATATGATTACTATTCTCCTTTTAGGGAATTTCAACATGAATATCTTTAAAAAATCATTCTTTCAATTAAGAAAATTAAATTTTCTCTTCCCACCATTCTCTGTTGAGAAAGACAAATGCTTTGTAACTATACATCATCAAACAAAACAAATTCTCAGATTGGTCATGTCCAAAATGTATATTGTATTCCACATTTTGAATCAGGAATTTGTATCTTTCTATCAGGAAGTGGTCAGCATGCTTCATCAACAATCCCGAAATTGTGTTGGTTATTCATATTGATGTTTCCTTGGATACTGTAATGTCTCAGTTCATCAGTCTCTTCAACTCTCATTATACACTCCCTCCACTCCACATGAGTTATTCACAGGGATGGTCATGTACTTTATCTTGCTGTTGCCTACAACTATTTCATCAATGTGTTTGCTGCTCTAAAAGAGATCTTGAAATCAACAGATCTAATGGTCCTTTCTCAATTTTGTTCCTCCTCGACTGCTTCATAGTGTTTGACCTGTCAAATCTCTCTTTCTGGATTCTTTCTCTTCCCTAGGTTTTCATGACAATGTTCTCCCCTCATTCTCTTCCTTTCTGCCTGATTGCTCATTCTCAGTCCCTTTGCTAGTTCTTCATAATTCCACTAGCTGTGTGTGTGCTCCAAGGCTCTTTTCTGGGACCTCTTCTCTTTTGTTTCTTTAAATTTTCACACTTGGTGGTCTCATTAGCTTCCATGGGTTCAGTGAGCACCCCAACACATATATCTAGGGCTAAATATCTAGCCCTACTCTCTATTATGAACTCTACTCCTGAATTAACAACTGTGGCTTTTTCTGAGTGGATATCCCATAGGTATCTCAAATTCAGCATATCTGAATGAGAACTCATTATCTTTTCCCCCAAATCCACCACTCCTCTGTCTTTCTTCATTCTTATCCATTCCTATACTGTTCTTCCAGATACCAAAGTTCATAATAGTTATCTTCAATATAATCCCCAATTCCTCACTCCCCACTATTCCATATAATCACTTGCTAAACTTTATAATTTCTACCTCTGCAACAATTCTCACAAATTCTCACTTTCTGTCTACTCACAAGGTCACCACTCCAGTTCATACCCTCACTACTTATTATCTGTTCAATTCCAATAACCTTCTATTTGGAATCCCTGCCTCGTCTTCCCTTGCCAATCTGTGCTTCACATATCTGCCAAAGCAAAATTTTTAAAGCATAACTTTGACCATGCCTTTCCCCTCCTTGATAAACTCCACTGGTTCCCTATTACCTCCTGGGTCAAAAATAACTACCCATGTTTGGCATATAAAGTGTTTAAAAACTTGGCACCTTCCTATCTTTCCAATTTTTTTCCCAATAAAATTCTCATTTCTACACACTATTAGGTCCAGCCATACTACACTGCTTGCCACTCCTCACATAAAACATTCCATCTCTCATTTTCGTGCTTTTGCCCTGGTTATTGCCAAATGCCTACAGTGTTCTTTTTTTACCCTCTGAGGATCCCTAGCTTCTTTTAAAACTGCGTTTAAATGTTGCTTCTTCAAGATTACCTTTCTTGGTCACCCAGGTATTGGTGCTTTCCCCTCTAAAGCTTCTTTCCATATTTCGTAAGTATCTTGCATTTATTGACTTATGTTCATATTATCTTCCCCCATTAGAATATTAGCACGTTGAGGTTAGTAAGAATTTTTGCTTATCTTTATCTGCACATTATCTGGCACATAGTAAATATGTAATAAATCCTTGTTGATTGCTTGATAGAAGTGTAAAAATGAAAACTTCCTTTTCACATTTTACTATGAAGAGTTTTCTAATGAATTATTATTCATTAGCCTTCTAAACATATTTAATAAATGAATTTCTTGGAGGAATATCTCGACTAGTTATTATTCTAGAAAATTACCTTACACTATGCTTAGCATATACGATGGTTAATTCTTGAATTCCCTTATTTTCATGATACAGTCCTCATAATTCTCCCAGAAGCAGCTCTCTAGCACAGCACCATCTTAGAAAATGGATGGGCTATGCACATGTGTCAGATTCCCATTATATAAGAAAATAGAGAAAATAAAAGCTGCTATTCTACTTTCTCTCTGTTTTCTGTCACCATCATCTCATCTACTTTAAGCAATGGTCCTAGCCTTTCTGTGATCTTCCTTTTGCCTGTAACTTTGCTGAAAAAAATCATTTCTATTATTAGCATTCATTGTTAGCATCAGCTGAATCTGTATTTTAGCTTTCTTAACATAAGTCTTACGGAGCTCTTATGAATTCATTCTCAGTTATCTACTCTTATAGCCTTCTTCCACACATTTCTTTAAAAATCTGTTAGTCAGTGAGGTCTTGGTTAATTGTCATTAGTCTCTTTGGACAGGGACCCCTTTTCTTCCTTCTTGCAATCATTCATATTTATTTCATCAGAAATTTCTGAGAATCCCACCCTTCTTGAGCCAACCACCCTTTTAAATTTTATTTTTCCTAACCTTTCTCTGAACTCTTTGAAATCCAGTTTCTAAAAATCAAAGGTCAGCAAAAAGCTATGCTCAGTTCTTCACAGCCAATTGATTGCCAACCTCATGACTGCATTTTTATTTTATGCCATTCTTTTCATCTTCTCTACCTTAGGCAATCAGCTCCTTCTTATTGGCTAGAATTGGACTAGTACGGTATTAGCCCTTTTCACTTTCTCCGCTCTTTGGAGAAGTAAATTGTGATTAAAACAAGGAAATAATTTACTCCCTGATGTTTTGTTAGAGTGGATGGCAAAATCTAATAAAGTCTGGTATAGTTGAAAACTCCCATGACTCCCCCATGTCCCCATAACATGGTCTCATGTCTCCATTCCATGACTGTGATCTGTTTCTTCATAGTCCATTCTGGACATATTAATACAAACTACAAAAATAGCATTGGCTCTTTTGAATGCCATACAACACAGTTGATTTATTGTGAACTTATACTTTACTAAAATCCTCTGTTTATTTTCACATTGTTGTCTAGTCATGCTTCTGCTATCCTATATTTTTAAATTTGGACTTTTTGGAACTCACATGTAGGACTTTATATTTATTCCTATTATATTTACATTTTTAGATTTGGTTCATCATTCTAGACTGTCAAGATCTTTTTGGATCCTGAATCAACAAACCAATGAATTAGCTGTCTCTCCTCATACAAAATGCAAATTTGACAAGGATACAGTTTATGCCTTTGACCAATGTATTGATAGAAATGTGAAACAGAACTGAATTAAGGAACAGTTCCCTAAAGCATTCTACCACCAACCTCCTACTACATTGACATTGATCTGTTTACAACTCTTTGAGTCCAGCAACTCAGTAAGTTCTGAATGTACTTAACTCTATGTCATTACAGGTATAAGAATATTACTGTCTTTCTGACCAATGTGTCTTCACCTTGTCCATAAGGAAAACATAAGAGATTATCAAATGCTTTGCCAAATCGAATTTTGCCTAATCTATGATATTTCTCTAATTAACTATTCCAACTATCCTCTCAAAAATGAAGCAAGATTATTCTGTTCTTATAGCACTTTGTTTTCTAAATATTCACAAATAATCCTTAAACCATACACCATAGAACTTTGCTGTCTTTATGAATAAGATAATGTCGGACCAAAGCTCCATGGGGTCCAGTACAAAGGATAAGACCTTTTCAATACTATTCCAGACAGAGGCCTAAAAGGAGACACCTAGATTCTACCCTGGTCTTTATGGTCAAAGTCAGCTTGACATATCTAGATATGGGGTAGTTTCCTACCAAGTTGCGTAATGACAGATAAGATTCTCTCTTTTCAAAAATATCTCCCTCATCAGTCTGTCACTGACTCCTTGAATGTGTCAGGCACTTAATAAATGATTACTGAATGAGTACAAGAATGTCTGGAATTCTAATATTAGAATCATCTGTATGCTTTTCCCCTCCAACTCTCTGGTATATCAACTCCCTGGAAATAAACATGCACCCATTCTGTTTTTGCATCCCAGGGCCTTGTATAGTGCCAAGCACAGACTAGGCATTTGATAAAAGCTTGCTGAATTGTGCAGCTCCTTTATTCTGCACAGATGAAGAAACTGAGGTCTAGAGACCTAAAGTTACTTGCTCAGGCTTGGATGAGGATGTTAGCTCATAGGTCATAGATTTCTAGCTGCCTTAGAGGAAGCTACTTGGTGCATGCTGGGCATAGAATCTGAAAGACCTGAATCCAAATCCAACTTTAGACATTTATTAGCTGTGTGATGCTGGGAAAGTCATTTAACCCTCGGTTTGCCTCAGTTTCCTCACCTGTAAAATGGGGAAAAATAACAGCTAATATCTCCCAGGGCTGCATAGATTAAATGAGATTATATTTATAAAGCACAATATAAATGCTAGCTATTATGATATAGCCCTGTTGTTACTGTATAGTTGTTTCAGTTGTATCTTACTCTTTGTGACCCCATTTGAGGTTTTCTTGAAAAAGATACTGGAGTGATTTACTGTTTCCTCCTCCAGATCATCTTATAGGTGAGGAAACAGGATTAAATGACTTACCCAGGGTCGCACAGCTAATAATTTTCTGATGCCAGATTTGAGCTAGAGTCTTCCTCACCCCAAGTCTGGTGCTCTAACCATTGTATCCTTCTAGTTACCTCCTTCATTTTAAAGATGAAGAAAGACTCAAAGAGGTTAAATGAGTTGCCCAAGGACAATAAGTAGTAAATGACAGGGGCAGGATTGGAAGCCAGGTCCTTTCTGAGTCCAAACTAGAATCTAGGTCTTCTGATTCTTAAGTTTATTTCTCTTTCTACTGTTTTGGCTCCTTCAGGATTTACTCCTTCTCCAGGATTCTCCTGGAATGAATAAATAACAGAGTAAACCTTTGCCTGAAGCACTTTAGCAGCTCTTTTCCCATCTGAAAGTGATCTCACTCCTGACAGTGAGCTCAGAACAGCTTTCTGTCAAATGAAGTTCCTACTTGGTGAGTTTGGATGGGGAACAGGATAGAGAAATAGGTCTTGAGTCAAGTCTCCAAGAGCTAAAATGATGACTTTAAGGAGAGGCGAATTTAGGTGAGAGTTTAAATAGAAGGTCACACCAGTAAAACTTGCATATTTACAAGGCTCTAGGTCCCAAAGCACCATTCTCATAACAGCTCTATGAGGTTGGTAGTTTAATGTTAGATGTCTATTTTCCTTTTGAGAAAACAATCTTAGAAAAGTGAAGTGATTTGTTTAGGACCACATAACTTGCTAGTGTGAGAGTGAACCTAGATCTCCTGTGTACAAATCCAGTGTTCTTCCTGCTCCAACGTACAACCTCTCTGAAAGATGGGATGCAGACTGATGAGAGGAAGGGAGGAAAAGATAAACAGTGTTTTCTTCCGTTTATTTTTCTAAAATAAGCTGTATTGAAGCCTTTTCACCTTATATCATAGATTACAAATATTCTCCCCCTACCTTATGTTCTCACCCCACACAGTCTTTTAGTCCTCCCTAAAATCGACACCAACTTTGTCTGAAAGTCTGACAGTTTATTCCATGTTCTGCACCTGTAATGACCTACATCTGTATTGAAATTAGGTAGGTGTCTTTTATCTGTTCTCTGGGACCAAGACTGGTAACTACGAATGGTGGAAATAAGGCTGACTTTTTATGTCTTTCTTTTTTCCATTTACATTATTGTATCATTTTCTATATTGTTCTGATTATCTTTACTTCAACCTATGTTGGCTCATACAAGTCTCCCCTTGTTTCTCTGAATCCCCACATTTATTGTTTCTTATGGCATAATGATATTCCATTATATCCATATAGCACAATTGTTACAGCCGGTTACCCATAAATGGGCATCTACTTCCTTTCATCCCATTTCTTTGCAACAGCAAAAAGGGCTTTTATCAAAATTTTTCCATGTATAAGAATTTTTGTTCTTCTATTTGACTGCCTTGGTGTCTATCCTTAGTAGTAGGATCAGAGCTTTAGCAGTAATCCATCAGAAGGTCTGTCTTCCTATAGCCCCTCCAACATTGACTATTTCTCTATTGTATTACCAGTTTTCTGGGTGTGAGGTGAAACCTCAGGTTCATTTCAATACACAATTCTCTTATTATTTGGAGGAATTGTGTGTATTGCTACTGATAGCTCACCATTCTTTTGGAAAGCTGTTCCACACCTGTGATCATAGGTCTATTGGGAAGTATGTATTTGTATCAATTCTCTCTACTGGGAGATCAGACTTATTCTCAGAAGATAAACAATTTTGCCAGAGACCACGGTCACAGCACCAGAAGAATGCAGAGGTAGTGACTCAGAGACGAGCCCAGGCTTTGGCTTGTAATCAGTATGCAGGGGGAAAAATGCGCCAAAATGACCTGAGAAAATAAAACCCAACAATGAAATCTCTAGGGAAATGCTGCGGCTGTTGGATTATGCATAGCTTTACTGCCACCTAGAGGTTTGAATGGTTCTGGCACGTATACAGACTTAGGAAATTGAAGTGTTTGAACATGAAGTAAATTAGGTCATAAGATTCAGTCCTTCCTACCAAGTTAGGTCTTTTTTTTTTTTTTTTTTTTGCCATGTTCTTGACACAGTATATCTCCTGTGTTATATGTTTTCAAAGTTGGAATGCTTTTCTATTAGAATTAGGGTGACAAAATGGCTAAAATCAGGAAACGAGTTCAAGTTGTGCCTCTGTTATCAGTTGTGTGACTATAGGCAAATTATTTAACTTTTCTCTCAGTCTCAGTATTCCGTCTGTAGACAGACTTTATAATTCTTGTAGGATTAATTGCAAGATTATGGTGATTATCATGTTTATAACAATGCTTTGCACACTTTAGAATGCTACATTTTTATAATTATTTTGTTAATATTTTGTTGTAGTCTGGTTAGAGGATATAGCATGAGCTATATCCAGTTATATCAATAACCTCTGTCTGATCATGAACAAGTCACTTTGTGCCTCTGGACTTCAGTTCTCTCATCTGTAAAATGAGACCGGGTGCTCTTAAAAAAAGGGGGGTGGAGTTAGACTGGATCCCAACTGTATATTTTAGACAACTTCTAGTTTTAAATTCTATGATTCTATCCTTTGAATCCGTGTGAATTTAAATAATCTAGTGTCCAAATTTGGCTTTCCCAACTAGTTTTTCAGTAATCTGGAGAAATTCCTAGTTGGCAAAAAATGAATTTAAAAGGTCAAGTTTTGATAATTATACAGCTCCCCTCCTCCAGTCTCCCTCAGAATCTATTTATATTTAAATATAATACAATCAGAAACATTACCATGAAAATCAGGGAACTGAAAATGATGGATAGATTTCCAAGCAAAATTATCTTCTATTAGCATAAATGCTTCATATTCTTTAGTGATTCATCTTAGCGTCAACCCTGAAAAGTCCTTGCCATCCTCCCTGATCTCAGCCTTTCTGAGCTTTCCAGTATTAGTCCAAAGACCTGGTGATGGGAACCTGACCTGTTGACTCAAAACAATAATTTGCCCAGCTTTTCACCCTTGAAGTTGCTGAATCATTAAAGCTTGATACATAAAGGGATTTGTGAAATCCAACTCGTCACTGTCTTCTGAAAGAGCCACACCCACACCACCAGGAGGGATCACTTTATATTTCCTCTTTAAAATGATTATATTCAGTTGGCTTTCTTTACAGATTGTAACTAGTAAGCTTAGATTTTTGTTACTTGAAGTCCCTATCACTGAATATTTGATCTTATGAATAATAATTGCTGAGGGATTGTAGTAATTGGGGTTTTTTAATCTGAGGAAAGGACTGGGTGGAGGAGAGATGTGGTCATGACAGAGATGTTCAAGTATTTGACAGGTGTGTGGAAGGGAGTTTAGACTTGTTTGCCTGATCACAATGGCCTGAACCAAGAACAATGTATAAAAAAAGATGTAGAGAGCAAGAGCTGGGCTTGATGCAAAGAAAATCTTCCCAACAATCAGAGACATTGGAAAATGGTTGGATGACCAGTTGTAGTTGAGGAAGGGAACAAGTCTGGTTTGGACTTGTGCCTTTGAGGTTCCTTACTCTTCGGACAGGTTCTGATTGCACAGTTATTGGTGCAAATCAATCAGGGGATGTTCCTGAGATAGATAACTGTTAGGAATGAAATTCTGGAAGAGGCTAGTTGGAGAGAGATCTTTTGAGAGGTAAAGTGCATTGACTAAGTTTCATCTAGACCAGCACCTTCAAATGATCATAGAATGGTAAAAGGGAAAAGAACATTAGAGATGATTTCATCTAGACTCCTAATTTTCTAAATGAGGAAACAACAGCCCAGCAAAGTGAAGTAATATGCCCAAGGTGACACAGCTACTAAATGGTAGAGTTGAGACTAAAGTCCAAGGTGCTTGACTTTCACAAGAATGAATTTTCTACTGTTGACCACACTCAAGATGTTGTATATCTTTTCTCTGTGGGTTGTTTGTTGACTATTCTCTTATCTACCTCAGAGGAAAAGGCAGAGGTTGAGAGCAAAGAATTTAGAAGGGTAAATGGCAACCTTTGCTTTCAAAAGTGGTACATTGAGAGTTAAAAAAAAATCTTCATAAGAGGAATTTTTAAAAAGGTTGTGGGGTCTTTGACTTCTGGTGCACTTAGCTGGATTCACTCTCCAAGAAGATTTGGAACATAAATTCAAAGATTCAGAGTCAGTACTACTCAATCCTGAAGGAAAATAAGAGTTACATTAAATCATCATGAATATAAATAAAATATGGATGACTTAGAAATCTAATTGTATTTCTTTAAGACTTCTCCCAAATTATGTATCATATTTAAAAACTGTTTAACATCACTGTTAAGCTTAGATATTGTCTTTTCTTTAAAAAAGATTTTTGTTGATATTCTTTTGTTTTTATATAGCCCACATTCTCCTCTTCTCCTGTATACCTCTTCTCCATCCAGAGAATCCATCCCTATCTTATAAAAAAGTAGAATTGATATTTTCGTAATTAAAAACTTTTATTTTATTTTAAAAACTTATTTGAGTGGAAAAGGTATACTTCTTGGGACATAGTGTACTCCTTCTCACCTAGAAGTATTTCAAATGATAGTCGCTTGATGTTACAGGAAACATTCTTGTGCAGTGACATGACTCTAGATGGTCTCTGAAGTCCCTTCCAACCCTAACAGTCTGTGATTCTCTCTGTTAAATATACTAATGAGAGGATCTGGGGTATGTGTCCAAAGTTGAATTACTCCTCCCATTTATTCTCGGCTTAGATTCATCAAAGATATAGTATCTAGGAGGAAATAATTAACTTTCTGAGTGTTGGCTTTTATGGTGGTCTCAAAGAACCTAGTTGGGGAGGTCTTTCCCCTACCTCCCTCCACCCGTTTAGCAGGCTCTCTTTGCTCTAATAGATGCTTCATTTCCCTTCCTAGAACTAATTCCCTTTTCTGAAATTTGCCATATCTGAAACCTACCATGATAGAAACACCCATCACCCATGGAGCCTTGCTAATCAGCTCCTCCTGGCTTGCAATATCAGAAGCCAAACAGACTCCTTCCCCATACAAACCCTTACCCTTGTTGTTGCTTCAGAAAGCAACCACAGGCTGTCTAGTATGTATCCTAGTGCATGAAAGAGCTGTAAAATGAACTAGCAATTTGTGGCTTTAGTGTCAGGCCAGAGTGGGGATTGATTTGAACCTCCAGTATGGGAGTTTGGTATGCTCTTTGGGTGTAGAGAAGATCCCAATAGCTGAATAGTGGAATAGTGGAACAGCTTCACTGCAGGTCCATTGCTGAACCCCTTTCCTCTTCCCACCATGACCTGAGGATCATTAGACCCAAGACCCGGACCTTGTGTACTCTGGACAGCTCTAGATTATGGTTATATCTTTGTCTTTCTTATGATCGTGTTATGGACCTGGATGGTGGATCTGGCCCCCACAGGTGTTGGTGGTTTACTTGAGTCGTTGGTGGTGATCTTGGTAACCTTGCCCCTCTTCCTTTTGCATTTAGATGACTTCAGTTAATCTATACAACCTTCCTTAAAAGGAGCTAAATACTGGGTCTATTGTTTGTAATTTTTGGGAAGAGTCATTTAAAACCCAGTAAAAGACTAATGCAACTTTGTAAACTCTAGATTACAAATTGTTTAAGAAGGTAATCTATTATTTTATTATTGTTTATAAATTATTAATATAATTATATATCTTATATAATTAATATAAATATACATTATTATTAAATACAATTATTTGAAGACAAATTTATTACCAATTGATACAATAATTTTGGAAAGCAATCTGGAACTATGCAAATAGAACGGTTAAAATATCTATTCCCTTGGATGCAGAGATTCTATTACTAAGCTTATAACCCAAGGAGGCTATTGATGAAAAGAAAAGCTCCACATACACCAAAATATCTATAGCAGCACTTTTTTATAGTAGCAAAGAAATGGAAACCAAGCAGATGCCCATCAATAGAGGAATGGCTTAACAAAACATGGCAAACAAATATAATAAAATATTACTAAGCTGGAAGAAATGCTGAATAAATGAATACTAGGTGCAAAGCACCATGCTAAGTTCTGGGAATCCAAATAAAAATGTAAGACAGCCCCTGGTGTCAAGGACCTCACATTCTAATGGAAGTAACAACACACATAGAAGCTTTCAGGTGCAAGTCAGATGCTAAAGTCCCATGGGCCTTAGGGTGCAATGGCAAAGCAGATGTTAATCCTTCATGTTTTCCATTTCCACTGATAAACTCATGTCAGTTCAGATGCTGAATCATTCAGCTCTGGGCTGGAAACATTTATATTCCAAGGGCTCTTAGATTCAAGGCTCTGGGCTGTTTCTATTAGGGTCCGAGGGGAGATGGTGGTCAAAGTGATGGTAGTTTGATTGGCCTGACACATACTTTCATCTTTATATCCCTCATGGTGCCTCTCTGCTCTAGTTAGGCTTGCTTGATTTCCCTCTGGGTGGCTATCTGTTCACAGTTAGTTGAGATGGTTAGACTCTTGTCTATGGGAGTTTCTTCCATGGGCAATGTCTAGGAGAGGTAGCACCAAGAAGCTGTCTGAGAGGTCTGCAACCCCTCCAAGACTCCCACATTTGACTGTTGGTAGTAGTTGGACACAAGCTGTTGCTGGTGGTGATGAGGAAGGTGGGCAGGCCATTCTCCACAATGATTCCTCTCCTCAATGATGGCGCAGGTGTTGAGCTATCTAATAGCCTAGAGTAGAGGTGCCAAACTCAAAGACCACAAAACTTTTAGTGTGCTGGAACCAGAATATAATGTAATTGAGAAATATATAACAAAATTAATATACAACATACAATGTTAATTTTTTATTTTCTAATCAATATGGTCCCACAAGGATCTGTTTCTATCTGAGTTTTATACCATTGGCCTAGATGACATGGCTATTCTGGAGACTCTTGGATTCAGAGTCTTAGGATGTTTCCACCAGGATCCCAGGGTAGACGTAGCCAAGGTAGTGGGTGGTGATTTGACTTTGCCAGGGTTCCACACTGGCTGCCTCCCTCAGAGTGCCCTGTTGCTTCAACTAGGCTGGTTTTCCTTCCATGTGGAAGGCAGTTGGTGAAGATAGCTGGCCCTATACAGAATAAAGAGGAACATAAAAAGACTTGCAGAAACTGATGCAAAATGAATTACATAGAGCCAAAAACAATAGATGCAGTGGCTCTGCAGGAGAGATGGGCTTGGGTTTTGGTCTTTGTTTTTCCTTTCTAGTTTTAAATGCAGAAAGTTATTGGACCTGGGAATTCCAGCTGGGCCTCCCTGAAAGCCCAAGAATCCAGCAGGATGTTCTACCGAGAAGCCAGTGTCCCAGAATGAAAGCCCACAGTATGGTTTTGGACTTGGAACTTGGTGTTACTTATGCTATCTAGGAAATAGGCTAGACTAGGAACCTTATCTCCTCCTTCTCAGACCAAAAGGGTATAGGGGGAATTCCAGAAGAAGGGGGAAATGTTTATATGTTTATTCTTGCCATGATCCAGTAAAATTGTCTTCCATGCTGTTCCTAGAATAAGACATATCCTGATTCCATGAATTTTCATCGAATGTCCCTAATACATGAAAGCTTCTCCCTCCTCATCTCCACTTTCTGATTTTCCTGTCCTTTAAAATCCCAGATAAAATCCTTCCTATTGCAAGGATCTTTTCTCTAATGTCTTAAAGGGCATGTTGGTGCCTTCACTTTGATCTCATCTCCAATTAATCCTGTCTGTATCTTGCTTGTGTGTAGTTATTTCATGTTTTGCCCTCTGTCGGACTGTGAACATCTTAAAGGTGGGGACTGTTTTCTCCTTTCTTTGAATCCCCAACGCTTAGAATAGGGCCTGCCACATAGGTCAATAAATACTTGGTGACTTGATGCACTGATTCCTTCTTCTGCCCTTAGAGTCCAAGCAAAAGAAGTCTACGTGACAAATAATTCTTCAGAACCTTGAAAGAAACAGTCATATTCACACCAAATCTCTTGACTAAATATCCTTTAACTAATACTCAGCAGTGGAAAAACTTTGGATGTACAGTTAGATGAGATAAGGGTTTCTATCCTACATTTGGCATTCGCTGGCTCAATAATCATGGGCATGTTTCTGAACTTCTTCATTTGTCCTCCTTTGAACACGTTTTAGCTTATCAACTTCCTTCCTTAAATCTGATGTCCAGAATTAAACACAATACTGCGGATGTAGTCTGACTACAGCAGGGTCCAGTAGACCCACTTCTGCCTCATTAAAAAACACCATGCATCTGTATTTGTGTCCAAAGATCTCATTGGCTTCTTTTTTTTGGACTGCCACAAAGCATTGCTGATTCACGTTGAGCTTGCAATTTACTAACACCCCAAGTGTCTTTTCCTCTTGAATTATTGTCTAGATACAGCTCCCACACCCTGTACTTATGTGGTTGATTTAAAAAAAAACAAACCGCAAACAAAAACTCAGTGTAAGATTTTATTCCTATCACTATTAAACTCCTTTTGTCAGATTAAGCACAT
This sequence comes from Bettongia penicillata ogilbyi, assembly GCA_023548195.1. Taxonomy (NCBI): domain Eukaryota; kingdom Metazoa; phylum Chordata; class Mammalia; order Diprotodontia; family Potoroidae; genus Bettongia; species Bettongia penicillata. The sequence goes on along the minus strand of JAJHZJ010000381.1, from coordinate 2,887,577 downwards.
TGTTCTAGCTTGTCCAAAGCATTTTACATCATGATTCCATTATAGTCAGTATTAACTATTCTTCTTAATTTAGTGTCATCCACAAATTTGATAAGTGTATTGCTTGTGTTTTTACTAAGTCAATGGTAACAGCATTTAACAAAATAGGGCTGAAAACAAAACCCTGGGGGCCCCTGAAGTAGAGACCTATCTTCGAACTGCCTTGTATTTCTGAATGATTACTCTTTGAATCCAGTCATTGAATTACTCCTTATACTACCTAGCACCTACACCATGGTGTTGTGAGATACTTTGACAAAAGCCTTGCTGAAATCTAGGTACAGTATATCCAAGCTTTAGATTCTAAGGCATCTCTTTGATCTATCAGTTTAGAAAGCTTATTTAAAAAAAAAAGGAAGTAAGCTTAATCTGAAATATCGTATTTAGATTTATAGAGTTTTGGGAACTGGAAGGAATATTAGAGGTCATTTAGTACAATGTCACATTCTACAGAAAACAGAAAATTCTATGAGAAAATTACAGGAAAAATAATGAGAATTCTATGAGAAAACTGAAGTGCAGAAATGAATCACCAAGAGTTTACCTTTAGAAAATACTTTTCCTTTAGAAAGTCACTTTTCCAACTTTTGAAATTTCAGAAGTAACACTGAGTAAAGCACATCTTAGATATTTTAAGTTTTCATTATAAAAGAGGAAGAAATGTCAGGTAGTAAAAATCAGAGAGACATTTGTAGTCACTAAGATAAATAACTGTATTTTGATTGAAAGACAAATGTCACAAAGATTCAGCTGGATAAAAAATAGAAATATTGGATCATTCACTATCTTTTCTATTCTCAGTAAGGTGAGATTCTGGAAAAGTAGTTAATATATTTATTAAATCAGAAGACATGACTTCAAATCTTTGATTTGCTCTCTACTATGAGCAATTGGAGCAACTAGATGGTACAGTGGATAGAGCACTGGCCCTGGGGTCAGGAGCTGAGTTCAAATCCAGCCTCAGATATTTACTAGTAGTGTGGCCTTGGGCAAGTCACTTAATCTTGATTGCCTTTAAAAAAAAGAACAATCTGTGCAATCTTAGTCAATTAATACTGGAAAACATGTCAAAGTTTCAATCAGCTAGCACATATTGCCAGGAACTGTGCTAGAGGCCAGGGATACAAAGACAAAAATAAAGTAGCCCTTGCTCTCAATGAGTTTCCATTCTATTGGAGGAGACAATATATACATATTATAACACAAATATAAGTTAATTTTAGAGGAGAAGGGATCAGGAAAGATTTTATTTAGAAGGAAATATTGAGCTGAGTTTTTTGAAGGAAACAAGGGACTCTAAAAGGTCAAAGTGGAGAGGGAGTGATGGAACACTAGTACAAAGGCAAGAAGAAGGAAGATGGAGCACATTGTGGGAGGAGTGATAGTGCTCAGGTATGATTAGCCTGAAATGGTCAATTAAAGGAATATTCAGTGGTCTCCATGGAAATGTGGAATGAATAAAGGGAAATAACATTTCATGCAATATATTTTTATATTATGATTGAAAAGATAGGTTGCAGTCAGATTTCTGCAGGTTTTATGTTTCAGACTGAGGAATTTATATTTTATTCTAAACACAATAAAAGTCCAATGAAGGTTTTTGAGAATGAAAAGTAATGATCAGATCTATGCATTAGGAAAACTGTTTTAGTGATTGTATGGAGAACAGGATGACTAGGGGAGATACTAGCTGGGAGATCAATTATCTATGTAAATTTTATACTTTCCACCAGTAGAATGTAAATTTCTTTAGATTTTTGGAAAGTATTATTATATCCTTAGGGTCTAGGGAAATGGCTTACTCATAGTAGCTGCTTAATAAATATTGGTAGAACAAATGACTGAGTGAATGAATGAATGATCCAGGTGAGAGGTGATGATCTGAATTATAATACTGGTCATGTGAGTAGGGAGAAGAAATGGAAATTGATTGGATCTAGGAGAAGGTAGAGGCAAAAGTTGAAGATAATTGTGAAGTTTCAACCTGGTGACTGGGAGGATCTTGGAGTTCTCAACAAAATAAAGAATTTTAGAGGGCAGACAGCTTTGGGCATTTATTTTAGGACATGATGGGACAGTTAAGTGGAGATTCCAGCATGCAGTGGTAGATGTGGAATGGGAGTTCAGGACTGGATACAGGACTGGATATATAGATTTTGGAGTCATTAGCGTTAAGGTGCTTATTGAACCTGTAAGAGCTAAGAACAGAAGAGGGCCCAGAACAGAGTCTTGAGAGCCACCCATCCTAAGAAAGAGGGGGATAGATAATGGCTCAGCAAAAGAGCCTAAGAGTGAACACTAGACAGATGGGAAAGAGCCAGCACAGCAATATCACAGAAGACAAGAGAGAAGATCATGTCCAGGGGGAAGGGGTGGTCAGAAGGGTCAAATGCTGCAGAGAGGTCAAGCAGGATGAAGACTGGGAAAAGGTCATTGGGTTTTAGCATTAAGAGATAATTGTTAGGTAAACTTGGAGAGTGTATTTCCAGTTGAGTGTTTGGGTCAGAAGTCAGATTATAAGAGGCTGAGAAGTGAGTGGGAAGTGAGGAGCAGAAATGATAATCCTTGACTACAGAGGGTGTCTGCCATTCTGAGTACACTGAATGCTCAAATTCTAGGAAGTGGTTACTATGACAAAAAGACATTTCCATGAGTTTGTGATAAGCAGTTAAGTGGAAGTTAACTACAGAGATCAACATGTAGGAGGAGAAAAATAAGACCCCATTGGGTATTTCCAATAATAGAGTCATTGTTTCCCTAGTTCACTAAAACCTGGTTAAACTCACCAGGATCTGGAGGAGTATATTAATAATGGTAATAGAAGCAATGATAACATGAGAGTGCTTTATTCATAACCGTGTCAGATATATAGTGTATTTTACAGTCAGTCTGTCAGTCAGCTAGTATTTAATAAGGGCTTGCTCTGTACCAGGTGTGTAGCTAGGTGCCACAATGGACAGAGTGCCAGGACTGAAGTCAGGAAGACTCATTCCTGAGTTCAAATCTGGCCTCAGATATTTACTAGCTGTGTGATCCTGGGCAAGTCACTTAACCCTGTTTTCTGTAAAATGAAGTTGGAGAAGGAAACGGCAAGCCATTCTAGTATCTTTGCCAAGAAAGTCCCAAGACACAAAGAGTCAGACATGACTGAGAAGGACCGAACAACCACAGTTGTACCAGGCATTGCGTTAGGTGGTAGATAAGGAAACTGAAGCTCATGAGCATCTGTGATGGGATTTCACTTCAGATCTCCTAATTCTAGGTCCAGAATGCTTTGTCATTCGGACCTTTCAAGCATCCACCATTCACTTAGATGCCTATTAAAAGTCAAAGTCAGTGGAGTTGACCAAGAAATAATAGAATTTTAGGGTTGGAAGCGACTTTAAGGAGCTTCAGTTCAGCTTACCTTTTTATTTCCCAACTTAGGAAAATGAGGCCCAGAAAAGGTGAAATGACAGGATCATTGATCTCTTGTATAGTTCTACTCTGAGAGAAATAGAATCGGCTGGTCTGAGAAGATAGTGTCAGGTTGGCAGCTGTTGTGCCTCTGACGCTCATTTTGACCAGTGCCCTTTTGGGGGTTGTTTATATGTCTGATCCCCCAAGAGCTTGCTAATGTAGACATAGATACATGGCTTGATCAAGGAAACACACACTTAATTTATCACTCTCACTCCTCCCCTCTCCCTACAATGCCTCTTCTGAGAACCATAGCAGTAGCGAACAAAAAAAGGAGACAGCAGGAAAGACATCTGATTATCTTAGACTACCGCAGTTATGCTGATTCCATTTATCAAAGCTCCTTCCACACGCCTTTCATTTCTTCGTAATTACTCCAGAGTGCAGAATTATGAGGCCAGCCTGAGAAACACCAGTGAGGTGTCTCCTCCTCCCTTTAACTATATCTGCTCACCTGGTAAAGAAACACAGGTGTACTTGGTGGAACAATGGCTGTGGTTGTGTCTGCCCCATTGGGTTGATTGTGTTGATCATTATGCTAAGTTAATATCAGTTGGTAGAAAAGGTATAATTAGAACCCAGGTCCCTTGACTCCAAGGGTGCTTTTTTTTAATACTATATCATGCTGTTGCCTTAATGGCAGTTAAATTAAAGGATAATAGTCCCGCTAAATGTGTAGTGATCATGGTAGAATCCTAAGGTTTTTGGTGGCAAAGCAATAGAGCATTAGGTATGGAGTGATCAGAGTGTAGTACCTGGGGGCATCTCTCTCCCTGACTTACACGTGCATTTCTCTCCCTCCACTCTTCTGTCCAGAGAAGGCATCCCAGGTTCAAGATATTTTTCAGGTCTATATCTGCTGAGAAGTGTTAGTTCATGAGCTCCTACCTGTAAGTTTTCTTTTACTCAACAGTCAAAGCACATCATTAGTTCAAAGTAATAACATTTAATGAAATAGCATAGTAAGAAAAGATGTATAATATTTCCTCCATTAAGTCCCTCACACCCCCTTTAAAATCTACATACTACCAGTGGAAGATTAGACACATATCTGGCATGTGTGCCTGAGCATACACATAGGAATGTCTGTGGCTAGATCACATGGGTGGTCAGGGCATAGGAGCCGAGGGCAATTCATATCTCTGTTGCTATAGGGCTGCTGTAACATTAATTACATCCTCAAGCCATTCTTGCTGGACCCACTCTCACATGGTGTACAGATTTTTCAGTCCTATGAGGGTATAACAAGGAGTCTTTGCTAGGCATTACTTGGTACCAGTCTCGCCTGCCTCCATTGGTCTTGTGAATGCTGAATTTCTCTCTTCGGGGGTTCATTTCTTCAGGAGACGTCCTGAATAGCTTATCTTCTCTCCATTAGGATATAACAGCTAGAAAGCATCTCCTGTTATGGGCAGGCCAGTAGCATTTTATACCCAGCTAAGGGCCAAAGTCAGTCAGTGTTCCCATTTTAAGACTGAGTCGATTTTTAAAAATTCAGCTTTCTCTTGATAGGGTCTGGCATCATGTCTCAAGTCTTTTATCTGATTTTTTTTTATTTTATTTATTTTAAATTTTCAGCATTCGTTTCTACAAAATTTTGAGTTCCAAATTTTCTTCCCATCACTCCCCTCCCCCCACCCCAAAATTCCTTGAATTCTGATTACCCCTTCCATCATTCTGCCCTCCCTTCTAACACCCCTCCCTTCCATTATCCCCACCTTCTCTCTTGTCCTGTAGGGCAAGATATATTTCTATACCCCATTACCTGTATTTCTTATTTCCCAGTTGTACACAAAAACAATTCTGAATATTTGTTCCTAAAACTTTGAGTTCCAACTTCTTTTCCTTCCTCCCTCCCCACACATCCACACTAAAAGGGCAAGCAATTCAATATAGGCTATATATGTGTAATTTTTCAAATGACTTCCATAACAGTCATGCCGTGTATGACTAACTATATTTCCCTCCCTCCTATCCTGCCCCCATTTCTTCTATTCTCTTTTGACCTTGTCCCTCCCCAAGAGTGTTTACTTCTATTTGCTCCCTCCTCCCATTTTCCCTCCCTTCCAACATCCCCCCTCACCCTGCTTAACCCCTTCTCTCCTACTTTCCTGTAGTGTAAGATAGGTTTTCATATCAAATTGAGTGTGCGTGTTTTTCCTTCCTTGAGGCAAATGAGATGAGAGTAAGCTTCACTGTTTCCCTCTCCCCTCTCCACTTTTTCCCTCTGTTGAAAAAGTTTTTTCTTGCCTCTTTTATGAGAGATAATTTGTCCCATTCCATTTCTCCCTTTCTCCTCCCAATATATACCTCTCTCATCCCTTAATTTTATTTTTTTAGGTATGATCCCTTCCTATTCAACTCACCTTATGCTCTCTGTCTCTCTTTCTGTCTGTCTCTCTCTTTATATATATATACATATGTATGTATGTATGTGTGGGTGTGTATGTGTGTGTCTATAATCCCTCCAACTACCCAGATGCTGGGAAAAGTTTCAAGAGTTACAAATATTATCTTTCCATGTAGGAATGTAAACAGTTCAACTTTAGTAAGTCCCTTATGATTTCTCTTTCCTTTTTATTTTTTCATGCTTCTCTTGATTCTTGTGTTTGAAGGTCATATTTTCTTTTCAGCTCTGGTCTTTTCATCAAGAATGCTTGAAAGTCCTCTGTTTCATTGAATGACCATTTTTCCCCCTGAAGTATTAAACTCAGTTTTGCTGGGTAGGTGATTCTTGGTTTGAGTCCTAGTTCCTTTGACTTCTGAAATATCATATTCCAAGCCCTTTGATCCCTTAATGTAGAAGCTGCTAGATCTTGTGTTATCCTGATTGTACTTCCACAATACTGGAATTGTTTCTTTCTAGCTGCTTGCAATATTTTCTCCTTGACCTGGGAAACTGTGGAATTTGGCTACAATAATCCTAGGAGTTTCTCTTTTTGGATCTCTTTCAGCAGGTGATTGGTGGATTCTTTGAATACTACTTTTGCTTTCTGGTTCTAGAATATCAGGGCAGTTTTCCTTGATAGTTTCATGAAAGATGATGTCTAGGCTCTGTTTTTGATCATGGCTTTCAAGTAGTCCCATAATTTTTAAATTGTCTCTCCTAGATCTATTTTCCAGGTCAGCTGTTTTTCCAATGAGATATTTCACATTATCTTCCATTTTTTCGTTCTTTTGGTTTTGTTTTATAACTTCTTGGTTTCTCATAAAGTCATTAGCTTCCATCTATTCCATTTTAATTTTTAAAAAACTGTTTTCTTCAGTGAGCTTTTGAACCTCCTTTTCCATTTGGCAATTCTGCTTTTTAGAGCATTCTTCTCCTCATTGGCTTTTTGGACCTCTTTTGCCAATTGAGTTAGCCTATTTTTAAAGGGGTTCTTTTCTTTAGTATTTTTTTGGGTCTCCTTTAGTAAGCTGTGGACTTGCTTTTCATGATTTTCTTGCATTGCTCTTATTTCTCTTCCCAATTTTTCCTCTACTTCTCTTATTTGATTTTCAAAATTCTTTTTGAGCTCTTCCATGGCCTGGGACCATTACATATTTATTTTGGAGGTTTTTGATGCAGAAGCCTTGACTTTTATGTCTTAACCTGATAGTAAGCATTGTTCTTCCTAATCTTAAGGATGGGAGAAAATACCTATTCACCAAGAAAGTAACCTTCTATAGTCTTATTTTTTTTTCACTTTTTTGGGCATTTTCTCAACCAGTTACTTGACTTTTGGGTCCTTTTTCAAGAGTACAGTATATTCTGGGGACCTGTAAGTTCTCAGTTCCTCCAAGGTGGCACAATCAAGAGAGAGGAGTTTATTCCTCAACAGTGTCCAGCTCTGCTAGGCCAGCACTCCTCAGGACTGTGCTCAGGGCTGAGATTCACATCAGCTGCTCAGTTCTCCCAAGGGGATTTAAGCTGAGGGCTCCAACAATGGAAGCTGGCTGCTGCCTGCTGTGGCCACTGCCAGGCAGCCTGCTACTGCTGCCACTGCTGGTGCCTGGGGCCAGGGCTAGGTTAGGATCCTGCTTCCTTGTCACCAAGGTGAAAAAGCCCTTTCCCTGACCTCTGAAGCTGCCTTTGCTGCCTGTGGGTAGAAGGATCTGAGAACCACTGCAGTTGCCAGCCGAGGCCTGCTCCAGTCCTGGTCCTCCCAGTGCTGCATGGCCAAGGCTAGGCTACACTCTACTCCATGCCTGGTGTGATTCCTATCTGCCTTCCAGTCTGTCTTGGAATGGAAATCTCTTTCACTCTGTCATTTTGTGGCTTCTGCTGCTCTAGAATTTGTTGAAAGTCTCTCTTTACAGGTATTTTATGGTCTGTGAGGGAAGAGCTAGAGTGTGTGTGCCTTTCTACTCTGCCATCTTGGCTCCATCCCCCTCTTTATCTGATTTAAAGTTATGAAGTCTTAGATGCTCCCATGTAACTCCCTTCTGCAGATCCTGTGCATTGAGCTCTTTGCTGGGTCCCTTCCAAAGAAACTCCAAATAGCTGATGAGTTGTAGTCTTCACAGTTTTTCTCAACCTCTAACCTATTTTGTTCCCTTTTGTAAGTAAAAGAGAAGGGAGAAAAAGAAACAAATTAATTCATCTCCCTACTTCTGTCCCCTGTAGAATTACTTAGATGTATCCTGCCTTAATCCCTTAGTCTAAATTCTTGCTTTTATTATATTTTATCTTCATCATACCAGTGTAGTCAGCTTTAACCTCCCAAGGCTTTGAACCACCTCAGAGCAGGATTAGATCAAGAGAGACCTTATTATCTTGTTCCTTAGATGAGAAAAATGAGGTTCCTAGAGTCAAAATGACTTATCCAAGTTCACTCAAATAATAACTTGTAGAGATGAGATTTCAGCTTAGGTCCTCTATTGTCTTATAATCTCCCGTTCCTCAAAGCCTATTTCTTTTATCCTACAACATACCTAATGTGAAAGATCATCTATCAATTCCTGAATTTTACAAATGACCAACCAATCATTAAAAAGGACTTAACAAGTGCCTTTTAGGCACTTAACTAGGGGCTGTCAGGTGACTAAATGGATAAGTGCTGGACCTGAAGTTAGAAGACCCAAGTTCAAATCCAGTCTCAGACACTAGCTTTCTGACCCTGGTCAAGTTACTTAACCTGTGTTTGCTTCTTTAAAATGCAGATAATAATAATACCTATCTCCCAGGGTTATTGTTGTAAAGAACTTGGTATGGTTTCTGGAACACAGGAAGTACTATATAAGTACTGGTACATAAGTAAGTACTATCTATATTTTGCATAGTACATAGTAAGTGACATATAAATTTTAGCTGTTGATAATAATAATTATTACTATTAATATATACTGGACACTATAATAGGTACTAAGAATACAAAGAAAATAACAAAACGTCTGTATGTACCTTCCAGAAACTTATATTTGATCAGGGAAAACTAAAGAGGCCCAAAGATGTAATATGATTTATCTGATGTTATATAGTAAATCAGTGGCAGAGATGGGATTGATTAGTTTTCTGATTCCCTGACCAACCCATTTTCCATGATAACAAATAGTTTCGAAAGAGAGAAGAGAAAATATTAGGAAAGGTGAAAGAATAGACCAATAAACAGATAGAAAAGCACAGACAGACAATGGAAACTGGGGCTAGAGTATTCCTTTCCTGAGGAAGAAGAAATCATCTAGTCTGAGGTTTGTGCTGATCTAAGTGAGGAAAAGGGTAAACAAGTAGACATACTAATTCTTTCTAGAAGTCAGAATGGAATCTCTGTTACAATTGGAGATGATGACCTTTGGAGGTAGCAAAAATGTAGAAAATAACTATTTAAATAAAAGCCTCTTGAAGATGTATATTCAAGATGTGTCTTTAAAACTCAATAGTGTTCCAGCAAGAAAATCTGCTGATGGGACTTAATGTACCTTTGAAATCACTGTCAATGATATTTGGAAGATCTTGGTGAACAGGAAAGTTGTACCACAGGACTGAAAAAGAGCAAATGTACAGAGTTTTAAAAAATGGAAGAGAGCAGAATCTGCAAACTTTAAGCCAGTGAGTTTGACTTTAATTCCTAGGAAACTTCTAAAATGTATTCAAAACATGGTTAGTTGGTTAGTCAATATATAGAAAAGAAGCAGTGATCACAAAGAGCCATCATGGTTTCATAAGGAACAGATCAGACCAGAATAACCTTATATATGATGACATATTCACAGAAGTGTTAGACCAGTGGGATGCTCTAAATTCAGTTTACTTAGATTCACCAAAGCATTTGACAAGGTCTTCCATATTATCATGGAAAAGATGGAGAAATGTGGGATGGATGAGAATATAATTAGATGGATTCAGAATGGTTTGAATGATTGACTCAAAAAAGTCATTATTAATGGTTAGATGCCAACTTGGAAGGAGGTCTTTGGTGGAGTAACCAATAGATATGTTCATGGCCCCATGTTGTTTAATATTTTCATCAGAAACTTTCCTAAAGGGAGGGATGGCGTCCCTATCAAGTTTGTAGATTACATAACGCTAGCAGGGATAGTATCTGAGACAGATCTAAGACAAGACAGACAGGATTCAAGGAGAAAATGACATTGGGAGGGTAGGACATTGGGAGGAATCTAATAAGATGAAATTGCATAAAATACACACATAAATACTGAAATTTGGATTAATAGAAAGTAAATATTGAAAGTACAAGATGGGTAAGGCATGGAATTCAACATGAAAAAGGGCGGGGGAGTCTTACAGTCCACTGCAAGTTCGATATGTGCTACATTAGGAATCAGGAGGTGATAGCTCTCTTATCTGGTATATTGTGCTGATTTCTAAGTACCACACATTGCAAAACGTCTTGATAAGGTGAATATTTTTGAGAGAAAGGCCACCTGGACGATGAAGGGACTGGATTTCATGCCATATGGGAATCAGATGAAAGAAGTGGCAATGTTTTGCCTAGACTAGAGAACAGAAAAAATCAGGAGGAACATGATAGCTGTTTTGAAGTGTATGAAGGATTTTTATATGGGAGACAGGTCAGGCTTGTTCTCTTTGACTTCAGAAGGAGAACTAGCAATGGGGGCAATAGGTGGAAGTTTCAAAGAGTTAGTTGTAGGCTTACCAAAAGAAAAAGAAAATAACCTTTCTAAAAATGAGCACACCCTAAAGTAGACTGGACTGTCCCAGGAGATTGTGCATTTCTCCTCATTGGATGCTTTCAAACTAAGATAGGAGGAACACTTTTCAGGTTTGTGATAGAAGGGATTTTTTTTTCCATTTGTGGTTGGCCCAGATTTTCTCTGAGTTTCCTTCCAAATCTGAAAGTCTGAGACAGAAATAATTATTCCTCTCTGTACAGAAAGACTTATACCCAAGAGAGAGGAAAGGGCTCTTTTAAACACTATTTCTTCATATAATAATTTAATTCATTATCCATAAAAAATCCACTTACCCCAAAGCTTTTTTTTCTGAAGTCTCCAGATAAAAAGAATTGTTTTTTTTTTACTTAAATAATTACCTTAGTTGTAGGATCAAAGGGGGGTTGATAAATTAAAATTAATTATAGGGTCAAAGTTGGAATGTTACCATAGGGTCAAAGGAGCATAGAGTTAGAGGTCTGAGGGACCTTAGAAGTCATCTGATCCACCTTCCTCATTTTATAGCTAAGGAAACTTAGGTCTAGAGAAGTGAAGGTCTTGCTATGTTTATATTGTAGAAATGACTCATGTTTACATGGTATCTTAAGGTTTATTTTTATTAACACTGAATAATGATAGTTGGGATTTGTTTTAGGGTTTTAGAGTTTTTAAAGTACCTTATCTACATTACTCATTTGCACCCATCAGTTAGATAGCAGTGGATAGAGCACTGAATCTCCAGCCAAGAAGAAAGATCTGAGATTAAATCTGGCCTGAGATGTTTACTAGCTGTGTGTCCTTGGGCAAGTCACTTAACATATGTCTGCCTCATTTTCCTTGGCTATAAAATAGGAATTACAATAACACATCTCCCAGGATTGCTGTGAGGATCAAATGAGATACTCTTTGTAAAGCACTTAGCACATTGCTTGGCACATAGTAGGTACTTAATAAATGTCTTTTTATTTGGTAAAGTTCTGTGCAAACCTTGTAAATTTATGTAAATACACTATGTAAATTCTAGCTATTTTTATTATCCCCATTTTACCAATGAGGAAACTAAGTCTAACACATGTGAAATGACTTACCCAGGATCACTCAGAAAATGTTAGATGTATGGTCCACACTCAGGTCAAACACCCTATATACTAGGCAAAACCTTCTGCAAGCATCAATATACCTATTTTTACAGATGAGAAAACTGAGGTACTTGACATGACTTGCCCATGGTTCCTCACACTACTAAGAGCCAGAACAGGACTAGATGGAAGTATTCAACATGTCTAATTCACTCCCAGGAGGACAATAGCATCGTAGCAAACCAGACCTACCTTATTTTCCAGGTATGTTTGAGTATGATATAATTCCACAAGAAGATGTGAGTATTTGGATAGTCTTAGACCAACAAGGACAAGAATTCCATAATTTCAGGCAGGTAAACAGTTATTTGGGAATGACCAGGGGATGTAGGTAAGCCTACCTCTTTGCTAAACCTATAAACCTTCATGGTGCTATGACTGGCATAAAACTCAAATTGTTGCTACAAGAAAAAAATCTTACTGCCTGAAGTCTTGCCCCCAGCCAGGGTAGTGTTGGTACCTAAGGGGATTGGCCAGGGGACTTCTTAATTGCTGACTCAGAGTATCTTTGGGCAGCCATGTGATATGGGAATTCTCTGCCCCCCCCCCCCCAGCCCCCTGCCCCGCCTCCGCATTAGAATGTATATTCCTTGCTGGAAGGAACTGTTTTATTTACTGTATTTGTGCCTCCAGCTTCTAGCTTAGTGGCTGGTATATAGCTGTTCAGTTGTTCACCATGTCTAACTCTACGTAATCCCTGGACTTTGTCCATGGGACTTTCTTGGCAAAGATGCTGGAATTTCCCTCTCCACTGAGCCTTCATTTTACAGATGAGGAGCTGAGGCATTTAGGGGTTAAGTGACTTGCCCTAGAAAGTGTCTGAGGTCAGATTTGCACGGCATTCTATCCACCGCATCATCCAACTGCCTACATGGTTGTCACATTAATAAATGCTTATTGATAGATTTTTCTTCCTTGCTCCTTCATGAAGGAGTCGACCACCTCTAGTCAGAGGCTTTTTCCTGCCTACCCTAGTCAGTGGATATTTATATTCCAATCTTCCTTTGGCATCCAATGCATTTTCCTGCTCTCCAACTCTTTTTGGCAAGGAGATAGTAATGCGACTAGCTGACATGCCCCTCTGGGAAACCTGAGATGAAGGATTTTCTAATGCTCAGCACTAGAGGGCACTGGTATGTAGTACAGAGCCCAGGACTCAGAGGTAGGACAGCAAAGTACCAGCTGGGGAAAGGGACTTATTCAAGACTTGTTTTCTAGATATTTGAAAAGGCAAACTGTGAAACCTGTACTTGTAGCTGATGGAGATGCTCTCAGAGCAGGAGGCATCTGCTACAGAAAACTTTGTTGTTAATCAGAAGTTTAGAGCCTCTTGGATCACTTTCACAGGAATATTTTGGGGACTGTTAATTACCTTAGCTATTTGGGGAACCTTGCAGTCAGTCAGAAACACTTACCTCAAAGGCTCTGTAAGTTTACAGCAGCTATCAGCTCCCACTGCAACAAATCTTAGACACTGTCATTTATCTCGTTATTTTTTAGGGGAATAGAATTTTAGCAATGGAAGAGACCTTCATTTGGCAGATGAGGAAACTGAGGTCCAGTGTGTTAAAGAAACTTGATCAAGGTCCCAAAGCTGGGAAGTGGCAGAGCTGGGATTTCAGCTAAGATTTAAATCCAGATCTCCTAACTTCTAATTCAGCTTAGGTCTATGAAGACTTGCCTAGTTCCCCCACCTCCCGTTATGAGTATTGTCTCCTTCCTTAAATTGCTTTGTATATTTCAAATTCCTCAGATCTCTTCAAGTTGCTTTATTATGTCTGTGTATCTTATATTTGCCCCTTACCCCAGTGGCATCCAAACTCCTTGAGGGAAGGGACTGTTTTGGTTATATTCTGATTGCCTAACTCCTATAGATGATTAATATACGTTTATTGAATTAAGAATAGAAGTGGCCTGACCAAGCCTGTGCTTTATTAGAAAGATCCCTTTGGCAGCTAAGTGGAGGATGGATTGGAGTAGGGAGACACTTGAGGTAGGGAGCTCAATCAGAAGATTATTGCAATAGTGAAGGCATGAGATAATAATGAGTTGTACCAAGAGGGTAGTGCTGTCAGAGGAGAGAAGGGGGCATATGTGAGAGATAATTCATACAACTGATTGGTTATGAAGGTGAGAGAGAGAGAGAGAGAGAGAGAGAGAGACAGAGAGAGAGAGAGACAGAGAGAGAGAGAGAGAGAGAGAGAGAGAGAGAGAGAGAGAGAGAATAAAAGATGACACCTATGTTGCATGCTTGGATAATTTTCACAGTAATGAAGAAGTTGGGAAGAAGAAGGGAGGGTTTTAGGGGAAAGATGATGAGTTCAGTTTCAGACATGTTGAGTTTAAGATGTCCATAGGACATTCAGTACAAGATGTCCAATAAGCACTTGTGAGAAGTGAGACTGGAAATCAGGAAATGAGTTAGAACTGGGTGAATAGATTGAAGAATCACCTGCATAGAGATGATAATTGAATTTACAGGAGCTAATGATGTCAACAAGCAAGATAACAGAAAGAGTAGAGAAGAAGGCCCAGGACAGAGCCATGAGAATACCCATGGTTAGTGGATGTGTCCATAAATAGTCCATAAAGATCCAGAAATGGAGATTGAGAAGGAGCATGTGGACAGGCAGGAGAAGAAAAGCTGCAGAGAAATCATGAGAGATGAATACTGAGAAAAAAGTATTATCAGATTTGGTAACTAAAATGGGTAAATCTGGAGAGAGAAGTTTCAGCTGAATGATGAAGTCAGAAGCTAGACTGAGAAGAAGGAAGAGAGGAAAGGTAGTGGAGACATTGACTATAGGTGGCCTTCTCAAGGAGTTTAGTCATGAAAGGGAGTCGAGATATAAAATGATAAGTAGTGGAGCTAATATGATCAAGTGATGAATAATAAGAATGCGAGATATGGGCATGTTTGTATAGAACTGGGAAGCAGCTAGTCAATAGGGTGAGATTGAAGATTAATGAGAGAGTGGTGCTGATAGTGGGGACAATCTGCTGGAGAAGAAATGATGGAATGGGAACACTGTGCACATAGAAGGCTTTGCCTTGGCAAGGAGAAGGGACATGTTTTCATGCGAGACTGAAGTGAAGGAGAAAGATGGGGAAACCAGTGATAATGTGAGATGTTGAGGAGGAAGAGGAAAAGGAACTCTTGGTGAATGGCCTTTTCCTGGTGAAATATGAGGGTTCATATTTCATGTGAGGTTCTCAGTAGGAAGGGTTGGGGGAGAGATGCCATGGGAGGCTAGAGGAAGGATAAAGATGTTTGCCAAAATTGCTTAGTGAATCAACTAAGGGAGGGTAAAAAGATTGCCTTGCCACAGTAAGGGTCTAGTGAAGATTATCTAACATAAGTTTGTACCAAAGCAAGCATATGGTTTGGACTTGGGTCAGTTCTAAGGAACCTGGCCTCTAAATAGGAGATTAGACTTTTTCTTCTTATACTCTTTGGCTCATTAATTCTACACCCTGGCACTTGGAGACATTTTTACTCTTAGCTCAGCTTCTAGCTTTTATCAAGGATTTCTCCCAAAAGAGAAAGTAAGTAATCAATACACTGTATGAGTCAGATTTGGGGTAGGCGACTTATTCCTACACACAAAATAAATGCTGAACCTAATGCTGCATGCTTGAATAGGATCATATAAAACAGCATTGAGTAACAGCTTAAAACTAGTAACAGCTTAAAGCTAGTCTATTAGAAGGCTGATATTTAAATGTCATTGGAGCATAAGCAATTTATAGGACTTCTAATTAGGCATTTTAGTTTTCATCATAGCCCTTCACTGTCAAAAGAATTCTAAGTATGTGTTTTGTTTACTGCTAAAACTGCCAGGCTTGGTCCAATTGTGTTTGTGGTGGTACTGTCCAAGAGTACTGGGGTAGGTGCTGAGGATTTGTTGCCCAGTGAGATCCAAGACCTCCAGATTTCTTTCTGAACCTGGACATGTCCAACAAAACAGCAAAAAAATTGGGGGAGGAGCCAAGATGGCAGAGTAGAAAGACTCACATTTGCTAGCTCCGAACTCACAACCCATAAATTTCCTGTAAAAAAACTCCCCACAAATTCTGGAACAGTGGAAGCCACACAGCAATGCAGTGGAGGAGATTTCCGTTCCAGAGAGCCCTGAAAAACCAGCCCCAAAGGTCCATCAAGCACCTGACGAGGAGTGGAGCCCCTGCCCTGGCCGTGTGGCCCCAAGAGGAGCAGATCCGAACAGGCTTCAGGGATGGAACCTCCGGCGGCTGTAAGCATCCCTCCACCCACAGGCACTACAGGTCAGTGAGAGAGACTTCTGGGCTGGCCAAGAGGGGAGTGGGGTATCACCATAACTCAGGCCCCCTCAGGAGGCAGCGGCAGAGGCAGCTGCAGCCAAAGGCTCCCCGAGCAGGCAGGACCTCACATCCATTCCTGAAGGTCTCTGCATAAAGCCCCTGAGGGAACTGAGTCTGGGAGGTTGCCTTGCCCCCACCCAAGCACCAGAACTTCAGCTCACATTGAATACCAACCACGCCCGCCACTGAAAGCCCTGAGGCTGGGGAGCAGCATTTGAATCTCAGACCCCAAGCACTAGCTGGCCAGATCTAGGAGGGGGTGGAGAGGAATCTCAGAAGTCAAGTAACTGTCTGGGAAAATGCCCAGAAAAGGGAAAAAAAATAAGACCATAGAAGGTTACTTTCTTGGTGAACAGATGTTTCCACCTTTCCTTTCTGATGAGGAAGAACAATGCTTACCATCAGGGAAAGACATAGAAGTCAAGGCCTCTGTATCCCACACATCCAAAATAGATATCCAATGGGCTCAGGCCATGGAAGAGCTCAAAAAGGATTTTGAAAATCAAGTCAGACAGGTGGAGGAAAAACTGGGAAGAGAAATGAGAGAGATGCAAGAAAAGCATGAAAAATGGGTCAATACCTTGCTAAAGGAGACCCAAAAAAAATGCTGAAGAAAATAACACCTTGAAAAAATAGGCTCACTCAATTGGCAAAAGAGGTTCAAAAAGCCAATGGGGAGAAGAATGCTTTCAAAAGCAGAATTAACCAAATGGAAAAAGAGGTTCAAAAACTCACTGAAGAAAATAGTTCTCTCAAAATTAGAATGGAACAGATGGAGGCTAATGACTTTCTGAGAAACCAAGAAATCACAAAACAAAACGAAAAGAATGAAAAAATGGAAGAGAATGTGAAATATCTCATTGGAAAAACAACTGACCTGGAAAATAGATCCAGGAGAGACAATTTAAAAATTGTTGGACTACCTGAAAGCCATGATCAAAAAAAGAGCCTAGACATCATCTTTCATGAAATTATCAAGGAAAACTGTCCTGATATTCTAGAACCAGAGGGTAAAATAAGTATTGAAGGAATCCATCAATCACCACCTAAAAGAGATCCAAAAAGAGAAACTCCTAGGAACATTGTGGCCAAATTCCAGAATTCCCAGGTCAAGGGGAAAATATTGCAAGCAGCTAGAAAGAAACAATTCCAATATTGTGGAAATACAATCAAGATAACTCAAGATCTAGCAGCTTCTACATTAAGGGATCGAAGGGCGTGGAATAGGATATTCCAGAAGTCAAAGGAACTAGGACTCAAACCAAGAATCACCTACACAGAAAAACTGAGTATAATACTTCAGGGAAAAATACGGTTTTTCAATGAAACAGAGGACTTTCAAGCATTCTTGATGAAAGACCAGAGCTGAAAAGAAAATTTGACTTTCAAACACAAGAATGAGAAGAAGCATGAAAAAGTAAACAGCAAAGAGAAGTCATAAGGGACTTACCAAAGGTGAACTGTTTACATTCCTACATGGAAAGACAATATTTGTAACTCTTAAAACTTTTCAGTATCTGGGTAGTTGGTGGGATTATACAAACACATACACACACACGTACATGTGTGTGCACACACACATACACACATGTACGCACACACAGAGACAGAAAGCACAGAGTGAATTTAATAGGATGGGACCATATCTTAAAAGAAATTAAGGTAAACGATGAGAGAGAAATGTAGTGGGAGGAGAGAGGGTAAAATAGAATGGGGTAAATTACCTCTCATTCAAGAGGCAAGTAGGAGACTTTTTAGTGGAGGGAAAAAGAGGGGAGATGAGAAAAAAACATGTTTACTCTCATCACATTCGACTAAAGGAAGGAATAAAATGCACACTCATTTTGTTATGAAAACCTATCTTGCAATACAGGAAAGTGGGGGAGAAGGAAATAAGCAGGGTGGGGGAGATGATGGAAGGGAGGGCAATGGGAGGAGGGAGCAATTTGAAGTCAACACTCTTGGGGAGGGACAGGATCAAAAGTCAGAATAGAAACAATGGGGGGCAGGAAAGGATGGAGGGAAATATAGTTAGTCTTATACAACACGACTATTATGGAAGTCATTTGCAAAACTACACAGATATGGCCTATATTGAATTGCCTGCCTTCCCAAAGGGAATGGGTGGGGAGGGAGGGATGGGGAGAATTTGGAACTCAAAGTTTTAGGAACAACTGTTGAGTATTGTTCTTGCTACTAGAAAATAAGAAATACAGTTAATGAGGAACAGAAAGTCATCTGGCCCTACAGGATAAAAGAGAAGATGGGGACAAGAAAAGGGAGGGATGATAGAAGAGAGGGAAGATTGGTGATAGGGGAAATTAGAATGCTTGGTGTATTGGGGTGGGGGGAGGGGATAAAAGGGGAGAAAATTTGGAACCCAAAATTTTGTGAAAATGAATGTAAAAAGTTAAATAAATAAATTTGTATTAAAAAAAAAAAACAGCAAAAAAATCAATGGCAAGGATCTCACTGAGTCCTTTGTAGTAACTGCCAATGAGTATGGTTACCATGCTGTTGGGGTCTAGGGGCCCATCCCACTCCCATTACTTACTGGAAATGTTGGAGGTTAAATAATGCCACCTGGAGTATAAAAGCAAGAATTCCTGTCTTTAACTGACATCCCCACCCCTCTGCCCCACCATGCCACAAAGTGGAGGAAGACAGTAGGCCCATTCAAAGTTCTTCATATTGTATTAAAACACCAGGGCCTTTCAGCACTGTGTCACATGACCAATAGCAGTCCCTAAAGTTCCCATAGGATCACCTGGAGCCAGGAATGGTAACTCTGAGTATACATGATGGGATTATCTTTTTTATTTCTAGAAATGACTTCCCCCTTCGCCTTATACTTTGTAAAATATTGAGATTTCTTTAGGGCTTCATTCAAGTGACATTTCCTACATGATGAGACCTACTCTGAGTCACCTTTACTACCTTGAAATAACTACATATATTTTTGTTTTGACTTTCTGAATATTCATGTTTTTCTAGACTTCCATTCCTACCACTCCTCCACTCTCGCAATTGAATATAAACTCCTTAAGAGCAGGGACATTTTGTTTTTATCTTTGTATCTCCAGCACCTAGTTCAGTGCCTGGCACATAGTAGATATTTAATAAATGCTCACTGAATGATTGATTGGTTACATGCTCTGTCAAGTACTAAATGTTTTTTAAGTCAAGTAAAAATGCTTTTAAAACCTTCTTAAGTACATTCTGAACTGGTTGTGCTGAAAATCCCTTCAAAGTGCCCTTAGTGAGCTGAATAGAACTTCATTAAGTATAATGGCCTTCCTATTGTGAAGATACCCTGAGCTTTATCACATTTTCAACACCTCTGTTCAGTGTGTAGGTCTATGTGTCCTGCGATGTATTTTTAGGTCTGGCAGGAGTTTCATTTTGCATGACTATATTTCACCTTCACAGTGCATAATGCAATCTTGTGGATTCAATTCTCACAGATCTAAAAAAAAACCCCAAAACCTATTTTTAAAATAACTCTTACCCTTTTATAAAATATGTTTATAAAGTAGAGTGGTAGCCTCTCTCTTTTGCCTAACTATGAAACCACTGTGTAGTCTCACCAACCTTTAAGTCATACTGTGGACTCAAGAAAGGGCAGAGTTGACGATAGACTCTTGATCAGAAAGTTAGAGGGCAAACTCAAACTGGGTGAATACTAATTGAATTTTCTTGTCAAAGAAGACATTTGAAGACACATGATTCAGGTAAAGCAAAACAAAACAGATAACTATTTCCATGTATTATTTCTCTTGCCTGTGTAGACTTGCTTTTTTATTCACTTGTTTCAGTCATGTGCAGCTCTTCATGATCCCATTTGGAATTTTCTTGGCAGAGGTACTGGAGTGGTTTGTCATTTCCTTCTTCAGCTCAGTTTATAGTTGAGGAACTGAGGCAAAGAGGGCTAAGTGACTTGCTGTGCCGAGGGTTACACAACTAGTGAGTGTCTGAGGCCAGATTTGAACTCAGGAAGATGAGTCTTCTTGACTCCAGGCCTGGCAATCTATCCACTGTGCTTCCTAATTGCCCCTGTATAAACATAGCCTTCATTAACTTAAGCCCTTTAACTCATAAAATATTATATTTTGAGGCCTCAAAAGGAGCTTAGAGGAAACCTAATTTTAGACACTCCCTAAAGCACAAATCTATGCTGCAACAGCCCGACAAGTTATTATGTAGCCTCTGAAGATGGTCTCAGAATTGTCTTGTGGGCATCTCATTCTACTTTTGGAGAGCCCTGATTGTTAGTAAAGTTTCCCTTAGAAATCTATTTCTATGCAACCTCTATCTATTGTTCCTATTTCAGTTCAATAAACATCTATTGAGTACCTACTGTGTGCTGGACAATGTGCTAGTCACTGGGCATACAAAGACAAAAATATAATATTTGATGCTCTCAAGAAACTCAGGTTCTGCTAGAGCCAAGTTCTACCCGCTGTGGTCTAGCAAAAACAGTCAAACTACTCTTTCATGGCCTTACTTTATAGAATTGAGCACAACTTTCAAGTACCCCATAAATCTTCTTTTTATGGGACAAAATCCTCTGTTTTCTAATAAATTTCATGGTTTTCAGTCATTGTTCTGGGTTGTCCCAGTATTGGTCATCCTTCTGTGGATGGATGAATTGTAGTTTATTAATGTCTACTACTAAACTATGACTAAATTTACTATTCAAAGTTCACAATAATCTTACGGAAGTCATCTGATCATGGATAAGCATAATATGACAATAAATCCTCTTGCTCTTTCTTCTGACAATGCTGTTGGAGATCAAATTCACTTTTTTGGCTGCTATGTTACACCGTTGGCTTATCATGCATTTCCACTTAAGGAAAAAAACAAAACACTAGAACTTTTCATATTATGTGGTATTCAGCAAACAGAATTTGTTGACTGGGAATACTTGTTCCATCTTATTCTTGTATAGTTAATTTCTTGAACCTGATGACAAGATATCACTTTTATCCCTATTAAGTTTCATTTACAAATTTTAAACTCTGATTCTTTACGTATACATTAGCCATTCCTCCTAGCTTCTTGTCATCTGAAAATTTGATAATCGTGTAAAAAGTGGTTAAGTACAAAAAAAATTTAGGTAAAACACTAAAGACTTTTCTCAATGTTGACATAAAACTGCCCACATCTATTTGTCTTTTTCACAAGACTGACATGAGAAACATCATCAAACATTATTTAAACCCTAGGCATACTATGTCACCAGTATATTTCAGCATTAATCTAATTACTCTCCTAGAAAAAAAGCATGAGTTTACTTTGGTACAGTTAGTTAAATTAGTATAACCTGCCTTGAATTATTTTCACTTTAGTAACCATGACTTCCCTTTCTACATATTTAAAAACCATCCCCTTAATAATAATAATATATCCTAGAGTATTTCCAGGAAATAAAAATCAAGCTCACTGACCTATTCTTTGAAGTGTTAACTTCTTTCTCTTTTTGGAAACTGGAATATTTTCCTGTTTCTCATTTTAGAGTGTGTCTTTCTCCCCAATTTTTTGGAGATCATTGCAGATTTTTTAAAATTTTGTTCTTTTTCTTAATTTTCAAAGGGACCATGAGGAGTATGTCAAACGATTGGAGCTTACATTTTTTTCTCATTGCTATTCATGTATTCGGTGGTTCATCTTTATCTGGGAAGTACTTAAAAGTTGCTTTTGTCAATATCCGACCAAAAAAAAGTTTGTCAATTGTTTGACAATAGAAGGCAATTCAAGAATCTCTTCGTTACAGGATTTTATTTCTTATTTGATCTTTCCTTTCTCTTCTCTCTTCCACTTGCCTCTACTTTGTAAGTAGAAGCTGGTAATACTAGGCATTTGGGGAGCTCTTCTGTATCCCTACCTCCAAGAGCTGAAGTGTACACGTGAATGAAGTCAATGGTAGCCAGAGTGAGAAGGTGAAGGAATGTTGGTAGCGCAGTAACGTGATGGAGCTGGGAAAGAAAGTGCATTGGAAAAGGCATCATTACCCTATGATGTTTCATGTTCCTGGAAAATAGAGTTTAAAATACCATATATTCCTATTGAGTACCAGACTTGGAGCCAGATCTTGAAACTGGTCTCAGTCTCAGCTCTAACACCTTCTATCTACAAATGGTTGCATCATTAAAGCCTTTAATATCTCAGAACCTCAAATTCATAATCTATGAAATGTGAAGAATAATATTTGCATTATCACGGGTTTTTTTTGGGAGGAAAGTAATTGGTAAACCTTAAGGTACTCTTCAAATGTGAACTCTTTTTATTAGGGACATGGCCAATGAGTTCTCATTACTGGAGACAATTCAAACAGTGTGGATGACAAGGTCATCTGGAGGAACTTCGCATTTACTACTGTCTATAAATAGTTATAAGGGTACATAAAATGTAGCTGGAGAACACGGCTCTTTCTCTCTTTGTTCATGTGTTACTGGATGATCAGTATTCAGGAGTCAGCTTTTGAATTTTGATTGGTCGTTCTACCTAAGGGCTGGCCTGTATTGATGCTGATTGACAGCTCAGCCAACCAGTGATGGAAGATGTGAAATTGTCTTCCTCATCATCTCTACATCTTAGAATTCCTGACTTCTATAACTCATACTAGCTTTCCCAGATCTCGAAGATGCCAGAGCCTTCCACTCTTAGATTACCTTCCATCTACTGTGCATGTTTTACATATAGGACTCTTTGTATAAATGTTGCCTCCCCAATAGAATGTAACTTTCTGAGGGAAGGAACTTTTTTTGTCTTTCTTTGTATCCCCAGCACTTGGCAGAGTGCCTAGCACAGAGTAAGCCCTCAGTAAATGTTTATAGTCTGACTGATTGATATGGGAGTGATAGAGATATAATGCTGTGTGGGTGTTCCTCTGCCCTTGTCTTCTTCCCATTCAAAGAAAGAAGAAGGTTGTAGTCAGTAACCTAAAAATATAATGTGTCAGCTGATGCTCCTTAAATGTTAGAATAAAAGTGGGCAAGAGTGTTCTGTTAGGTTAATGCTTTTGTATCTGCATTTCTGCCTTTGAAGTAATTGGTGAGAAGGAGGAACTTTTATCTGGGTCCGAGTTTATCTATCACCTGATAGGATCACATCCAATGAGGAATAGGAGTATGGATTAGATGACCCATAATATCCTTTTCCAGGGACAGCTAGGTGGTACAGGGAATAGAGTGCTAGGCCTGGAGTCAGGAATACTCACTTTCTTGAGTTCAAATCTAGTCCCAGACACTTACTACTGTGTGATCCTGGACAAGTCACTTAACCCTGTTTGTCTTGGTTTTCTCATCCATAAAATGAGCTGGAGAAGGAAATGGCAAACCACTCTCGTCAAGAAAACTCCAACTGGAGTTAAAAAGAGTCTTAAAAGACTGAATGAAAACTAATACCCTTTTCAAAATTATGTGTCTTTGATGCCATGCATGTATACATGCATATATTCATACACACATCAATAGTGCCCACTCTAACAAATCCACAAAGCTTTTGAAATACTGAACTAATGAACACGTTTAAAAACAACTAACATTTCAAGGTACAGGATGGTAACGCAGTTTTGAAAAAAATCACTTTAATATGTGTATACATACACACACATGTATTTGTTAGAGTTAGGGAATCTGTTAGAGTTGGCACTGTTGGCACTGACAGAGTTAAATGCATCCATATTATAGGTTATAGTCGTCATCTATGGAAAAAAAAAAAACGGCTCATCACTTGGTGACCAACCGGATGCCAAGGCCCCCCTGAACTGAGGGGGACGGCTCCTCAGGAAGAAGGTCTGTGGTCCAACACTGGGATTGAACTTAACACCATTTGATTGAGAGCTGAACTGGACCCAGAGTTCTCAGTCTTTCTAGTTTTATGTGATATAGGAGCTTGTAATCTAATGGCATATTTTTTGAGAATTCACGGTGTCCCAGGAGAAGGACTACCATGATGAGGCTCCAGAGGAGGAGGTCAGCAGAGGTTTAATTCAATTTGGATAGCCAGGTTTGGTGCCTCATACTTCCCTTCATCCCATTTGCTACTACAGCTAGTTCCAAATGAGCTGAAACAATCACTTGCTAGCAGAATATTTGTTCTAAGAGCTTTTGTTAACTTTAGGAATGATGTTGACATTGCTTAAAACTAGTCAGCTAAATAATTATCTGAAAAAACAGTCTCTGGTAGATCCTTTCCCTTCCTGATGGTTAGCTTGGATGTCTCATTCATAGAAGTCAGGGCTCAAAGGAGGCAGTCAGCAGCCATGGAACTTATCGAGTAACTGTTGCCTTCCTGAGATTTCAATTATTTTTTTTCTTAAAACTTACTTTAGATTTTTGTGGATCTTGGCTTTTTCTCCCAAACTGTACTGAGATTGGTAGGTCAGATATTCAGGAAAAAAACGTTATTTTTGCTCAGAGTTCTAGCATTGTCATTTGGTGGTGGAACATGGTGTCTCAGTTACCAGCCAATCTACTTCCAGCCTTTACCAAGCAGGTTCAGGACTAATTTCTCACCCCATTGAGCTACTGGGGACCACTGGTAGATTCTATTATAAGTTCCTTTTGTTAGCCACCATTTTGGAGCTCTGTTGGTCTGTTTGACTTTTCAAAGTTCATGAGATTATAAGCTGATCTATTCGGTCTCTCCATTCATCTAAGACAAAGGGAGAATATATACACCACAGACAGAAACAAATGAGGCATTATATGTTCATGACCACATGACAGCCAAATGGGGTGAGAGGGAAACAGGTAGCATATCTTAGGCTGCTGCTACTTCCTCCACTACTAACTCATTAAGAGATTTACAACATTTTCTTTTCCTGCTCACTCCAAAGCAGACAAAATAAAAAAGGAAGTTTTGTCTGTTCAAGCATGTACACTTGTGTCTAGTTCAGCAGTTAATTTAAACAGACTTTTTATCTCCACGCAATAAACTATCAAGAAACAGTTATAAGATAGCTCTACCAGCTCTGAATTAAGGAAAAGGACTTCCCATTAGCGCTTTTTCCAGGATCAGGTTCACTAAGCCTGCACATGGATGGCAACAGGTAGAGATATTTCATACGCTGTAAGGAGTGGTCCTCCTTAACCAGTCCCCCTGCTACATTAATGAAATACAAAGGGCAGAGTTTTTGTTCTTGGTGTCTGGCTATTTCAGTTTAATTCAATTCAACAAACATTTATTGTGTGTAGGCATAGGGTCAGGCTCTGGATATACAAGATGAATAAGATTCACCCTCAAGAACTTTGCAACTAAGGTGAGGAGATAAGTCCACAAATAGCTATGATACTATTTAAACTTTCTTAAGGACAAAAGAGAGATCTAAACAGGATCTATGAAATATTTGAAGATGGAGAAGTTACTTCCAATTGGGGAGGATCAGGGGAGACTTCATGTGGTGAGTGTATCAGGATTGGGTCTTGAAGAGATCATCATCAACAGGTGGAGATTGGGAAGGTAGTCCATTTCCAGACATGAAGATAGGAGAGGATATAATGTTTGCTTCACAGAACTTTGTTCCTTATGTTTTACCGGTGAAAGATGGCAGGAGGTAGATGCTATGGGCAGATGGGTAATAGGATGAAATCTCCTGAATTATTGACTATATAGCCAAATAACACAGAAATAGCTGATTGATTTTGTTACTTCAAAAGGACAAGAGAGAAATAACTCACATTGTTTGGTATCCCATAGACCAATGTTTCTCAAACTCTTTTCCCTCATGGCACAATATTATTTTTTGTCATCAGCAATAGTAGCACATGACAGGAGGAGGAAGAAACTGAGGGGCCTGTGTATATGATGGCAGGAGTAAGTTCCATGTAGTTTGAGGTACACCCTTTGAAACTATTCATAAATAAATATTAGAGCTGGTTGACGGGTTTAACATTTCTCTTTAACAAGTTATTGTAATATTGCTATAAACTCAAGACAATTGAACACTCTGGGTCAACATTTGCCTGGCTGTAGCCATTAAAATTCCAGGGAGCCTCCTTCACATGACCCAGCACACTCCTGGCTACCATTCTGGACTCAGAGCCAGCCCTGGGGAAATTGCCTAAGGAATGAAAAGAAATAATAATATGAAATATGAAAGTAAAGCCTAAGAAAGTTAAATCTGTTAGCAAAGGTTTATATTGCACTCCAAAGTCAAATGGAAATGACATTTGGATGATCTGTTTGACTTTGTTTGGATGGATCATCCATTTATTAGGATGGATCATCATGAGATTATTAGATATATTCTTTCATTGATCATTTTTTGAGCCCTGCATGTTCTTAAAGCACTGTCTTAGATCCTGGATGAAAACCAAAGGTAATAAGAAAGATAGTCCCTCTGAAAGCTTAGATTTTTTTGTTTTCCTCACATGGGCCAGCACAGAGTTACTGGAGTTTGTTATGTATACAGTGACCTGCTAAGACTTACAGTTTATGAGACTCGCTTTGGTAGTTGAGTAGAGGATGAACCGAAGTGGGGAGATACTCAGGCAGAGAGACCAGTCTGAAGGCTATTGTAATAGTCCCCGTGTGAAGTCACGAGAGCTTGCACTAGGGTAATGAATTTATAAGTTAGAAAAGTGTACATATAAGAAAGATGTTCTAAAATTAAAAATTGTAGCATTTGGCTACAGATTAGATACATGCAATGAGTGCAAGAGATCAGTTGAAGATGACCCTGAGGTTGTCCACCTGGATGTATGGGAGGATGGTGTTGTCAACAGCAGCAAGGAAATTTGAAAGGGAGGACAGTTTGAGGGAAAGGTAATAAGTTCGGTTTTGGACATATTAAATTTGAGATGCATATAGGACATCTCTTTTGAGATGTTCAAAAGTCAGTGGGTGAAATCAGACTGGAACTTATAAGAAGTTTGGGTTTATTACAATAGCTTGGATATGTAAATCTGGGAAATATTTTCATAGTGATGATAATTGAAGTAAAGGAAGTTGATAAAAGCTCCTTGTAAGACAGTATAGAGTGAAAAGAGATGATAGTTCATGACAGAGCCTTTGGGAATACACATAGTTAATAGGTATGACCTAGATGAAGATCTAGCAAAGGAGAGTAAAAAAAAAGTAGTCAAGCAGGTAAGAGGAAATGCAGAAAAGAGAGTGTCACAAAAACTTGTAGAAAAGGAGAGAATATCCATAAGATATGCTGTTGAGAAGTCAAGAAGGATGAGAAGAAAAGGCCATTAGATTTGGTAATTAAGAAATCACCATTGACTTTGGAGAGAGTAATGTCAGCTAAATGATGAGGTTGGTAGGTAAATTATAGAGGGTTTAGAATTAAGTGTGGAAAAAGGAAGTAGAGGCTGTAAGTGTAGAGAGATTTCTCAAGACATTTCATAGAGAAGGGGAGGAGAGATAAAGAATGATAACTAACAGGGATGATGAGACTAAGTAAGGACTGGATTTTTTAAAAAAAGACTGTGAGACAAGAGTGTATTTGTAGGTAGCAGAGATGGTGTCTAAATAGAGAGGTATTGAAGATGAGAGAAAGAAAGAGGGAGAAGGAAAAGGAAGGAGGAAGGAGGGGAGAGAGAGACAGAGAGAGAGACAGAGAGAGACAGAGAGAGAGGACCATCTGTGGGAAGAGGGTGAAATGAAAGGGCATACAGAGGAGTTTGTGTTGGCAAGAAGCAAGATTATCTCTTTATATAGGAAAGGATAGAAGAAGGAAAGAGTGCAGAAAGATATCTGAGTGATTTGAGATGAGGGAGAGGGGAGAAGAGGGAATTCCTGGCTAATGGTCTTAATTACAAGTAAAGCATTAGGCAAAAGAAGAGAACTGAGCTTGCAGTCTTCACTTGAGAAGAGAGCTCCCATGACAATTAGATAAAGGATTTAACCAAATTCAACAAACATCGATCAAGTGCTTATTACGACGAGCCCTATGGATAGATCCAAAGACAAATATGTAACAGTCTCTGCCCTCCAGGAACTTAAAATTTACTGATGAAAAAAACAGCATGGACATAGGTGAATAAACACAAGGAAATCTCAGAAGAAAGAGATCACATACAGATTTTTATAGTCACTAAAGTGACTTTCCTAAAACTTAGGTTCAATCTTATCAACTCCCCATTCAGTAAACTCCCATGGCTCCCTACAGCTTCCAGAATCAAATAAAAAATGCTCTGTCATTCCAAGTCCTTCATAATTTAGGCTTCCCAGTCTTTCAAGTCTTTCCAGACATTTCCAGTCTTCTTACAATCTTACCCTTTGACATGTACCCTTAGATCCAGTTGTACTGACCTCCTGACTGCTTCACAAACAAGACGCTCCATCTCTTGGCTTTAAGCATTTTCTCTGGCTTTCCTCCATGCCTAGAATTCTCTTCCTTCTCTACTCTACTGACTTACTGACTGATTCACAACTAAAATTTCACCTTCTACAGGAAGCTTTGTTCAACCCTTCTCAATTTTAGTGCCTTCCCTATGTTAATTATCAGCTGTTTATCTTCTATATAGTTTGTTTGTCTATATTTGTTTGCATGTTGTCTCCCTCATTAGGTTGCAAGCTCCTTAAAGAATGGGAACTATCTTTTTCCTTTTTTTTGTATCCTTAGTACCTAGGGCAGTACCTGATAGTAGATACTTCATAAATGTTTGTTGTGTTTACTATGTCCCTGGAACTATGATAGGTGCTTGGGATATAAATGAAAAAATGAAAAAGTTCTTACTTTCAAGGAGCTCACATTTTATCAGGAGAGATGGTGTGTTCATAAATCTATTTTGTATGTACAAATTAAATACAAGATAAATTGAGGGGAAGTGGGGGATTTCCACTTATTGCTGGAGTTTGGTGGGATCAGAAAAAGGTTTCATGTAAAGAGGTGTACTTCAGCAAAGTTTTGGAGGAGACATGGAATTCAAAGAGACAGAGGTGAGGAGGGGAGTGTATTCTGGGCATGAGGAACAGCCAGTGCAAAATTGCTGATATGGGAGATGGGGTGTCATGTGTAAGAAATATCAGAAAGACTGTTTTGGGTTTGGCTGGAGCTACACCGTATAGGACAGGAAAAAGTAGTGATGTATATTTAAGGTTGGAAAGGTAAGTGGGGGTGAGGTTGTGAAGTTCCTTAACAGTCAAATAAAGGAGTTTGTATTTGATCCAAAGCATATAGTTAATCTTGGGAATTTATTAAGCTTAGGAGTGACATGGAAAATTACTTTGGGAGCTCTGTGGAGGACGGGTTTGAGAGGGAAGTATGGAGACCAAGAAAGAAGTAATTGAAATAGGGGGGAAGGGGAGGGAAAGGGGATAAGCATTTATTAAGTATCTGCTATGTTCAAGGCACTGTGCTTAAGCCTGCATAAACATCCAGTCCTTGTTCACTAGACCAGATACTAGACCCTAGAATGAGGGTAGCTGTGATGTGAGTAGAGACTTGTAGATGGATGTGAGACATGTTGTCTGGGTAGAAATGTCAACATTTCCCTGTAGAGAAGTCTGCCCAGTGGGCTGGTTTTGCTTTTTTGTGACTTGCTCTCTTTCACCAATACTCTATTTGGTACTCTGAAGTCATTTGGCTTTTATAAAGACTTGCCTCATAAATATTTTAAAATATCAAGGAGGTAAGTTGATTGCAAAGGTCTTAATATGGAAGCAGAGTTTGTTCAGGATAATGATGATGATGATGATGATGAAATTACACAATTTTATAGAATTTCAAGACTTACCAAATATCATTCTTGTATGATCCCTTCAGTGAGAATATTAATCCCATTTAACTGACGAGAAAACCGAAGTTCAAAGAGATAATTGACTTGGGTCACATGCAGTATGGGAGGTGGAATTTGAAATCAGGTCAAAATCAGCACTTGATTGGATCATGTAGAAAGAGGTGGGCAAAAAAGAAACCCAAAGTTTTCCAGTTGTACTGATAAATGTAGAGCTGCTCTTTACTCTAAGAGATACTGAGGGAATACTGAAAATGCTTGAGTTCCAAAACATTCAGCCATTTTGCTTCTGGCTTCCAGGTGGTTCAGTTCTAGTATTTGGTACTTAAGAGGGAGGCAGACTCTGAACTTGGTGCCATGCCTCTTGCCAATGCAAAGTCAATACACATCATAGGAAAATGATATTAAATGAGAAATAGGGTAAGTCATTATTATACAAACATAGTACAATACTGAACCAGGACACAGAACTGAATGGTGGCAGGTGAGCTGAGAAGAGCTTTATTTTACTGTTTTACACACTGGGGTCAGTTGATTCCACATAAGTCCGGAATATATTTATTACCTTTAATAAAAGGAAAGAATTTCAGAAGCATCCTTTAACTAGGCATTCTGGGAATAGTTTGCTTTTCCCCCCTGAGTCAGCTGGATGAGCTCTGGGCACTGAACTGTGTGCAGATGCTAATGGACATGAGGAGCCTGGGGCAAGTTGCAGATGAAGAGGAGCCAAATGAAACACTGAGCTTTTCAACTGCAAACATTCCTGAGCTTGTTAAACTGGGTGAAAAGAGCCCAACCAGATGGGAGACAGAGGAGAAAACAGATGACCCCTGCATCTAAACAGAGCCAGGCCATATTGAGAAATCAGACTCTGAAAAGGTACTTTTATTCCTGAGTATTTTATCTTCCTTCATGTTCAGATTTAGTATCTGCAGATTAGGTATTATTTTCCAATCAACAGGCATGCCCAGCACTATGCCAGGCATGGTAGGTTACAGAGTTACTATTCAAGCACTGACCACAAGGGGTTTATGATCTAGTTGGGGGAGACATAATCTCTGTAAATGAATGATTAGAGAACAAGCCTGCAGAATATAGCTTCCTCATCTGTGAAATGAAGAGACTGAACTAAATGACCTCTGAAGTACTCTCTAGCTCTAAATCTATGATCCTTTAGAACAGAAGGAAGCATGGGATGGTGGAAAGACTACTGCATTCAAAGTCAAAGGGTTGAAGTTCAAATCTCAGTTGTGCTACTTACCATTTAAAATCTTAACTAGTCACTGGGCCTCCTCTATAAAGTGATAGGGTTGGTATAAGCAGACCCTTAGAGTTCTGAGCCCTATGACTTGAACTTATGTAACAGAGCACTTTGTAATATGGTATAGACATTTAGAAAGGGCCTGTGAATAAGAAGGGACTAATTGCGAGGGCACAGACAATAAATACAAAGGAGTTAGAAGCAAGAGAGAGTCATAAGAACTGATATTGTTGAGCAGGATGGTGGACTTAAAGGGTAGATGAAATATGAATGGGGGGTTATAGTCATTAAGCACTTCAGAATGAGGTTGTTTCCTCCTCATCTTAACAAGCAAAGGTATCTCAACGAGGAAAATATTGTTAAGAATGATTTCACAGGTGGTGCGGGGAAACAACAAGATATGAAGCGACACTGACGACCCTGCGATGTGGAACAGCAGAACTGGTATGTTTTCTTTAAAAAGAAAAAAAAATTCTGCCTTTGTTGTGTTTGTCATTGATGGTATTATGTTGAGAGAGAGAGAGAGAGAGAGAAGATAATGAAGGGCAGTCTAAATTTCTTCATACTCTGGTTTGCCCTAGGTCCATTGGAACAAAATGAAATCTTGAGGATTTATCTGCAAAATGAGGCAGTCAGAATACGTGGTTTCTAAAACTGTGCGTCAGAGTCTCCAACTCTGACATTTTATAATTCTATAATTGATATAGTCAGGGAGACATGAAACAAAATTTTTATGCCCATCTCCCTGTGCAAATGAACCTAAATGTGACAAGCTAGGTTTGATTTCCTAAAACCGAACGTTCATTCTTTCCTCTTGAGCAATTTTACCCCTGTGAAATTCAGGAGAAGGATAAACATGTTTACACATGCTTCATTTCCACGTAAATCATCAAAATGTGAGAACTGCTACTGAGGAAAGTACTTTTTTTTCTTCTGTTGCATAAGCTGAGGTTCTGGGAAACAGGAAATCATAGAACTCTAAATTGTCCAGCTTCAGGTAAGCAGGATACAATTCCCTATTGTATTCCCTATCTGAATTTTAGGTCAGGATATTTGGAGTGAAGAAAACTATCCTTGAAAGTGAATTCACTAAGTAGAACTCCAAGGACTATCTCCCCTAAATGTCCAAAAGTGATCATTAAAAATTGCAATGCTCTGTCAATGATCACATTAAGTCCTTATTTTAATTAACATTAAGCATTTGTTTTTCGGTAATGGGCTGAAAAAATCTGTGAATGAATGGTCAGGTGATTGTTTCACTTTCTGTGTTACACAGCAATACTGCTTTTGGCTTGAATTATATTTCAATTTCATATTGGGTGGGAATAATTTTAAAATTTCCACCAATTTTATGATTACATTATCTGGTTTGTTGAGTATTTCCCTGACCCTACCTACTCTCCTGGAATAAGGGCTAATGAACCAAGGAATATCTGTATCTCGAGTTTTCATCTGCTAGAAGTAACACTTCCTACTAATACACCTCTTCTCTATGACTTATGCTACTGCATTACATGATTGCATGAATATATCATTTAATTAATATATTACATGACTCAAGAGGTGGTTCAACATAGTGGAGAGAATGTTGGAACTGGAGTCAGAAAAACGTAGGTTCAAATACTTCTTTGGATATATACTCACTCTGTGACCATGGGTGAGTTGCTTCACTTCTTAGTGTCCCCCTGAACTTTCTAGAGCCATAAATGATAGAGGAGTACTTTATTTGCATGAGTGGGGGAGCAGTTTTATATAGAAAGTTGCTTGTACTGGCATAATCACAGCTCTAGTCTAGCCTTGCACACACTCCCCTTCCTCCCAATACAAGATGTACTCGTATAGTTGTATAACATCTTACCGAAATTGTTTATTTGTGTTTGAATGTTGAACGTGGGAGCTAGGGTGCAGGATGGGAACCGCTGGAGACCATGGAGTATATTGTTTAAATGTGTGGTTTCTGATTTACACAAACAAAGAGCTAGAAAAGACCTCAGAGATTGTCTAGAAGTACATGGGTACTTGACCTTTTTTGAGTCATGGACCCCTTTGGTATTTGGTGAAACCTATGGTTCCTCTTCTCAGAATCCTGTTTTTCAAAATGCATAAAATAAAATAAGACACATAGGACTGTAAAGGAACTGGATAATACTGAAATACAGTTATCAAAATATATTTTTAAAAGATTCACAGTCACCAGGTTAGGAACTCCTAATCTGGTCGAAATTCCTCATTTTATAGATCAGGAAACTTAGAGCCCAAGAGATCAACTGATTTAGAAAAGGTCGCACAGCTATTAACTCACAGAGTCTGGGCTAGAACTTACCTTTGTTGACTCCCCACAATAAACCACACCAAAAAAATGAATCCTTAAATTTCTAAGGAGAAACAAATCTGTGTTTTTGTAATTACTTTCAGGTTTGCAAATTCTGAATTCATTTCCAGTTCCTAAGCAGTGCTCTGCCTTTGTAAGCATTGAATTTTGTGGGGTTTCTATACAATAATGTTTCTCTCCCAGTTCCATAGCTATGATTTTATGGGTATGGGAAACTCTCTGGTATAGGAGCTGCTTCCTCTAATGCTGATCTGTAACTCATCTGCAATTAAAAAATCTTACAGAATTGTGTCAAGATACTGAAAAGTGAAGAGCTCTGCTCATGGTCACATAGCTAGAATGTATCAGAGGTGGTATTTGAACTCAGATCAACTTGCTTCAAAGTCAGTCCTTTATCCACTCTGCTAGGCTCTCTTTCTACAAGAATAGTCATACTAATATTGGTGTAATTCCACAGAATTAGTTTTGCTGCCTAGTATGAGGCACTGAAGCATTTATAATGTTTTCAGAGATTAGACTCTCTTAAATCTCCATTTCTGATGGAGGAGACCACATTTGGTCCTCTCCCTTTACAAATGAGGAAACTTAGGTTCAGAGAGTGAAATGGCTTGTTCTCAATCATGAAGCTAATAAGTGGTAGAGAAAGGACAATAACCCAGGATGCATCATTTACCACATGAAGGGTGGTGGAACATTGATCTATGGCCAGAATTGTATCATTACAATTAATTAGTGATTCCTTGTGTGTTGGAAGGCGGCTTAATTAGTAAGCTCCCCAAGGAATTGCAATTGGCAAGTTTGTGAGATTTTGTCTTTTTTCATGTTCTGATGCTGAACGAACATCAGAGTTCAGGGAGTTTACCTTAGATCAGGTGCTTTTCACCAATTTTTTTGAATCATTAATCCAAGGGTAGGGAACCTATGAACTTGAGGTCATACATGGCCTTCTAGGTCCTTGAGTGAGGCCTTTTGATTGAGTTCAAGTTTTACAGAACAAATCCTTTTATTAAGGGGATTTGTTATGTGAAGTTTGGATTCAGTTAAAGGGCTGCACTTGAGGACCTAGAGGGCTGCATGTGGCCTCAAGGCTACAAGTTACATACCCATGCGCTAATGCCCCTGGCAGTCTGTTGAAGCCTATAGACCCCTTCTCCTAATAATGTTTTAAAATACATACATTTAGAACATATATTTATATGTATATGTGTGTGAGTATATATATTATATATATATATATATACACATACACATATATAGAATGACAAAGGAAGTCATTTATGCTGAAATATGGTTATCGAAATATATAAAAAGTTCATTGACCCCAGATTAAATATCACTGCCTTAGATAATCATCAACTTTTTTATATCAGTACTGGCTGCTCCACTGTGGCTCTGGGAAGGAGCTGTTCAAGCAAACTACAAGTCAATGAACTGACTGCTCCTTGCCTTCCCTGGTGACATACCAAAATGGCAGTAGAACCATAAGATTCTTTCCTTCACTCCTCCAGTAAAATGTAAGCTCTCTGAGGGCAGAGATTATTTTATTATCATTGAATTCTATGCCTTGCACATGATAAGCATTTAATTAACTATGAGAGCATTGCATACACACACACATACACACACATCATACATAAACCATAAGTATATATTCTTTCTAGAGATAGAGAATTGCTTGGAAATTGAAAATGAATTTGGAATTTGAAAGCCTGAGGATTGTTAAAAAAAATACCAATATGTCTAATAAATGTTTGTTGAATTCACTTGAATTAAATCTAGTTCTTAATGAATAATTTCATTATTGTTTCCGCAGGTGATACAAATATCCCTGCTTTTGGTTTTCAAAGAAATATACACCAAAAACATTTTTTTTGGCATCATTCTTTGAACAGCTATAAAAAACTGAACTAGGCAAGGGTTAAGGTGGCATGATACATTAGCTGATCATGTATTTAACATTAATCTCTGGAGCTCAAACTCCACCCCTGAACTAACACATTAAGATATGACCCCAAATTTAACATATCCATTCAGAGACAGGTTTTTCATCAGACAGGCCCTTGCCTGGAGCAAGAAATTCTCCAGGACCAATCCTGATCATTCAAAGGAGGAGACTCAAAGTTAGATAATTTCTGAATGGTCCCTCGCTGTAAGAAATAGCCCAGGGTATTGGAAAGGAAAACTGGGCGTGTTCACTGCCCAAGACTGTAGGAGACTTTTTATATGGGCAAAAAGCAAAATTTTTTTTTTATTGAAAAGACCTTAAAACTCTTTCATAGATCTCTAGTACTGTGTGAGCATGGTTAGGTTTCTGCAGAACTCTGATTGGTACATGAAACTACATGATGCATCTCTCATCTTTAGAAGATTCCTTCTTCTCAAAAAAGGTGGGAACTCATCTTAGATGGTGACCAGAGAGAAAAGAGAAAATGGGCGATTACAGGTTTTCAGAGGTGGGATTGTGGGGGCAGGGGCAGGGGTGTCTAGGGGTTAATTGTTGGTTTAAAATGTCAATTTTCACTCTCTCTCTCTCCAAGGTTCATTCAACAAAACTTCCATAGCCAGTCACTTCCCCTTATCACTTTTCCAGCCCAGCTTTCTAATTCTAATTGTTGGACGGAGAACTGATAAGGGTAGGTGATTGACATGCACAACCTTGAGGAACTGCAGCCTTACTTCTGTTTCTTGGGTGACAGGGTCTGTGTTCAATGGGTGTTTATTTACCTCATCAGCAAGCATGAAATGTAAATCATTGAGATAGATATAGACTCATGCACCCCTGTATATATGGATCACTTGTCCTTCTTAAGGATGCTTTATGTGTAAAGGTCTAAAAGAACAACTGTACCACTTAGTTTTATAATCTTTCCTGGCATTCTTTCCTGCTCTCAGGGAAAACTTTTAAACCTTTGTAAGAATATGCTTAGAAGGGTGGGAAAACTCTTCTGCTTTCAGGGCCTCTGAATCTCACTGTCCTTTGCTTCCTAGAAGACAATTTATAAAGTAGCAGTGGTTACATTGATTTGAGAAAAATTTAAACAAAAATGTTTAAGTGTTAAAGGAAAATTATTTTCCTATTATCAATATGTCTTGTTAATCGGGGGCTCTCAATCTGGGGTAAAGGAATGTGTTTTTTAAAAATATTTTTATAACAGTAATTCTATGTAATTGGTTTCTTTTGTAATACTATATTTTATGCATTTAAAAACCCAATTCTGATAAAGGGGCACATAGACTTCACCAAACTGCCAAAGAAATCCATGACTTTCACAAAAAAGGTTAAGAACCCCTGTGTCTAATCGTTTTGTCTTTCAGAACTGAGAAGTACCTAAGAGCATGTAGTGATAAAATTAGATTTACAATTGAAAAGACCAAAAATTATATTTGTATGGTGTATGAGAGATTTATCTTGATTTGATAAGGGTTTAAACTACTCATTAGAATTGTTGATGTCTAGTGATTTCTCAAGGTGATCCTCTAAAATGGATATAGGGACCAGGAATATATATGTAGTTGTTTACTTTAGTGCTTCAGGTCTCTCAGATTTCTTCAGGGCGGCCACTCCCTCTATCAAGGCATAGGGAAACTTCTTCATGTCTTAGTAGCCATTTCCTGGAAGCTGCTGTGATCGCAAACTTCATCATTTGATGGCAGACTCTCTGGTGAGAAATCTCTCTGAACGTGGTCCAGTTCTCTGATGCTGGACATGAGTTCATTACCAAGTTATGTTTGGAGTGGTGAGGTATAAACAATCACAAACCATATTCACCGATATAAACTTTGAGAATACAGGGTTCCTGCCAAGCGGAGGACATGCTTTGGTGCAAATATACAAGTGTATGTGCTTACATTTAAACATTAAACATTACATATAAACATATATATGCACACATTACAGAGAGAGAGCAACTTATACAATAGTGGTTTCATGTACCTCACAATCGGTAGAGAGAATGGATTGATTTTCCTTCTAGTGGTGAAATTCCTTTTACTTTTGTGAGATCAGCAATTAGCAAGAATGTTCTACTATTTATAGCCCTTAGAGAGATAGATGTCCGGGTCATTGAGAAGTTAAGTGACTTGACCAAGGTTAAACAGCCAGGTTTTCCTCACTCTGAAGCTAACTCACTGTCCATTTTGCCGTGTTGCCTTTCAGAATTGGTTCTATCGGCTTAAAACGATTCTGTTCTTTCCATATTCATGTGATTTAAAAATGAACATTAGAAGGAAATAAAGCACCAGATATTTATACTTGTCATTTATATATGCATTTATACCTTTGAGCATGTTATCTGTTCTGTGGCTCATAGGAGCTCCAGGGAAGGGCAGTGTGGTGCCTTGGCTGGAGAGTCAGACCTAAGATAAACTCTACCTCAGACAGAAACTGGCCTTGCAACTGCCCCAGGCAGCCCTCTGAGTTTCACAACAGTGGTTCATTGGGAAAGAGTGTTTCCTCATCCTACACACCAGTGAAAACACAAATTCTGATCCACCTGATCTCCAAAGAAAACAATCGACATACACCCTGGCACCTTGTGAAATAGACACTCATGGTATTTGTAGTAACAAATATTGTTTTAGAGTCAAAATAGGCTCCGAGGAGTCAAAGGGCTAGGAATAAGAGTAGCTAATATTTATATAGGCAAGCTAGCTGGTTAGGTGGATAGAGGGCTGGGCCTGGAATCAGGAAGACTCATCTTCCTGGGTTCTGCTCTGGCTTTAGACGCTTACTAGCTGTGTGGCCCTGGGCAAGTCCCTTAACCTTGTTCGCTTCAGTTTCTTCAACTGTAAAACGAGCGGAGGAAGAAACACCAGGACAATAGAAATGTACCAGGCAATGTGTTAAGCACTTTGAAATTATGAACTCATATAATCCTCACGACAGCTAGCTGCTATTATTATCATTCTCATTTATCGATACGGAAACTTTGCCAATCACTTAACATGGTCAGTCAGTGTCTGAGGCTGGATTTGAACTGACTCGAGACCCAGTGCTCTGCTCACTGTGCCATCTATGTCACCCAAGTTTCAGAGGTGCAGTTTCCTCAGGTCTTTCCAGTCCAAGTCCAGTAGGCTTTCCTTTGTGCCATACTTCATGCACTCAGGGAAATAATAATGAAGCTCATGGCTAATGCTAACTAACAAAGGGCAGGAAATTAAGGTCAATGGCCCGATCTACCACTTGGAACTCAAAGTACTTAGCTAGCTGTATGTTCTTGATGAAGTGCTTTAACCTCTCTGGATCTTAATTTTCTTCTTTGCAAAAATGGGGATGTCGACTTCAAACTTCAAAGTCCAAGGGGTTGAAACCAAACTGGATTAAGCCAGAAAATATTCTTAATAGCGGCTGATGCCCTGGCATTGAAACCTGCACAAACCTATTTCCACACAGCCTAATAAGTTATGGTAATCCCTTGTGGTAGTAGAAGCAGCTAGGTAGTGCAGTGGTTAGAGCATTGGACCTTGAGTCAGGATATACCTGAGTTTAAAATCCAATCTCAGATATTTATTGGCTATGTGACCCTGGGTAAGTCACTTAACCTCCCTTCAGCCTCAGTTTCCTCATCTGTGAAATGAGGACAATAACAGCACCTACCTCTAAGGGTTGTTGTGAGGATAAAATAAGATACTAATTGTAGAGTGCCTGGAATGCAGTAAGTGTCACATAAATGTCAGCTATTTTCCTTAGTGCTCTATAGTTTATTTGTCTTTTCTTTCTGGATAATTCTATGAGGTAAGAAGGGCAAGTCTTACGCTCATTTTACAGAGAAGAAAACCAAGGCTCAGGTCTTGCCCAAAGTTACATATTTATTAAGGGGCAAAGCTAGGATTCCTGTTCTGGTTTTTGAATGTAGTGCCTGGGGCTCTTTCCCCACATAGTACTTCACTGCCACGCATTTTCCTTTTTTTGGATAGACCTGTATGCAAAGACAAGAAGGCAAATATTACCTTGAAGCCTCCCTCCCTCCTGTCCCCTACTTCTCCTTTTGGTTTGGTGTTTAGGCACTACTGCTACAGCCATGATTGAATCATGTTAAAAAACAAGCAAACAAACAATTTTCCTTCCCCTGGGTGGAACGTCACCTTTCGCTGCCTTGGGGGTGAGCTGTCTGAGAACCTGTTGCATTTGGATTAGACCTCTGGGGGCTAATTTGAGAAATGGTATCTGAACTTAAAAGCGCTGCGTGGAAACATTCTAGTTCTTTGTAGGAAGCTATGATCATAATGCTTTGCTAGATTTTCACATTCCCAGGTGGATTGGGGCTTGCCTGAAGCTTCCCAACCATTTTTGTGAGTTATGCCAGCATATTTATGTGGGGAGATAGCAACACAAATAAGTGGCCTTCATTTTTTTATTAGAAAATTATGAATATTGGTCCCAGGCCAAACTGTGGTGTAACGATATCTGACCCTGCCCATGTCTTCTCTTTGTTACGAGGCCTCCTCCGTTTTTGTTCCAAGTCTTTCACTTTTTTTTCATTCCAAGGACCCTTTGGACAGTCTGGTGAAGCTTATTGACCTATAGAAATTATATGTCCATTATGAACCCCGGTTAGATCCCTTCTCAGAATGTATTATAAATATATATGAAAATATGTGTGTGTTCATCTTTCATTGCTGAAGAAGACCACGTCATCAGAGAAATAATGACATGACTTGCACTTGATTTTGTTTTTTTGAGTGAGGGAGGGCTGTGCAGGTCACCAGCCTCACTTCTCCTCCAGAGCCATCTGAATCCAGTGAACAGATATTCATCAGGATGACTGGAGATGACCCAGGATGAGGCAATTGGGGTTAAGTGACTTGCACAAGGTCACACAGCTAGTGAGTGTCAAGTGTCTGAGGTGAGATTTGAACTCAGGTCTCCTGACTCCTGCACTGGTGTTCTATCCACTGCACCACCTAGCTACCCCCAAATATATATGAAAATACAAAAGATTACAAAGAAAGCTAATTATGTTGAAATGCAGCTATCAAAATGTTTAAGTATAAAAAGTGGATGTCACATCATATATGTTGTAAGGAAAATCTTTGTAAATCATATATTACTACATATATGTGATTTATTTTTATACTCATAGAATTGTAGAGTTCTGGTGGAGCTTAGAAATCTCTTAGTCCATTAATCCTTCATTTTATAGAGGAGGAAACTGAGACCTAGAGAGGAGAAGAAATTTGTGTTAGGTAATGCAATGAACGAGAAACTGAGTCCATATTCTGACTCTGGACTAGCCTGCTTCTTTCTACCATTTTCTGGTACCTTT
Source organism: Bettongia penicillata ogilbyi (assembly GCA_023548195.1). Taxonomy (NCBI): domain Eukaryota; kingdom Metazoa; phylum Chordata; class Mammalia; order Diprotodontia; family Potoroidae; genus Bettongia; species Bettongia penicillata. The sequence goes on along the minus strand of JAJHZJ010000381.1, from coordinate 2,846,934 downwards.
AAACCTTTAAGTTAAAAAAAAATATTTAAACTATAAGAGAGCATTTCTAGCTCCTTTTCTTTTTCTTTCTTTTTTGTATTACTAAGGAACTTTCAAATAATGTTCTCTGTCTTACAGAAATTTTAAATGTTAGGGATATTTTATTTGTATATCATTAATCTTGAGAATAAATTTAGTTTGCGAGCACCTTGGATAATGAGCTCTTAACACAGATCAGGTTTGCTGCTGTTGAGTCATTTCAATTGTGTTCAACTCTTCTTGACCCCATTTGGAGTTTTCTTGGCAAATATACTGGAGTAGTTAGCCATTTCCTTATCCAGCTCATTTCATAGATTAGGAAACTAAGGCAAACAGGATTAACTGATTTGCCCAGAGTCACATAGCTAATAAGTGTCCGAGGCCAGATTTAAACTCAAGATGATGAGTCTTCCTGACTCCACACTTGGCACTCTATTCACTGGTACCAGATACATAAATTATAGAGACAATTCTGAATTGTTTGGTAGTTGGTTTGTGGATATTTGGATCTGGGTTTTGCTGTCTCTGTGAAAGTGGTGGTGGTGATGGTCTTGAGCATATATGTACGTATATGTGTGAATTTGAATGTTTTAGTTTATGCTATCTCCACAGGAGATCCATACCTCTGAACTTTTTACCTTTTATTCAATAGAATTGAACTCAACATGTAACTCTAGGGCTATGACTGTATGACCAAGTTAATTCAGATTTGACCCAAAATATGATTAGTCAAATTTTCAACAGTTCCGCTATATCATTCTACCACTCTTACCTCCCTAGTAACTTGGATGCAGAACAACAGTCCTGAGAGTGACGTGGTTTGACCTATGTGAGTATAATTCTGCTGTATTTAGAATCAAAAGAATCAAAAAAAGAATCAAAGAAAAAGAATTCTCCAAAGAATCAAACAAAGTTATTAGCTAACACTAAGCTGGTTTCGGGTTTTAAGCCCAAGCTTTTATAATGGAAAACCCAATGATTTGTCCTGGGAATCTTAGGGCACATTGATAAAGACGATTAGATTTATCTCTCCCAATCTTCCACGTATCATCACATCTACAGCTCTGGAAAAACACACATCATCAGCTGTACTCTTGAAGTCCAGGCACTGAATAGTTTTCCAGACTTGGTGTTTCTCATAATAGAATTCCACATGAGAAAGTTGGAGAGGGTGTGTTGGCCTTGCTGTCTACAGAAACTAGACAGCATTGCTCCTCTTCCTGCCTACTCTACTTCCTCCTCTGCCTGTATTTACTTAACCATGAAAAGAAGGCTTACTTCTAGTTGGGAATGACTGACTCGGCTTATTTCTATGTAAATAAGCGATTCCAGGGGAATTAAGGGAAACGCAGACTTGTCTGGTATGTCAAGACTTCTGGAGGTTATATCAAAAAGGTAGCAGTTCCAAGAATCAACCCTGTCACCGGCTCACTTGTCTTGCCAAACATGCGGCACTAATATTGAACCCATAAAGAGGAATTTCCTTATTGTTTTAGGGAGGAAGACCTAGATCTTTCATAAGAGGTCTGTGAAGAACATCAAAGCAGAGTCAGGAAATTTCATTTTGCATTGATATTAAAGCCTTCTTTGACCTTCAAATTGACCCTAGCCACCTGCTATTAATCTGAGTCAGAGCAATGAGGTGCTTGAAAACATCTTGAATCTTCAGTTAAAGGACCTGAGTTCAAATTTTGACTTAGTCATTTACTATCTGTATGACCTTGGTCAAGTCCCTTTGCCTCTTGAGTCCTCATTTTCTTCACTTAGAAGATGACGGGGTGAGATCATATGAACCCAAGGTCCCCTGAATGTCTAAATCTATGATCTGATTTGTGTATCTGTGTGTGTGTGCGTGTGCATGTGTGTATGTTGAAGAATTTTTTTTCTCCTCTAATCTCTAGAATTAAGGGAAGCAAAATTTTGAGATGTATAATGTTCTTTGGACACAGCCACTTATTTTGTAGTGCTTTCTTGTTTCCCACTCTGTGGAAGCACCTTGGAAGAAGTTGGTGTTGAGCCTGGACTTCGCCCACTTCTGTGCCTGGTATGTCAATAACTATAGACCACCTCCCTCTCTTTCTTTGAGAGTTTTTTGGTTTTGATCTGGTCATCTGAATGAGATGGGTTTGTTTCTTCTTCATTTATACTGACCTTTGGTTTAACAAATAATAATGATATTAATGATAACTGGCATTTATATAGTAATTACTGTGTGCCAGGCACAGTGTTCTATTATTTTTATATAATCTGATCCTCACAAAAACTCTGGAAGGTAGGTACTATTATCACTCCCATTTTACTGATGAGGAAACTGAGGCCAACGGGTTAAATGTGACTTGCCTAGGGTCATACTCTAGACTCAAGTCTTCTTGAGTGCAGATTTGGTGCCTGTCAAAATATTGTTACTTAATCAACCAAGTGTAGGAACTGGAGAAGCAGAGTTTAAATTTGGTCCTTCTCAAGGACTGTAGAGCTTTGAAGGGTGTATGGAAAGCATGATCAGCTGCTTGAGAGAGAAGGCCATGACTATTGATTCTTTGTGGTTTGGAGTCCCAGGAAGAGCAGTTTGTCCATTTCCTCCCTACCCCTAGTTGTAGAGCGTCCCTTTCTTGAAATGCCTTTATATAACTTAATTATCGTCTTTGTGCATTTGCTGTAACTTTCGGAGTCAAGGATCATTTGTTCGTTTTTTGTCGTTGTATCCCTACCACCCTGCCCCATGCTCTGCACGCAGTGATTGCTTAAATTATTAATTGCAATTAATCCTGGAGGAGCAATACTTTGTGACTAGTATGGAATAATAAAGTCCTCGAAGTGAAGACTATCCGTAATAGCCCGGACTGTGCAAAAACTTCTTACTTTTAACAGTAAGCATAGGGATAGGGACTGGATCTGTGAGGTTACTGGTTTCCCAAGTGAGGAAAAGCCCTCTTCCAATGCAGGGTAGCACCTTCTCTGCAACTTAATGTCTCCATCTACTATTCTATACTGACTTTCTAAAATACACCATACTCTATGATAAATATGTCAGAGAGGTGCAAGGCAAATGCCTAAAACAAAACTTTAACTGATGTGCCAAGGCTCACACAGCCAGTATGTGACGGAAGCTTGGAACTTCTTGACTCTCTACTATATAGTGGTGCCCTGCCTCTCAAAGCTAAGTATAAATAAATTCAAGAAGTTTGCATTATTATATACACTCTTTTCCTTATCTCCATTTATTGGAAATAAAATATGACATGTAAGTTGCATGCAAAGAGAAAATAAACCAAAGCTCTGGATTCCTTTCTCAAGTACATTTTTTTCTGATTATTTTCTCTGAGAATGGCAGCTGAGGACAGTGTGGGAGGACAAATGTATTCTTTTGTTGGCTTTGGTTGTAAGTTTGCATTTCCACAAATAACAAAGTGGGTGAAAGTGTCATGTCTGTTTAGTTGTATAAGTCAGTATTTAATCTGGTACTCTTGTCTCATTTCCCCTCACTCTCATTGTCATTGAGAAGAGAAAAATTTGCAACTTGGAAATGTTGATGTTGGCAGAGTTTATTTTCCACCACCTCCAGCCCTCAGAGCAGAAAAAACCCCAAATTATAAAACTGATTCTGATGATCCAGGAAAACTTCATTTGAATATTCACACATGTATTGGTCTCTCTCTCTCTCTCTCTCTCTCTCTCTGTCTCTCTCTCTCTCTCTCTCACACACACACACACGCAAACACACACACACACACACACGTTTTAAAACCAGAATTCAAAAATAAAAAAGTAAAGAAAAAATAAAGAAGAAAGAAAAAAAATCAGTTGGATTCTTTATGGTAAAGGAAGATATTAGTGACATACCCTTCTGGTCATGGAGGAAAAAACAGATTTTTTTTATATCCCCTTTTCATCCTTTCTTCTCTCCCTCTCAAATGTTTTTTCCTTCCATACCATACTCCCCCAGTAATGAGTGAAACCAGGTTGTCTTTGACCCCATTTGAGGATTGCATAGCCTGAACATATCAGAAATAGCATGGCATAGTAGAAGGATTGCTGGATCTGGAATTAGGATTTGGGTTTACATTTTACCTTTGATGCTCACTAACTAGAGAAATCTGATTAAGCTATTTAACCTCTCTGAGCCTCAGTTTCCTCATCTGTAAAAGAGCATAATGATAACATCTACCCCACAAGGTTATGGTAAGTCTTAAAAGAGATAACGTGAGGTATTTTGCAAATTCTAATATACCTGAAATTGTCAGATATTCTTCTCATTATCTCCTGAGGAGGTTGTACTTCTATCAATCAGCTATGATTTTGTCGCTCTATAGCATCTCTTACTGGAAATTCTCAAGTAGTGTCTGGATTTGAGGTGGATTTAGGAGCTAGCCTATGAAGATTGCTGTAGTCAAAAATTGATTTCCTTGTAGGCAAAAGAATGATGAACCTATTTGAACCTAGCTAGGTTAATCCTCAGACAATAGTCATACCATCTAAGTGGGTTCTTCCCTTGATAATAGCTGCCAGACCTAATATTTCCTTGGTATAACTTTGAGGGTCATTTTTGTATCACAGGGAGGCATAAACATGTTAATGAAGGATCCTGACTATGAGAGGAGAAAAGCCATTTGGTTCAACTGTGGTGGATAGGGAGAATCATAGATATAGAGTTGGAAGGGATCTCACAGACTATGTAGGCCAACTTCTGTATTTTATAAAAGCTGAGACCTACTCTCTCCAGTAGTTAGAAATATCGGAGTATCAGAATCATAGGGTTTTAATGTTGGAAGACACCTCAGAGATCAGTGACCCACCTCAAGCCCAAACTTAACCTAAAGATTTCTATTAAGTTGATAATTTATTACATTTTGAGGCAGATCATTTTTCTTTTGGATAGTCTTAATTTTTGGAAAATGTTTCCTTCTATGAATACAAATCTGTCTTGCTCTAACTTCTCTCCATTGCTTTAAGATCTTCCCTTTTGGGACCAAGAAGAATGAGTCTAGTTGTTCACCTACAGGAAATAATAGAATATTCGAGTTGGAAGGGATCTCAGAAATATTCTAGCCCAGTTCCAGGTGATACAGGGTTTTGAGTTGGCCAAGGACACTCCATCTACTATTCTATACTGGCTCTCTATGATATACAATGCTATAAGATAAATATGTTTGAGAGGTACAGGGCAAAGTACTTGTAAGAGGAAGTAAGAGGAAGGAAATTGTCTCTGATGTTGGGGAGGGGATCAGAAAAAAACTTCAGAGGAGAGGGGATTTGAGTTGAGTTTTAAGGAAAGGGTAGGAATTAAGTAGGTGAAAAGGAGTGAAGATATTCTGTGTCTGCAAAACAGCGTAAACAAAAAATTAGAAACAGAAATATACTGGGCATATTTAAGGAAACAGAAAGATGGGTAAATCTGGTTGGAGCATAGAGAGCTTAGAAAAAAGAGTATGAAAAAAGACTGGAAAAACAGTGGTACTAAGTTGTGGAGGACATTGAATGTCAGTCAAATGCATTTAGATTTTATTCAGTAATCAATAAATTCAAACTCCACAACTTGGCATGTAAAGCCCCATACAACCTGTCTCTCACCTTTCTCTTCTGGACTCATTTCATATTACTGTCTTTCACAAGCTCTTATGTTCTAGCCAAAATGTTTAGTAACTTTGCCCAACTCAACAATCCATCTCTATGATTTTGCACAGCCCATCTAGGTCTGTAATGTAGTCCTGAACTTCTCCCAACCTCTCCACAGAATCTGTTTTTTTCAGGATTCATCTCAGGTGCAACTTCTTATGTTCACTCTATATTGATTTCCCCAAATATTAATGCTCTTTCTATCTCAAAATTACCTTGTATTTTATTACCTCACAAAAATATTATATCCTTTCCCTTTTCACTTAGTAAAATATAAACTCCTGAGGGTTGCTGTCATTTTGGTTTTATCTTAGTATCCCTAGAACTTAGCACAGCATATAACATATATTATGCATTATATACAAAATATTTATTGACTTGGATTAAATTTAACAAGGAGCCACTGAAGATTTTTGAGTAGAGGAATTACATGGCCAAATATATGCATAAAAAAGATTAGCACAATAATTGTATGACAGATGGATTGGGAGGTGGGAACATGAGGATGGATATTAGGACAATATTGTAATTGTTCAGTTGGGTGGTAAAGGGAACCTACACTACATGGGGAAACAGAGAATTGAAGATAAATATGAAAGATGTTTCTGAAGTGCAATCAACAGAACTTGGTAACATATTAATTATGAAAGGTGAGAGGAAAATGAAGAGTCACAGATAATTCTATAGTTTCAAACTTGGATAATGAGTTAATGGCGTATAGTCAAAAGGAAGAACAGATTGGCAGAAGACTGAATAAGTTCAGTTTGGTAAATGTTAGTTTGGGGTACTTTGGTATATCCTATGGCCATCTGGAGCAGGTCTGGAGCTCAGAATAGAAGTCAGGGCTGGATATAGTAATAGATTTGGATATCATCAGTATAAAAGTTGAATCTGTGTGAGAGAATAAGGTTATCAAGGACCAGAATATAGATAGAAAGGAGAGGGATAAAAACAGAAACCGGGACGACATTCACCTTGAGTTTTGAAGAGGACTTAGATTTTAGCTAGAACACAGACCAGTGCCTTGTATACAACAGACCCTTTAAGTATGATCATTCATTAAGTACTTGACTTAACAGGCAATTTTATAGAGGCTGCACACTTCTGACAAAGAATGCTTCCAGCTAAAGGTATCTGAAGTAATTAATCACCACTTTTGAAACACACTTGAAAGGAATGTAGGGTTTTCAGATAAAAGTAATTTCATTATGGTGCTAACTGATTCTCCTATATTAAAGTTTCTCCTCCTCCATAAACATATCAATTTCTGGAGACATTGTCTTGACTCAAAGGAATGACTGTAATATTGGGTAGTGGGGGGAGGGTTGGATTTGAGGGGTGGGGGACTTGGCATTGTGACATTGGGAGGAGGAAAGGTTTGGTGCCACTTGGAGTAGATGGCTACTTATTCTTAACAAGTTGTACAAGTGTTCACATTTTTCCAGGAGTGGTCATTCACTTTTACCTTACTCTAACACAGCAAATGGGAATTCACTGCCAAGTGGGTCTATCTTATACTTCATCAAAGTGAATTGAAAAGATATTGTTATAATGTGATCTCCTCTTAAGTAGTCTCATAGCACTGGTCAAGAGCAGAGTTATAGAGAGGAAGCAGTGTAGGTCTTAGGGACATGTTTCACTGTAAACAATAAAGACTCAGAGGTTGATGATTTCTGAAATTAAAAATAAGGTCTAGGATCATGTATACCTTGAACCAGACCAAAAATGTAAATTTCCCATATCTATAAAACTTGGATTCAAAGACAGCACTCAAGGACCTAGAAGGTCAAGGTCACAGGTTTCCTGCCCCTGACACTAGATCAAAGATTTAGAACTGGAAAGGTCTTCAGAAGTCATTAAGCCCAATTTCCTTATTTTACTGGTAAGGAAACTAAGATTCAGAGAAATTAAGTGAACAGAATTTAAACCCAGGTCTTCTGACTCCAAATTCACAACTTGTTCTACTGTATGATGTTGTTTTTAAGAATCTCTAAGGTCCTTTCCAGACTGAGTATTGTCATGGTTCTACATCACTTGAAAAAAAAAGTAATAAAAATATAACATGCAATCTACCAGCTGTCCACTAGAGGACAGGTGTTTAAAGGTTTTTCTTTTGTTGCTTTTTGTACATTCAAGTGCAATTAATCCTTTTTTGGTAATACCACAAGAAAAACTATGTTCTCTTTCTGTTTTAGTCTCTCCTGTTATTTTGAGCTACCCTAGAAAGTCAAATTAAAATGATAACTTTTAGTGAAAAAAAAAATTAGGGACATCATGCTATACTTTTCCGTATCTTTGCATAGTACAGAAGGTATCACAAAGTATAACATGCTGTTTTCTCTGGAGCACGGCTCTCTTTTGGAACTGTTCCTGCACTTTCCGTTGGACTCCCAGACAGAGCGGGCAAAGTATTTTTCTTGCATGTTGCAGTAAAAGCATGTGTTTCTCTAGATGATTCTATGTCCCTGACTGTATTTCATTTTCTATTTACTAAGCTTAGGCCAATGATTAGCAATGCTGAGAAATGGATGTTGCTAGCCTTTTCAGCTATCTTGGGAATTCAGGAGGTCCTGAGTACCTGAGTTGGGTGCTGGATGCCCAGGAGGAGAAGATCTCTACAATAGCATGCAGATGGTGACCACTGCCAAGAAGAGTCTTCAGCTGAAGGACTAAGAAAACCCCTATTCTGGCTGACTAGAGATGAGACTTCTGAGGTGCTCAGACGGGTAAGAACTGAGGTGTGGGATTGTTTCACAGTGTAGGCTTATCTAGAGACCCCAGCTGACTTTGTTATGTAACCGTGGTAACTTCATGTATTGAGGCCTCAGTTTGTGAAAGTTGGATTAGATGATCTCTGATGCAACTCCTTGCTTTGAAACTCCATGAATTTCTAATATGGGTCATGTGAGCTTTTGGATTCCTATATAGCAGGAAGTTCTAACCCTGTGGTTCTTTGAAAATTATAACTTCATATTTATGATTCCATTCTGCCATCATTCCTCACATGCTACGCTTATTCTCAACTCTGCTAACATTGCCCCTACCTTACAATGACCTTTCGCTCCCCACCTTGGGTTTCTTATCCATTCTTTAAGGCCCAGATCATATTTCACTCCATCCATGAACTCTTCCCACACCATACCCATGTTTTCTTCCTCTGAACTGGGTCTCTAAGTTCCCATAGACCAGTTTCGGTCCTGAAGGCTTCTCACTAATGACTCAGTAATGGTTTCACCCAGAGTTCAGGACCTAGGAACATTTGTCTTATCTCTGGGTCTCCACCAGAGGCCTTTCATTTTCCTGGAAGCATAAGGCTAACAATAAAGATTTAAATATAGAACGCATTTATTAAAAATCATACAAAGAACAGAAAAGGGATAGTTGAACCCCTTTAGCAAAGCACTAGGCATAGCCCTCCACCATTTTCTTTCTATTTTCTTCTCCTCTCTACCAAAAATTTCAGTCACTATCCCCTCAAATGCTTACATTCACTACAAACCGTAGGGGAAGTCCAAAGAGCGTGAATTGGGTTTAGGAACTCTCTAGAGAGAGGAGTCTGGGTCTGAGTTGGGAGGTCCCAGTAGGCCTTATCTCTCTTGTCTTCACAACTGACACCCCTGTGGGTCATAACTTTTAATAAAAATGCAGTGATGAAGAGAAAAGATGTAAGAATACATACTTGTGATAATGCAGTTAAAAAAAGAACTCCTCAGAGAGCCTGAATGAGGAACTCATCCCTGGGTGACCTCCTCCTGAGAATTTCTGTGAGGTCAGAGTAATAGTATTGATGCAATTTATTGGCATGAGATGTATATACATGTTAGGGCCCAAGCTCTGAACCGCCTTCGGGTGCTGGGACCACCCTTTGGGAGGTGGCTCTGCCCTGAGGGAGGAACATGGGAGGGGCTCTGGCTGGGGATATAAGGAGCTGTAGGGGAGGGATCGGCGAGACAGATGTAAGCGAGAGAGATGGAAAAGATGTAAGCAATAAAGTGAAGTGCACTGGCCACCTCGGGTGCATGTGTAGTCATTTTCCCCTCTGTGGAGGAGGGGATAGCCCTGCCACTCAGTAGGCCACACGACCCCCAGGCAGGGGCCAGAGACATCCGAAGACCTGGAGGCAGGGTAAGCAAGCGAAGACTGGAGGCAGCCCGGTGGGATATGGTCGGGGTTAGGAAGCCCGACCAAGGCCAGGGGATGACCATGTGTAGCTGGTGCCCAGTGGTCCCAGCACCCGAAGGCTGTCCAGAGCTTGGCCCCTAACATATACAAAGCACAAAACACGCAAAATCTGGACGCATTTTGGTACATTTTGTCAATATTTAATTTGTCCCAGAAATAGATTTTGGAGAGGGCCTATAGTAACCATTTTTAGCTGCTTACGTAGATCTCTTTGTACCATGGGCAGACAGAATCCAAACGCCCCCCCAAAAGACTTTTGTAGGGTGACCATTTGGGAATCAATATTGTACTATGGGAGTTCTGACAGTCACAGAATCTCAGGGCTATAGGGGGACTTCAGTGGTTATTTACTAAAAGGGGTGACCATGGGGGTGATGAAGTGTGGGTAGATGAGAATGAAAGACCAGACCTCTGGAGGTGAGGAGCAGGGTTTATTTTAAAGCTGGAAGTTTAGGATCAATGGTCCTCTTAAAGGACAAGGGCAATCTCAAAAGATACCCTCTCATAAACTATCCTGAGAGAGCTATTCCTCCAGCCACCCATCCAGATATTCACTTACACACAGATGTGTGAACATTTTCAAATCAATAATAGAATCAATAAGAATGAATGAATAAGTGAAAAAGAATTGATTAAACACTTTCTATGTGCCAACATAGGGATACAGAAATGAAAAGTAAAGACCTTGAAGGAGTATGCAATTTCATAGGTAAGAAAACACGAAAAGGGGATTGGTGATCAGGGTGGGATATTTTGGTCTGAAGAGTTCCTGGTATGGTGATTGTACCATGGTGATTGGGCCACAGGGGAGTAGACTGACAAAACCATGCAGCAACAATGGTAGAGTTCATCTGATCATTGTTCATGGTTTCTGAACTGGAAAGAGACTGGGGTAGCTGAAGAAAGGGTCCCCAAGAGAGCACAAAGAGCTATTTAGGGGTAGAAGTCTAGAGATGCATGAATGAAGGGAAGCATACCTGGGAATTATAGTAAGAGGCAGTGGGAATATGGTATCTATGAGGAGAAGGGCTTTAGGCAGAGCATCATCAGTGGATAGGGAGAGGTCCTCTGAGGAAGGCAGATGAATAAAATGTTTAAGCTCATTTCTTAACATCCCACCCTCACAGAAGGTGATATTGTTGTGTTCCGTGAGGCCTCGGAAAGTCTCCCTCATGGAGAAGAAGCTATGTCCCAGGGTACCTGGACGCCTGGACAGGAAGCAGGAGATGGCATGGAGCTATGCTGGTGTGGCGCTGTTATGGCCCAAGAGCCTTTGAAAGCCCAGTAACATGACAAAAATTGGCATGTCTGAAGGTCCACCTTGAAGACTTGAACAGGGTCTGATGTTGTGGCCAAAGGACCTTTGGAAGTTGCCAGGACGTGGTAGGTGGTGTGCACAGGGGCTCTGTCTTGTGGCAAACATAAGAGACTCTCCCTTTCCCTCTCTTTTCCCACAGTCTCATCTACTATCATCATTTTCAGTGGGTCTGTAAATAGCATTCTATTTTTTTTGCAGTACAAATGAAGGATACAAAATATGCCCAAGGCAAATAGAACAAAGCATGTCTCAAATCAACTTTTAAAGAGACATTCTGTCTGAGGAGAAGGGAACATATACCCATCCATCCACCCCCCACTTCCAGAATGAGAGACAGACCACTGCAAGGCTATTGTAAGAGATCCTCTCCCTCCAAGCTCCTCCTATCCCTTCCTCCCCCAACCTGGGACATGACAACTGGGTAGAGGAAACTTCCTATTTTAAATAATTATTCTTGCTTACTACCAACTGAGTTCAGTTGTTTTTTTCTGCTAAAGACCTCCAGGTGTTAGCCACCTCCTCTAAATTTCAGTGCTCTAGGTAAAAGCTCTTTAAAGGCTCCCGCCATTCATCGAAGCTCTAAGTTACAGTTCCCTGCAATCCTGAAAATGTCCTTCCCTTTCCTCCTCCCAACTCTTCCTTGGCCCTCCTCCCTTGTCACTCAAATCAATCAACGGCAAGTCTTGTCATCATTTCCCTGATGTCGTGTTCCTCTTCAAAAACAAAGGACAACCACAATAAGCACCCTTATAAGACTATCCTGAGAGCTATTCCTCCAGCCACCGTTCACTTCCCCATCCAGATGTTCACTTACACACAGATGTGTGAACTTCTTCAAAGAGCATTCTTAGTCATCTCCCTTGTAATGAGTATTTTTATTGAATCTCTTTTCAAATATTTTCTTTCCCCCAAGATAATAGTTATTACCAATGACTGTACTGAATTTATTCAGTAATTTCAAGTCACTCTTCCTTTACAATGGTAAGGAAAAAATCTTTGGCAACCTTCTCTTGCAGTCTAATTCCAACTGAAACCACCCCCTCAGTTTCCATTCCAGGTAATTGCGTGTGATGACACCCCCCCTGTTCTGAAATGCAGAGTGTTCTGTTTTGACAAGTAGCATATTAAATATAAACACATCTTCCCTCTTTTCTCTTTCCCATTCTGAAAAGAATTTCAGAATTCTGTCACTCAAGGGGAGGGTACCATTTCCTGTGAGTAATTCTTTAAAGATCAGCAGTGTGCTTTTACACAAGGCTTCCATTAAATGTAAGACTAAATCCTTCCCAACACATCTCTCTGTGACCTGCCCTATGTTCCCTATGTCAGACAGCTTGTACTCTCAGCATCTCTGTCGCCTATCTTTGTTCCTCCTACGTTTCTATTTTCTCAGATTCCCTATGGAAGGTGACATAAGTTTCCTACTCCTCTACCTGATCTCTCTGAAATAAGCACACAATCCATTTATAGATTTTCTAGGTTTTTTTTTTAAAACTGCTTTAATTACAGAGAAATGAGCAGGTGCTTAAAATAACAAAACAAGGGAGGATTATAAGAAGACTTCAAAGCACATTTGTGTCTTCAGTGACATAAAAATGGAGCTGATCCTGGTCATTCTCAGCTCCCACCCTCCTTCACTGGCTCATCTGTTAGTTCTTGCCTCTGTAACCAGCCCTGACCCAATCCTGTCTGCTTTGAATGCTGAAAGAAGCTCTCAGACACCCAGCTCAAGGTAGACAGGGTTGTCACAATTGCTAGAGTTCTCATTCTATTTCATGCAATCAAAGAATATTAGAATTGGAAGGTGTCTTAGAGATAATTTAGTCCAAGCTCCTCACTTTACAGATAAGGAAACTGAGGCCCAGATATACAAGGTGATGTGTCCAGTTACATGAATTGAACTAGGTCTTCTGACTCCAAGTTCAATGGTCTTCTCACTACATGATGCTTTCTCTCAATGTGGTCTAGACAGGGAAGAAGAATACGTTGGAACTATGCTGCTATTCAGTTGTGTCCAACTCTTCATGACCCCATTTTTTAGGGTTTTCTTGGCAAAGATGCTGGAGTGGTTTGTCATGTCCTTCTACAGCTCATTTTATAGATGAGAAAATTGAGGCAAAGAGGTAAACAGACTTGCCCAAGGTCACACAGTTAGTAAGTGTCTGAGGTCAGATTTAAACTCAGGAAGATGAGTCTTCTTGACTCCAGGCCCTGCACTCTATCCACTGCACCACCTAGTTGTATCCAATGGGACTATAGCCTCCCTCATTTTGGACAACAGCTTCCCTCATTTTGGACAATGTGCTTCAATTAATTATTAATGTATTGTAAGTTTGCATGGGTTATTTTGACTGTCACGTAGCATGCTGATTCATACTGTGTTGACAGCCCTTTAAATTCTCCCAGATAGGTGTTTTTTCACATGAACTATTTCTTAGTCCTGTCACATCCATTCTATATTTATAGTTGATTTTTTTCTTTTAGAATCCATTTATAGGACTTCACATTTTTCCATATTAAATTACATTTTATTACATTTGCCCTATTGTGCTACCCTTTCAGTGCCTTCTTCACATGTTAGTGCTTTCACTCAGTATATTAACTATACCTCCAGTTAGTTAAGCAATAAACAATGAATAAGTGCCCACTATGTGTCAGGCACTATGCTAAATACTCGTAATACAAATACAAAAAACAAAGATAGTCCCTGCCCTTATTTATAATATAATGGGGGAAGAATACACATAAAAGGTAGAGTGGAGTGGAGGTAACTGAAAATGAGGGGGGCATGATGGAAAAGTCAGAGAACTCCCAAAGTAGTGTTGCCAGTAAGAAATGAGGAGATGTTCTGAGCTCAGCTCCCTCCTTAAATGAAGCTTTGGGAGTTCATGGGAGTTCCTCCAATTAGAGGACAGAGGGTGGTGATGAGGTGAAGTACCAAAGCTAGTGGGATCTTGTAGGATGATGAGATTTTTCCCAATCATGAATTTCCTAGGACATGGTGAAGTCAGAGAAGTCTGTCAGAACCATGCCATCCACAAATTTCATAAGTATACCATCCATGCTTTCATCCAAGTAATTGATAAAAATATTGAACACAATGAAGTCAAGTATAGATCCCTGTGGAATGCCACTAGGGACCTCTCTCCAGTTTGACAGGCTTCATTAATTACCATTATTTAGACCTAGCTATTTAACCAATTGCAAATTCACGTAACTGAACTATCATCTAACCTGCCTATCACATCTCTGTCTTGTTCACCTGGATCTTGTGAGAGACATGGTGAAATTAATGTAGTTAAATTCCTTGGTCAAATCCAGGTGTATTATGGCATTCCCCCAGTCTATCAGTATAGTAACCCTCACATAAAAGAGTTGGTATCAGTCCTGTCATTTTGTTCTTGATGTGTCTGTGCTGGCCTCGTAGTGATCGCCCATTCTAAGAACTTTCATGGTATCCTTTAGTAATGAGTATTAGAATTTTACCTGGAAGGGATATACTTGGTTCAGCAATAGTTTGAAGGATTAATCTTCTTTTCCCTTTTTGGAAATTGGGATAACATTTACTTGTCTAATCCTAAAACAACTCTCCAATTCTCTAAGAGCTATAAAAGATCATACTGATAGTGGCTCAGGAATTATATCCAAAAATTCATCCAGCATTCTGGGATGTAGTTGAGTTAGGTCCTATGATAATTAGAACTATTCTCTTCAAAATTACCATTGATCTCCCAATTGCCAATTCCAATGGCATTTAATTTTTAAAAAATCATTCCTTACCTTTATTGTATTTTACAGAAGACCTTTCCTGAGTGAGCTTGGCTCCTAGTAGGGGTCTGAGGTCTGGGGTCTGAGAGTGTGGGTCAAGAGCCTAGCTGTTCCACTATAGTCCTGGGGCCAGTGTCAGTAGATGTACACATGATATGCACAAGACATTCATGTGGTCAGCAAGGGAAGTGGAAGGGATCCATATGAAATATGCCCTTAGTGTATACCTGATCAACATGAGATGTGGGACCGATGTCTGCCAGGTGCAAGTATTATGATGTGCAACAAATGAGCATGGGATGTACACATCACTAGGTAAGTGAAGGACTTCTAAGTGATTTTTTTTTCCCAGGGAGTGGGAGTGGGGAATCCTGATGTACAATTAATTGGGAGAGAGGAAGCATTTGTTAAATTCCTATTATGTACAAGGCTCTGTGCTAAGCACTTTATTAACAATTTGGGCAGCTAGGTGGTGCAGTGGATAGAACACCAGTGCAGAAGTCAGGAGGACCTGAGTTCAAATATCACCTCAGACACTTGATACTCATTAGCTGTGTGACCTTGGGCAAGTCACTTAATCCCAATTGCCTCATCCTGGGTCATTTCTAGTCATCCTGATGAATATCTGGTCACTAGATTCGGATGGAGGAGAAGTGAGGCTGATGACCTGCACAACCCTCACTCACTCAAAACAAAGTCAAGTGCAACTCATGTCATTATTTCTCTGATGGCGTGATCTTCTTAGGCAATGAAGGACGAACACACATTAGCAACTCATTCAATCCTCACAACAACCCTGGAAGTTAGGTGTTACTTTTATCTCTATTTTATAGTTGAGGAAACTGAGACAGGCAGCGGTGAAGTGATTTGCCCAGGTTCACATAGTTAAGAGATTTGAACTAAGATCTTTCTGACTACAAGGCCAATTCTCTTTCCACTGCTCTATCTACTTAGCTGCCTTTAAATTTGAACTCTACCATTTGGTATCCACAGTTCTTTACTACCTGGGTCCCTCCTGTATCTTCAGTCTCCTGGGCTATGCTAAGGTGTTAAGGTTCCAGTGGGGGTAGGGGAGGAAGGTGGAGTAGCGTGGTGATTCTCAGTGGGGTAGGATATCCAAGAAGCAGCAGCTATGCATTATCAGCTGCTATTGTCTTCCCATCGAAAGTTACCTTGTGTCCACTTTGTGTATGTCTTACATATACTTATGTATATACATGTTGTTTCCTTTAATAGAGTGTAAACCCTTTGAGAATAGGGACTGTTTTATGTTTGTCTTTTAGTCTGTTACAGTAGATCCTTAATAAAATCTCGATGGATTGAATGGAAATAAGCCGATACTTCCTCAAGATTATTCTTGACTTGCTTTCGATTTTGATTCTATGTTCAATCATTTTTGTGCTCTTTCCTTGTTCGAAAATATGTCTTCCTGGTAAAGAAAATAGGGTTAAAATAGCAATTCAATAGTTTGACCATCTTTTGTCCATTCAATTGTCATTCTGCCAGATGCTCCAAATTGCATTCTTTCCACTTTTTGATCTTCATCTTATCCTCATTATACCTTTAAAGAGACCCAATTTTGTTTTCTTAAACCTCCATCGTCAGCCTTAGTTTGTTCTGGAGCTTAAATTTTTCTGCTAACATTCTTTGAGAGCCATGACATTTACGTTATTGTTGTATTTATTACTGTCTCATCTTCTGTACCTGTCTTTGTAAAAACTGGGTGAGTCAAACGTTTTCATATTCATCTATATTGGTCTCTTTAGAAAGTTCTCCCTCTATGTCATTATGAAATTGTATGTGAATTATAAAATCTTTGTTCTTGACGGCCTCCCCTCCCAGTTGAACCCTATCATCGTTGTCCATTTATCTGAACTTTCTGATTCCCCTCTGCCCCATTGCATGATTCTTCTGTGGATTTGACAACTTCTTGGGCTAATTGTTTAGTAAATGGGCAGTAACTTCTGTCACTTATAGCAATTCTAGCCTTTAGGCAAAGATTCGTTTCTTCACTTCTTTCCCAATGTCCAATCAATATGGACTCCAGTAAATCTGGGAGCTAAGTGGTCTTTTATTTTTTTTTGGAGGGGAGAGGTGAGGCAATCAGGGTTAAGTGACTTGCCCCAGGTCACACATCTAGTGAGTGTCAAGTGTCTGAAGTCATATTTGAACTCAGGTCCTCCTGACTCCAGGGCCAGTACTGTATTCAGTGCTCCACCTAGTTGCCTCAGCTATGTGCTCTTGATAATGGGTTTCCTTATTTTTGGAACAAATCTTTCTTAAAACATCTCTTTTCAGTCACTGGGAACAGGCTGCTGGCTATCCTTCTAAACCTGTATCCCATATTGGACCACAATATGGGGTAGTAGATACAGCACTGAACTTGGAGTCAGGTAGACCTGGGTTCAAAATAGCCCTGTGTCTTTTATAATCTATGTGATCTTTAATAATAATTTAACATTTCTGATCTTAATTTCCTCATTATATGATGGAATAGATGAACTCTAAGGTCCCTTTTTGCTATAAAACTATGATCCTGTGATCAGGTGGGATGCTTCTGATTCTTAGCTCATTTGAAGATCTAAGATACCTGACATACATTGAGCCCAATAACTAACCTTATCTTTTCTAATTAGGGTTATCAGTTTTTCTCCTTTCCTAAAGTTGTCTTGGTTTAGTTACTCAAGTGAGCAACTTACCCAGGGATTTGATCCTTTCAGAAGCCTAACACTTTAGGGATTATAATGGAAAAATAAACACATAGTATAATAGTTAAGTTACGAGTAGTAAGAAAAAGGTTGTTCTTTTTGTGTGTGTCTGTGTGTGCTTGCTCCCATGCTTTTTATTTTTTTAATATAAATTTATTTATTTAACTTTTTTCTCCCCTTTTATCCCCTCCCCCCACCCCAATACACCAAGCATTCTAATTTTCCCTATCACCAATAAGCCCTCTCTTCTATCATCCCTCCCTTCTCTTGTCCCCATCTTTTCTTTTGTCCTGTAGGGCCAGATGACTTTCTATTCCCCATTAACTGTATTTCTTATTTCCTAGTAGCAACAACAATACTAAACAGTTGTTCCTAAAACTTTGAGTTCCAAATTCTTCCCATCCCTCCCTCCCCATCCATTCCCTTTGGGAAGGCAGGAAATTCAATATAGGCCATATCTGTGTAGTTTTGCAAATGACTTCCATAATAGTCATGTTGTGTAAGACTAACTATTTCCCTCTATCCTATCCTGTCCCCCATTGTTTCTATTCTGTCTTTTGATCCTGTGCCTCCCTGAGTGTTGATTTCAAATTGTTCCCTCCTCCCATTGCCCTCCCTTCCATCATCCCCCCCACCCTGCTTATCTCCTTCTCCCCTACTTTCCTGTATTGTAAGATAGGTTTTCATACCAAAATGAGTGTGCATTTTATTCCTTCCTTTAGTCGAATGTGATGAGGGTAAACTTCATGTTTTTTTCTCTGTTTTCCTCTTTTTCCCTCCGCTAAAAAGTCTCCTGCTTGCCTCTTGAATGAGAGATAATTTACCCCATTTCATTTCACCCTCTCTCCTCCCACTACATTTCTCTCTCATCGTTTACCTTAAATTCTTTTAAGATATGGTCCCATCCTATTCAATTCACTCTGTGCTGTCTGTCTCTGTGCATGCATGTGTGTATGTGTGTGTGCGCACATTCACATTATCTTCCATTTTTTTCATTCTTTTGGTTTTGTTTTGTGATTTCTTGGTTTCTCAGAAAGTCATTAGCCTCTATCTGTTCCATTCTAATTTTGAGAGAACTATTTTATTCAGTGAGCTTTTGAACCTCTTTTTCCATTTGACTAGTTCTGCTTTTGAAAGCATTCTTCTCCTCGTTGGCTTTTTGAACCTCTTTTGCCAATTGAGTGAGCCTATTTTTCAAGGTGTTATTTTCTTCAGCATTTTTTTGGGTCTCCTTTAGCAAGGTATTAATCCATTTTTCATGCTTTTCTTGCATCTCTCTCATTTCTCTTCCCAGTTTTTCCTCCACCTGTCTAACTTGATTTTCAAAATCCTTTTTGAGCTCTTCCATGGCCTGAGCCCACCGGACATCCACCTGGGATGTCTGGGATACAGAGGCCCCGACCTCCACATCTTTCCCTGATGGTAAGAATTGTTCCTCCTCATTGGAAATGAAAGGAGGAAACATCATCTGTTCCCCAAGAAAGTAGCTTTCTATGGTCTTATTTTTCTTCCCTTTTCTGGGCATTTTCCCAGCCAGTTACTTGAGTTCTGAGATTCCTGTCCACCCCCGCCTAGATCTGCCCAGCTAGTGCTTGGGGTCTGAGATTCAAATGCTGCTCCCCAGCCTCAGAGCTTTCAGGGGCAGGTGGGGCTGCTATTCAATGTGAGCTTAAGTTCTGGTGCTTGGGTGGGGGCAGGGCTGCCTCTCAGGCTCAGTTCCTTCAGGGGATTTATGCAGAGACCTTCAGTAATAGCCCTGAGCTCCTGTCTGCTCTGGGAGTTCTAGGCCACTGCTGCCTCTGCCGCTGCCTCTGCCACTGCCTCCCGAGGGGGCCCGAGTCACAGAGATACCCCACTCCCCTCTTGGCCAGCCCAGAAGTCTCTCTCACTGACCTGTAGTGCCTGTGGGTGGAGGGACCATCGCAGCTGCCAGAGGGTCTGTCCCTGAAGCCTGCTCGGATCTACTCCTCTCGTGGCCATGAGGCCAGGGCAGCACAGGGGTGGGCTCCACTGTCCTGTACATGATGGACCTTTGGGGTCGGTTTTTCAGGGCTCTCTGGAACGGAAATCTCTTTCACTGTGTTTCTGCATGGCTTGCACTGCTCCAGAATCTGTGGGGAGTTCTTTTCACAGAAAATTTATGGGCTGTGGTTTTGGAGCTATCATACGTGAGTCTTTCTACTCCGCTGTCTTGGCTCCTCCCCCTCAGGTTGTTCTTTTATAGGTATCAAAATAATAATAATAGCTTACATTTCTATGGTGCTTTACAGCAGAGATGTCAAACATATTATCCACAGTACTCCTGAGTGGCCTGAACCAGATTAAAATGTAATTGGGAAATATTTAACATAATAAATGAAAATATGAAAAAAAATGGATAGCATTACATTTTAACACTAAGTCAATATGCAGCTCACAGGGATTCCTATATATAGACTAGTGGTCCACATTTTTATTTGAGTTTGATACCACTGCTTTACAGTTTACAAAGTGCCTGTTTCATGACAACAACAGCAAAGCTACTATTTCTAAATAGTACAAATGCTATTATCTTTATTTTACAGGTGAGAAAATTGAGGCTATGGATGTCAACTTTAATTGAGTTACATGGCTATGAAGTGCTATCATTAAGACTCTAATGCTTTTCCTAAGATTCTAAGACTAATGTTCTTTGCATGAGACCATAGTGCCTCTCCTGTCAAAACATTATTGAATTAGATGGGGATGAGGTCATTACATTAATGTGACAAAATACAAAACAAAATTTTCCTTGTATTTTTTTGGGGGTCCAGACTTATGATTTCATCAGTGAGAATTGCTTCTAGGGAGAAAATTCCCATAAACTAAACCAGATTGGAAACTGTTCTGTGACTTAGAAAGTTGCCTAGAACTCTGAGAGATGCTCAGGGTCACATAGGCATAGGGACATGGATGGTAATGGAGATGGATAATGAGGGCAAAATATCAATTGCCTTCAAGATATTGATATATATGATATATCCTTTAGAGGAGGATGAGTTCACCCATGCAGAGGGGAAGGGACCACTCTGGTTAATGATATGATGGGGATATAAAAAACCAAGCAAACTTTTAAAGAAAAAAATAAACACCCCTTACCCCCTGGGAAACCAGTGACAGAAAGCCCCAGAAAACTCAGTAGTGACATGTTTAAAAACCTAGAGGAGGGGGAGAGGAATTGAATAGGCTTCTAGAATATCATCAAGAGTGAAGTCCGTAACAAGGAACTAATGAAACCAAGATCAGAGCGAAGGAGGAACTCCGAAAGCACTGAGGTGAGCTAACTCAGGGAACAGGATCTGAGTGTTCCTTTCTTCATGACAGGGGAAAAGAGTCAGATCTTCCTTGGGGGGAGTGTTGTGTCCTCATGGACAATTCTGGTAAAATTGGTGAGGCAGATGCCTCTCAAGACAAGAATTTGACTAATAATAATTACAACTTAATGATTTTCTTAAGTTCTTCACAAATATTATCTCATTTGATTTGATCCTCGCAGCAACCCTGTGAGGGCAATTCTACAGATGAGGAAACTGAAGCTGAGAGTAGTTAAGTGCCTTGCACCTGGTCACACAACTAATGGGTGGCTAAGGAGGGATCTAACTTATTCAGGTCTGACTCCAAGATCAGCACTTTATCTACTACATCCTCTAGCTGCTTCTTGGATTATAAGGCAAAATTGTCATCTTGTGGTCTGAGATGGATGAGACTTTTTGTCCTCCAGCAATCAAAAAAGGGTGAAAAAGATCAGATTTGGAATGGAGACTGGAGAGTAGAAAGTTAGTGTGAACTTTTAGCCAGAATTTTAAAAGCAAAATTAGAGTAGAAGTCATCCAGGTCAACTCCCTTATTTTTCAGATATGACTGTAATGGATGACTGAGGCTCAGAAGGTGGAAAGTCACTTACCCATGGTTCTAGAGGTCATAGTAGCACTAGGATTCAAACCCTGGTCCCATGACTCTATGTGCAACATTCTCTCCACTATATTATGAGCCTTTTGAGAACTATAACACCATTTTCTGGGATTAAGAAAAGATATGAGGACTGAATTAGATATAAGATTTCTCCATTGCCCCTGCAACCAGCCCCACTCTTCCATCCATGAATTCCTACCTGAAACTTCCATTTGAGGAAGTACCAGGGTCAGCTACAGGCTTCAGTGCTAATTTTCCAGATATTTCTGTCTTGTGACCTTGTGGACATCTCCCCTCTCTCTCTGCCTTTTGCTCCCTCTTATATATTGTCTTTCTCATTGGAATATAAACTCCTGGAGGGCAAGGAACTCTCTTTGTTTTTGCTTGTATTTACATTCTCAGCACTTAGCACAGTTCCTGCATATGGTAGTTATTTAATAAATGCTTTTTGGATTATTGATTCTGTTGACTTTAGCTTCAGTTTGTAGCCTGACATTATAGGTTGTCCATATCTTTGTAGAAAGAAAACTTATATACTTGAACTGAGTGTATGTGCTAGACTACAGTGTATATTTTTGGAGTGGGAGGGGAGAGTGGGGATAGGAATTGCTAGAGAGGAGAAAATAGAAAATGCCAAAGAAGGGCATGTAGAAGGATCATAATGCTATGGGCGTGTCTCTTTTTATTTTTTTATTTATTTTTTAAAATTAATTTTTAGTTTTCAACATTCACATCCACAAGATTTTGAGTTCCAAATTTTCTCCCCATCTTTCCCCTCCACCCACCTCAAGATAGTGTGCATTTCGATTACACCTTCCCCCAATCTGCCCTCCCTTCTATCATACCCCTTCCTTCTCTTATCCCCATCTCCTCTATTTTCTTGTAGGGCAAGACAGATTTCTATACCCCATTGCCTGTATGTCTTATTGGGGTGTTTCTCTTTGCAAAGAAATATTCCCCCCCTTTTATCCTTGGGTGGCAGCAACAAAAAATTAATCTAAAACCAGTAGTGGCAAGAAAACCCCATTTGGGGGAGCTTGTAGTCTTCTTGTGGATGTACAACTATTTTTGGATTTAAGGGAGAGAATTACAGTTCAGTACTCACAGGAATCTTACATAGGTCTAATTTATTGATGCTGATATGAGGGATGTAGCTGGGGCATGTGACAACCCTCCAAAGGTTCTTTTGTTTCAGATTCTGGCACGTGCCATGGCACTTGTGAGATCCAGTCATCAGAAGAATACTGACCTTAATGGCTTCAGAACACCAGGGGTTATGCCATTTTAAACTCATAGATGAACAAAGAGATTTGGCAATTATATAAATATAATTGTAATAAATATAATGATTATATAAATGACCGCTCTAGGACAAGTAGACTCCAGGCACCTTTGAATATAACAGCTATGGGTCTTGGCATAATTCCTTTGGTGCTTAGTGGCTCTGTCTGTGGATTCATCCTTTATTCTATTTCTTTCAACATGTTCCTTCCTACTGATGGAAAAGACTTAGTCTAATCAGACTACCTTATGAGGTTATTTTTTTTAATGGGTTACCTTGTTTGGTTATAGGATATTCTTTTCAAGCTGAAAAAAAAATTCCATTTCAAAGGGACCTTAGATTTCACTGTAATAAGAGTTAAGTATCTTCCCTGCCCATTAATATGTCTCATGTGGGATCTATTAAGGGAAGCTTGATTAGGGGAGGTTTGTTTTGTAGGAAGACCCACACTTTTTGTTAATTTCTAACAAGGCACTGGTTCACCGGGGTCTGGATGCCCTCAGGCTCTGAAAAGTGTATATTTACTCTGAGGTGAGGTTTTGCTTTGGGGCTCACTCTTTGGAAGATGGTTCATGTGCCAGATGAAGCTCTAGGTAACTGTTAAGGAGCCCCTCTGGCTTTGAAAACTCAGATGCTGGTGCTTCTCTCTCTGGTCACTATGTATGCATGTAATGGTCAGACAGTTGGATCTGTCTATTGATCTGTGATGTATGTATTGCTTAAGGTCAGACAGTTAGAAACCCTGTCTGTTGGTCTTTTGTATTTTCTCTGTTGGTATATCTGTTTAATGAAGATTGTTCGCCCCTCAAAAGTTGCTTTCCTTTTAGAAAAGCAAATCTAAGAATCTGTGCTAGTAGTCCATCCTCGATGTGTCAGGGTGCTTGCTGCAATAATCACCTAATACAATCTCTCCATTTGTTGAGATAATTTTAGCTGGATAAAGACAGTGATATTGAGAGAACACCAGGTCTTAGATCCTCAAGTAAATGTACCAGATATTAACTCTTCCTTCTCCTGGCTTCATGGAATAATAATGTAACTTTGCTTACACCCAAACAGAGTAGTTGTGATGAGGGAACTACCCCATGACCTGTATGTTTTGCACATGTGGGGAAAGGGATATGCTGCATGAGTAAAGGATAGACTTATTTCAGTTTTTTAGAGACGCACAAGAAAGGTGAGGAGTGGATTCTTGAAAAATGGATAAAAGCCCCAGAGCCCCAGAGATATAGGGAGACAGTCTTTCTCACATCCCTTGACTGTATGCATGTGTGGTGTAAGTACTGAAGGAGAAATAAAATGTAACAAATGACACAAAGACATGGTAAGCAGATGGTTTCATCTATTGTTGTTAACAACTATCCTTATTGTAGCAACTGTTCTTGCATAGGAGACACCTGCATTCTTGTCTGTGAGGCTACCTCAACCCTTCTTGGATTAAATAGACTTCTTCAATAGTTGTAAAAGTTTTTAGCCACCTTCCTCCTTTCTCCTGACCTTGAACTTATAATCAGATAGTGTCTAATCATTTCAATAACAAACCTTGCCAGCTCCATGACAAATAATCCCTCAAAAACTACCCATTGTTCTCCTTTTGCTTATTTCCCCTTTTCTCCCCTCACCACCCCAGGAAATACTTATTCATTTAAATTGCTGCATAATACTGTTGATGGGCTTTAAACTTTAAGAGGACCAGAAAAGTTAAGAAAACCAAATCCGAATCCTAGGAAGATTAAGTTTCTATCAAAAAGTATTCCTTAGCAGGTTAATAAATTTTTTTTTTTTTTTGCTTTCAGATTGGCCTCCTATCTTTGGTCTACAGCCATCAGAACCCTCATTGGAAGATACATACTTCTTTTGCAGGGTTCTACTCCTTCTTGTCAAGACATTCCTGAAAGACCCTAGAAATTGTTGAGAAAAGACTTGCCATTATTGAAATATTTTTCTCTTTATGCTGAATTGAGATCTTACTTTACTTTGAAGATTGTATTTACTCTTAGGTATTCTTGGTTTTATTCGAATTTGTATAACTTTTATTTCTGTTTTACTTTGTCCTTTGACAAAGAAGTTTACTAGCTATTTGTGATGGTCTTTTTTTATAATCAAAATTGGGTGGAAGAAGGCTAAGATGGCTAGTATAATCTAATAGCTACCCTACTCCTTGAGAGCAATGAGGGATGATGCCTTTGATTCTTAACCTACTAACTCTGGACTAGAAATACTTGAGAGGTGTAACACAGATTTAATTTTAGCCTCATACACCTTTTGGTGACTGGAGGACAGATCATCTAGCTTTGGTGATACTGGACCAACTTCTCCACCTAGGCTGCTAGTATTGCTGGCATGGCTCTCATTCTACTCTCCACAAGTCAGACAGATTCCTGATCATATCTATCCATTTTGACTTGGGAGTCATATTAGACGGCTCCTCCAATCCACCCATATATATTCCTAACGATAATAATTGACAGATGAGGAAATTGAGATAGAGTTAATGTGACTTGTTTGAAGTTACACAGCTGGAACTACAATCCAGATTTTCCCCTTCCTAGTCCACCTTTTATTTTACTTTCATCTTTGAGTTAAGTTTTCTTCTGGAAGAATAATAGCTAGCATTTTTTATAGAAAAAGCCCTTAGGGTTTGCAAAGTGGTTTACACATGTTAACTCATTTGATCCTCACAAGAACCTTGTGAGGTAAAGTGATTTTATTATCTCCATTTTAGAGATGGAGATACTGAGATACAGAGATGTTAAGGGATTTGCTCAGGGGTCCAGAGAATTTGGGTTGACTGTATATGGAGTGGATACCTCCTTGTGTTATTTTAGTTTTGTGAGATTGACTCTTTCCTCCAATGAATGAATCTAATTTCATTAACTTTGCTGAGGATGCAGGCTTCTCTTGTGTGGGCTGTTTGGAATGTTCTCCATGGAAGTGTGAGTTTGGACATTCTCTTGGGTAAGAAGCATTACCTCAAATGTAATGGGATGGTGATTGTGGGATTTATTTGATTTCATTAAATGCTTTTTAAACAAAGGTGAAGAGTCCTAGACCCTACTTTAATAGCTTTGATTCCCAGTTCTGAATGGGAATTAATTATATGTAATTACTTCAATCTAATACTTATATCAATACAATATTTAATAAGCAATTTTCCTTTAGAAAAGAATGAGGCTATTTAATAGGACTCTGAATTCTTTGCTCCTAAGCCCTTAAGGAGAAATAAGATGTATTCTGGGGCCTAGATCACAGGTAGTCCCTCCTGTGTCGCAAAGCTTTATGGCTCAAACTTATTAGCACTAACAGTAAGGCTCTGATTTGTTAGAAACAATTTTAACTGGGTTTCACTTTAGGGATTTTGTCATTTTAGGCCTATAGTAGAGAAGAGAGAGGGAGAGAGAGAGAGAGAGAGAGAGAGAGAGACAGAGACAGAGATAGAGAGACAGAGACTGAGACAGAGAGACAGAGAGAGAGACAAAGAAAGAGAGAGAGAGAGAGAGAGAGAGAGAGAGAGAGAGAGAGAGAAAGAGAGAGAGAGAGAGAGAGGACAGGACAGGGCTGAGGGGTTATGGGATAATTGTGTTTGTCCTTCATTAGAATGAAAAATGATCTTAGATAACATGTACTTTAACCACGTATTTTACCAAAAAGGAGACTAAGATGCAGAGATATTGTCTTTCCAAGGTCACACAGTTAGTGGCAGCTAGTTAATTCACTAGTTAGTGTTAGTTAATAGTAGTAGAGTCAAAACTAGAATCCAGATTATAGGATTTAGAGATAGAAAGAATTCTTAGAAGTCACTAATCTAACCCCTTCCTCTTCTTTTTCAGATGGGAAACTGAGGCTCAAAGAGGTCAAACTGGAAGAGCCCTTAGAGATCATCAGTCCAAGCTACACATTTTACAGATGGAAATATTATGATCCAGATAAGGTTAAATGAATTGCTCAAGGTCACATAGGAAGTGAGGAGCATAGCCTGGGATTAGATGAAAGTGTGCCAGGCCTGAAATCAGGAAGACTCATCTTCTTGAGTTCAACTCTGGCCTCAGACACTTACTAGCTGTGTGACTCTGGGCAAGTCACTTAACCCTGTTTACCTCAGTTTCTTTATCTCCAAAATAAACTGGAGAAGGAAATGGCAAACCACTTAATTATGTCTTCCAAGAAGACCCCAAATGGGGTCATGAAGAGTAGAATGACTGAAATGACTGAAAACAACAAGTCTGATACCAAATTAAGTACTTACTCCTCCCTCCCAGTGTGTGACAGTAAGGATGTCTTAAAATGTCTCAACAGATGTTTAGCAAAACAAACAAAAAAAAACAACCCAGCAACAACAAACAGTTATAATCCAAAAGAACGGCCATCTACTTTAATACCTCAATGCTGGCAATGAGTGACATCAAGACTTGCTTGCAGTCAGCGTATTTTGGGTTGTTGCAGTGGTGTGGTTATCATTGTAGCTTGTTAACTCTTAAGGAAAACAGAATGTTACCTGTGTAAGTGTATTTAGTAACCAGAGGATCCTTCGTGATTCAGCTCCATCATAATGAGCTCACCCTCAGTAATTATGCGCTCTGTTCAACACTAGAAGTCACTCTGGTAACTTCCAAGCTTTCCACCAGTTAGAGAGCTGACTACTTCTCTGACTTCTTACCTTTGCTGAAATTGTTATTCGTAGAGAGCTAGTATGTGTGGATTTATCCAATTAGATAACATTCAGCAACCCCATTCCTACCCCAGAAATTACTTCCCCTCTCCCATTCCCACTGCTTTTCAGAGTTTACTTATAAAAGCAGGAGTGGCATTGTTGAATGCCATTATTTAAATGTGGGGGCAGTTAGGTGGTACAGTGGATACAGCACCAGCACTGGAGTCAGAAATAATCATTTTCCTGAGTTCAAATCTGGCCTGAAGCATTTATTAGCTGTGTGGCCCTGGGCAAGTCACTTAACCTTTTTTGCCTCAGTTTCTTCATCAGTAAAATGAAGTAGAGAAGGAAATGGCAATCTACTCCAGTATCTTTGCCAAGAAAACCCCAAACATGGTCACAGAGAGTCAGACCTGATTGAAAAGTTTCAAAAACAACAAACCATCCTCCCAGTAACTAAGCTCACAAGCTCCATGTCATCCTTGACTCTTCACATAGTCGTTTTTATGTTTTCTCTCTCAGTAGAATGTAAGCTCCTTTAGAACAGGGACTGTTTTTTGCCTTTCGTTATATCCCTAGTGCTTAGCATAATCCCTGGCACATAGTAGGAGCTTAATAAATGCTTGTTGACTTGGGATCTATGAAAAGATATTTGAGGGTCCATGAACTTGGATGTGAAAAATTATACCTTTATTTAAAAACGATTGTTATTCTTTGTGATCTTAAGTGTTTTATTTGAAAACATTGTTCTGAGAAGGGGTCCATGGGTTTCCTCACACTGCTAAAGAGGTCTATGACACAAAATAGGCTAAGACTATTGTCATATATGGAGCGTGTTGGTGTTCTGAAACATCAGTTCTGGCACAACTTATATACCCTCTAAATAAAGTCTATGTATGTATTAAATTTGGGGAATTCCCCAAATGAGCTGGGTATAAATCAATATCTTTTCAGAATTGGTAATACCACTTCCCCATGAATTTTGAGAAGTATGACTAGGTTGGGGCATAACATACTATATAGAAATAAGAACAGAGGGCACCTCTTTCTTAGTGGTGAAATGAAGGTTTCTTCAAAGGTGAGTGTTGTTTGGGGTGCAGAAGAGGTAAAATGTTTTTAGGCTTACTTGGAGTATAGTCCTATCAGTGGCCTTCCACAGCAGAATGGAAGTGGGAAAGAGGACAGTGCATGCCTTGGAATATCACAGGAGAAGCTAAAATGGTCAGGTATGTTCATGTCAGATAGGAAATGCCTTTCTCTGAGGTTAGTCTTATAGAATTCTTTGTATTGGCAGGAAATCTCCAAGATTGGGGAGGCCCATTTTAAAATAGACTCATTCCCGTTCGTCCTGTCATTGTCAAAATAAGGAAGAAAGTTGAAGCCTTGTAATATTGCTTCCTTGGTTTCAGAGATCACTTTATCTGGGGAGCAGACATTTCCCTGAAACTTGGAGTTATTTACCTCTTACATATAGATTGTGTATTTGTGAGGTAGTTTGCCCCAGTTTCCTAAGGGGAGATGTTTAATAGCTTTTCTTTGAAACTATGCTCTTTTATTGAATGCCTTTGCTTTGAAGTAATCATGAGCTCTGACTGGAATAAGTAAAACACATTGGAAAAGACTTGTGAACCTAGGATTTAAGTGGCTACAGACCCACAGAGTAACTTGAACCTGGATGTAGTCTTATTTGGGAGGCTCATTGTGTGACTTGGAGGTGTCCTCAAGAAGTACACTAAAAAAAAAAAGAACTAGGCGAAATTTAAGGTCTTTTCTGTCATGCTATGATTCAGAGAATGTATTCGAAGATGAGAAAAAAGCCATTTGTTATAATCTTATATCATTTAATCTAAAAACTTTAATATGTTAAAAAAAATCTTCCCTGGAAATCACTGTTTAGTCTGAAGGAACATTTGGTGCCAGAATAATCAAAGTTCCCAAATTACATTTTTCTAAAAGCAAAATGGTTTCAGGAACTTTTAAAAATTGCTTCCCCTTGGAATGACCTCTTAAATGCCTCTTTTCCCCCATGGAATCTCTTCCAGTTTGACTGGTTGGTGTTCTATGTTTCATTTAAAAAGAACAATTCTAAGAGTCACAAACTATCAGTTTTAGGTTTGGCCCTAAATGGAGGCACCACATTGAGGGTTAAATCAATCTCTCCTTGTTGTCATGGCAATTTTGCAAGTAGCAAAATACTGAGCGGCTGGCCTCCTGGCTCTGGCTAGAATCATACATACCCCATGCTGCTTCAAAACATTTCATAGGCTACTCGCATTTAGAACCAGAAAGAGATCCTAGAGATTATCTGGTCCAAGGCTTTGATTTTACAGATGGATAAACTGAGGCCCAAAGAGTACAACACACACTATTGCAGCTTTAAGGGGCATAATAGGGAATGACTGGGATAAAGAGTCACTAAATTAAACCCCACCTACAGCCATTGGATGGAATCTCTAGTGAGGAGCCTGGGTGAGTACTCTTGATCTCTCCAAGTTGCTCTCTTACTGACCTTACCCCTCCCCCTCCACCCCAATTTAGCACATACTAAGAGCATCATAAACGTTTATTGACTGAGTTAAGATTGCCTAAGTATTCTTCTGACTGTTATTTCCATGATTGGATGAAAACCCCAGAAAAACAGCTTGATTGACTTTGTATCTTTGTTACTGGTCAGTAGAATTTCTGTGTGCTCTGACTCATACCACCATTATCCATTCGGATAATAGATGAAGCATGCATTTAAATGTCTGCGTTAAGGAGCATGGCATAGAAAGGGCTTGTTGAGAACAGACCAAAGAGATTTGTATTTTTAGGCCTTCAAAAGGTCAAGAATGTAAGGAGCCAATAGTGAACATCTCTGCTGATAGCGACAATCCCCGCACACTAGAAGTCTAGCTTCGCATTTAAGCAGCATAGAAAGGACTGATGTCCCGATCAGGCTCATCAGATGTGCCTAGATTTGTGGAGGGCATCTTGACCAAAAGGCCATCTGGGAAAATGGATACTTATGTATATACACTTGATTATTGATCATAATGAAAAGGAGTTATGACATGGGAATTTCTTCCCATGTGTGGTGGAAGAGCACTGAACTGGGAATGGGTTCTAGCCCTGGTTCACTTGTGGTGTGGGAAGCTCTATGCTATAATGAATGAAGAATACTGGCACTGGACTTGGAGCACCTTCATTTAGTTTCACATTGAATGCTTGTTATTTTGGTGATTATGGGCCAGATATTTACTTCTGATAGGTGTGTGCTAGAGCCAGTTCAGTCCAGGCTTCGGACGCACAACAATCTTTTGTGAGTATTTACATATTCATAATCATCAAATGTCACAAATCAGGGCTTGCTTTTTTATTTTGTTGTTTGTGTAGACTTAAGAAAGTCACAGAGAAAATGTTAATAATGCAGATTTAACTTAAAAATATATCCTGCTTATATCTCCACACCTCAGCTGGTTGTTAAACATTTTAGCAGCATGCCACTGTCCCTGGGACTCAGGGTCCTTGTCTGTAAGAGGAAGAACCCAGACGAGATGATATCTTAGGTCCTTTCCAGCTCTAATGGATGTCTCTATGACTTCGAGTATGACAGTTTTCCTCCATAGACTTTATGTTTCTCATCCACAAAATAGAAGGGTTTGCACAAATGACATATTACCAGCTGTTTAGCTTTTACATTCTGCGATTTGGGGTAGAAAAGAGCAAATTGAGAATACAGAGGAGAAGAGAATAGATGGGGCTTCTTTAGGCATATGACTTTTCTTCTGATTTCCCGGGAGATTAAGTTTTTAAATTAAGTATTACTTAGGATGAGATTAAATTCAGTTTGTACTCATTCTGTGAGCACACATTGGTTGGAAAGTAGTAAGAGTAAATGTGCTGAGGGTCAGGGGAAATTTGGCCAAGGACTGAAGATTTAAAACTTCTTTTGGGTAATTAACACTTTGTAACCAAATACTGACTATGTAAAACATAGAGGAATACATGTGTATGAATACACATCATATAATATGATAATGCCTTGGAGCATATATATCCTGGAAAGAATGTGGGAGTCAAAAGCCTTGGATCGGAATCTCTGCTCTCTCACTCACTTACTGCCTGAATGACTGTGAACAAGTTACACATATACTTGGAGTCTCATTTTCCTTATGTATGAATATAGAGATTGGACTCACTGAGTGACCTTTTAAGATGCTCTCTAGCTCCAAATCTATGATCTCAAGCCCTGTTCTTTATTTCTGGCAAGAATGGGGGAAAGAAACTTGGACATGCATTCCTTTGGCTAGATTATAATAAGGAAAAAAATACTAGACATTTTCATGTTGCATCTGTTGTGCAACACCACCTCACCCTGCCCCATTCACACCTGGAGTCCCAAATATAACTATCCCAGGTAAAGAAACAATATGAATGAGTAAAAAGACATGGATTAAGTGTTTACTCTGTGCAAAGCACTGGAGATACAAACAGACTAGAAAGACAGCACCTGATCTCAAGGAACTCATATTCTTCAAAGGAAAGGCAATGCATTTCTACTACTTGTTGTATGGAAAGGTCTTCATGGGTACAGTGGTAAAGCTTATGTTAATGTACCTTCTTTAGTATCATTTCCATAAATGAAATCATATCATATCAAGTGTCAAGGGCTTTGGTGGTGAGAACATTCCCATCCCCGCCCCTTTCCTCCCCGCCTAGGGTTACTAGGGTTATATGACTACTGAGGAGGTAAGGGCTGCTGAAGCAGTTGTCAGGTTACATCAATACAGGGGTTCATTCTCTGGATGATAGCTTGAGGGACTTTGGTGAAAGCAGGGTCAGTGGAATGAAGGGTGCTGCTATTCCTAGGGTGCTTAGGTTCAGGACCTTGGACTATCTTCTTCTAGGGTTGAGATGCAATTGTTGTCATGGTAGCAGAGATGGTTTTGCCAAGCTAGGTTGACTTATTTGCCTTGTGGGTAGCTGCTGGTTATCAGATGGTAAAGATGACTGACTCCTTTTCTGCAAGAGTCATTTCCCATGAAAATAGATATTGGGGGTTGATCTGGAAGCAGGGCCAGTGGTCTGGAGGGCAATACTATTCCTGGGGTTCTTGGGCTTACCTGTCTGTTTAATGGTAGTTAGAAGATTTGAAATAGAACATGTCCCCCCTCCCCTGCTGTAAATATTCTCCCTACACATGCATGTGCATATATATGTATACATATATGTACATGCATATTTGATCATGATGTAGGCATGAGGGGCCTACATATGGGGAATATCCATGGAGGGGTAACATACCTCTATACTGATGCTCTTAGGAGACCTGCTCCTTGTTGAATATGGCATTTATTGATGATCACCTTGATGGGAATGGTAGCATCACTATGGATGTGGAGTTTCTGCCTTGATGGGCTTCCATTTTGCTCTCTCTTTCATTATAGCAATATTGCATAGGTAACAAAAGCCAGGCATAGTGCTTTCCCTGAGCTGATCTTCCCCTTACCCACACCCCCACCTTCCCAGCTAAAATTAGATCTTTTATATAATATACATCTGAGTTCAAAGTCTTCCATCACAACTAGGTTAACCACTCTTGCCCCCAAGATCTTCTCTGGCTTAGCTCTAAGTAAATTTGATTTGGGGCAAAAGGTAACTCAAGAAAGCAAAGATCTGTGTTCTTTACCCATCCAGCATACATTCTTATCTTTATTATACATATTGTCAGCAGCAAAGGATTTTGCCATTGTATTTTGTTCAGTTAAAAGTCTTGGTCTTCTTATATTCTTCCTAATAAAGAATTTTCAGTCGGATAAATTATCTGTGAACAAGCATCATAAGCAACACAAATTATTAGATAACATCCAGCTATGTAGTCCAATGCACATGAAGATTCCTAATACACTATATAAAGTCAAGTAAGCTGAACCAGGAAAATCATGTATACAATGACTACAACACTTTAAATAGAGAGAAAATTAACAAAACAATTGGAAGTGAATACTGTGAAATGCTAATGACATAGTGTGGGCCACGAAGATATGGGAATGCACTTCCATTTCTAAAGTTCTCCAGACTCACAGCACCCCTCCAGGGTTAGGACAAACTCAAGAGGGGAAACAAACTTGGGATTTCTAGATAAATAATAAATAGACATTCCAGTGAGTCCCAGTTTTACAACCAAAGAGACCCACATCGGCACTTGGTCTAATGTTATTACCCTAAAAGTTTATATTCCTTCAGAAGAAAAATATACTTGAGGCTCCTTAGACAGGCAACAACCTTTCCTACTGGATCTACACTACCACAGAATTCACAGTAATAGTGGACACAGAGCAAAATGCCTTCTCTAAAAGTTAATTCTCTATCGGTTGATTTTGTTGGTGGGAAGCAGAGCAGGGAAGTCGTTAGAGGCAGGTAAGAGGTGCAGTGGATGAATGATGGACCTAGGGTCAGGAATATGTGAGTTCAAATTCAGTCCCAGACACTTACTAGCTGAGTGACCTTGGGCAAGTCACTTGACCTCTGCCTCAGTTTCCTCATCTGTAAAATGGTGATGGTTATAGCCTCTATGTCCCAAAGTTATTGTGAGAATCAAATGAGAAAAGCATAAGGTGATTAGCACAGTGCCTGGTACAGAGTAAATGCTATATAAATGTTAGCGATTATTATTAGTGTTTATCTAGTCCCTTAGGATGCCGTTAGGATGTTGAGAGATTTGGCCCACTATTGCCTAAAAAGGGATGCTATATCTTTACTAAATGTCAGTATTTTATCTTTAGATAATTCCTCTAGGCTTTAGAGCTAGGTGGCAAAGAGGATGGAATACTGGACCTGAAATCAGAAAGAACTGAATTCAAATCCTCCTTCATTATGCTTGGCTGCTGTGCAAACCTCAGCAAGTTACTCAAATGTTGCTGCCTCACTTTCCTCATCTGTAAAATGAGGATAATTGTACTTTCCTCTCAAGGTTGTTTGGAGGATAAACTGAGTTAATATATGTAACCTTACAGTTCTACAGAAATGCTAGGCATTACTATTGTTTCCTTATAATGTGACTTTTAATTCCCTGTACCTCTAATAGCTTTTGGGGACTTCAACATCTTCCCAAGAACTTTTCTCTAAATAGAAGGCCAGATTCCAGGGCAGTCAAACCTGGGGTTGTTAGAGAGGCAATTCAAGGCAGATGCTATTCAGAAAATACTCTTTGTCTTGATAGATGGCTAGATTATGTGATTTGTATTGCCTGGGATCTCTTAGGAGATCTCCTTTATCTGACAAAAGGTTGCATTCTGAACCTCTTAAAATTAGAACTAATAGAGAGGCAATACTCAGTAAAGAGATCTCAATGTTTTTCTAGAAGCTAGGACTCAGGAACTCTTACCATTCAGACAATAGTCAGCATGGTACTTTCTCTTCATTGGGAGATACATAGCACATTTTGGTCCTTTGGGCATATCCTGTTTCTACTAGAGGATTCTTCATCTGAAAGTTAAGTAGTAGATAGATATTTAGACAGACCAAAAATTTATTTATTAAGGGCTTAAAACATACCAGGCATTGTGTTAAGCATTGGTGACATAAATATAAGCAAGAAAGAGAGTCCCTTCCTTCAAGGCACTGACATTCTAATGAGAGAAGACAACTCCTAAGTGAAGAAGTGGGATGGTGGTGATCTTTACTCACCAGCATGGTGTGGAGATATCTGGGAAGTGTTACGGAGGATTGATCCTAGTCAAAATGAGAAGACTCACTTATCAGAGCCTGGTGACCCAGGGGTGGAATCCAAGACTGTGATGGAGAGGAGAAGAGAATGATAATTTTAGTGTAAGCAACATGGTAAGGAGATAGCTGGGAAGTCAGTCAGTAAAACCAGTAGAGTTAATAAATCTTTTAAATTAGCATACCTTTAAAGATGAGTATGTTCTGCACCACCCCCTCCCTTCCCAAGCCCCCAAGTCAGGCTGCTACATCTGTCCTTCAGGGATCCAGGGTATAGGATATTGGGATGTCTTTACTGCTATCATCTTGAGCCCCTACTAGATGTGTCCCCCTCATTGTTAGAGGCAAACCAGTAGCACTCTGGTTCCATTTAATCACTTAACATCAATTAGCTTTTATGATGGAATGCTTACTAAAGATATAGCAAGAACAAAAAATAAAAACCTCCCCTTTCACACATTCTCAAATATCACCATGCACATACTTCCCCCTACCCCTCCTCAGTCTCTGGAGAAGTAAGCTCAAAATTTATTTCGATTACTACAAACATTAGCCCAACCAAGTTCATATCCATATGTATCATGCTATTGGGGAAGTCTGTCTAGTCAAGTGGGGTCCTTGAAGGTCTCTCCTAAATATCATTCCTTAATTACTGGGGCAATGATATTGTGCTTACTGCAAAACCTGGCTTGGATTCTGACTCTCAGATTCCTGTGGCTTGTTCTCCCAACCAAGAAACTCTACTCTAGGACACAAAAAAATGAATGAAAGGGTCAAAAACTTAGGTCTGTTTCTCAGAGGCCATATGCATATGACCTCACATGGGGAAAAGGCCCTAAGGCTTTTTCCCTTAAAACAGTCACTCACCAGATTTTGTGATCAAAGGAGTCACTGAATGAAGGGAGGGAAGAGGTAGCTGAAGTTGACTTAGAGCTTACAGCTGCACAGTTGAAAAAGCATCCTGACAATCATATGATTTGCCAACCGGCATCAATTATAGAATGTCGCTTCATGTTCCATAGTTACTCCAAGGTGTATCCCTTACACATCATCATGATTCTTCCAGAAGCAAGCTCCCTAGTGGTGAGTACACAATAGCAAGCTAATGGAGGATGTGCACTGAGCAAGCATCCCCCATTACACTTTATTTCTCACCCTGCAGAAATCTTTACCCTTGGTGAAGTGAAAAATACTTAGTTGGTGAAAGGTAACTTTTCAAGGAAGTTGATGACTTCATATGATAACTTCAATAGGATGACTTCCATTGGCAGTGGCAAAATTGTCACCCCACAGACACAGGCTGGGGGTGCCCCATCAGGAACCCCCATTATCAGTGTGTGTTTCATTGATCCAAAGGGCCTTTGTGGCAATTGAGCACCCTGTTCTGTCAGCTCCCAGTCCTGAGCTGTGGAAGGTGGTGAAGGCAGTATCACAACAAATGTTGTGGAATCTCCACCTCCCCCTCGTGTGAAAAAGACGCCAATAACAGCTTCTGCTTTTGCTGATTTCCACACAGCTTTAAGATAGCAGCCACAGAAATGCTCCGAGGGATAGCATTTATTTGCACTTCTGAGGCATTCTGACATCAATTTCGTTCAAATCTGGAGCTCCAACATCACTTGTATACACATTAAAAGGTCTCTCTGTGTGCCTTCTAACCAAAAAGAAATATTTTCAGACTACCAAGCTCCACAATTTCTTTGAAATGACTTTACTCAGCAGTCTTTAAACCAAAATGATAAATGCCAGGCCATTCGGTTTAGATCACAATATTAATCTGGCCAGGCTAGTCTGTACTTCTAACATCCTAAACTTTTCTGAGATGTTCTGTTTCAGGTACTATAAGCCTCATTAAGATGTGTGTTCAGATCAGATCTGCTGTATATCAAATTGTATCCCTAAAAACATCATAATTTATAATAAAAACCAAACCGAACCCCAAACAATAAAACCACAGAACATGATAGAACAGTTTAAGCATACATAGAAGGCAGTTCCCAGCATCAGCATTGGAAAGGGTTTCTTTGTGTAAGAACATAGTCTTAAAAGTTATTCCTACAAATAATTTCTAATATAAATCAAGAAGAATTCCATTCAGACTGAAATAATTTTTTACCTGTATCTTCTTGTACTACCCATCATTCCAGTATTAGGCCAAATGCTACCTGAATCATGAAGCTTTCATTATATACCTTAGCAGGAAGTGATTTTTCTTTCATTTGCTAGCAAATCA
Source organism: Bettongia penicillata ogilbyi (assembly GCA_023548195.1). Classification (NCBI taxonomy): domain Eukaryota; kingdom Metazoa; phylum Chordata; class Mammalia; order Diprotodontia; family Potoroidae; genus Bettongia; species Bettongia penicillata. The sequence goes on along the minus strand of JAJHZJ010000381.1, from coordinate 2,809,524 downwards.
TTTTGTATTCCTTCTATGCTCTGATTATCATCTAATGCGCATTGTATTTATTTGTCTGTGAGTTGTACACCTTACTTGATTGTAAGCTTCTTGGAGGCAAAGACTTTATCTATGTGCCCATTCATAGTAGGTATTTAATTAATGCTTGCTGAATCTTCCAATTTTATCCCTCCCCTTCCTTTTCTTCTTTTGAGATCACAAACATTTGAATTCTTTTCTTACTCTTTTACAATGTTCCTTCAGCTACACAATATTAGCATAATTTGATACAGCAATCCTGAAGCTTTTGGTATAGATTATTTTGGAAGCACGTTATGGAAGAAACAAAACACTGGTTTGGATTTGGCAACAGAGGACCTGGGTTTGCCATTTACTTAAAGTGTGCCATTGGGCAGACTATTTCTCTTTTTTGGGGTCTCGGTTTCTTTATATGTAAAATAGAGCTTCAGGGTAGATGATCTCTAAGCTCCCTCTCAGTTCTAAGTCCTAAGAACATAGGTATTTATTCAATTGAACAAACATTTAACACTGAAATTGGCTTTCCTACTTTCTCATGGTAGGGCTTTCTCAGGGTTCTTGTCCTCTTTCTGTGTCTCTGTCTTCTCTTTTTTGTTTCTCACTGTGTTCTTACCTAGCATTGCAAAGCATCTTCCTGTCTTTGCCACTCCCAAGTTCCTATAATAGATTTTTTTTTGTACTGGTATATTATAAGAATTTTGCTTAATTCTTTTTTGTATATACAGGTTAGCTATTTGCCCAGGGATTATTAAAAAAAGATATACATCTTTTTAAGGAATACAGGTGATTGGAGAAGGGGGGAGGAACCCCCTGAAGTCTGAGTCATGACAGGAAAGGAGACTGACTTTGTATTTCCTGATCTGCTTACTGTTCTATTTGTAATTGGATAAAATCTGCCCAAGTTTTTATAATATGCCTGTATATGACTCAGTCCCTTATCATTACATTTACTGGAATGCTTACCTACCATGGACAGGGTCAACACAGTTTGTCAAATGACAGATTCAGAACTAGAGAGTCTTACCCTTTCATTTTGTAGATGAGGAAACTGGAGTCTATAGAGATGAAATGACTTGCCTAAGGTCATACAGATAGTGGCAAAATTGGTCTCTGAATCTAAGCACCCTTACTTCAAATCTAGCTCTTTTTCATAGGTACTGTGGGTGAGATACATACACACAAAACCCCAGAACACTTGATGGCTTTTTTCCAGATGTTTAAAGCAGGGTTTTGTCAAGATCTTGATTGAAAAGTTTAGTTGCAGAGATGAATAGGACTCAGTACAAAATAACTCTGTGCTTCTGATACCAATGTGCTCCAAACTAAATTTATCATCTCCCTTCTATTCTAAATCATCTCATTCCCTCCAATTGAAACCCTCACCCCAAATATCAGGTACACTGCCTTCTTTGCACATAGTAGGTTCTCAATGATAATCAATTGAATTAATTGAGCATGGGATCCCTCTGTATCTCACCTCTGCATAGCCATTTTGCAACTTGATGTTTGGGTCACTACTTATTATCATGATTAGGAGAGCTGGTTTCATTTTATTAGAAGAGATTAATGCAATATTATCTTTGTTGTGCTTTTTATTTGGATATTGTAATACTAAGTGAATCAAATTGGGTCAAATTGATCTGGAGCACTAAATTTTAGTCTTTTAAAATTACTTCTTCAGTAACTATCACCTTGGTCAAGTCATTTCCTTTTTTCTGGTTCTTGATCTGTAGAAAAAAAAGGTTGGGCTATTGAAGGTTCTTTTCAATTTCAATATTTTTATGTCTCACATAATTAAATATTTGTAAGTTATACCTTTCCCAAGTGAACATTTCCCCCAATGACATTTCAGTAGCAACTTTAATTGAATATGAATTGCTAGAATTGAATTGCATAGATTTACATTAATTTTATTTGCATGCTACACTAATCCATAACATTAGATTTGAAAATAATGAAGCTTTTTTTTTTTTGGCTTTTAAAAAAATTCCTAGTACTTAGTACAGTGACTGGCATATAGTAAGTACTTGATAAGTGATAATTTACCAAGGAACTGAGAGAAAAAAAATAACAACCTATCACCCTAAACTGAAACTATTGATCTCGATCTGGTCTCTGCAAAACCACAAAAATTCCAAACTATCCAGTAGGAAAGAAGATTCAGAAACTTGACTCAGGAGGAGAAATTCCTGGACTAGACAGTCAGGGAACTTGAGTTTAAATTCTCATTCTGTCTTATACTAGGTAGGTTAGCTCAAGGAAATACTTTCTTCATCTTTCTCAGCCTCATCTGTAAAAGGGAAATGGTAATTCCTCACCAGGATAGATATTTGTGCATTTCTGATGAGACAATATTGGATGGGGACTTTGCAAATTCCTATGTAAATTAATGCAAGGCATAACATTCATTTGGAGTAGTAGGAATTGGTAAAATAGAAGAAACAATTGAAGAATGATGTTGCCCCTTTTCAGGAGACAAGAGGAGAATCTGGGAGAGTACCATTAGGTTTCTCGTTCATCAGGCCTCCAGCCAATAAGTAACTGATACTGTTACTCACAATAGAGGGACTTCAGGAAGATAGTTTTTTAAGGATGCTGTCAGGGGGTGATAATGCTCTGGCAACTGCACATAGATTTGCATATTTATGCAAATGATCTACATTCAGATTGGTTATTTCTAGCTGCCAGATAGATGTGTTCTCATGCAGGGACAAGGTGAGGAGGGGCAGGGTTTGGGTAGTGTGGAGAGAACTGAGCAGTCAGAAAGACAGCTCCTAGTCCTTAAAAATAAATGCATGGATAATTGAGGATGCATGGAGTTAAGAATGGGAAAATTGCTCAAGGAAAATGAGAGGAGTGGATAGTCACCTATTTAGGATGACATTAAGAGGGTTGGGAGGACCCAGACCAAAAGACAGCTAATTGGCTCAATTCATTGATGGCTGAAATTTTGTCATTAGAGATGCAGTCACATGCCTAGGATTTGTTCCATCTTAAATATAAATCTCCCTCGGTGAACACTTTAAATCTTGTTAGACATTTATATTTTAGTGAAAATAAGATGATTTGATTTGATAAAGAGGAGAGAATGGAAGTTACTGGGTTTACAGTGGGGGATGGGTCAGAGAAGTATACAAAGGAAAGCTGCACATTGGTGACAGATAAGTAATCTTAGTACTGTATGCATATTTAAATCACAGATTAGATCTTAAAGTCAGAAATATCTCATCAAAGGGAGAAAAAGGCAGCTCTTTTTTTTTTTATAAGCTTCTGCCTAGATACCGAAGTTATACTGCTTACATCTAACAAAGCAAAAGACTTTTCCTTTGGAAAGGAAAAGAATTCCTGATCAGAACAAGAAACAGCTCAGAAGGCATTGCCTGAACCAGAAAACCAGTGTCATCTAATGAGATGATTCTCTCACGCTGAGAGAGCAGGGCTAAACCAAAGCAGAAGTGGGAAGGCCTCCCTCCACATGGAATCAAAACTGCTCCCAGCTAAGAAATAAGAATTCTGGAGGGGCTTTGGGACAAGCTGGCCAGAAACCCACAGAATCAGTACTCCTCTCAGGAGACTTTTGATATACAGTTAGATTGAAAAGTCAAAGGAACCTGTGAAACTGAGTACAGGAACAAAAAATGAGAATAGATGAAGAATGACAGTTTAAAGGTAGATAGGTAAGAAAGACATCTACTTGTCTCTATGATTTAATAATTTGCACTAGCTGTCTCTGTCAGTTTGTCTCTCTCCCCCTCCCTCTTTGAAAATAGTTAAAGATTTATATGTCTTCGTATTTGGAAAGACAGCTGGATTTGGAGCTAGAGGTCTTGAATGTAAATCCTGACTCTGCTGCTATGGATGTAAATTTGGGCAAGTGACTTAATCCATCTGGGTCTCAAGTTTTGACTGTAAAATTGGACTTAGATGACCTTGAACATCTCTTCCATAAAGGTATAGTGTGGACCTAACATTCTATCATTTCATTATGTATATGTGTGTATACATATATGTATACACACAAACATGTTTCATTTCATTATATGCATATAATAAATATATATAACTGTGCCATTATATATGTATATGCATAAATATAGTTGCTTAGATGTAATTATCTTAATTGAGATCCTTTTTGCATATAAAAAGGTTTAGGGAAGCATATTAATCTATCTCAGTCCAGATTTAAATCTATGGTATGGTAGAAAGACAACTAGATGACTAGATTTAGATTTAGAGTCAAGAAGACCTGAGTGTGAAACTTGCCTCTGATGCCCAGTATCTTAATGAACCCCAGTGTGTCAGCTAAGCTCTCTGAGCCAGCTTTCTTATCTCTAAAATGGGGATAATAATAGCATCTTTCACATAAGGTTGTGGTGAGAGTCAAATGAGATAATGTTTGTAAAGTGCTCACTGTCATTACAAATTTTGGCAAATTTTATAACTTTATGGTCATTATAATTATAATAATTTTCAGCTGTAATTACCCAGACATGTCATAGCACATTACTTGTTGATAGCATGTCTAAATTGCTGGAGTGACTTTCTGCGAGGTTTATGAGCTGCTTTGAGAACTAAACCTACAAAACTCTCATCAGAAAAAGAGAGTTTCATTACAGGATGGCATAACTATTCATTCAACAAGAATTTATTAAATATCTACTATGTGTCAAATGCCTATCAGGGTGGTATAATGATGGATAGAGAGCCAATCTTCCCTGTCAAGAAGTCCTAGGTTCAGATCCTCTCTGACACGTATGGGCTGTGTGACCCTGGTCATGTCACTTGAACTCTCAGTTTCCCCAAGAAACTACTCTCTCTTGTCTGCATTAACAGAGTTTCATCATTGGGTACTCTTTATGCCAATTAAATATCATTCCAGATCCCCCCCAAAATAGTGTAGGAAGTTCTGTGGTAGGTTCTGAGGATACACAGAAAAAAATGAAATGGTTCCTACCCTGCCCTGAAAGATCTTATATACTATGGCATGAATCAGCACACACACACGGGATTGTTTTTCTTGGATCCCTAGCACCTACTGTCTGCCACATAGTAGGTACTTAGTAAATGCTTGTTGATTGCTAGATACAAAATAATATGAGGCAGTTATACTGAGACATGTCTGAACACAACCAATCAAATCAGAGTTATCATCATAGGCTATGCAAGTTGGAATGGACCTTACATAATATTTAATTCAATTTTCTATCCTAGTCCTTTCAGTGCTATTTTACAGATGGGAAGTCTGAGGCCAAAATCTCATACTGACTCAAATATTAGGACCAACTTAAGCTTCTAGGTTCCCATTCCAATGTTCCCATCAGATGTTTTGCCTAGAAATTGTTAAAATTGTGAAAACTGTTGCAGAATCGATGCAATGACTGATCCAGATAGAGTAGAGATTACATTTAGTTTGTTATAGAACCCACCTCTCTTCCAGGACTTCTTCCTGCAGGTCATCTTTACATCACCCACATCATACTCAGGGCTGCTGATCAATAGTTTTTTTCCCAGCCAAAATGAGAGAGAATTAGAGAGATGGACTCCCTAGAGAAAACCTTGCATCTCTGTTGTATACCCTGAACTTGTTAACTTGACCTTCGCTTTTGATAGTTCATACTGTTGTCCTCTTTACATTTGTACCCCTTCCTTTCCCACTCCATCCACTTCTTCCTCATTTCCAGCTGCTAGGTTCCACATCTTCCTTCAAGGGTCACCTCATTTGTCACTTTGTCAGTGATACCTTCTCTGATCCATTCCCCCCCCCCACCAGGTGATAGCACTTTCCCATCTTCAATAGGATAGAACACTTTGCTCAATACCTCACTTGCCTTTCAGTGCTTACCTTGTGTTGTACTTTCTTGTGTATGTGTCATACTCCCCCAAGCAAAGTGTAAGTTCCCAGAAGACAAAGATTATATTGTTTTCATCCTTCTCTCCACAGCCTCTGGTGTGATGTCTTGTACCTGATCAGCATTTAGTGAATGTTACTGTTAAATATGCTGGCAGCCTGTAAGTATTCTAAGAGTCATCATAGTAATAGGGGGTTAGATTTGTTCTTCTTTGTCCCAAAGGATGAAATTAAGAGCAATGGGTGGATGTCACAGTGAGACACCACCTCAAATATCTTAGCCACTCTATTCCATAGTTTATTGACTTTCCTCCAACATTCCTTCATTCTACCTCAGCCATAAAAGATAGACATACCTTTGATCTTTCAGTCAACCACAAATGTACCACCTGCACATTCAAAAATTTCCAAATCCCCTCATTTTACCATAGTCTATTGGCTTTTCATTTCTCCACTGCCTTTCTTTATAAAACCTTACTCTTGCTCTGCACAGTAATCTCCAATCCCTTAACTCCTTAATTTTTTTCCTTTACACTAGTCACTCTCTTCTCTTTTTCTCATTTTGACCCCTAACTATATCAATTCAACTCTATTCTATCCTCCTCTCTTATATCCCTAGCCCACTAATTATTTTGTCAGTTATGCTCCGCCAAGTCTCAGCCTTGGATTACTCTTATTACATGTGCTGTTGAATGAAAGTGGAGAAAATAATGCCTGAATCCACTACAAATTTATACTATACAACCTCAACTGGCCCTTCACTGCTACTAGGCAAGCTTTCTATACCCTCCTTAGCAATTCAGTATCTGACTCTCCAAAGGAACTCTTTCAAACCTTTTCAGACTGCCAGATGCAATTGGAGGATGTTGAATAAAAATGGCATGGCAGAAGCCTAAGAAGAGAAGTTTAGAAAATTTGAAAAACCATACATGTTTCATCTGTTGTATTACAGAGTTTAAGTCATAGTGATTACACTATTTTCCAAACAAAAATGCAAAATGCAAGTTAAAACTGATCAGTGGTCAAGTCTACCTGATAGGTCTTAACAAGCAAGTGTTGGCAGATGAGTGTGTCACATTGTTGGGAAGTCCAGCATGTATTGGCAGGAATACATGCATGTAATGTTTTGTTTATAATATGATGCTGTATGGTTTCATGATGAAATATGGTGTCATCAAAATTTCACAAATTTACCATAAATTATCAAATTTAATACCCATCACTTTAAATATCTATTTGAAATAATGGAAACTTAAGAAAAACTGTTGAAGGGTTAAAGAAAATACATTTCCAGGGGGATACCAGATAATTTTTTTTTGAAAAGTAGGCCAAACAAGTTTGAGAACCTCTGCCTTAGGTATTAACCCCTCTACCTGTTTAAGCAATCCCATTTCTTCTCATCTCTTCCATCCCCTTTCCTCTGTTACCCCTACTCTATCAGTTATCCTCAATCTCTTCCTGTCCACCTGTTCATTCCCTTCTTTCTACAAACATACTCATGTATCTCCCATCTTGAAAATACTATCACTTGATTCTTCCATCTCTGATAACTGTCACCTTTTTCTCTTCTGACCTTTGTGGCTAAATTCTTCTCTCCTGGGACCTTAACTGTGTGTTCTCATTTACACAAAATCAGTCGCAATGACAACTTCAACTCAGACATGAAACATTTACTAAACAAGAAGGGAAAAGTCAGAATAATCATGGCATCTACTGAGTAGAATGTAAAAGCAAGAATAACGAAAACACCCATCACAATCCAGTCGTAAATCTACATCATACTCTTCCACTAATACGCTATATTCATGAAGGGCAGTGGGTATAGACTTACAGAATCTTAGCAATGAGGCATACGAATAGGAAAATCATGATGTTCAGGACATCTGGACTACATGATTTTGGACTACAGGCTTTGATATCCTGAGTAACTTTAGGTAACTGCATTTGATGTACAAACATAATTTTCTACTAGCTTCTCCCCTTCTACTTCTCACAACTCTCCTGCTGAGCAAAGTCAATTCTTTGCTACATTTAGGCTAATGAAGTAGAGTTGAGTTCTTTTAGCACACAGCAGGAGAAAGGTAAGTATCATGTATTTTTAAGGAAAAAATATATCAGCATTACATTCTCTAAATGAAAAGTAACTCCTCAATAACTGGATTCCATCAAGACAATCAGGTCATCTCTCCATCGGCTATAAAAGGCTTTCCCTTTCTTAACTGGAAGAGAGTAGTAAAAGGCAACAGTTTTTAGGACTCTCCATTCTGAGGCTACAGATGGTGTTAGAGGGCAATAAGCCCTACAGTTCACACCTCAGCAGGATTCAGTTCTTTTAGTTCTTCAGATAGCTGCAGAACCTGTCTTGCTTAAGTCAACTCTTTTAGCCGATTCAACCTTTTTCTAGCAATCAGCTCCAAGCAAAGCATTTCTTTCCAGTCAGCATCATTCCTAGCAAAGTAGCTGAAGAGCCTTCCTGTTGGCTTCTCAGTATCGTCTAATGCTGATTTTTCAAGTTTTTGATCTTTTGTTTTCTGGTTTTTATAAGGAGTATCTTTCAGTTCCGTCTGTGTCTTCTGTCCCATATCACAAGTTTCATCTGATTCAGAGAGAGGAGAGGAGGGGAGGAAAGAATGATATCTACTTAGAGGACATCAGCACAATGTACAGGAGATGAATGATGAACTAGTAAAGTAAGCTGAAAAGAAGTGGGTAGATGGATAGGAAAACTAGGAGAAAAAGTGATGAGATATCAGTCAATATTGTAAAAAAAGTTTGGTGCAGGGATGCTGGATGGGGAGAGCAAGGAAGTCTCAGTTTGGATGATGAATAGATTTTGGGAAGTGAGGACAAAAGAGAAATGGAAAGAGGTTAAGATCAAGAAATGTTAGATTTCCAGACTATAGAGGTGGAATGGTTAGGGGTGACAGTGACACATACACACACATATATACATATTTATATATGCATATATTCTAATTATGTAGTCATACATATATACATGCATCTAGTAAATGTCAAAGTATGAAAGGTTGCTGAATGATTGTGGGAGAGAGATGGTCTGGAAATGATAATCATTATAATAATGATATTAAAAATAACTGGCATTTATATGATACTTTAAAGTTTCTAAAGAACTTTACAAATATTATCTCACCTTATCGTCACAACAACCCTGGTAAATAGGTACTATTATTATCCCCATTTTACAGATGAGGAAACTGAGGCAGAAGCTAAGTGACTTGCTCAAGGTGACACAACTAGTGTGTATCTGAGTTTGGATTTGAAATTATTATTAAGGACTATGTCTATGCTACCACCAGGTCAGATATATCAGGGTGCAACAGATAAGGTTTACCCAATCCAAAGGATTATTAGGAATGCAATTTTTTGGGGAAAGATTACATTATGTGAATGTAAGAAGATGGAAAAAGTGTGAGATGAAGGTGTCTAAGATCAAGGAAGTTGTTTTGTTTAGAACAGATGTTTTTGAGGGCACGGTGGAAGAAGAGGGTAGGGCAGATCAACATAGGGACTTGGGATATTAGGGCTAAGGTAGAAGGGGGTTAGAGAGTAGGTTATAATAGGATGGGAACAATTTCACTCAGGCAGATGGTAGCTTTGAATGGCAGAAACTGTAGAGGAGGAGGTGGCAGTTTGATGGTCATAGAATAGGGGAAGTTGTTCCATTTGACTGGGCTGTCACCCTCAACAGTTCTAGGATGTGGGACAACATTCGTTTGGTCGATCTCAAACATGAGATAAAAAGAAAGATTGGCTCAGGCTTCTAGGTTGATAAATACCTAGTAAGCCTGATCCCAGAGTCTTAACTCAGCTTATTTTCCTCTCCAGTTCCTTTGTCTCATCCAAAGATAATGCCCACCAAATAATACTCTGCATTTGCAATGCACATTTGGTTTCTGGTTGGGTCTGGTGTTAGAAGTCCTTCTTTTGGTAAGGTCCTGGTGGTGAAAGGTCTCTTCACCAAGGACAATTAAGTTCCCATTGTCAGTTTCAGTTTAAACATTTATAAAATGGACACAATAATACTTAGACTGTCTTGGGATGTTGGGACAGCTTCCTGTTGGAGATAGGAAGACCAGAGTTTCAATTGTGTCTGAGATATTTACTGTCTGTGACCCCAGGGAAGCCATTTAACTGCTTTCATTATGTTTCCCCATCTATAAAATGGGGATGGTAATAGCACTTACCTTACATGATGTTGTAACAATCAAAATAATTTTGCATAGAAATGGAACTTGGTGAACCTGAAAGTTATATAAAACATGAGTTATTGTTATAGATAGTATTTATACACATATATTTGTATATCATTATTACCTTTTATTGTTCAGTCATTTTTTCAGTTGTGCCCAACTCTTTGTGAGCCCCTCTGGAGTTTTCTTGGAAGAGATACTGGACTGGTTTTCCATTTCCTTCTCCACCTCATTTTACGGATGAGGAAACTGAGGCAAACAAGGTTAAGCAACTTGCCCAGTATCACAAAGCTAATCAGTGTCTGAAGCCAGATTTGAACTCAAGAAGCATAATCTTCCTGACACTATGCCTGCTAGCAGCCCTCATTATTATTCCCTACTGTATAACATTGTTAAGAGGTTCAAATATGGCTATATATGAAGAGATTTGTAAACTAGAATAGGTTCAATATATATTTAAGTCATTTCTATTGTTGTTATCACCTTTAACACACCTACTCTGACACATTTAGTGATAATTCAACCAAGTGAATTGCAAGAGAGATTATAAATTGCAAGATGACATGTGCCTCCATATTTCTGGTGCCTAGCTAGAGAACCATCAGCCTCATCTTCTCTCTCTTTGTCTGTCTGTCTGTCTCTCTCTGTCTCTGTCTCTCTGTCTCTCTCTCTTGTTCTCCCTGTGACTCTTAGTCTGTGCCCTCAATCAATGATCATTTGAACCTATGTTTTTGTGAATAGAGGCAGAGCTGTTTTGGAATCACTGCCTGCCTCTCCCTTCCTCCTGCACAGCCTACTGCTTTTGGTTGCCCCCATTAGCTCTATTCTGTCTACTTGTCAGACTGATTGGAGTGCTGCTATTACTGAGTCTTGAATGATTAAGTCAACCCTTCTAGATGGACTGAAGTTAATGGGTCTGACCACAAGTGACTAGTGGAATGGTTCCATAAATGGTTCTGCCACTGCTTTTAGACAAAGCTGGAGATAAGCTACTCTACAATTACAATATGCTGACGAGTGTGCACAGAAAAGACACTAATTGGATGCTGAGGACCTTTGCAGAAAAGAAGTCCAGCAGGTCCTAATAATGCAGTATTCTAATTCATCTAGAGCTCATCAACACTTTCCTTTCACTGACACTGTGTATTTAGAGTTCCATGTGAACTCATCTTTTCTGTCTTAGGTTACACTTTTGTGTGTTAAAATAGAGAAATCTTTAAACTGACAGATACTGTCTTTCTGCCCCATCGATGGATGACCTCTGGCTCACATCAGACACTGCAGTCATTTCTTAGTTCTCCTAGTAAGTAATATTTACATTTCAGCTTTCTTCAGTCTCCCCACCTCCACCTTTAAAACCTTTCTTTGAAACAGCAGACTTTGCCTCCCACTCCAGACATTTTTCTGTGCTAATCTTAATTGGGGAAAAAATCACTACAAATTGAATTTCTTTTCAGCACCTCCTACACATATCTATTAACTCCAGTATGTTAACAAATACAAAAATATTCACGTAAATTTTTTCCTCCAGTTAGAGAACATTGCTTCTTGTTCCAGGTTCCTTTGTTTAATGCCAATAGGTAGAAATTATCTCTATGTTTTATAATATTTTATAGTAATTTAGCATGTTGTATTGACAGATGACAGGCAGTAGAAGAAATTTAAGGGGCATGAGACTAGAATTCAGAATGCATGGGTTTTAGTAACAAGTCTGCCGTTTTGTAGCTGTGTAAACAGGCTTCGGTTTCCTTATTATTAAAATAGTCCTACTGTGGTTGTTGTGATGAACAAATGAGAGAATGTATGAGAAAGCATTGTATAAATTACAAAGTGTGATAACAAAGTAAAGCATAATTATTGTTATTTTGGAAAAGGGCCTCTTCTTCTACCATTGAGTCTTCTAAATCTTTTTGATGTTAATTCATTCATTAATCATTTATTCTACACATAACCTGTGTGGGATATTATTCTAGGCACGTTGGGGAATGCAAAGATGAATAAAGCATGATCATCTCTAAGGAGATACAAGGTACAGGTAACTGAGTATAGAAGAACTAAAAGATTGTTGCAAATAGGATGCAATTAATTAGAATTTAGAAGAATTTTTGGGTAGATACACAGAAAGAGGGGAATGAAGGAATGGGGAGTTTATCAGAGAAAGCTTCATAAGAAAGTTCTAATAAGACTTGATAGGTAGAAATGGCAGGCAGTGGAAGGGAAAAGGAGTGAATAATATATCCTGAGATTTTGTACTGAGGCTTTCAGTGAGTGAATGAAAGAGTTCATTGTTGAGGCCATATAGAGGAATGGAAAGATCAGAAGATACGGGGTTTGACCTTAGTTTTTTCACTTAGGGCCAGAGAATCATAGAGCCACAGAGCTGAAAGGGACCTCAAAGGTCATCTAGTCAAACCTTATCTGAAATATGAATATTGTCAACAACAGACAGTCTACCAAAGCAGTTTTCGCTTAAGTATCTAGAGATCTGCATTTGATCCCATGTTCTGTTTTGTTTAATAACTTGGATAAAGGCATAGGTGATGTGTTTATGAAGTTTGTAGATGATCCATAGCTGAGAGGGATGGTTAAGATTCATAAAATTCATTTATTTACTTATTTATTTTTTTAAATAGAAATTTATTTAACTTTTTACATTCATTTTCACAAAATTTTGGGTTCCAAATTTTCTCCCCATTTATCCCCTCCCCCCCACCCCAATACACCAAGAAATCTAATTTTCCCTATCACCATTCTGCCCTCTCTTCTATCATCCCTCCCTTCTCTTCTCCCCATCTTCTCTTTTCTCCTGTAGGGCCAGATGACTTTCTATTCCCCATTAACTGTATTTCTTATTTCCTAGTAGCAAGAACAATACTAAACAGTTGTTCCTAAAGCTTTGAGTTCCAAATTGTCCCCATCCCTCCCTCCCCACCCATTCCCTTTGGGAAGGCAGGCAATTCAATATAGGCCCTATCTGTGTAGTTTTGCAAATGACTTCCATAATAGTCGTGTTGTGTAAGACTAACTGTATTTCCCTCCATCCTATCTTGCCCCCCATTGTTTCTATTCTGTCTTTTGATCCTGTCCCTCCCTGAGTGTTGACTTCAAATTGCTCCCTCCTCCCATTGCCCTCCCTTCCATCATCCCCTCACCCTGCTTATCTCCTTCTCCCCCACTTTCCTGTATTGTAAGATAGGTTTTCATACCAAAATGAGTGTGCATTTTATTCCTTCCTTTAGTCGAATGTGATGAGGGTAAACTTCATGTTTTTTTCTCTGCTCTCCTCTTTTTCCCTCCACTAAAAAGTCTCCTGCTTGTCTCTTGAATGAGAGATAATTTACCCATTTCATTTCACCCTCTCTCCTCCCACTACATTTCTCTCTCACCGTTTACCTTCATTTCTTTTAAGATATGGCCCCATCCTATTCAATTCACTCTGTGCTCTCTGTCTCTGTATGTGCATGCATGTGTGTGTGTGTGTGTGGTCCCACCAACTACCCAGATACTGAAAATTTTAAGAGTTACAAATATTGTCTTTCCATGTAGGAATGTAAACAGTTCACCTTTGGTAAGTCCCTTATGACTTCTCTTTGCTGTTTACTTTTTCATGCTTCTTCTCATTCTTGTGCTTGAAAGTCGAATTTTCTTTTCAGCTCTGGTCTTTTCATCAAGAATGCTTGAAAGTCCTCTGTTTCATTGAAAGACCATATTTTCCCCTGAAGTATTATACTCAGTTTTGCTGGGTAGGTGATTCTTGGTTTGAGTCCTAGTTCCTTTGACTTCTGGAATATCCTATTCCATGCCCTTCAATCCTTTAATGTAAAAGCTGCTAGATCTTGTGTTATCCTGATTGTATTTCCACAATACTGGAATTGGTTCTTTCTAGCTGCTTGCAAGATTTTCTCCTTGACCTGGGAATTCTGGAATTTGGCCACAATGTTCCTAGGAGTTTCGCTTTTTGGATCTCTTTCAGGAGGTGATCGATGGATTCCTTCAATACTTATTTTGCCCTCTGGTTCTAGAATGTCAGGGCAGTTTTCCTTGATAATTTCATGAAAGATGATGTCTAGGCTCTTTTTTTGATCATGACTTTCAGGTAGTCCCATAATTTTTAAATTGTCTCTCCTGTATCTATTTTCCAGGTCAGTTGTTTTTCCCATGATATATTTCACATTCTCTTCCATTTTTTCATTCTTTTGGTTTTGTTTGGTGATTTCTTGGTTTCTCAGAAAGTCTTTAGCTTCCATCTGTTCCATTCTAATTTTGAGAGTACTATTTACTTCAGTGAGCTTTTGAACCTCTTTTTCCATTTGGCTAATTCTGCTTTTGAAAGCCTTCTCCTCATTGGGTTTTTGAACCTCTTTTGCCAATTGAGTGAGCCTATTTTTCAAGGTGTTATTTTCTTCAGCATTTTTTGGGTCTCCTTTAGCAAGGTATTGACCCGTTTTTCATGCTTTTCTTGCATCTCTCTCATTTTTCTTCCCAGTTTTTCCTCCACCTGTCTGACTTGATTTTCAAAATCCTTTTTGAGCTCTTCCAAGGCCTGAGCCCCCCAGACATCCACCTCGGATGTCTGGGATAGAGAGGTCCCTACCTCCACGTCTTTCCCTGATGGCAAACATTGTACTTCCTCATCAGAAATGAAAGGCGGGAACCTCTGTCTCCCAGGAAAGTAGCTTTCTATGGTTATTTTTCTTCCCTTTTCTGGACATTTTCCCAGCCAGTTACTTGACTTCTGATGTTCCTGTCCACCCCCACCTCGATCCACCCAGCTACTGCTTGGTGTCTGAGATTCAAATGCTGCTCCCCAGCCTCAGGGCTTTCAGGGGCAGGTGCAGCTGCTATTCAATGTGAGTTTAAGTTCTAGTGCTCAGGTGGGGGCAGGGCCACCTCCCAGGCTCAATTCCCTCATGGGGTTTATGCAGAGACCTTCAGTAATGGCCCTGAGCTCCTGTCTGCTCTGGGAGTTCTCGGCCCCTGGTGCCTCTGCCACTGCCTCTGCTGCTGTCTCTACTGCTGCCTCTGCCTCCCAAAGGGGCCCGAGTCACGGAGACACCCCACTCCCCTCTCGGCCAGCCCAGAAATCTCTCTCACTGACCTGTGGTGCCTGTGGGTGAAGGGACCATCGCCGCCGACGGAGGTTCTGTCCCTAAAGCCTCCTCGGAACTGCTCCTCTGGGGCCATGTCACCAGGGCAGCACAGGGGTGGGCTCTGCTGTCCTGTGTGTGACAGACCCCTGGGGACAGCTTTCCAGGGCTCTCTGGAACGGAAATCTCTTCCACTGTGTTTCTGCGCGGGTTCCACTGCTCCCGAATTTGTGGGGAGTTCTTTTTACAGGAAATTTATGGGCTATGGGTTCAGAGTTAGCACACGTGAGTCTTTCTACTCTGCCATCTTGGCTCCTCCCCCTGATTCATAAAATTTAGAGACTAGAAAAATGAGACAAGTATAATAATTAATTTTTTATTTAATTAGGAATAAATGCTTGGACATAGGTTTTTGAAAAGTACTAGTGTTTAAAAAAGTCAACTGCACAAGTTATAGATGAGAAAACAGGGCTAGACGGTAGTTTACATGAATGAACACACATTTGAAGAGAGGAGGGATGACCTGTCAGGGCTTCTTAAACTTTTTCCACTCATGACTCCTTTTGTGTTTGGCATCATTTGTTGACACTGTGTGGCATGATGGCATTTGCAATGCAAAGTGAGTATGTTTTTTATTCAGAAGGAAGGCTATGGTGAATTTGCATGATGCAAAATGGGCAATGCACTGCCAGAAACACCTTGGATATATTATGCACTTGATTTTTAATTAATTTTTGGTTATTTTGCATTCAGAAAATTTTTACTGTTGGTAATGGGTTCACAACCAATACTCTAAGAAGTTCTGGCCTCGATTGCCTCTGAGATCCCACGTTATTTTATTTTTTTTGTTTTATATGAGATAACTGAGTTGCACTTGTCCAAGGTCACACAGGTAGTAGCCATGTTGGGATTTGAAACTGCATCCCTTGACTCCAACTCCATATCATGTTCCTTAATAAATGACTATAGAAGTACATTGCATTATATAGAAGTACAATGAACTGAATAGAAACACAAGAATGGGGAGAAAAATTAATCAAAATAATGACTTTGACCACTGGTAATTGTGATGATTATATCTGGTGAGAATTTTTCTTTAAGATTCCATTCAGTTCACTTAAAGCAATCTTATGGAATATCGGAGGAAGAAGATAAACTAGACTGTGGGATATGGTCTCCTCTGTTCCCAAAGTAAAAGCCACCTCTGGTTCTGATGCCTTCTAAATGGGTATAATATCTAATAACAGGCTGTAGGTCAATAAAGTTTTGCAGGTTACAAAATACTTACTTTTCAATAACCTTGTGAAAGAGGTGGTAAAAATATCATTAATTATTTCATGGATGAAGAAACAGATTCAGAAAGGCACAGGCACTTTCCCATGATCGCACAGGTAGTAACTGGTCAAAACCAGTTCATCTGAAAAAGGATTTTGGGGGTTTTCCTTTAGGATTTTTGGGAGGTGTTAATTTTCGGTGGACTAATCATAGGCCAACAGTGTGTTACGGCAGCCAAGAGAGTTAATTCAATCTTTGGTTGCCTTCAGGGAAGGAGAGCTTTTAGGACGTAATAGTTCCACTCTTTCTTGTTTAGATCACACCTCAACTCTTGTGTTCAGTGCTGTGCATCATATTTTTTAAGGAAGGACATTGACAAGGCAGTGCTTGAGTATAGGTCATATAAAAGTCAGTGGAAGGAATTAGGAACAGTTCACCTGAATACCTGAAGACTCAGGGTGGGGAGAGAGTTATCTGATAGTCTTTCTCTTGAAGAGGGATTAGAATTTGTCTATTTGCCTTCAGAAGTCAAAACTAGGAATAATTGGTGAAAGTGGCAAGGAGTCATTTTTAGGTCTAAAGGAAGAAAAAAATTGCCGAACAATTACCTGAAATATTAATCTTATCTACAATTGATAGTCTGCCACAAGACACATGTCAACTTGGAAATAAAATTCTATGATCCTATGGTTATAAGAGAAAGAAATGATTAAAAGCTATCTTCCAAAAATTATTGGAAAGCTATTTCAGAGTGGATTGAACTGTCTTAGGCTTCAGGAAGCAGTGGTTTTTCCCTCACTGAAGGTCTTCAAGCAGTGGCTGAATGTCCACCTCTTGGGCATGCTGCAGAGGGCTTTTTTTTCTACTGATATTGGCATGCTTTGGACTTAATGGGCATCAGAGACCATCCCAACTCTGAACTTCTATGATTCTGTGATACAGGTATAAAATATATGATATATAAAGTATATATTATATGTTTATACATATGTGTATATATTATAACATATGCTTTTTCTCTTTATCACAGAATCATAGAATATCAGAATTGGAATGGATGTGAGTGCATGTGTATATACATATGCATGTCCATATATGTTTTATATACATAAATGTACAGGTATATATACATATACACACGCGTGTGTATATATATATATATATATTATATATATATGGAGAGAAAGAGATAGAGAAAGAGAGAGAGAGAGAGAGAGAGAGAGAGAGAGAGAGAGAGAGAGAGAGAGAGAGAGAGAGAGAGAGAATGTGTATTGTATATTCTGGGCAGGTGCTACAGATAGAGAATGAATTTCGAGCTGTAAGAGGAGAGTAGGCTGAATAAAATTTGGGAATATATGCTTGAGTCAATGATTTCATACTGCTCACTGCTATAAAATTCTATCTCTTTTTATTTTGTCTTAAATAAGCAAGGATTTATTGAGCCCCTATAATGGCTTTAATACTGGTTTTAAAGCTGTTGTGACTAAAGTAAACAATATCTATGACATGAACCTAGTGTTCATGGTACTTGCAGTTTCACTACAAAGTCATTCATTCTTTGTTTCCTCCTCTGTAAAGTAAGGGAGTTGTACCTCTAAAATCTCTTGCATCATAAAATCTTCTGATCCTATGGTTACAGAAGGAGAAAAATTTTTTGAAAGAGCATGAGTTGTCATCACTTAGTCCACATTCATGAAATCATGACAGATTGAAAGAGAAGTAAGAAAACTGGGGAATAGGGTAAGGGAGGAACTTTTAGAAGGGTGTATTGATTGGGCTCAGAAGGGTGGACTGAAAAGATAAGGGGGAGACTTTTAGAGGGGAGGATAAAGTAAGGAATAAGAGAAAAGAGGGGAGAAGATAAAAACTGGTTTAAGAACTTTCATCAGTTGCTGCTCAGAAATTGGAGGGATTGCATTTGTAATCTTAGCCTTAATATCGTATGAAAAACAAAGTTGGGATGTGTAAATGACAGTTTTGACATGATTCCACAAGAAAAAAATTCAAATAGAAATAGATCAATTGAATGAGGTGGCCAGGAAAGAGAACCTTTTCTACTGATCCACCAGACCATTAGATGGTGCTGCATCCAGGTGACCTCCAAACAGAAAAATTCCTCAACCGAATTTGTTCTTTTCTTTTGTCAGCCTTATATGTCTTACAGGTATCATTGGTAGGGGGGCCAGCGTTCTCTTCTTGGTTCTCACCCTGGTTTACAGCATTTTATTGGACTATAATTATAATGCCATCAGCCATGGAGAGCTATAAGAGATATTGGAGACCATCTAGTCCATCCTTCATTTGATAGTTGAGGGAACTGTATCTCAGAGAAGTGACAAGATTAGCCCAAGGTCATCCAAGTAGTAGTGACAGAACTGGGATTTGAACCCTGGTTCTCTGACTTGAAACCCAGTACTTTTTTCCCCCACTGTCTTCTTGAGTTTGATTAGGTCGATTTCTACACAGGCAAGTCAAAGTTCCTAACTAAGTAATCAGGGGACAAAGAGCATAGAACCAAGTAAGTTGCATCTATAGTCTTCAGTCATCTACCTTCATACCACTATAAGGATTATTCCCATGGTCATTCTCCTTCCAGACAACAGGCTCTTAATCCACCCCAACTCCTGGGTTCACCCTCCTTTCCTGCTAATCCAAATTCTAGGCATAACCTTTTAACCCTTTAATTATTTTTTTCTCATGTCTTTTTTTATTTTTAATTTATGGAATAAAACATGCATTTCCATAATATGGTACAATAAAAAAGAGGATTTACATGAAACCACACATCTACTATACACAACTTGCTTTTCCTTTCAAATATACAACAAAATTATCACGTAATTTTTTTTTCCCCTCTCTCCCTCTTCCTGCCTTACAGATGGTTACTGTTAGACATAAATAGATATATATGTATAAATTTATTTTATTAATATTTCTGCTTATCAGTTCTTTCTCTAGATGCAGATTAAAGTCCCCTACTGTTAGAATGCTACTATCTGTCTCCACTTGTAATTCATTTATCTTTTCTTTTAAAAATCTGGACATTACAGTATTTGGTCCATATAGGTTCAGTATTGATATTGTTTCATTGTGTATGGTACTTTTTATCAAAATGTAGTTACCCTGTTTGTCTCTTTTAATGATATCTATTTTAGCCATAACTTTATCTGAGATCATAATGGCCACCCCTACCTTTTCTTTGCGTCACCTACAGCATAATAAATTCTACTCCAACCTTCCATTTTAACTCTGTGTGTATCTCTCATTTTTAAATGTGTTTCTTGTAACAACACATTGTTGTTGTTGCTGTTGTGTTTATCCTTCGTTTTCAAAGAAGACCACACCATCAGAGAAATGATGATCTGACCTGCACTTGACTTTGTTTTGAGTGAGGGAGGGCTGTGCAAGGTCACCAGTCTCAAACACCCAAAATATAGAGCATAGAAAAAACACCAGATTTGGAGCCAGTCATCCTGAATTCAAATGCTGGTTCTGTTGCATGTAACCTGTATGATCTTGGACAACTCAGTTGACCTCTCTGGACCTTATTTTCCTAATTTTAAAATGAGGGAGCTGAATTAGATGATCTTTAAACTCTTCACCAGCTCTACTTCTATGATCCTACAATCTTTACAAGGGGAAAATCTAGTCCTAGGTTTGTCACTTGGGAAGTAATCCTGTTTTAAGTCAAGTCCAGTTTTCTTCATCAGGATCATAGCTCCTTGTGACCCCTCTGCATGTCTCTACCCTCCCCTCTATCCCTCTGCTTCAGATAGGTAAGTGGAGGAAAGCTGGATTAGAGATTCAGAGATATGACAGACCTTGAGTATCATCCAGTCAAATTGTCTAATTTTCCTGATTACAAAATGAAGAACCTGAAGTTGAGTAACTTGCTCAAAGTCACACAATTAGTAAGAAGCTGAGTTAGGATAGGAACCTCAATAAATATGTGATTTTCTAGATCAGGTGAGGAGGTGGGGTTGAGGAAGTAATAACATTAGCTATGTGCCTTGTGCACTGCCCATTCCTTAGTAACTTGAACTCTGGGAATTAAAATTATCCAAACTACAATAAGAGAGACTGAGGTAGAGTTATGAGCCAATGGTACTTTGTTAAAGGGTCCATGGTCCCCTCTAATGAAATAGACTTCAGATCTTCCTCATGATCTGAGATGTTCCCTCCTTCCAGGACTCTGTTTTTATGGGGTTGAATATCTAGACATTCAGGAATGAGATACCAAATATAGAATAATTTCATTAGTTGACACATGACACATAAGCAAAAACGATATGTCAGCAGGGTCACAAACTGGGTGAAGCAAAGAATATCTCCACTGTTCATAAGATGGTCACCTGCTCATGTTGGACAACAGAGAATGGTCCAGAGGTACAAAAATAAATCGGGGGACTTCCCATGTAATTGAGTCACCCCTGTCACATTGGGTATGGTCACCATGACAAGGAAAAACAAGGGTTGAAGGTTTCTAGTAAACTTCTGCAGTTCATAGCTCTGAAGCCTAATATACAGAACTTATAATCGCTACCATTATAGAATCATATCAAATTGATTGATACCAATTGGAAGAGAGTAGGGGGTCCTCAGTGAACCAACTTTTTCAGAACTGTATGATTTTGAATGATATTTGTGGGCCTCTCTCTGGGCCTTGGTCCCTGAGATTCTGTTCCCAATAAATCCATTGGTGCTATGTCAGCTGTGAGGGCATCATCTCTATCAACTCTGATCAAGTCAGAATAAGATAAATTCCAAAGAATAAACATAAAAGAGAAGATATGGTGGTTGACTCTTCACTAATACCCACATCTTCTCCTCCTCCCGATGGCTTGTGACTGAAGTTAAGGTCTTCCTCTTGCCCTGGTTGCCAACCCACCTGCTGCCATTGTGCCCAAATATTAGTCAATATGATGTCTGAATATTCCTATGTGGAAATCTCCTCTCTAAAATGAAAGGGTCTTCACTCTCTGAAGGAAGGCACATGGTGCCCTCTGTCATTTTCACCCTTTGCTTAATCTTCCACCTTCATCCCCCATCTTCCTTACATAAACTCTTTTCTTTAGTTGACCCATTTATGGTGCCAATCTGAAGAGCAGAACACTTAGAGGAAGCATTGGTGAATGAAGCAATTTCTGATATCTTTCCTTCTAGTCCCAAACCTAAACAAAACACCTCTCCTACCATATGGAAATAGTAAAATGAGGCATATTCATTGCTAGGTGACACATTGCAATAGCACAGCTATTTTCAGCTCTTAACACAAGTCATTAGAATTTGATGCACAGAATGTCTAATTAATGCACAGTAAGGTTGAGCTATGTGGAATGGCCCACTTTTTCTACCAGAATGTTTCAAAGACAACTAAAGAATTTGTGATTCTAGCTTTCCAAACAGAAAAAACTAAATATGTCCTTCAACACAGACAGTCTGTCCCAGAGTTTGATTTCTCCTGAGGGCTGATGTCACTCTCTCTCAAGTTGCACTCTGTGTAGCAGTGAATGATTTAGTTTTATTCAAGCCTTGAGTGAAGAGTATTGAAAATTGTCACCATTACTCATTATCTTTCCCATTAAACTCACCCTTCTTTTAAAATTCTCTATTTCTATTCAGAGCCATTCTAATTCCCCAGTTTTACAACTTTGGAGTCATGCTGCACTCTTCACTCTCCCTTACCCCAGACATCTAATCAGTTTCCAGTCCTATCAATTCTACCTGCCCAACAGCTATCCCCTTCTTTCTACTCTTAACCAACTAATCATCACTTTCACCTAGATTGTTGCAATAATTTCTTACATGTATTTTTAAATTCTCTCTCTGTCTCATTTCTCTACCACCTCCAACCCATCCTTCACGGTGTTGACAAAATAATATTCTTAAAGTATAAATTTGATGATGACATCAAGAAACTCAAGTGGTTCCCTATTATTTCTTGGCTTATTTTTTTGTTTTATAATTTTTCTTATTATTTTATTTTCCCCCAATTACATGTAAAAGCAATTTTTAACATCTGCTTTTAAAATTTTGAGTTCCAAATTCTCTCCTTTCCTTCCTCTCCCACCCCCATCCTCATTGAGAAGGCAAGCAATTCAATATAGATTATACATGTGTAGTCGTGCAAAACATTTCTATAATAAGTCATGTTGTGGAAGGAAATATAGACCAAAAAGAAAAACCCTCAGGAAAAATAAAGTAAGCAAAAAAATATGCTTCAATCTGTATTTAGACAACATTAGCTCTTTCTCTAGGGATGGATAACATTTTTCATCATAAGTCCTTCAAAGCTGTCTTGGATCTTTGTATTGCTGAGAATAGCTAAGTCATTCACAGCTGATCATCTTACAATATTACTGTTACTTTGTACAGAGTACATTTCACTTTACGTTAGCTCATGTAAGCCTTTCCAGATTTTTCTGAGCATATCCTGCTCATCATTTCTTATAACACAATAGTATTCTATCATAATCACATACTACAACTTGTTCAGCCATTCCCCAATTGATGTGCATCCCTTTAATTTCCAATTCTTGGCCACCAGAAAAGAGTTGTTATAAATACCTTTGTGCAAAAAGTCCTTTTCCTTTTGTTTTTTTAATCTCTTTTTTTATATAGACCTAGTAGTAGTATTGCTAGGTCAAAGGGTACGCATGGTTTTATAGCCCTCTGGACATATTTCCAAATTGCTCTACAAAATTGTTGAATAATTCCGTAGAGTTGTGAATCAGTTCATACTAATAAGTTCTTATAGTTCTACCAACAGTTCATTAATGTCTAATTTTCCTTACATTCCCTCCAACATTTGTCATTTTCCTTTTCTGTCCTACTAGCCAATCTAATAGGTATAAGGTAGTACCTGAAACTTGTTTTAATTTGTATTTCTCCAATCATTGGTGAGTTACAACATTTTTTTTCATATAGCTGTAGATAGCTTAGATTACTTCATCTGAAAACTGTTCCTGTCTTTTGATCATTTATCAATTGAGGAATGGCTGTTTTTTAAAAGATAAATTTAATTCAGTTCTATATATACTTGAGAAATGAGGCTTTTATCAGAGAAACTTGCTTCAAAATTTTTTTCACTGTTACTATTGCCTTCTGTATTTCCCTCCATCCTATTCCCCCACCCCATTTGTTCTATTCACTCTCCTTTCACCCTGTCCCTCCTAAAAAGTGTTTTGCTTATGAATACCCACTCCCCCAATCTGCCCTTTTTTTCCATCATCCCCTCTCCCCTTCTTCTATCTCCTTTCCCTCCTATTTTCTTGTAGGGTAATATAGATTTCTCACCCAATTGAGCATGTATGTTATATCCTGATGAAAGTAAGTTTCACTCACTCCCCCCACTTCCCCTCTCATCCCCTCTATTGTAAAAGTTGTTTCTTACCTCTCTTATGTGAAATAATTTACCCCATTTTATGTCTCCCTTTCCCTTTCTCCTAGTACATTCCTCTCTCACCCCTCAATTTTATTTTTTTAAGAAAGCATGCCTTCATATTCATCTCACACTACCTCTAGGCTTAAATACAAACCCTTCTGTTGGGCATTTTATTTCTTTCTGAACCTGACTAATCTGCCCTTTTAGGATATTTATACACACACAGTCTAATTCCTCACACACAGTCTAATTCCTCACACACAGTCTAATTCAGCCCAACTAGTCACCTGCTGTTCCTTATACAAAACTTTTCAATCTTTATATTTGCTTTTGCTGATCTTTCTTATGCTTCCTCTCCTTTCCTTCTTAGAATTCTCAGTTTTTTTCACATTTCATCTCAAACACCATTGAGTCAGGTTAGTTTTTCTGTCTATATTGTATATTTTGTAAATACTTAGCTGTAAACACATTGCGCCTGCTGATAGAATGTAAGCTTTCTGAAGGTAAGGATTGTTACCCTTTTGTTTGTTCATCCGTAGCACCTAGCACAGTGCCAGAAGCAAGGTGCACACTTCACAAACGTTTGCTAATTGAGTACTTTTGCAAGCTACAACTTGGTCTCTATCTTGGAGAGTGAGAATTGGTGTTACTGTCAGGATACCTGTAATGAGAGGCAAGAAGTCTTAAGAATGCCATGTATCACTTTCCTAAAAACTTAGTTAGCTATGATCAGAAGAGGGGCAGAGGTCCAGATCTACATGAATGTATCAAAGGATCCAAAAAAAATGCAATAGGAGAACTAGTATCTAATTGATCCTGATAAGCTACATTTGTTCATATTGACAGCAGTCCATAGCAAGGACAAAGTGAAGTATACTGATCAGCTACCAATTATATATTAGTTAGATAAAGGACAGCCTCAACTATATAATTTACTAAAAAAAACACTTACTATTAGAATATAATAGTTGTGTTAGAGCTGGAAGAGACTCTAAAGTCCTTAGTGAACAAATGTCTGCCTTGGACTGAGGTGGCATTCTGATTGGTTGGGGCTTACCCTTTTAGGAAGTACTACTGGAAGCAGACATTTCTAATCATTTAAAATCAACTCATGTTTTCATTATTTTGTTAAAAGTAAAAGAAGCCAGAGGAATAGCATGGTAGGAAGAAGATCTCTTTCCAAAATACTGACTTTGATAGAACTTAAGGGAAGAGGAGAGGGTCTGTGGGACTTAGACATCTTGAAATTGGTTGTGATATGGGGGCCCGAAGGCAATGGAGATGCCCAACCAAGATGTGTGTTTTTGCTACACACACAATTTGGAATCAGATCACCTGGGTTTTAATCTTAGTTCTGTTAACCTATTACCTGTGCAACCTTGATCTGATCACCAAATCTGCTTGGATCTCAGTTTCCTCATGGAAATGAGGAAATGAGAGTTAGACTAGATGATTTATTATAATCCTGTGTTCTTACTCACCCTTGTTCTATTGTCTCAACAACCACAATAATTTATATTTATACAGTTTCTTAGTATACAAAGTACTTTTTCACTTGTTATTTTATTTAATAACAAACCCTGGTCATTCTAACAGCTTCTGATCAGAGCTGGAATTAGCATAGAGTGACTGGAATTTTGCTCCAGATGCCAACACCGTGAGCTGTATCTTGGGTTCTCCTTCAGTTCTACTGAACTAGGAAGCTAATGCTCTACTCGAAAGTGAGTGAATACCCAAGATGCAGTCCGTGGTGTTGCCATGTGGAGCAAAACGCCAGTCACCCTAAGCTAATTCTAACTCTGATCGGAAAATAGGCTCTAACTCCTATCTTCAACATCAGTTATTCTCAGGCATGGCTGCATCTTTGACTTCCCCTCCCAGACTTAACTGATTTTAGTCTAAGTGCCAGAATTCCTACTCCTGGTTCTACTTTTAATTGAAAACCAATGAGTAGGAAAGGAGCTGGCTTACTACTGTTTTCTTTTTAAAAAGGGTCCTCCCTATCATAAAAGTGATACTGTTTGTTTGGACATATTGACCAAAGCAGCTGATTGTTTTGGCTTCTTGCGCATAAACTATAGAGTCAGAAGTCCTCTGAGATTTGGGGAAAGTTACTCTTCTCTTCAATGACCTAGTTTTAGCCAAAATAGGACTAATAATATCCATTCACAGCTCAGTATTGTGAGGACTAGAGAGATAATATATGCAAATGTATGCATTCAGCTCCTCATGCAAAAGGAACTGTCTTAAGGCTAGGGCATTATTATCATTTACACTTTCTCCAGCATTCTCTATGCATAAACATTTCTCTATCTGTGCTCCTGCTACCCTTATCTCCCGTTGAATAGTCAACTCTTAGACAGATCTGTCTTTGATCTTTTCAATCTCCCTCATTTATCATGGCCTAACTGGGAGAACTGGATTGGGACTAAAAAGGCCTTGGACTGGTTCGGCTACTAGCTCTCCCTGAGATCTTGGGAAAATCACCTTATTTCTCAGTCTTAATTTCCTCTCCCATGAAATGATAGAGGTATGCACAATCCTTCCTGTGGTTCTTTTTAGTCCATGACTAGTCAAAGGAATTACTACTCTTTTCGAGCATCTTACTGATTTGAACATGTCTATCTGTTTATATATAGATGCATACCTTCCTATTTTAATAAACTAGAGATTCCATGGAAGCTTTTCTATAATCTAGATTTTTATGCTTCCCATATTTAGGATATAAGATGATTTTATGGGAATGGCAGCGTGTCTATTTTCAGTACCAGTTCCTAAAGGAGCTACTATTGAGCTCTCCAGCAATCCAGAGGTTACCCCATCCTAAGTTAGGGTTTCACCTACTTGAAGAAGGATCATAGATTCAGAACTGGGAGGGACCATGGAATTCATTTTCTTCTTACTGATGAGAAACTGAAATCCAGAGACTTGAAGTGATTGACCCAAGATAACCCAATTAGCAAGAAACAGAGATGGAATTTGAATTCAGACCCATTAACTCTAAAGCTAAAACTTTTTCCTTCTCCTGGGTCATGCAGCTTCCTGGCTACCTTCCTACTTATCTCCTTTTTGAACTGTAACATTTTATATTACATTCTACTAATTATTTTTGATCAATTACCTGGATTTTTTTCTGGTAAAAGTTGATTTTTAGGCCTGAAATATACAGATAATTGGCTAAGTGCAGTTTTTCAGTTCATGAAATCTGGAGAGCCTGGAAGCAAAATAAATTGTATCTTGGAAGTGAGCATTTGGGTTTCCTTAAGTTCAACCTTTTGACCTTTACTTGATGATTGTGACAAAATGGTGACTGTTGTTTGTCCCATTTTTGAAAAGAAAAGGGATAAGTGTTCATGGAACAAACTCTAACATTCCCTTCCTGCGATGTAGGCCTCTGGGATAGAGGAAAATAGGCAATGAATACAAATTTCACAGAAACTGGCCTTTCGTGACATTTGCGCTGTGTTCTCCATCAATTAAAGCTGCCCAACAATGAGGGAGGCAGACTCATACAGTACAGGAATACATTCTCCAGGACGGTCTCCTATCCAGAGCAGAGTCAAGAATCAGGAAGCAAGCAGAAAAGAAAGCACTCTGTCCACTCAAAATGGGTGTCACAAAAGCCATGAAGTGAAGCTCATGTAATTTATTTATAGGAAAGCCCCTCAGATCCTCACCCAGAACCCGTCTACTATCACTTTATAGATAATTCTGATAAACCTGGTTGTTTGTTTTCCAAGCCCACAACAGGTTGGAAGCAACAAATTAGAAGAGGAGACAGTCGCTGTCAGAGGCAGACACATTGACAGCAGTGACAGATGATATCTGACAGCAAAGTGAGGGGACACAAAAACTTGGAAAAATAGATACAAGGACAAAAATAGCACAGTTGTCTGGACACATCAGAACTGGATTTCAGTATAGTACAGCTCTAAGGGGAGGCTGGAGTGGGGGCTGTGCAGCCATGAAGCCCTTGTACAAATTGTGGTGGAAGCAAATAGCCATATCCTCCATACTGGGAACTGTGACCCTCCTGGAACTTCTTTTTAGTACATAGTGCTAATTCAGTGAGCTTGTCTAACTCAAAAGCCACCTTTTCTTTGACCCCTTCTCAGATTCCCTTCCGTTACTAAGACTTCTCCCCTCTAGCCTCACAAAAACTTTGTCTTGTAACTGTGTAAGGCATTTTGAAAGTACAGTCATTCCTCAGCATTGATGTGCTTAACTCACAACTTCAAGCATTACAGTGATTTTAATAACCTCATTTTCACTTCTGTGCTGGCAACCTAGGTACAGTAGAGAAAAAAAAATAAGAGACGTGATGTGCCCAAGTTTGTGGAGCCCCTGGTATCTTACTAGGTACTTCATTTGTCTCCTTGTTTTTCCTCCTCAATAAACTCTTAATAGTTCTCTGTTGCCTCTGGATAGAATCAAACATAAATTTCTCTGTTTGACATTTAAAACTTTTCATCACCAACCCAGCCAATCTTGGAGATGACTACATGTTTTCACTATTTCTTTGATATCTAGGGTTTCCATATAGCATTGTTCTTTCTGATCAATGTTCATTTAGTGGAAAGCTCACTGACTGCAAGTCAGAAGAACTAATTCCCAGTCCTAACTCTATAACTGACTGATTATATGATCTTTGAATACTTACTCTATAAGCCTTAGCTTTCTTATCTATGAAAGAGTCAACACCACTTAACTCTTATGGTTAGTATGGTGATGAAATGATATTATTTATTCAGAGTGCTCTGTGATCACAACATATTATAATAATAAAAACTCATATTTAGAGGGTTCTTTCAGGTTCACTAAGTGCTTGCTCTCTCTCTCAAATCTCCTTTGATCCTCAAACAAACCCTATGAGATAGATGCTATTATCCCTACCTTTTTCAGATTGCAAAGCACTTTATTTATTTTTTATGTTTATTTATTTATTTTTAGTTTTCAACATTCATTTTCACAAAATTTGAGTCCCAAATTTTCTCCCCATCTCTCCCCTCCCTCCACCCACAAACATCATGCATTGTGATTATCCCTTCCCCCAATCTGCCCTCCCTTCATCACACCCCTCCCTTCCCTTATCCCCATCTTCTCTCCTTTCTTGTAGGGCAAGATAGACTTCTATACCCCATTACTTGTATTTCTTATTACTCAGTTGCATGCAAAAATAATTCTTAACATTTATTCCTAAAACTTTGAGTCCCTTCCTCCCTCCCTCCCCATCCCTATTGAGAAGGCAGGCAGGGGTGGAGTCAAGATGGCGGAGTAGAAAGACTCACGTATGCTAGCTCTGAACCCACAGCCCATATATTTCCTGCAAGAAGAACTCCTCACGAATTCTGGATCACTGCAAGGCGCACAGAAACACAGTGGAAAAGATCTCCCTTCCAGGGAGCCCTGGAGAGCTGTCCCCAGGGGTCTGTTGCACCCCAGAAAGTGGAGCCCACCCCAGCGCTGTGTTGGCCACGCGGCCGAGAGGAGCAGATCCGAGCAGGCTTCAGGGACGGAACCTCTGGCGGCCGTGAAGGTCCCTCTTCCCGCAGACGCTACAGGTCAGTGAGAGAGACGTCTAGGCTGGCCGAGAGGGGAGCAGGGTGTCTCCGTGACTCAGGCCCCCTCGGGAGGCAGCGGCAGAAACAGAGGCAGGGGTAGGAAGCAGCGGAGGCAGCAGCAGTAGCCTGGGACTCCCGGAGCAGGCAGGCAGAGGTTCAGGTCTCTGCATAAAGCCCCTGAGGGAACTGAGCCTGGGAGACGGCCCTGCCCCCACCTGCTCCATCACTGAAGGTCTCTGCATAAAGCCCCTGAGGGAACTGAGCCTGGGAGACAGCCCTGCCCCCACTTGAGCATCAAAACTTAAGCTCACATTGAATAGCAGTCACACCTGCCACGGAAAGCTCATTTGAATCTCAGACCCCAAGCACTAGCTGGGTGGATCTAGGCAGGGGTGGACAGGAATCTCAGAAGTCAAGTAACTGGCTGGGAAAATGCCCAGAAAAGGGAAGAAAAATAAGACTATACAGCTTCTTTGAGCGGGTGCAAATGTTCCCGCCTTTCAATTCTGATGATGACGAAATATTCTTACCATCAGGGAAAGACATGGAGGGTGGGGCCTCTGTATCCCAGACATCCCAGGGGGATGTCCAGTGGGCTCAGGCCATGAAAGAGCTCAAAAAGGATTTTGAAAATCAAGTTAGACAGGTGGAGGAAAAACTGGGAAGAGAAATGAGAGAGATGCAAGAAAAGCATGAAAAACAGGTCAATACCTTGCTAAGGGAGACCCAAAAAAATGCTGAAGAAAATAACACCTTGCAAAATAGTCTCACTCAATTGGCAAAAGAGGTTCAAAAAGCCAATGAGGAGAAGAATGCTTTCAAAAGCAGAATTAGCCAAATGGAAAAAAGAGGTTCAAAAGCTCACTGAAGAAAATAGTTCTCTCAAGATTAGAATGGAACAGATGGAGGCTAATGACTTTATGAGAAACCAAGAAATCACAGAACAAAACCAAAAGAATGACAAAATGGAAGATAATGTGAAATATCTCATGGGAAAAACAACTGACCTGGAAAATAGATCCAGGAGAAACAATTTAAAAATTTTGGGACTACCTGAAAGCCATGATCAAAAACAGAGCCTAGACATCATCTTTCATGAAATTATCAAGGAAAACTGCCCTGATATTCTAGAACCAGAGGGCAAAATAAGTATTGAAGGAATCCATCAATCACCCCCTGAAAGAGATCCAAAAAGCGAAACTCCTAGGAACATTGTGGCCAAATTCCAGGACTCCCAGGTGAAGGAGAAAATATTGCAAGCAGCTAGAAAGAAACAATTCCAGTATTGTGGAAATAAAATCAGGATAACTCGAGAAGGCAGGCAATTTGACACAAGCAATATAGGTATAGTTTTGCAAAAGACTTCCAGAATACTCATGTTGTGTAAGACTATATTTCCCTCCATCCTATCCTGCCCCCTATTTTTTCTATTCTCTCTTTTGACCTTGTTCTTCCCCAAAAGTGTTTACTTCTCATTACTCCCTTCTCCCATTTGCCCTCCCTTCTGTCATCCCCCCCACCCCACTTATCCCATTCTCTTCCACTTTTCTGTAGTATAAGATAGATGTTCATACCAAATTGAGTGTTCATGTTATTCCCTCCTTAAGCCAAATGCTATGAGAGTAAGTTTCATTGTTTTCCCTTTCACCTCCTCCCTTTTCCCCTCCCTTGCAAAAGCTTTTCCTTGCCTCTTTTCTGAGAGATAATTTGCCCCATTCTATTTTTCCCTTTCTCCTCCCAATATATTCCTCTCTCACCCCTTAATTTTATTTTTTAGATATCATCCCTTCCTATTCGACTCCCTCTCTCCCTCCCTCCCTCCTTTCCTCCCTCCCTCCCTCCCTCCCTCTCTCTATCTCTCTTTCTCTCTCTCTGTGAATGTGTGTATGTGTGTGTGTGTGTGTGTGTGTGTGTGTGTGTGTAATCCCTCAAACTACCCAAATACTGAGAAAAGTTTCAAGAGTTACAGATATTATCTTTCCATGTAGGAATGTAAACAGTTCAACTTTAGTAAGTCCCTCATGCTTTCTCTTTTCTGTTTACCTTTTCATGCTTCTCTTGATTATTGTGTTTGAAAGTCAAAATTTCTATGTAGCTCTGGTCTTTTCAACAAGAATGTTTGAAAATTCTCTATTTCAATGAATGACCATTTCCCCCCCTGAAATATTATACTCAGTTTTTCTGGGTAGGTGATTCTTGGTTTTAATCCTCATTCCTTTGACTTCTGGAATATCATATTCCAAGCCCTTTGATCCCTTAATGTAGAAGCTGCTAGATTTTTTGTTATTCTGATTGTGTTTCCTAAATACTCATGTTGTTTCTTTGTAGCTGCTTGCAATATTTTATCATTGACCTGGGAACTCTGGAATTGGGCTACAATATTCCTAAGAGTTTTTCTTTTTAAATGTCTTTCAGGAGGTGATTGGTGGATTCTTTCAATATTTATTTTGCCCACTAGTTCTAGAATATCAGGGCAGGTTTCCTTGATAATTTCATGAAAGATGATATCTAGGCTCTTTTTTTGATCATGGCTTTCAGGTAGTCCCATAATTTTTAAATTGTCTCTCCTGGATCTGTTTTCCAGGTTAGTTGTTTTTCCAGTGAGATATTTCACATTGTCTTCTATTTTTTCATTCTTTTGGTTTTGTTTTGTAATTTCTTGGTTTCTCATAAAGTCATTAGCTTCCATGTGCTCCATTCTAATTTTTAAAGAACTATTTTCTTCAGTGACCTTTTGAACCTCCTTTTCCATTTGACTAACTCTGATTTTTAAAGAATTGTTCTCCTCATTGGCTTTTTGGACCTTTTTTTGCCAATTGAGTTTACCAATTTTTAAAGGTGTTATTTCCTTCAACATATTTTGGATCTCCTTTAGCAAGCTGTTGACTTGTTTTTCATGATTTTCTTGCGTCTCTCTCATTTCCCTTCCCAGTTTTTCCTCTGCCTCTCTTACTTGATTTTCAAAACCTTTTTCAGCTCATCCATGTCTGTGAACTTTGCTTATTTTTTTGGAAGTTTTAGATGCAGAAACCTTGACTTCTATGTCTTCCTCTGATGGTATGCATTGTTCACCTGAAAAGTTCACTGTTCTCTAAGAAAATAACTTTCTATAATCTTATTTTGCCCCCTTTTTTGTTCTTTTCCCCAGCCAGCTACTTGACTTTTGAGTCCTTTGTCAAGAGGAGGGTATACTCTGGAAACCTGTAAGTTCTCAGTTCCTCCAAGGTGGCACAATCAAGGGAGAGGAGTTTACTCCTCTCCTGGCCTGTGCTCTTATCTGTGAGCAACCACACACACTATGTTCTGCTCTGAATCTGTGAGTAGGATCCCTGTCCAGAGTCTCTACCAGCTCCACCAGTCAGTGCTCCTCCTCACCTCAGGACCACTACTCAGGGTGGCAATTCTGATCAGCTACTCAATTCCCTCAGAGTCTTTAGGCTGAGGGCTCCAAAATGGACACTGCTACTGCAGTTGCTGCTGCTGGAGGGGTCAGATTATGTTCCCTTTTCTCCTATATGAAAGAGCTTTCTCACTGACCTTTGAAGATGTCTTTGGCTATTTGTAGGTCGAGCAATCTGGGAACCGCAGCAGCTGCTGGGAATTCTACCCCTTGAAACCTGCTCCAGTTCTGTCCCTGTTGTGTAGTGTGGCCAAGTCTGTGCTGTGCTCCGCTCCCCGGCCAGTGTGATAGACCTTTCCTGTTGGCCTTCCAGGCTATCTTGGGCTGGAAATCTCTTTCACTCTTCTGTTTTATGACTTCTGCTGCTCTAGAATTTGCTTAGAGTAATTTTTTACAGATATTTTATGGGCTGTTGGGGAGAGCTTCTACAGGTCTGTTCTTCTACTCCACCATCTTGGCTCTGCTTCTGTCTATTATCCCTTTTACAGACAAAGATGGTAAGGTTCAGACTGATATATCTATGGTCACATAGATAGTAAATACCCAAAGTAGGATTTGAATACAGGTTTTCCTGATTCCAAAACCATTGTTCTACCCACTATATTCTATTATACCCCCAAAATGTTCACTATTGTTACTATTACGATGATATTCCACCTTTAAAAAAATTACTGTTCATTTCTAAACCTATCAGTTTGAATACCCTCTGTAGTTGTTTCTATTTTTTTTGAGGTGACACTTTTGAACAAAACACAATCATTAAAAAAAGTAATTGTCTGAGGTGTTTGCCATTAATCATAAGTCCAATTTTTCTTGTGTAGGTGTAAATTAAATCTCCAAGCTAGTTGTGAGTAGTTGAAGGAAATTGCTTTCCCTTGTTGAATTCCTTTGCAGATGTTCATTCTGCACGTACAGCTTGACTTCTGATCTGTATCTGATATTTGGCATCTTGATAGTGCCAGCACAAACTGGATTGTGCCCAGATTACACTATAGATTCCATCTTGTCATTGTTTCCATGGAGTCAAAACACTTTTTAGACAGATCAATACCTGGTATATAAAATCCACTTAATACATGTTTGTTTGCTTCTGATTATTGTCCATTTCAAAGACTTCTTTGTGTTTTTAGCAATATTTTGCCATTATTATTTATTTAGTGGGTCTTCCTATTGTAATGATGAGAAATGATCGTGTCTCTCTAAACAAGATTTAATATATGATCTTCATTCCAGAACACAGATAATCTAGTGACCTTAGCTGGATTCTGAAGGGCTCTTCAGAGCAAGAATTGCCTTTGTACATTGCCCTTGTTTTATAATATAAGGTGTCAGAATTCAGGATAGGGCTTCCTCAAGCCCTTGAATTTCTGTTAAAACCCTTATTGCTCCATGTAACTATTTGGTGCCTAATTACACAGATAAGAACATGACAAAAATAATAAAAACAGCAACAGTAACAACCAATTAGAATTAAAATCAGAAGACCTAAAATCAAATCCATTCTTTGCACTTGTATGGCTTTTTAAAAAATGTATTTAAACACTTTGGACCTCAGTTTCCTTATTTGTAAAATAATTCTTTCCAATACTAAGCTTTAGAACTTCTGGTTGAATTAAATAAGAATATAAATATCTACAAACCACATAATTAATATGTTGTGGTAGAAAGATCACTGAGTTCAGATTCAGGAACTCCAAGTTCTAATTTTGATGTCTCAGAACAGAGAACTTTGAAGCTTCTGGTTTTACTCTTTACTAAGGGAAATTCCAAAAGATTAATTCTTTCACTAATTTTCCATTCCTTTACCTGTCCAGTAATAAACACCATCACATATTCTGTTCATTCTCTTACCTGAGCATTTCCTTTCTCCTAATTTCTCCCAAGACATAGAGACCAGCAGTTAGCTGAAAATGCAGAATTAAAACTAGAGGAGACAGCCAACCTTTTTCTGAGTGGTAGGAATGTTCCTAACTGGGGACTCTGAACTATTGTACTTGTATTAATAACATTTTATCTGACATAAACTTCATAAAATAACAGAGAATGAGGCCCAATGAATCTGAGGGCCATTATATTGACTCTAGGCTTAAAATAAAAGGGTATGTTTGATCCAATATCTAGCCCTGTAATATGAAAAAAAGAAGGAAAGGAAACTGGAGAGTGAGACCTGGGTGGATAGAGTTGGTGAGGAGAAAAGAGAAAGAACTGAATACCTTTCACAGTGTGACCCACAGTGTTATGAAAGGTTTATCATTGCTGTTTAATTGAATTTAACAAATATTTATGGAGCCTCCAAAATATGCAAGGCATTATTTTAGATAATAGGTACACACACAAAAATTTAAGTGCTCCCTCCTCTCAAGAAACTTCCATTCTTCTTGTTATAACACCTGTACAAAACATTCTAGCACCTGGCTATATACTACCTTTAATTCATTTGTTTTCTTGAATGAGAAGAGACCAATATATATTTCTTTCAATAATAATCATTTATATTTTTATAGCACCTTTATTAACACTTTCAAGGTTCTTTTACATCCACAGTCTCATTAGTCATTGCACTCCTTTGAGAAGTGAGTTCAAATCCTGCTTCAAACACTTACTGTGTGACCCCGGGCAAGTCATTTAATCTCTGTTTCAGTTTTCTTATCTGCAGAACAGGCACAATTTAATAACACCTATCTCAGAGAATTGTTGTGAGGATAAAATTAGATTATATTTATGAAACTCCTTGCAGATCTTAATGAGCTAGATAAATGCTAACAAATAT
Source organism: Bettongia penicillata ogilbyi (assembly GCA_023548195.1). Taxonomy (NCBI): domain Eukaryota; kingdom Metazoa; phylum Chordata; class Mammalia; order Diprotodontia; family Potoroidae; genus Bettongia; species Bettongia penicillata. The sequence goes on along the minus strand of JAJHZJ010000381.1, from coordinate 2,773,967 downwards.
GTGAATGCTACCTGTGAGGTAGGTTGACCACGTGTTACTGATATAAAAATGCATAGGGCATGTCTAGATGAAGGAAATGAAATCCAGGCAGATTTAATGTCTTGCCCTGGGTGACATGCCTGATTACAGGCAAAAGAGGAACGACTGTAGAACTTTGAACATCCTGCTAATCTCCTACTTCTTCCATGCTATCTCCACTCTATGCAGTGCCTAGAACTTTGCTGGACACACGCTGGACATTTAGTAATTGCATATTGTTTCAATTGTTAATTAAGCAGAAGTTGCAGCTACAGTAGACTGCAATAGGAAGACAGGCAGTGTTATTGCATCACACTCAATCCCTAATAATTTACACTAAAGTCCAATCAGTATAAATGGGTATGCACAATATGGAAGTAGTGGAAAGAACATTGGATTGGGAATCAGGGAAGCTGGATTCTGACCATCTCTACTAAAGGTATGACCTGGGAAAAAGTCATCTTCTCTCTGTCCCTCAGTTTTCTCTTTTGCAAAATAAAGTTAGACTAGGTGCACTCTAAGAACTCCTTCAAAAATAGTTCCTAAGAGTTTTTGATTTGTTCTCCCCAGATGGTCAAAATCTGTGGTTCTGAGCTAAAGCCTCCAGTTCCTCTTGATCTGCTCCCATATTCTTCTGCCTTTGTTCAGAAATATTCCATCAGAATTTCCCAAGGTGGCCTCCCCTCTCATATGAAAGCCCATTTAGTTTAACTTCTGGCTGTTCTTTATGAACCCAGTCAAAACACTTTTAGCCAAGGGAACCAATATGATTCAGAAGACACACTTGCTTTTCTTCATGAAATGGATCCCTGCTGCCCATCCTTTCAGAGTTTTCAAATGTCAGTACCTGCTGACTCCTTTTTTGGTTACTGAACTATTTTTAACTGACAGTTGCCACGGTAACATGAGAACCACTTGAAAAGAAGTAGCCATTCTGCCAATATTACAAATGTTGGCTGTCTCAACTCTTCATTAATCCCCAATGTACAAGACTATGAGTATTTGAAATCCCATGAGAAGGCAAATTGCTGTGCATTATCATTTGAAGTCAAGCTTGGCCTTCTCTTTATTTACATAATATCCACATTATTTACATAATATCTTCTGTCCTTCCAACCTACAGTGACAAAACCAACTTATTGAAGCAGCAATGGTATTATGAATAAAATATACATTTTATTATATTTGAATCCTATTTATCCTTTATAAGTGGGTTCAAGAAAAGTTCAGTTAAATTCACATAGGAACAAAGTAGATTATTATGAAGAAGGCAGAGTTATTCTGGTCACATCTCTAACCTTTTCAGGGTGCTATATGAAAAGACAAGTGCTGTGTTTTCTCATAATAAAATCTTTGATATCATTGGCTGGGATAGAATATTGGACTGGATGAGTCATTCTCTGACCTTAAAAGCAGTATTAGATGGTAAGCTTGTTGAGGGCAAGAGAAGATGTAGTTTTCCTTTTTAGTATCCCTACTACCTAGAGTATATAGTCACTAAGTCTGTGGTTATTGCCTGCTTCAAAGAGGATGGTAGAGATACCTTCTCCAAATAATATTGTATGACAAGTGGCCATCAAATACAGCTAACTATCTGGAAGAAGAGGAAAGCCTAAAACTGAAAGGAGTGTCATAATACCAATGGACAGGCAAGAGATACTGGTGGTTGATAATTGTTTTACCATTATCTACACCAATTTCTTTGTTTATTTGATCTGACACTGCTAAAAGACCTAGAGTTGAGATAGTTAAAGGAAATTATTCAGTCAATACATACTTTTAAAAAAGTTTTTCCTATGTACTAGGTATTAGCTAAGTACTAGAAATAGAAAGAAAAGTCAAAATCATCCAAAAAAATAAAACAAAAGCAAACACAAAACCCAAACAAATTCAGTACCCTGTCCCTGTCCTCAAAGAGCTCACATTCTACTGGGGGAGACAACATTCAAATAACTACATATAAGATATTTCAGTGTAAATGGAATAAAATCTCAGAAAGAAAACACTAGCAATGGAGGGGACCAGGAAAGTTCCTTTGTAGAAGGTGGAATTTGAGTTGAGTCTTTAAGGAGACCAAGGAAGCCAAGAGGTGAAGGTGAAGAAGGAAATCATTCCAGGCATCTTTACCCAGATCCAATTCTCTTACCTTAACTCTTCACTTGGACTCACCATACATATTCATTATGTTGTCAAGCCTTATTGGTTCTACCTTCACAACATTTCTCAGATATTTATAGATTATAGATATAGATTCATATCTCTTTCTTTTTCCAGTCACATACTCACCACTCTAGTAGAGGTCCTCATCACTTCATGCCTGGAGTATTGAAATAACCTTCTAGTTGGTTTCCCTCCCTCAAATCTCTACCCACTTCAGTCCTCAAACTTACTGGTGAGTTAGGGAGATGGCTGCTCCAAGCATGTGAAGACTTCTGGCATAATGGGCAGATGAGAACAATTTGTTCCATTAGCCATGAAGGTGGCTTAAGCAGGCACTTGATTAGATATCAAGCCAAGATCACCTACTGCATCACCAGTCATCTTGACTTTTGTCCTGCCACTGGATTTGAGGATTTAGAAAGGAAGTTGAGGATGGCAATTTTGTTCAACTTTATCTCACTTAAATCCAATTCACCTACAGGTGAAGAAATCAGCCATGATACCATTGGTCTTCTTAAAAAATGAAGGATGAGGAATATGGTGGTGGAGAAAAGTCAGGGATTCACTTGAGTCCTCCCACATGACCTTCCGAACAACTTTTAATAATGCCCCAAAACAAATGTAGGAGTAGCAGAACCCACCAAAGGACAGGGTGAAACAATTTTCCAACCCAATTCAATTTAAATGGTCAATAGGAAAGGGCTGATGCATGAAGGTGAGAGTAGAGTTCAGTCTAGCACAGACAGTAGAAATTAAAGGCAACTGAATCAGTGGCAGCAGAGACAGTTTCCATATCTCTCAGCCCACAGATGGGAAGGGGAGTTCAGACCACTGGTCAGAAGAAGATTATACAGGTCCCTTTGCTGGCGCTCCAGGTAGGACTCTGTTGCATTGTCCATACTTGGATCTGGATCATAGTCCTGGGTTTCAGTCCTAATGCAAAGACGAGCACTAGTACACCAGAGCCTGTGGCCTCATGGGATCTGGGATCTCTCTTACAGTTCCAGGGAGGAAAAGAGTGCTTAGAGGTCACTTGCAGACCAGAGCACAAACCAGTAGAGTGGTAAACATACCTTTCCCTAGATCATTCCACCCTGAAGGACTGAAAACTTAGAGGTCCCAGAATTATTTCTGAAAACAGCTGCACAAAAAACCTTCAGCTTGAGAGACTGACCTCTCCACTCCAGAAGCAGAGCCCCATGGTAACATAGAGTTAAAAGTCAAGAAATAAGCTGGAAACATGGGCAAACAGCGGAAGAAGATCTTGACTACAGAAAGTTATTATGGTGACAGAGAAGATCAAAACGCAAGCTCAGAAGACCACAAAGTCAAAACTCTTATATCCAAAGCCTCAAAGAAAAATTAGAATTGGCCTCAGGCCATTGAGGAGCTTGAATGTATTTTAAAAATCAAGTAAGAGAGGTAGAGGAAAAATTGGGAAGAGAAATGAAAGTGATGCAAGAAAATCATGAAAATAGATAGTAAAAATATCAACATTGTCAAAATGGTAGAGAAAAGGCAGAGACTTGCCTGAGTTCTCCCCCAAACTCTTCTAAACACTTTAAGTAATGCCATTCCTAGAGTGGTTGAGCATATCAAAGGACAGGATGAAGTAATTCTTCCAATTAGCCAAAGACAATTTAAAAGGTTAGCAGGAATGGTCTGTTGCACAGCAGTTAGGGTAGAGTGCAATTCAGCTCAAGCTATAACAGCATAGATCAGGTCCCATAAACCAGGAGGCCTTGGGAGCCACTGAATCAGCAGCAGCTGCTTCTGAAGCTGCTATCCCACTGAAGGCAAGGGGGTCAAACAACTGATCAGGAGATTATAGAGGTCTCTTGACTGGCACTAGGGACAGGACTCTGTTATTTTGCACAGTCCTGGGTGGCAATCCCAGGGCAAGGAGAAGCACTAGCATGTCAGATCTTGTGGTCACAGTGGAGGGGGGACCCTCCTCACAGTGCCAAGGCAAAAAAAGAATGGTCACTCACAGACCAGAGAATAAGCCAGGAGAATAGTAAGCACCTCTCTTTAGATCACACCATTTTGAAAGAATGGAAGTATCTTTGGAAATATCTTTGAAAACAACTGCACAAAACCTTGAAGCTTGAGACAGTGTGCCCTCTATCCTGGAAGCAGAGCCCCATTTTAACAAAGAATTAAAAGTCAAGAAATAGCCTGGAAAAATGAGCAGATAACAGAAAATAGTTCTGACCATAGAAAGTTACTATGGTAACAAGGAAGATTAAAACACACACATACACTCAGAAGAAAATAACAAAGTCCAAGCTCCAAAATCCAAAACCTCCAAGAAAATTGTGAATTGGTCTCAGTCCATGGAAGAGCTCAAAAAGGATTTTGAAAATCAAATAAGAGAAGTAGAAGAAAAATTGGAAAGAGAAATGAGAGGGATACAAGAAAATCATGAAAAAAGAGTCAACGTCTTGGTAAAAGAGATACAAAAAAATATTAAAGAAAACAACCCCTTAAGTAAAAGAATAAATCAAATGGTAAAAGATGTACAAAAACCAATGAGAAGAAGAGTGTTTTGCAAAATAGAATTGGAGAAACAGGCACAAAAATCCACTGAAGGAAAAAACTATTTAAAAAATAGAATTGACCAAATGGGAAAGGAGATACAAAAACTCACTGAAGAAAATAATGCTTTAAAAATTAGAATGGAGAAAATGGAAGCTAATGACTTTAGAGAAATCAACAAACAATAAAACAAAATCAATAGAATGAAAACATAGAAGTTCATGAGAAATATTTCTTTGGAAAACCAACTAACTGAAAAACAGATCTGGGATAAATAATTTAAAAATTATTGGACTACCTGAAAACCATGATCAAAAAAAGAGCTTAGATATCATCTTTCAAAAAATTATCAAGGAAAACTGCCTTCTTGTTCTAGAAACAGAGGGTAAAATTGAAAGAACCCACCAATCTCCTCTGGAAAGAGATTCCATAATAAAAACTGCCTGGAATATTATAGCCAAGTTCCATATCTCCCAGATCAAGGAGAAAACTCTACAACAATCAGAAAGAAATAATTAAAGTATTGTGGAGTCACAGTCAGGATAACACAAGATTGAGCAGAATTGGACAAATGGAGAAAGAGGTACAAAAGCTCACTGAAGAAAATAATTTCTTTAAAATTTAGAATTGGACAAGTGGAAGCTAATGACTTTATAAAATATCAAGAAAAAGAAAGGATGTTGTATGTATGTAACTCAACAGAGTTTTGAGAATAGCATTTTATAATTCTTAAATGTTATATAAAGGTGGAAATGACATGGCCTCCATTCTAAGTGAAAAGACCACAATCCTAAGAGCTATCAGTCTGCCATTGATAGGTCACTAAAGGTAGAAAGAATTAGAGGGAGTTATTGAAGTATGACTTCCTACAACAAGGTCTTTGAAAGAAGGATGAGAAGAAAGAGTCAAAGGAGGAGGAGACAGTGTTAGAGGTGGGAGCACTGAGATGGTGATTCAGGTCTTTAGATTATATGAATAGGGAAGGTGGTCAATCAACAACAATCTGTTCTCTTTCCTGGTTATAAATAATGGTAGACTCTAATAACTTAGAGAGAATATCCATGCCCTCAAGTCAATTGCCAGTTATATTCAGGGAAGACTAGGTCAGTCATCCCAACCCTCAATCCCAAGAAATGAGGAAGGAAGAGAGGCTTACTGGACAAAATGGGCCAGCAGGTAGGCTAAAATAATTTAAAATTATGAAATTTAATCCTGAGGAATTTGTGGAAAAACAGACATACTCATTTATTGCTACTAGAATTGCACATCTTGGAGGGAGGCAATCAAGTAGTATGCAGGGAAATTACAAAAATAGTTATGCCTTTTTAACCTAGTAATTCCAATGTTGAAAATATACCTTGATTGTGTTCTAAGAAAAAAGCCACTTAAGGATTTTTTTTATGGCAGCACCATTTTTGATTGGGTTAGAAACTGGAAGTCACCTAAGATGACATTGCCTATCTGCCTTGTATTCAGCTACCTAATATTTATTCTCTTTATATTTTTTAAATATTCCACTGTACAAACTTATTGTTGCTCCATTAGAATAAATGTGTAGGGATTGTTATTCTTTATATTCATATATATATCCATCCATATCCATGTCCATGTACGTGCACACACACACACACACACACACACACACTTTCTATCCTTAGGACCTAGCATTCATAACATTCAAACAATGAACAACTCACACAGGACAAATGTTCACATGGTGGTTAGAAGAAGCAGTACAAGGGCACTCTTAAGGTCTCTCAAGAGCCTTGGAATTGATTGTGTGACATGGGAGACACCTGACAGGGCCATACAGCATGGTGTGCCCACATCAGAGAAGGTGCTGTGCTCTATGAGCAAAGCAGAATTGAAACACCTCAAAGGAAACACAGGCTGCTCCGATTTGGAGTATCCACCCCAAATGTTAACATGGACTGTTTATGCCTGACCTGTGGTAGAGCATTCTGAGCTCATATTGGTCCGATGAGCCACAGTTGGACACACTGAAACTTCATTCTAGCACAGTCATGTCATTTTGGTCTTCTTCATGAATAAAGGACAAAAAGCAAGGACCTAGCATAGTGGTTAAGAAATGCTTATTGATTCATTGGTTGGTTGGAATAATATGTGCGGATAGATCAGAAAGAGGGCAGTTAGCACGATGGATAGAATGCCAGGCCTGGAGTCAGGAACATCTGAGTTCAAATCCAGACTCAGACACTTACTAGCTGGGTAACCTTGGACAAGTCATTGTAAAATGATCTGGAGAAGGAAATGACAAACTGCTCCAGTATCTTGGCTGAAAAAATCTCAGAAAAGGATCATGAAGAGTCAGACGTGACTTAAAATAACCACCAACAACAAAGATAAAAAAAGCCTGGTCTCATTGTGTCATATCTCTTCATCAGTCATATCTTCTTGATGGGTCTTTATTTGGGACTTCGATTTAATTTTTTTACAGAGCAAATAGATATGATTTTGTTATAATTCTGTAGTTGACATCAGTTTGTTAATTCGATTATGGATATCTCTTAGATATGGCTACTTCAACCTGTGTGCATTTGTTTGAGGGTGAGTGGTAATGATTATCAACTTATTTTGATTTCATGGTTTCAGAATATTGGCTAGATGCATAAAAACAGAAAGAGAGCAAAGAGCAGACTTGAGATGGGGGCGGATGGTGAAAACCTGGGCTTTATTCCGCCTCCTCCCTCCACCACCAAGGATGGAACACATCACATTTGCAAGAATCCTTAACCACTTGACCCAACAGATGGCAGTGAAAAGAGAGGGAGGAAAGAAGGAAACAAGCGTTTGAATGTTTTACAAATATCTCATTTAATCCTCACAAAAATCTGGGAGGTTATTATCTTCATTTTACAGATGAGGAAACTGAGGCAAATAGTGGTTGAGTGACTTGCTCAGGGTCAGAAAAGTAATAAGCATCACATTTGAACTCAGGCTTTCAGTTCTAGACCCAGTGCTTGATTCATCATGTCACTTAGCTTTCTCGAGAGACATAGACCAAAAGATGGCCACGGTATAAGATGTAGCTGAATATGGGCTGCCAGGTATAGTATTATCTATTTCACTCTCCATCTGTTGCTCTGCCAGATCTCAACTCCATGAAACAAGATTCCCTCAAGGTGGGTCCTCCCTGGTTCTCTTTCCCACACCAACCCAAGGAGAAGAACTGAAGCTGACAAAGTTTAAGTGACTTGTCTAGGGTCACACAGCTAGTAAATATCTGAAATTGGATTTTAACTCAGGTCCTCCTGCCTTCAGTCTCAGCCTTCTCTCCTAGTTGCCACCTAGTTGCCTAACTCAGTTCAATTTAGTCAATATTTTTGAGCCTACTGTAGGCAGGACACTGTTAAGAACTGTGATTGATGCCAAAAAAGCATAAGACATTATCCCTATTCCTGAGGAATTTCTGATATCCATTGGGAAGCAAAGATATGAGAAAGTTAAAAATAAAACTAGATAATATAGGATTATTTCATATAGGCAGTTTATATCCCAATCATCAGGGATCCCTGATGGTTGGAGTGAGTGGGGGAGGCTTCATAGAGAAAATGTGATTTGAACTTGGCCTTAAAGGATAGAAAGCATTCTGAAAGACAGAGAATAGGCAGATGGACAAAAGTGTGGAGGCAGGAATGAACAGAAGTTATTCAGGACGTGCCGAGTAGATTAGCATAATTGTAGCAAAAGTTACCATGCTATAAGAAGGCAATAGGAAATAGTTTGGGAAGGTAGAGAGGGGTTGGATTGTTGTAGAACTTTGAAACCCGGGAAAAGGACTTTGAAATTTATCCTATAGGTAATGTCATTCACATTTATTTGTTTGTTTTTTTTAATATCAGGGAGATAATGGATGAAATCAGTTACAACTTTGGCAGTGATATGTCAGGTGTGTTATAAGAGAGCAAGAATAACAGCTGACATTTATAGAGCATTTTTAAGGTTTGCAAAGTACCTTAAATATGTTATTTTACTTGGAAGAAAAGGGTATTAAAGACTGGAGGCAAAGAGATGAGTTGATGAAGGCCTGGATTATGACGAATGCAATGGGAAGGATGAGATACACACACACACACACACACACACACACCAACACACATTCAACAAGACTTAGCAAATGATCTAAGTGGTAGAAAAGAGGGATGAGTTAAAGATCACTTGAAGTTTTTAGTCTGAGGAACCGGAAGACTAGCAGTGTCATTGAAGTACATAGGGGTAATAAGAAGGGGAGTTTGGATTGAAACCCTTAGCATTTGAGGTAACAAGCAGTGTATCCAAGTGGAAACCTTCAGAGGATGTGGTCCTGCTTCTTGGGTGGGAAATCAGGAGTGAAGCTAGACTGGAGAATTATTTGCATAGTGTTAATAAGCATTGGAAGGAAGGTGTTGTAAATGTGATCTATTATTAGCGTTCCTGAAATAAATCTGAAAATAAACAAGGAGAGATTGTTTCTGACCTTATTCCTTATTCTCACTGTTATTTAACTGCTTCTTTTGGGGGCAGTTGGGGGAGTTACAGAGCTGCAACTAGGAAATTTTGCCCATGAAGTAAGAGGCAAGAAAGGAGGCTTCAAGGGAGAGGACAGGGCAGCAGAGACCTGGGAAGATCGTACAAAATGGAGGTTCTGTGGATTATCTGGCAGCTTTCTCTGCTGAGGGCACCTCTGTTCTAGATTTTCAGATTTATTGCCTCAGTGTTATCTTCAGCTCCTTACTCTCTTTCACCACTCATATCCATTTGGTTGCCATATCATGCCTTTTTTATAAAAAACTTCTACAGCACCTTCTCTATATTTATGCAGCTACAACCCTAGTTCAGGGTCTCATCACCTCTTGCCTAGATAATTACAATGTCCTGCTTGGTTTTCCTGTCTCAAGTCTCTCTTCACTCCAATCCACAATTTGCACATGTGCTAAAGTGATTTTCCTTAAACCAAGTCTAACTGTATCACTTCTTTACTCAGTAGACTCCTGGGTATCCTACTATTTTTAAGATAAACTATCATTGTCTTTTAGACCCCTTCACATCAATTCTCAATCTACCTTTACATTCTTATAATATATTACTTCTCTTCCTGCACTTTACTTTTCATCCACATTGACCTTTGGTCTTCACAGATGATGCTTCATCTTCTGTCTCTGGGTCTTGGTACCAGCCATCTTTAAAAAAATATTTTATTTTTAATTTATGAAACCATGGAAAGACTTGTAATAACTGTCTTCCATGCTTAGAATCACTCCCTTCTCATTCCCACATCTTGAAATCGCTCACTTTTTTCAAGACAGTTCAATCAACATGGCTTAAGCAAAGCCTTTCCTTATTTTCCCCAGTTGTAGTGCCCTCTCTCCCTAACTACCCTCCAGTTATTTTGCATTTGTTTGTAATATACTTATATGTGGAATGTCTCCCCTGAGAAAATATAAATTCCTTGAGAGCAGGGATTAATGCTTCCAAACTTCCCTATTACTGTTGAAGGCACCACTATCCAGTCACCTAGGCTCAAAACCTAGGGATCATTCTCAATTCTTTACTCTCACTACTCTGCCCCCAATATCTAATCTCTATCTGAGTCCTGCCTGTGACATCTTTCAGATATAACCCCTTTTCTCCTGACAGTGACACTATGCTAAGTGCAAGCCCTTATTACTTTATGCTAACACCTCAATAATGTTGATCATCCTGCCCCAAATTTCTTTTCACTCCCATCCCTCCTCCACTCAGTGGACAAAGTGGTTCTTCCTAAAGTCCAGATCTGACCATGTCACCTACCCTTTTATTAGATAAACTACAATGCCTCCTGACAACTTCTAGGATCAAATAAAAAATCTGTTTAGCATTCAAAACCCTTTAAAGCCCTCCTATCTTTCCAGTCTTCTTCCACCTTATTTCTCTCCCCACTCCCCGACCCTACCTCCATCTACTTTACAAGTCAGCATCACTGGATCCTTGCTGTTTCTCTCACAAGACAATCCATGTTCAGATTCTGAGAATTTCACTTGATGTCTCCCATGCCCAAAATACTTTTTCCTCATCTTTGCCTTCTGACTTCCATGGCTTCCATCAAGTCACAACTAAAATCCCATCTTCTCTGAGGGGCCTTTTCTGCTTCTCTTTAATTGTTATGCTTCCTTTCTCTTGATTATCTCCAATTTATCCTGCATGTATTTTCCTTGCACATACTTGTTTTCATGTTCTTCCCAATTAGACTATAAGTTCCTTGAACACAAGTGTTTGTCTCGTCTTTTTTTTTTAGTCTCCAGTGCTTAGCAGAGTGTCTGATACACAGTAGGTGCTGCATAAATTATTATGGACTAGCTGACTGACTTTGTACCTTTAGTATTCAGATAGTGCCTTACACAAAGTATGTGCTTAATAAAGGCTTTGTTGACTGATTTATGGCTTGCAATCCAGTGAAAGTCAAAACAAAAATATTGATTAAACAGCTGCGAGGTCATGGGAACAACAAGAAGAAATGAAAATCTATCTCTCCCTTGAAGGAGCTTACATTCTATATTTAAGGGCTTAGGGCACATGATAAATTCCATTTTGGACATATTAAATTTGAGATGACTATGCAACACCTAGTTGGAGATTTCCAGCAGGTAATTAGAGAGGTAGAACTGTTATATGAAGAGATATTTAGACTGGATATATAGATCTGTGAGTCACATACAAAGAAGTAACTGAACATCTGAGAATAGATGACATCAGAGAGAGAGGATAGAGAACAGAAAAGGACCTAGCACAGATTCTTGTGAGACTATGATTGATGGTGGAAAGTGTGTGATGATCCAGAAAAATATTATAGAAACTTTTTATATAAATAAGATCAAGTTTAAATAATTGGAGAATTATTGTTTATGGGTAGACAAGACCAATGTAACAAAAATGACAATTTTACCTAAATTAATCTATTTATTCAATGCCATACCAATTAAATTATCAAAAATTATTTTACTGAGTTGGAAAAAATAATAACTAAATTAATTTGGAAGATGAATGTACTGAGGAAAGGTCATTTAGTTTAGAAATTAAGACATTATTGATTGTCTACTAGGGAACGGTTTCAATTGAGATGAGACATCAGAAATCAGATCCTAAGTGTTTGAGAAGTACAAGGAAAAGAAGTAGAGGAAGAAATTATTGTTGGCTAAAAAAATGGAATTTGGATGTGAAGGGTGTGAGGTGAGACACATGACAATAACATTCTCATTTAACTAATCATTCTTTCTTAGGATGGTAGGTATGTGTGGAGCAGAGCTGCAATGTGTTTCTTTATTCACTTGTTCATCTCCTTCACCACCAGAATCCTTGTTTCCATATAGGTGATCCCTACACATCCATCTCTCTGACTTTGAGTCCAACTACTGGCAACTTCTAATGCAATGTTCATCATCCTTTGATACCCTGTTCATCACCTACTTTTTGACTTCACTCTAATCCTTTTTTTATGCCACTGAAGTACTTTCTATAGATTAAATTACAGTGGAGCTTAACTTCTAGGTCCATTGACTCATTAATTATATGCATATATGTATGTGTATATATATATATATGTATGTGTACACACAAATATTTGTATTATATATAGGCATATATTTGACTGCAAAGCAATTCTTTTGAAATTGAGACACATTTCAGCAACACCTTTTGAATTATCAAGATAGTGCTAAATATTAAATAGTAAACTAATTAGGTTCAGAAGATAAACAAAAGGAATGGATACAGAAAAGCCAACCTGAAGGGGACAAATGGATTCCTTATTTGCCAACTGATTAAAAAGTTGATTTTCACAGACCATTGACATTGTCTCCATTTTAGAAACTGAATAACACAGACATGGGCTAATTTGCCCAGTAGATATATCACTTAAAATAGCAAAACAGAGGCAGGACGGTGTTAGAAGTCAGAGCTCCTAATATTTTCTCTTTATCAAATTTCTGGTTCCCTCTCTAATCTAACTTATATTTTAAACTAACGATTAAGAAAAGACTGTATTTAAAGTGTTACAGAAGTATAAATAGAATACTACATTGATGACTATTTTTCTATGTAAAGCTCATAAAAACACTTTTTCTTTCTACAGATTCAATGCATCCCATAAAATACCCTACAAATATTTAAGCAAAAATAAATGTCCGTAAATAGCCATTTCTAGTCTATGTAACTCATGATCATCAGTGTTCCACAGAAACACTCAAAATAGAATTGGTGTTAGTATTCCCCTCAGGGGACCATCCTTGTTTAGCTAACCTAGTTAAAAGATGTGAGTTTGTACTTTCAGATCCTATGGGTATTTTGCATTCTGATAATTTCTCCAAGTCTCTCATTTTTCTAAAAACAAATTGATAATATGCAAATTTCTAGGAATTAAGAGCTTGATTTTCTAATCAACCTGTTTGATTGAACACAAACCCAGAGAAAACATCTTTTGATGGGTTTATATGAGAAGGGGTTCTCTGAGCAGAGTGACTGGCTATATTTTTTTCCTTCACTAGAATGTGTAATATTACTTGAGGCTGGGGGCAGGGAGGGAGCTAGCTATATTTCTTACCAGACAGATTTGCTGTGACCTCTGACAATTTGAATAGATCTGATTAAAAATTAGCTTGGGAGAATTTCTGTCCCCTTTGTTTCCTAATGTACTATCGTTACACCCTGTGGAGCCAGAAGAGATGAGTCATGTGGAATAGCATATAACTCTTTGCAGATAGAAAACACCATTAATTAATACAAAGAATTCTCAGACTCAGACTGTTAGAGCTGGAAGGAATATTAAAGGTCATCTCATCCAAAGCCCTCATTTTATAGGTGAGGAGAGTAGAGCTCAGAGATAGTAAATGGTTTGTCCAAGTATAGAATGTCTAGTTAATGGTGGAGACTGGACTGAAACTCATGTATCCTGAGTCATAGACCAATGTTCTTTCTGCTATACCTCAATCAATCAACAGTCTTTATTAAGTATTGCTATATTCCAGCCAATATACTTGGGAGTGCTACTTGGAACATGCTAAGCACTTTTGGGAGATGAGGTAAACCAACATCAGTCTTTTTATTTTCTAAATTTCATTCCTTCTATAGGTGGTCTTGGGAGGTCACGTTCCACTGTCATGTAAGAAGAAAGATGTCATTTGGTAAACCAGTGTTCTACCTAATATTACAGTTTATTTGTCCATTTGACTTAACTTTCATATAAGTTAAAGTGGCAGAGACCATGTCTTACTCAGTTTTTTGCCCTCTCTAATTCCTAGCTATGCGTTGTACATTAGTAGTCAGATATTTACAGAATTGAAGTGTATTTCTGTAATGGGAGGTAAAAAATCTTCCCCACCCATCAATCAATCTCAGGTGGTTCTATTGAGGGAGGCTTGATTGGGGGAGACTTGTTTTGTTTGCAGGCCCACACCTTCTGTTGATTGCTGGTGAGGCACTGGGTCATGATGGATCATGCTCTCTGGCTGTGAAAAGAGTATATATACTCTGAGGTGAGGTTTTGCTTTGGGGATTAGTTTTTGGAAGAAGGTTTGTGTGGCAGTTGCAACCCTGGGCAGTCATTTTAAGAAGCTCCTCGGCTTTGACAACTCACATGTTGGTGCTTCTCTCTCTGGTAATGATGTATGTATTGCCTATGGTCAGGCAGTTGGAAGCCCTGTCTGTTGGTCCTGCTTGTATTTTCTCTGTTGGTATATGTGTTTGATTAAAGTGCTTGGTGACCCCTCAAAAGTTGCTTTCTTTTTAGAAAAGTAGATCTAAGAACTCATGCAGCAGATCCTCCTGTGTATGCCGGAGTGCTTACCGCTACAATTTCTCAGAATCTTGAAGTTGAAAGAGGTCTGAAAGGTCATCCATCATTGCTGAAATCATAATACCTCTTTTCTGGGGAGAGGTGGATCATGGTAGCTGTAAGTGATTTATCTGACTAAAGAGAATGAAGAAATAAAGTGAGTAGGTAGAGAAAATCAGAAAGGCGGCATCAACTACCTGGGTTTATGGAGGGTTTGTGTAAGTTATTCAGACTTCCTGTAGAGGGTAATAGGTTTTCAACAGAAGAAGAATGATGTGGCCCAAATAGTGGACAAGAATAATGGGGTTCTGAGCAATTGTATTTGGTTTGGACTAAAAGATAGTGAGCTTTAAGAAAATGGAATTAGAAATAAAGGTTTGCAATAGTCACATTGGGAGGGGATGTAAAGGAATTAGGGCTAAAGTTTTCTCACTGATGCCCATTTTAGAGATAGATGGTAAATGAGAGCTGCAAAAGATGACAAATGAAGAAAAACAGTCATAGAAGCTTAGTATTTCATGGGAGGCAATAGAAAATGAAAAGAGAAATGGTACTCATTGACTCAGATGTCTATATAATACTACAGAGTATGCACTAAAGGAAAAAAATACAGAGGAAAATAAAAATTTCACAGATATCACTAAGATAGTGAAATGCAACCAAATGGTGAAAAATTGTGGTATTCAAAATAGCTGCATAGCTGCATAGCACTATGACACATGTCAAGGAGTAGGGAAGACCTGGTTTAGCCCTAGGTTGCCTCCTTAGAGAGTCTGTAGGCTTTGGGAATCCAACAGAATTGATCCCTGTGTCTGATGATAGGGCCTTTTTTTCTATAGGCAAGGAGAGAGTATTAGGATAAAGGCCTGGAATTGGAGGTAGAGATTCCTCAATTTGCATCATGCCTCAGATACTTACTAGCTGCATGTCTCTGGGCAAGTCACTTAGGCTCTCAGCTTCAGTTTCCTTATCTGTAAAATGGAAATAGTAATAGTACCTACCTTAAAAGTTGTTGTAAGGCTCAAATGAGAGAGATAGTTCATGTAAAGTGCTTTGTAAGTCTGCAAGTGCTACATAAATGCTAGCTATAGTATTATGTTGCTGTTATAGAAAATAACATAATTTGCCTTGGATTGCCTGTCCAATGAGATGAGCTGAAGATCGCTTCCCTATGCTCAACTCCTTTGCCTACATATAGTCCAAAAAGTTTAGTTTTGGAGAGGTGTTCAAGGGAGAACTACAATAGTGAAGCTTTATTAGAGGAACTCTGGGAAGGAAAGAAACAATGTTATAGCAAGGAGAAAGTGAGAGAGAGAGACAGACAGACAGACAGACAGATAGACAGACAGAGAAACAGAGAAAGTAAGAAGAAGGAATACCTCTGTGACCAGATTGTCAGAGTGGAGTTGAATGCTATGGTACTGAAGCTCAGAATGCTTTGTCTGGAAGAGATGCTCAACTTGTGGAAGCACTTTTCCTTCCAATAAAAGCTTTCAAAGCTGTTCCTTTGCTAGCATCATCATCTTTAAAGCATTGGTCAGAACATAACACTTTATTTAGAAGAAAAAAATAGGAAAGGCAGTAGTAGAGAATTGTACATTAAAAACGATGCTCCTATATGGACATATTTTAATCTAAGAGCATAAGGATAGTGAAGAATATTTTGATGAGAATCAGAGAGGGAAGAAATAGAACTCATAATATAGCCATCTTGACTATAGCCTGCTGGGCCAGGTGGAGGAACTGGATAATAAGTTCCTGAAGCAAGTCATAGAACCAACACATAATCAGGAGCATTGAAGTTTCTCCCTTATAAAGGCAAGGCAGTTGGTACATCTTTTCACATTCGTTTATTTCACTTTTAATTTAATAAATTTAATTTAATAAAACAAGCTTTTCCATAGCAGTATAATAAAAATATATGTACATGAAACTGCAACTCTATTGTGTATGACTTGCTATTCCTTTTGAATATATAATGAGTTTATTCCTCCTCCCCTCTCCCCTCATCTTGGAGATAGCTACCATAAGATACAAATAGCTTTTATACACATACATACATATACATAATATACACACATATGTATAGGTTATATAGATTATATATTATATATAACATAGGTTATATACACATATGCATATATATTATACACACACACACACACATATATGGGATTGTGTGTGCAAAATTATTCTATACAAACAATTCTTTCCATGGATGGAGACAGCATCTTTTTCATGTCTTATCATTAATTTGGATATATAATAGTCAAAGTGGAATTCACTCAAAAGTTGTTCTTTTTTAATTAATTAATTTTGTTTTCAACATTCATTCCCACAAAATTTTGAGTTCCAAATTTTCTCCCCATCGCTCCCCTCCCCCACCCAAAAACTCTGAGCATTCTAATTTCTCCTTCCACCAATGTGCCCTCCCTTCTAACACCCCTCCCTTCCCTTATCCCCATCTTCTCTTTTGTCCTAGAGGGCAAGATAAATTTCTATACCCCATTACCTGTATTTCTTATTTCCCAGTTGTAAGCCAAAATAATTCTCAACATTTGTTCCTAAAACTTTGAGTTCCAACTTATCTTCCTTCCTCCTTCCCCACTCATTGCCACTGAGAAGGCAAGCAATTCAATATAGGCTATATATATGTAGTTTTGAAAATGACTTCTATAATAGCCATGTTGTGTAGGACTAACTACATTTCCCTCCATCCTATCTTGCCCCCCATTTCTTCTATTCTCTCTTTTGGTCTTGTCTTTCCCCAAGAGTGGTTACTTCTAATTGCTCCCTCCTCCCCTTTGCCCTCTCTTCTATCATCTTCCCCACCCTGCCATCCACTTCTCCCCTACTTTCCTGTAGTGTAAGATAGAATTTCATACCAAATTGAGTGTGCATGTTATTCCTCCCTTGAGTCAAATGTGATGAGAGTAAGTTTCACTTTTTCCCTCCCCCTCCCCCCATTTCCCCTCTACTGGAAAAACTTTTTTTAACCTCTTCTATGAGAGATAATTTGCCCCATTTAATTTCTCCCTTTCTCCTCCCAATATATACCTCTCTCACCCCTTAATTTTATTATTTTTGGATGATTCCTTCCCATTCAACTCACCCTGTGCTCTCTGTCTCTTTCTGTCTCTCTCTCTTTCTGTCTCTCTCTCTGTGTGTGTGCGTGTGTGCGTGTGTGTGTGTGTGTGTGTGTGCGTGTGCATGTGCATAATCCCTCCAACTACCCAGATACTGGGAAAAGTTTCAAGAGTTACAAATGTTATCTTTCCATGTAGGAATATAAACAGTCCAACTTTAGTAAGTCCCTTGTGATTTCTCTTTCCTGTTTACCTTTCCATGCTTCTCTTGATTCTTGTGTTTGAAAGTCAGATTTTCTTTTCTGCTCTGGTCTTTTCATCAAGAATGCTTGAAAGTCCTCTATTTCAAATTCAATGACCATTTTTTCCTCTGAAGTGTTATACTTAGTTTTGTTGGGTAGGTAATTCCTAGTTTAAATCCTAGTTCCTTTGACTTTTGGAATATCATATTTCAAGCCCTTCAATCCCTTAATGTAGAAGCTGCTAGATCTTGTGCTATCCTGGCTATATTTCCACAATACTCAAATTGTTTCTTTCTGAATGTTTGCAATATTTTCTCCTTGACCTGGGAACTCTGAAATTTGGCCACAATGTTCCTAGAAGTTTCTCTTTTAGGATCTCTTTCAGGAGGTGGTAGGTGGATTCTTTCAGTATTTATTTTGCCCCCTGCTTCTAGAATATCAGGGCAGTTTTTCTTGATAATTTCATGAAGGATGATGTCTAGGCTCTTTTTTTGATCATGGCTTTCAGGTAGTCCCATAATTTTTAAATTGTCTCTCCTGAATCTATTTTCCAGGTCAGTTGTTTTTCTAATGAGATATTTCACATTATCTTCCATTTTTTCCTTCTTTTGGTTTTGTTTTGTGATTTCTTGGTTTCTCATAAAGTCATTAGACTCCATCTGTTCCATCCTAATTTTTCAAGAACTATTTTTTTTCAGTGAGCTTTTGAACTCCTTTTCCATCCGGCTAATTCTACTTTTGAAAGCATTCTTCTCCTCATTGGTTTATTGGACCTATTTTGCCATTTGGGTTAATCTACTTTTAAAGGTATTATTTTCTTCGGCATTTTTTTGGGTCTTCTTTAGCAAGCTGCTGACTCGCTTTTCATGATTTTCTTGTATTATACTCATTTCTCTTCCCAATTTTTCCTTCATCTCTCTTATTTGATTTTCAAAGTCCTTTCTGAGCTCTTCCATGACCTGGGACCATTGCATATTTATTTTGGAGGTTTTAGATGCAGAAGCCTTGACTTTTACATCTTCACCTGATGGTAAACATTGTTTTTCTCCATCTGAAAGGATGGGAGAGAATACCTGCTCATCAAGAAAGTAACTTTCTATAGTCTTATTTTTTTTTCCTTTTTTGGGCATTTTTCCAGCAAGTTACTTGACTTTTGGGTCCTTTGTCAAGAGTAGGACCTGTAAGTTCTCAATTCCTCCAAGGTGGCAAAATCAAGGGAGAGGAGTTTACTCCCTGGCCTGGCTCGTGGCTGAGATTCAGATCAGCTACTCAGTTCCCCCAGGGACTTTCTGCTGAGTGCTCCAACAATGGAATAACAGACATGGGCTGCTGCCTGCCACGGCCATTGTCACTGTGGCTGCTGCTGCCCACTGCTGCTGCCACCACTGCCGTCTGGAACCAGGGCTAGAGGAGGACCCTGTTTCCTTGTAACAGAGGGGGAAAAAGCCCTCTCACTCCTTTGAAGTGACACCTTTGATGTGTCTTTGTTACCTGTGGGTTGAGGGATCAATGAACCTCCACCGCTCCTGGGGATTCTGCCCCTGAGACCCATTCCAGTCCTGCTCCTCCTGGTTCTGCATGGCCAAAGCTGGGTTGTGCTCTGCTCCAAATCTGGTGCAATAGAGCTTTCTTGTCATCCTTCCAGGTCACCCTGAACTGCAAATCCCCTCCACTCTGTCATTCTGTGGCTTCTACTGCTCTAGAATTTGTTGAGAGACTTTCTTGACAGGTATTTTATGGGCTATTGGGGAAAAACTAGAGTATGTGTGTCTTTCTACTCTGCCATATTGGCTGTGCCCCCAAATGTTGTTCTTAAAACAATATTGCTGTTACTGTATACAATGTTCTCTTGCTTCTGCTTGGTTTTGTTTTCATTATTTTGTGCAAGTTTTTCCATGTTTTTATAGGATCATTGAGCTCATAATTTCTTATAGCACTGTAGTATTCCATCACAATCATGTACCACAACTTGTTCAACCATTCCTCAATTGTTGGACATACCTGAAATTTCTAGTTCTTTGCCACCACAAAGAGAGCTCTTATAAACATTTTAGAATATATAGATTCTTTTCCTTTCCCTTCCTAACACCCTGGGAAACAAAGCTAGTAGTGGTATGGCTGGGTAAAAGAGTATATATAGTTTTGTAACTCTTTGGGCATAATTCCAAATGGCTTTCCAAAATGGTTGAATAAGTTCCTGATTCCACTAACAATGAGTTAATGTTCAGATTTTTCCATATCCCCTGCCACATTTGTCTTTTTCCTCTTCAATCATTTTAGCCAGTGTGATAGGTATAAAATGATATCTCAAGGTTGTTTAAATTTGTATTTCTCTAATAAGTAGTGATTCAGAGCATTTTTTTCACATGATTATAAATTGTTTTGATTTTTTCATTGGAAAGCCTCATCCTTTGACCATTGATCAGTTGGGAAATGACTTGTATTCTTTTAAATTTGACAAAGTTCTTTTGTACAAAAACTGGCACATTTTTGACTTGTCTTACAGATCATTCACTCTCAAAAGATATAAGAAAGTGAGGCACGATGGCCTAGTAGGTAACGAGTCCAAAGACTTGTCCTGAAATCTCACTCCTGACACTAGTTGTGCGACTATGGGCTAGCAGCCTAACCTTTCTGAAGTTCATATTTTTATCTATCTAGTGAAGGTAACATTTATAGCGTCCTGTGAGATCCACATAAGGTAAATATATGTAAAATACAGTTCAAATTTGACCTTCTAAATAAATATTATGTTATTATTTCTAAAATGCTAAGTAATGTGTTATTACTGCTATGTGTAATGTATAAATACTACTATGGACCAGATATAGATATACTTGCTTTTAAAGGAGGAACTGGTTGCTGAAATGGAAATGATAGAAACCTTGAGACTCTAGTCATACTATAGAATTTGTGATCAATATAATTAGAATTTGTGATCAATATGGATTTTAGGAGAATATATATTTCTATGAGTTAATCAATAGAATGACTGGCATCCAATGGCCTGAGATTCTGAAAGGAAGCTGGCCTTTCTCTTTTTAGAAGAGTTGGTAAGTTCTCAAGAAGAAATTTCAACAATAGAGTTACAATTGATTCTGATGAGGGGGACAAAGAAGCATCAGACATTTTTGGAAGGCTTTTTCATTGTATCCTCATCATTTAGCAGTGCCTGACTCAAAGAAAGTACTTGATAAATGCTTGTTGATTGACTGATATGGCAGCATGACTCTTTGAGTAGAATGATTATTAAAGAGTGGCAGAGTACTTAAAAATAGGGTTTGGAAGGCTAAAGCCTATTTCTGTTCTAAGCCTTGGAATAAATGCCAAAGATAGAAAAAAGGAGTTTTATTGGGCCATGCTGGGAATGGTAAGATCAAAGATGGAATAGTACCCTCTGCTTAGGGTGGTTGGGAAGATAATATACTATGATAAAATGGAAAAAAAAAACTAGTCAATTCTTATTTCTATTCTTGTTTTCTCTTTGAAGGAGAACACCTTACTGTTTCCAGCTGAGATTATTTTGCATATATTTGAAACTTGCTTATCTTTTTATGTGTTGTTCTTCCAGTTGAATAATAAAACTAGTAATAATACAAATTGTTATTATCATTATCATTATAGGTAACATGAATTCAATGGTTTAAATTTTGCAAAGCACGTGATTTCATTGCCCCATTTGGGCACCAAGATTGACTGAACATCATTATCAGGTACAGAGACCACTTCCTTGGATTCTTGAAGACCTGCCTCAAAATGGCAGCTCTCCATGTTATTCCTGTTTATTTTGATCCTGACTTATTTGAATTTCTTATATCTTTTGGCATTCTGTCTAGTGAGGCCAATTCAATATGAACTGCATGGCATAATAGTGATTCCTTTTTAGCAATTGATAAATCAATCAGCCACCATTTGTGAAGTTCTTATTATGTATAAGACATCATACTAAAACTGGAGATAAAAAAAGAAAAAGCAAAAATGTCTGTCTCTCAATCAGTCTATATCCCAATGGAGACAATACTCTTTATATAAATATATTAGTTCAAGACACATGCTGATTGGAAAGAAAGTAAACTTAGAGAGGAAGTAATTCACAGTTGGAGAGATTGAGAAAGACTTCCTGAAGAACTTTGAACTATCTTGAAGGAGGCCATGGCATCTAAGACATGGTGGTGAAGAGAGAAAGCAATGTAGATGTGGGAGAGAGCCAGTGGAAGGACACAAACATATCAAAAGCATCACATGTGAACTGTAGCAAGTAGACCCATATGGCTAGATTGTAGAGTGAATAGAAAGGAAAAATGTGTAAGAAGATTGGAAAGTCAGGAAGGGACAAGATCAATTCTTAAAATCTTAAATCTTAAAAGGGAAGACCTTTAAGTATTAAATAGAGGAGTTTATATTTGATCTTGGAGGCAATGCAGAGTTTACAGGGTGTTGTAGGTATGTGAAATAGGCCTATATTTAGTGAATATCACTTTGATAGCTGTGCAATGATTGGAAGGGGTTGAGATGAGTCAGAAGGCTAATGAAGCTTCCCAGGGAATCACTAATGAGACCAGAACTAGGATCGTGGTGGTAGGAATGGAACAAAGGTGATGAGCATGGGAAATGTTGCTGTAACACAACTGGGCTTTGGTTTTCGTTGTTGTTTTCATCGTTTTGGTGATGTCTGACTCTTCATGATCCCATATGGAGTTTTCTTGGCAAAGAAGCCGGAGTGGTTTGCCATTTCCTTCTGCAGCTCTTTTTATGGGTGAGGAAACTGCAGCAAACAGGGCGACCTGCTCAGGGAGACTCAATAATTCTCTGAGACTGGATTTGAACTCATGTTTTCCTAATTCCAGGCCTGGTGCTGTACCTACTATGCTACCTAGCTGCTGTGGCTATGGACCTTTTACAAAGGGATATTTCCTTCAGAAGGTATAATCACAAATATTCCAATGTACTCCTCCCAACATAGGGGAGACATAATCCTCCCTACACTTGTATCGCTTCATTCTCTTGGGAGAGGAAAGTCTATAGTTTAGCTTGGTTCCATAGAACATAGTCCCAGTTCCAAGTTCAATACCTACCTTGAACTCTAGTCCTCAGCGCTCTGGCTTCTCAGGGCTTCCAGGCTGGCCTTGCTGGCTCTACCATCTTACTTGAAATTCTGGATCCAAGGTCATCATGACTCAAATTCCTGGTCCTGTGGGGAGTATTTAAGGTACCTGAAACTGAGAATAAACAACACAGAACAAAAACAAACACAGAAACAACACAGACTCATTTCTCAGAGCTGGGGGTAAAAGAGAGATAAGTAGTGAAGACGAGTATCTCCTATTTTGCTGGTTCAGTTCATGATGTCCATTGCCGGGGAGGCAGGTAGAAGTGCTGAAAAGAGCACAGTTGAGAAGATAATGGAAAAGAGAACGAACAGTTCATTCTTACTGGCTTTAAAGATGAAGACAGCTAATCAAAGGAGGCTAGCTTTGACCATGTGGTAGGGGACTTGGTGGCTGCTGTGTTAGAATCAGGCATGCTCAGAAGCCAGAGTTACATTGTGAGCAGAATTGAAATTAGGCAACTAAGTGGACATATGTGGTGGGTGAGAATGAAAAGCTGAAGACTCAGGGACTGTGAACTCAAGTAACTGGGAGGATGGCAGTGTTCTTAAAAGTATCATGGAAGTTTGTGGGGGGCTAATTTCAGGGGAAAGATGTATTTTGGGTATGTTGAGTTTGAGATGCCTATGGGACATTCAGTTTCATATGTGCAATAGGCTGTTGATGGTGTAGACCTTCAGGTAGGGAAAGTAATGGGGGCTGGACATTAAATCTGGCAATCATCAATATAGAAATGATCATTGGACCCCTGGGAGCTGATGAGATCACCAAATGAAGGGTCTAGAGAGAAAAGAAAAAAAGGGCTTAGGACAAAGTCATGGGGACACTCATAGTGTGTGGACATGAAATGAATGAAGATACAACAAAAAATCCTGAAAAGGAATGGTCGAACAGGTAAAAAGGAGACCCAAGGGGAAACCCAAAGAGGAGAGAGTATGAAGGAGGAGAAGTTAATCAACAGGTCAAAAATTGTAGAAAGTAATAGAGATTAGAAATTGAGAAAAGGACATTCAATTTTGCTTGAGAATACCACAGTCTAAAAAGAATTATAATTGTAGTGTGTGTGTGTCTGTGTGTGTATACATACATATGTATACATATGTATATATATATTTACACACACTTATATATACATATATTATAAATGTAACTGCAGTAGGTGTTATATGGAAATGGTTCAGTGGATAGAGTTCTGAGTCTAAAGTCAGGAGGACTCATCTGCCTGAATTCAAAGCTGGCCTCAGCCACTTAACTAGCTTTGTGAGCCTGTATCCTTGCCAACAAAACCCCAAATGGAGTTACAAAGAGTTGGAACGACTGAAACGGCTAAATAACAGACAAAAACAATGTATTATGTAACTAGAGTGGTTTCATATGTAGTATGTATTTTTTTGGGCTTTGATTTCCGCAGCACTTTCCTCATAACTCCTAACTATGTAGTGGGTGGCATAAATACCCTCATTTTACAAATGAGGAAATTGAAGTTTAAAGAGCTTAAATGCATTGTTTAGAGTCACAAAGCCATAGAGCTAGAAAATTGTTTCAGCTGTGATTTGAACTTGGGTCTCCACAGTGTCATGTAGTACACCAAACTCTGGGTTAGAAAGTCAGAGGCTCAAAGTTTATATGTCACTTCTACTACTCAAGATCACATATGTGACCTTGGGCAAAAACCACTTCACTACTTTGGGTCTGAGTTCCCTCATCCATACAACTAGCAATAAATGAGCTCCAAGGTTCCTTCAGGACTAGATACATAATCTATAATCTTTAACTCCCTCCCCACCCCCTCATCTCCATCCATTATTTTTTCTACCCTGCAATTGTATCCAGTAGGATTCTCTGAAATGTTTAAGTGTTCCCTTGGGCTCAGACCTAGATAGATTTTTCTCCTTCCTCTTGTTAACTCATTTGAGTGAGTCACAAAAAGTTTGTAAATAATTTTCTTTTTAGTTGTTTTTCCCAGCTTCCAGTCTCTGACCTAGTCCTGGTGTGTGGCAAATTCTTATCAGGACAGAAGACTCATAGAATCAAAGGTGTTTAGGTTTTTTTTTTTAGAACCTATAAACTTTCACTGGTTTTTGATAGATACTCTAAATTGGCATGATCATTGAAGGGTGGAAGCTCACACTCTAGGATAAGAGGACCCAGGAAAGATAATAATGATAATAGATTGCATTTACATAGTTTTAAAATTTGTATAGAATTTTATATATGTTTAAATTGAGCCTGCAAGTTAGGAACCACAAATAATATTATCTCAGTTTTACAGGTGAAGAAATCTAAACTCAAGGCCTTCAAGTAAATGTCAGGATTTGAACCTAAGTCATTTTGACTTCAAAGTCTCCTGACTGTGATCTTATAGCCTTCTAGGTGTATGTACAATTAGGTAGTAGCCAGTGGAAGAGGTTACATTTTAATGGAGCCACAGATAATTTAATTTGTACATATTTGTGTTTAAATATTTAACATTTTTTGATTAACATGAGAACTAACGGAATGGAAAGGCAATTTGAAAAGGAGTGTAAATAACAGCCTATCCAATCCAGATTTGTCTGGAGCAGACAATAAAAATGAAGCAAAATAATTATTTGCCTGAAAAGATCAGGTTCTGTCTAGAAAGCTAATGCCAATTATTTTAAATTTAGATTCACTGTTTGGCTTAGAACAGAGAGAAGCATTTGCCAAGATCGCAGTGTGTTGTTTATGGAGATGTTTTAAACAAAAGCAGAAGTCAGAGCATCTTATATGACAGAATTCAAATTCCTAGAGGGCAGGGACTTTGTCACTTATCTCTGTATCCAAATGTCTTGTGAATATCCTCTAGAGCACAGTTCACTCGTACCTGCTTTTGCACAGTTTTCAATTCACTCATATGTTATCTGGAAAGATTTTTGTCCATGGTCTCCCACAGACCTTCTGTAGACTATTGGCTTGATATACTGGGGACCTTCCTCTTCACTAGGGATTCCTAACTTGTGGTGCACCTGTCCCTGGGGGTTTGAGATTCTCAGATAACAATGAGCAATATTTGTTTGACTATATTCTGATAAATAATTAGTAATTTCATGATGTTAAAAATGTCATACATCGCATACATTTTTCTTTCTAATATTTAATATATAATTTAATACCTAATTTCCAATATAATTTTATTTATTTCTTCTGTGCATATGCATGAGAATTTGACAGTTTTTTTCCTTTTCACATTGAACATTGGGTACAGGACAGGTTTACTGGAGACCAAGGGGCAAGAGAATTAAAAAAGTTTGGAAAGTTTATTCTAGCTTGCTTCACACCCAGAGAGGACATCTCCCTGAGGCCAAACCCCCAATGGTACTAATAATCCTTCTGAATTCATTTAGCAATGATTAACATCCTAGTGCCCCAGCCACTGTCATTATACAAATCTCATTCCCCATGTCCCGAAGCCTGTTCGCTTGTTCTCATCCTCCTTAATTCCCACCCTGCCTCCTGATGTCACATTCTAGAGGTACCTACCTCTTTCACCTTGCTTTCTACTTGGAATACTATCTTGTAGGTAACAAACCTCTCTTTATCTTCAATCCTTTCCTTTTCTACTCCTTTCATCTGGCTCTCCCTGAGGCCAGGCAAGCTCCTGATATCACAACCCCACTGGACATCCTTTCTACTTTGATGGAGGTTTCACTCATTCCCCTGATTCATTGGTTGAGGTGGCAGAGTAAGAGTTCTCGTTGTTTTCCATTGCCACTTGCAGCCTCTCCCTCTGCCTCCTTCATTCAAGAACTTCTGCTCCTTTGAGGTTCACTGGATCTATATCTACCCCCTGATAAAAATTTTTATAGCTGCTGTTGAAGGGCCTCTAGGACAATCCCCCTTTTTCCCTTAATGAATTTAGTGCCTGGTTCATCTTTCTCACTTTTCCAACTCATGCCCTTCTAGCTGGGAGCCTCTTTTTCTCTTGAATCCTTTGTCTCCTTATTCTATTTCCAATCCTGCATAGCCAGATTTTAATTTCTACTGATATGCTAAAATAAGTTGGAGAAAATTGTGAAACTGTGCTGGCTGGATTCAGATTTTCAAATCTATGTCACACGATCTCAACTAGGCCCTCACTGCTAAAAGGCAATCATTTCCCAATTTCCTAATGGAGTCATTCTCCAAAGAGTCTTTCTCACACCTTTTTTGTTTCTCCTCAAATTGACCATAGTTTTCCTCCCTCATTCTTGTGAGAAACAAAGGAAGGAATTCTGTTTCTACAGGATTAAAAGTTATTTTCAGCTTTGCAGGAGTGATAACAGGATATAAGTCAGGGGTGACTGGTTCTAATCAGAGCTGTGACCTAGCAGAACCAGGCTTCTGATTAACTAAAAGGTCAGAAGCTTGTACACATGCTTAATGGGCTGTTTAATATTATGCAACACACCCTCAAGGGTGTTAGCAAGCTAATTTAAAAGCACATGTGATACATGATGAAGGTGGAACATACCAAGGAAGAGGACCTGAAATAGGCAGTTCAAGAAGTTGCATCTAACCAATGGGGAACAAGGGGAGAAATTAGAATCAGAAACAGGGAATAAATAACCTTGTATTTGTCTAAGCAAATGTGTCCATTTAGGGAGCTACTCATTCACAAGGAATGTAAAATAAGTGTATAATAAAATAAGAGCTTTCCTGGCTTCACAATGGGTATTAATTGTTCTTTCTAGAGTGAGCATGTTTCTCATACTCTCAGCTGAGAACCTGGCCTTATATTTCATGGATAAAATTTGCCAAGAGTTTTCTCTTCTTCTTAACTCACATCTCACATTTAATCTTAAATTATAACCTTTCCATCCCAGATAAAATTCTACCTTTTACAGGAAATCTTTCCTATTCCCCTTTAAATGCCTTACTTCTGCTTCAATGTGGTTGTTTACATGTTATTTCTCACATTAAACTGAACTCCTTGTGAGAAAGGGCTATCTTTTACCTTTATCTGTATCCCTAGTGCTTTGTACACACAGTGACTGGCACATAATATGGATTTAATCCATGTTTACAGACTGACTAAGTATTGCATTTGGGTTATCCATCTCTTATTCCTACCTCTCACTATATGGCTATGGCATCCCCTCCCCTTCTAAGCCTGTCAAGCATTTTCTTGATAATATTGCTTTATGCCACTTCATGGATGTATGCTATGACCTCATTGTGCCTATGAAGCATTTCCATTGCTCTTTGGGTCACCTGCTGCTATAAATATTTTAAGATTATGGTGTTCTAAGAGTTATAACCATTCAATATCACCAACAGAGCATTTGTGTTCAAATGATGGATTTTTGAGCTGGGAATCAGCACTTAAGTATTTGACTATAATTGACATTGGGAACAAAACACTGAGAATTTTTTAAAAAAACTCAATACCCTGTGTTTGAACAAAAATATTTTGGAATGAAATGTCAAAGTAGTTCTTTTAAAATGTTTATTATTTGAAAGTTACTTATGAAGACTGTAATTACTTTGTGAGCTGTTGTCAGCCAAAAAACATTTTTATCACCAAAAAATGAAAGCAAAGAAATGAGGTCTTATCTGACCTTGCTCTACATTTTACTCACATTTTAAGTCCAAAAATTAGTAAGCGGAAATTCAGTTCAGTCAATTCAACAGATACGTTCAAGCCACTGTGGCTTTGCTATATTCTGGATATAAGGATGAACAAATGGATAGTCTCTGTTCCTCAAAAGGCTTATGCTCTAGTATATGTCCATAAATGTGATTCAAGATGGAAAGTTGTAAAAGCAAAGGAGAGATCAAAGCAAAGTGTATAATAAAAATTTGAGGAAGAAATGATTAGCATTTTCACTGTAGGCATTTTTCAGTTTTGTAGATTTGTTTTATTTTAGTGATAAAGAACGTAAAGACTTACTTATGATAGTCCATCGGAGAGAATTTAGAGATTTTACTTGGGTAGTGGTGCCTATGATTATATGTATTAAAATGTTATCTAATGCCAGGTAAGGTTAGATGCCAATAGTAGTGCCAAAAGGTGTGCACATGGAAAACCACACAACCTTTAGTCCCTTTCTCTGTTCACATGCTCATTTGCTCAACAATTCTCTCTCTGGATTCAAAGTAGTCATGTAGGTGAATATGTGCTGGCATATATTCAGAAGTTACCAAAACCACCAAAATGTTCTACCCCACTTGCCCTCATCCTGGAGTAAAATTAGGTAAATGTCTCTCAGAGTAGCTACCCCACTCTCAATTTCAAACTGTGAATGTGTAGGATTAATGGCAAAAATTTATTAATAGGAACAAATAGTATGGAAAATTAAGATCAACTTTTTAAGTATGAGATAGAAGGTTGTAACTCTATAGGACCTGCAGCTGAGGTTGCTTCTTTCTCTTTCTCTATCTCCTCCTACAGGTTGATTGCAGAGAGTGAGGGAGGGGAAGGAGAATGAAATTTTGGACTGAAATTTTCCCTATGCACTGGAAGAGCAGGGAGAGAAAGGAATGGTTGATTGGACTTCTGTCTTACTAATCATTATAGCTGCCAGTTGAACCTGTTTTACTTTGCCTGTTTGGCTGGCATCAATCCATTTGTGATGGATTTCAGGGCAGTACCCTACTTCCTGTTTTTTCCAATTCTCACAGAAGAAGAAATATGAGGACTGGTACAATTTGCAATCTCCCTCTATTACTCCATATGAATTCTTGCTAGAAATTTGCTCTTGGTGTCAAAAGATTAAGAAACCTAAGGGACTCTGCGTAATATGTATGTATCTACAATCTAGCCCATCAAATCTCTTTGACATTTAGTTTTCTTGCATCTCTGTGGACTTGGGGCCCTGAGTTACATTCATCTACATTGCATTTTGGGTTGCAAAATACTGATGAAATGTTTGTTTAGTCTCTTGAGACTCCTGCTATGCAATGAGTCTATGATAGAAATAGTTAAAATTTTATAATCTACTAGATTATTCTGGGAAGAAACTTACTATACCAAGCCAAAAACTCAATTCCTAACACATAGTAGGTACTTCATAAGCAATACTTATTGCTTAACCATTGTCACCATGATCCAAATCTTTAATGAATACTTTAATAGCACCGCTGACAAGGCGCTAATTGCATGTAGACATATATATTCAGTCAACCAATTTTTTTGTAAGGGTATACTTGTATTTCTCCTTTATCTGATCATCTTGTAATTTGTCTCCTTATGTGTGTTTCATATTCTAATTTGCATTTCATTTTTCTGTGCATATATTACCACCTTTAGAGGAACGTAAGTTTTATAAATGGGTAAGGAATGAAATGAGCAGAACAATTTATGCATTAACAATACTGTAAAGACAAATAACTTTGGCAGATGTAGGAACTATGATCAATACAATGAGTCTCCACAATTCCAAAACATGAATGATGAAACATGTTATCCACCTCCTGATAGAGAGGCAATAGATTTAGGTGCAGGATGGAACACACACACACACACACACACACACACACACACACACACCACCACCACCACCACCACCACCACCACCACCAATGAAGGAATTTGTTTTGCTTGACTATGAATATTTATTATGAGGAATTTGTTTTTCTTTCTTTTCTTTCCAATGAAATGGGAGATGGAAGGGAAAGAAAATCGATTCCTCTTA
Source organism: Bettongia penicillata ogilbyi (assembly GCA_023548195.1). Lineage (NCBI taxonomy): Eukaryota > Metazoa > Chordata > Mammalia > Diprotodontia > Potoroidae > Bettongia > Bettongia penicillata. Next base: position 2,743,376 of record JAJHZJ010000381.1, on the reverse strand, counting down.
CCTAAAAAAAAATCAAAATTTTGAGATTATGGCAATGCTTCAGATGTAATGTTACGGTCACTCCATTGTTAGTTTTGCTAAATTATTTTACTTTATTATAAGAGAGCTCTTGCAGAGTGGGGTAATCTGGACACACTTAGGATGTAAAAACAAAATACATCCACATAACTTTAAAAATAAAATAATATAAGCTCCTTATATTGGAGTCAAGAAGACCTCAGTTCAAATTCAAATCTCAGATACTTACTAGATATATAAACTTAAGCAAGTCATTTAATTTATCGGGGCCTTAGTTTCCTCATTTGAAAAATGGAGATAATGATGACATGCTTCACAGGATTATTGTAGAGATAAAAAGACATACTATGTGTAGAGTCCATATTAGTGTGAGCTATTATTATTATTAGCTATTACATAAGTTAGGAATATTTATCCATCTGGAGACAGAAGTAGACTGGAGATTAGATTATATGTTCCTTGAGGACTGTACAATATACTATCTCTATGTATGTATATATATATATATGTATATATATATATGCATATATATACATATACATAATCAACTCTAGGACTAAGTGTAATGCATGACACATTCAATTCTTTTAAAATGCTTATTGAATTAATGAAGCCAATCAAAAGTCAACTGTTTGGGTGCTGTGTAGACATCATCTATATTTGAACTTTTCACCTTGTTCTTCATTTCTGTCAGACACAAAATCAGAGGACTAATTATACTAACTCCATTTCCCCCCCCTCACCTCAATCTACCAGTCCAACTTTTTTTCCCTTTGCTCACTCAACTTAAACACTGTCCTACTGACTACACCACCAATGTCTGTGGGTATTCCAGGAAGAGGTAGAGCTAGCAAAATAAGCCCAGGGATTCCCTCAAATGCTAAATGATTAAAGTATATGAATAGTCAATTTTTGGATGAAGTCAAAGCTATGTATAGTCACATGAAAAAAATACTCTAAACTGCTGTTGACTAGAGAAATGTAAATTAAAACAAATTTGAGATATTATCTTACATCTATCAGGTTGGATAAAATGATAGAAGAGGAAAATGACAAATGTTGAAAAGGATGTGGAAAAATTGGGACATTAATACACTATTAGTGGAACTGATCCAACAATTTTGGAGAGCAATCTAGACTTTGCCCAAAGAGTTATGAAATTGCATACCCTTTGACCCAGAAATACAACTATTAGGTCTATTTCCCCTTGTGATCAGAGAAAGTGGAAAAGAACCTATATGTTTTAAAATATTTATAGCAGCTTTCTCTGTCGTGGCAAAGAACTGGAAATTGAGGGCATATCCATCAACTGGGGAATGGCTAAACAAGTTGTGCATATGATTGTGATGAAATATTACTCTGCTGTAAGAAATGAACTGGTTGATTTTAGATAAACAACAAAAGATGTGCATTTAATGAAGAGGAAATGAATAGAACGAAGACAACATTGTATACAATAATAGCAATATTTTTAGAAGAATAACTGACTAAGCTATTCTGAATATTATAAATATGCAAATAAACTCCAAGGGACACATTAGGGAAGAAACTATTCCCCTCCAGAGAAAAAACTGATGAGTAGAAGTATGCATAGTATGGTTTTACATCTATATGTATATATGTGTGAATGTATATATGTATGTATGTTTATGTACATGTATATCTACACATATGTATATAGAAACACAGAGAGAGAGAGAGAGAGAGAGAGAGAGAGAGTTGTGTGATTTAAGGCAAGTCACTTCATTTTTCTAGGTTTTTCTAAGTTTTCTTATCTGTAAAATGAAGAGGTTAGATCTGATGACTTCTAAGATCCTTAAATCTGTGATCCTAGGTACTATTACCTTTCTTCCATCTTCTGATGCTCATAGAAATCTAACTTGCTTTGGAAGATGCTATATCTCTTGGCACACTCTCTGAGGTTGGATGCTTTTTCACATGAGCCCTTGACACATGAGGCCAAGAAGGGAAGTTGGCATATTTCTTGCTCCCCAGTACCACTTTCAGATACTCTTATTGTCATCTCCACCCAGCAGCCTCTTTTCTCTTTTAAAGATCCCTTCACCTTGTTCAGATCTTGGCTCACAATTTTCTGTTCTACCTCATCTATTGCCTCCTGCAAACCTTCTGGCTTCCATTTCTTCATTGTTCTCCTATACCATGACTTCTATCAGTCAGTCAAAAGAAAACACCTACTATGTGGCAAGCACCATGCTGAGGATACAAAAAGAGGTAAAAGATAATTTCTACTCTCAAGGAGCTTACAATCTAATATTCAGTCCACTGTCTCTAGATGGACATGAACATTCATACCTTACACAATAGCTAATAATAACAGCTACTATACTCTCCATATATATTAACTCTTTGGATTCCTACAACAACCCTATGAGGTATGTTCTATTATTATCTCCATTTTACAAAGGAGGAACTAAAGTTCAGAGAAGGTAAGACTTGCCTAGGTTTATACATCTTGTAGGTATCTGAGACAGAATTTAAAAATGAAGTCTTCTTTGCTCCAAGTCCAGTGCTCTATCCATTACAATACTTTACTCTTGCCCCTTACCACTTCGTGTAGTTTGCCATAGGCAGATATATCAAAAGTTAGATCTAGACTCAAGAAGCCAGGCAAGGGATCAAGCAATCAAGTGGACTGGTAGACAGGAAATGTTCAGTGCCCAGGTAAGCAGCTGGGCAAAAGATGCTGATTTCTGAGCTGGAAAATGGACATGGGAGTTTCTGCTGAAGGGAGAAGTTGGCTTTTGGAGGGATATCAACTAATGCAAAATTTCAGTCATTCCAAGGTTAAAGAAAGGAACTTGAATGTAGGAGAGAAGCAGTATTTGAGAGACTAGGTATAAGGTCAACAGGCAGATATTAGCAAAGGTGCTTGACATAACACACATATTATCTTAGTATTTAGAAATCCAAAGGCCACTCCCCTAGAGGATGCTTTTGGATAAGGGTTACATAGCAACCAGAGTATAGACAGAGTCTCCTGTAGTTCATGTTCTTGAATGGTTATAATATGAAGCAGAAATAGCATGAACATTTGGAACATCACAAGTCTGCTCTTTAGGACCTGTAGATAGAGTTTATTAATAGAATTCTGTGTCAGCTTTGTTAAATACATACTTATATTTTTGGAACACTGACCTTAAAGTATGACTTCTTGGAAGGGCATTGAATGAAGCCTCCATCTGGCCTACTGAGTTATGACTCCCAATATCCTAAATGCCACTATTAGAGTTTCATTTCTTTGAGACTTAGGAACTACTGAGTCTCTAAGATTCACTGTTTGAAGAGAGAGAGTGTGACCAAAAGAATGCTAGGTTTTGCCTAAGAAGACGCAGGTTTAAAAATCTCACTGCAAACAGTTGCTAGCTTTGTGAGCATGAGCAAATAATTTAACCTTTTGGGGCCTCCATTTTCTAATCTATATAACATAGATGATAATAATTGCACGAGGAAAGCCCTTTGCAAATCTATAAAGGGCTATGGTTTTATTATGGGATAGTGAGTTATGATTAAAGCAAAAATGCTTCTTAGGAAAGATGATAAGACACATTTTGATCAGCTAATATTTCAGAGTTCTTCCTAGCTGATGTAGCAATATGACTTCAGGCACATGATTCCCAGACTATTGTTTTGCCCTAATCTCTCTACTGAGCTCTAGTCTTCTATCACTAACTATTTCTTTGACATCTCAGGCTAGGTGTCCCATAGACATCTCAAACTCAATATATCCAAAACAAAAATCATTATCTTTCCTCCCAAACCTGCTCCTGTCACTCTCACTCAGTACTAGGAGAGGTTCTTATTTTTCCTTATGGGTAAATAAAGGCACAGTATAAGTTCTTTTTTTCTGCTTTTTTTCTCCCCACTCCTCTGACCTAGAGATGGCTACCATAAGACATAAATAGGCATATATATATAATTATTATATTCAGAATTATATTTATCAGTTCTTTCTCTGTATGCAGATAGTATCTTTCTTCACATGTCCTTTATAGTTAATTTGGGGATTTGAAATAATCAAAATGACTTATTTGCTCAATGTCATCCTAAAACAATACTGCTATTATTGTATACAACATTATCTCGGTTTTGTTCATTTTGCTCTTCATTATTCCTTTCAAGTCTTTCCGGGTTTTTCTAAGCTCATTGAGCTCATCATTTCTTATAGCACAAGAGTATTCCATCACAATCATATACCACAACTTGTTCAGCCAATTTTGCATAACTTCATTATATATTTAAAAGGAATAGTAAGTTATTCATAATAGATTTGCAATTTCATGTGCATATTTTTTATTATGCTATATTATGGAAATGCTTATTTTATTCCATAAATTAAAAATAAAATAAATAAATGCAAAAAAGTGAAGGCCTTTTGTGATAAATGTACTGCCAACGCACTTTTCTAGCATGTTTCCCTTTGCCAGCTGTGTTCTGTCCTGCATCTCTTCTGGTTAAAATGCTTCTCATATTTCAAACTTTGCATCCTCCATGTAGCCTTTCTTGGCTTCTCACCACCTTAGATGTAAGTGATTTTCTCTGAACTGATTTATCATAATCATTTTTTGCTGCTCTTCTCATTTTAAAATTTGTATCCTAATTCTATGTTCACACCGATCGCTACAAGACTGTAAGTTTCTTGAGGGCAGTGACTGCATTGTACTCTTGTGTCATAGACTCATAGACTGTTAAAGCAGGGAGGGATTTTGAAGATCAGATCAATCTCCTCATTTTATAGGAGGAAACTGAGGTCTGCTGATTCTCCATCCAGGTTTCTTTTCACTTTCCCCTTTAATGCCTGGTACAGAGCTTTGCATACTTTAGGTATGTGATGTTTGTTCAATTTTGTTCAATTTGAATTAGAATTTAAATATGTCCTCTCTAGACATATGTTATATATATGCATACATATACAAATATACATATATACACATATGAACACATACATGCATATATATACTACCCAGAAGTTCTGAATGCTCATAATTGTACTCTACTTAAAAGTATCAATATCAAAAAATTATCCTGCTTTATGGGCAAAGTGTCATTTTATGCTCAGCATATTCAAGAAAGTCACTGTCATTAGTGTATCTGTCACTATGGCTTTCAAGGAAGATCTTACAGACACTTTAATAAAATGAAATTTGTGCATTGTATGGATTCCTTCAATTACAATAGCACAGTTTGGTGGATTATCCTCCATTAAAACTGATCTTTCTTGGGATTCAGTCATTGACATAGTTACCACTTTCTTTATATGTCACTCTGCCTATCTGTGGAAACCATAGGTAATAATTCCCCCCCCCAAAGACTCATAACAATGAAAATGTACTTACACAATGCTTTTCTGTTAGCTTTACATAATTTTTACAAGTGCTTTGTATGCAAATACATTAATGAATCTTCTCAACAACTCTGTCACATGAGTGGTTCAAGTATTATTTACTCAATTTTACAGAAAAGGAAATTCAGAGGGTTTAAGTGAGCTGCTTCAGATTACACAACTAATAAGTGACTTGGCCAGGACTTCACCCAAGGTCTCCCAGCTTCCAAGTCTAGTGGAGGGACAAGCACTGGATTGATTGTCAGAAGATCTGAGTTTTAACTTTGCTAATAAAAGGTTATATGATACTAAGTAAATTACTTTTGAGGGCTTCAATTTCTTTTTGGGTAAAATGAGTAGTTTGGACTGGGTGACATTTGAGTTTACTTTTAGTTCCAATGTTTCATGAGTTTGTCATGTGAGCAAATTGGATCCAAGTGTATCTTAACTTTGAATCATTACAATCTAGAGCAGGAAAGATTCTATTTATAACAAGAGAAAAAATACAGTACTGTGCTCTCTTAGTTGATGAAGAAATTATTCCATTCCCAAATACAAAAAATTCCCACAAAATTCAGAAGGGGGAGCAGTTATTTTGACTAGATAAAGCAGAAACTATTTTGCTGTGTACCTCTTCATGTCTAGATTCACCCAACAAGAAATGGAATACATTTCAACACAGTTAAACCTTCTAGGAAGGAATTTGCTCTTTACTTTTTCCTAGAGTCTTTTATCATAATCTTTCCTTTGTCCTATCATTCTCTGACTTACACTAATTTGTAAATGTCATATCCTATTTCTCCCCCTCCCCCTCCCAGTTCTACTCCTCAACAAATATTAAGCTTTTGGAAGGGGCTTCTGTTGTTTTTTATCTCAATGTTCTCAGTACCTAGCACATTGAACAACACAAGTTAAGGGCTTAATAAATGTTAATCTAAATGAATTTTGTTGAATGAAATCCTCTTCCTCTCCTCCCAACAAAGGAAAAGAATACCCATAGATCACCATATTTTCTCATGAGAAAGCCCTTAGAGAGATGTATCATCCAGTAACTGATTATGAGCCACAGAGAAAAATTTGAACGTGACTCACAGCTTAATCTTTTTTTTTTTTTAATTTTGGTACATTTTCTCTTCTCTTTCTCAGTACTTTAGATCATCCTGATCATCCTAAGCTGATATTCCTATCTCCTTTTGGGTCATATAACAAACTCATATAATATTGGAATGTTAGAATTAAAAGGGATTTAAAAAATTAATTTTTATTCTAATCTAGTTCTCAATTTACATATGAGGAAACCAAGATCCAAAGAGGAAAGTGACTTTCAGGTTTCTTTCCATTACATTTTTTTTTTTGAATGATTTTATTTGTTTTCAGTGTTTGACAATCACTTCCATATATCTTAGATTTTTTTCCAGTAAATTAACTAGATAAAATTGTCATTTTTATTATATTGGATCAGCCTACCCATGAGCAACTGATATTTTTCCACTTACTTAGATCTGACTTTATTTGTGCAAACTGCGGTAATTGCTGCTTTACAATGCAATTTGAGATCTGGGAGAGCTAGGCCACCTTCCCTAGGATTTCTGTTCATTAGTTCCCTTGATATTCTGGACTTTTTGTTCTTCCAGATGGAATTTTGATACTATTTTTCCTGGCTCTACAAAATAATTTTCTGATAGTTTGATTGGTGTGGCACTGAATATGTAAATTAATTTAGGAGGAATTGTCATTTTTATTATATTATTTCGGCCTACCCACAAGCAACTGACATTTTTCCACTTCCTTAAATCTGACATCATTTGTGCAAAGTGTTTTGTAATTATGTTCATATAGTCCCTGGATTTGTTTTGGCAGGTAGACTCCCAAATATTTTATAGTGTCTACCCTAGCTTTAAATGGGATTTCTCTTTCTATCTCTTGCTGTTGGACTTTGTTAGTAATATATAGAAATGCAGAAGATTGGTGTGAGTTTATTTTGTAACCTGCAACTTTGCCAAAGTTATTTATTATTTCAAGTAGATTTTTACTTGAATCTCTGGGATTCTTTAAATATATTATGATATCATCTGCAAAGAATGATAACTTAGCTTCTTCTTTGCCCGTTCTAATTCCTTCAATTTCTTTTTCTTCTCTTATTGCTAAAGCTTACATTTCTAGCACCATATTGAATAATAGTGGTGATAATAGACATCCTTGTTTCGCCCCTGATCTTATTGGGAATGCATCTGACTTATCTCTACTGCATATAATGCTTGCTGAAGGTTTTAGGTAGATACTGCTTATTATTTTATGAAAAGTTCCATTTATTCCTATGCTCTCCAATATTTTCAGTAGGAATGGGTATTGTGTTTTGTCCAAAGCTTTTTCTGTATCTATTGAGATAATCATGTAGTTTCTGTTAGTTTTGTTGTTGATATGATCAATAATGCTAATAGTTTTTCTAATATTGAACTAGCCCTGCGTTCCTGGTATAAATCCTACCTGATCATAAGGTATTATTCTCGTGATAGGTTGTTGTATTCTTTATGCTAATATTTAAAATTTTTGCATCTGTATTCATTAGAGAAATTGGCCTATAATTTTCTTCCTCTGTTTTAGCTCTTCCTGCTTTAGGTATCAGAACCATATTTGTATCATAAAAAGAATTTAGGAGGACTCTTTCTTTGGCAATTTTCCCAATAGTCTATATAATACTGGAATGAACTGTTCTTTAAATGTTTGAGAGAATTCACTTGTAAATTCATCTGGCTCTGGAGATTTTTTCCTAGGGATTTCATTGGTGGCTTGTTCAATTTCCTTTTCTGAGATGGGGTTATTTAAATACTCAACTTCCTCCTCTGTTAATCTAGGCAATTTATAATTTTTTTTTTTTTTTTTAGTTTGAAAAGGGAGGAGAATTTTAATAGGCAAATAATGTCTCCATATTATTATTATGAGAATAGATTTGAATTTGTGGGTCCCCTGAAAAGGTTTGGGAGACCACTGATCACAGTTTGAGAACCAGCGGACTAGGTGGCTTACAGCTAGTTAAATGGTGATATCCAAAGAGTGTTTATTAATGGATTGACGGCAATCTGAAAAGAAGTCTCTAGTTGTGTACCACAGGGTTCTGTGGTTGGTGAGTTCTCAGTAGAGCTGGCTGCCTTTCAAGAATCCTGCAATTCAGAGTCCTTTGAACTTGACAACCATGTGTCAGATTGTATCTTATCAATTCTGCAGTCATGCAGATTTCTCTTCGGAAACCATAGAGCACATTTATCAAATAGGTGCAATTAAAATGTATGCTGATTACTCTCCAGAGATTTTAGCTCAATAATAAATATGCCAATCTAATAGGTAATATCTTTGCATGAAGAATTTAGCTCTAATAAAATCCCTACAAAACATTCATATGTATAACACATTTATACACCAAAGATAATTTAACCTTTCCAGGGACCTATTGGAGACAGGTGTCTAGACTAGCATGAACGTTCCCAAGTCAGAAGAGAAGAATCTATCCCCACCCTCTATTGCTATTTTAAATGTTACTGACTCTTCTACTTAAACTTATCCCTTTCACTAGCTTCCAGTCTGAATGGCTTCTTGTCTGACAAAGGTAGGGTTTAAGGGACAGGTGGGATTACACTTGTCCTATGCTTTCTGCTTCCTTTTTAAGGTCCTAATGGGTTTAACCATCTAGTCTTTGATCAGACTGAATGACTTGTCATTTCCCATTCTCATCTTCTTTGCCATGTGTATGTCATTGTTAGGCCAGTTAGGTGGTGCAGTAGATTGAGCACTGGACCTGGAGTCAAGAAGACTGAGTTCAAATGTGGCCTCAAACACTTACTAACTATGTGACCTTGGGCAAATCATTTAACCTCTGTTTGCCTCAGTTTCCTCAACTGTCAAATGAGGATGATAATAATAGCATCTACCTTCCAGAATTGTTGCAAGATGAAATGAAATTAATATATGTAAAAGTGCTTAGCCCACTGCCTGATACATAGTAGGCATCAGATAAATGGAAATAACCATTGCCTCTTTTTCTGAGAGATAGTAATAATTTATCCTATTATGAAATATCATATTACATTTCTATTATTTGTATGTTAGAGAGATAGGATAGCAGAGTGGAAAAAAGCACTTGATTAGAAGTTAGGAGACCCAGGTTCTAGTACTGGCTCTGAGGCTAACTAGCTATGTGGCCATGGACAAATTATTTTCTTTCTATGGGTCTGGTTTCACCACTTATAAAGCAAGTGAAGGGGTATTACTAGATCTTCCCTTTTTGTTTCTTTTTGTCCAGCTTTATTTCAGCTCTAGCGTTCTCTAGATTCTCAAATTTATAAGTTCTCTAATTTATAATTAGAATAAACTTGTTTTCCTGAGAAGATTGATCCAAATTTTTTGGACCTGAAGTTCTTATTTTTCATATGTGTCATGGAGCCTTTTGGTGGTCTAGTGAAGCCTACATTCCCCTTCTCAGAATAGGATTTTTTTAAATGTATTAAAATTTATAGAATTACAAAAGAAACCGATTGTATTGAGTCATCAAAATATTTTTTTAAATCCCTGGACCTCAGGCTAAGAATTCAAATTTTTAGATGGACATTCAAGGCCCTCTACAACCTGGTTTCAATAAGCAATTTATAATTTTTAAAATAATCATCCATCTCATTTAGATTGTCAAATTTATGGGCATAGACTTGGGCAAAAGTAATTTCTAATTATTGTTTTAATTTCCTCCTCATTGGAGGGTAGTTCATCTTTTTCATTTTTGATACTGGTAATTTGGTTTTCTTCTTTCTAATCAAATTGACCAAAGGTTTATCAATTTTATTGTTTTTTTTCATAAAACCAACTGTTAGTTTTATTTATTAGTTCAATGTTTTCTTAATTTCAATTTTATTAATTTCTCCTTTGGTTTTCAGTATTTCTAATTTGATATTTACTTGGGGATTTTCAATTTGTTCTTTCTCTAGTTTTTTCAGCTGCAAAACAAGTTCATTGATCTCTTCTTTCTCTATTTTATTCAGGAAGGCATTCAAAGATATAAAACTTCCCCTAAGAACTGCTTTTTGCAGTATCCCTTAAGATTTGGTAGATTGTCTCATTATTGTCATTCTCTTGAATGAAGTTGTTGATTGTTTCTATAATTTGTTGTTTAACCCACTCATTCTTTAGGATTAGATTGTTTAGTTTCCAATTAATTTTGGTTTATATTTCCATGACCTTTGATTACATATAATTTTTATTGCATTATGATCTGAGAAAAATGCATTTCTACCACATTTTCTAGATGACATATGTAGGTTGTGGGGGCTCAGGTGGGAGAAAGGAATAAAAATGTATTTCCATGAAGATGCTATTACTGAAATTTCTGAGATGGAAAAAAAAGTTTTTCAATTGGCTGTCCAAATGAGAAGGAGGTTTCAAAGACATCCAGAGATGGTATTTTTCCTCCTGGGAATATATTTCTTTTTGTATACCTTTTGTTGTCAATGTTCCTGATGACCCTTTTCCCACTGGATCAGTATGTTCCTGACCCCATTCCTTCATAGGAAGCTACTGTCTCATTGAGTCTCTATTCTGATAGTCACAAGTCTGTTATAATTGAAACAATTTCTTCTACTCATAATTCTTCTTTTCTTTTTCGGGAAAGACAGTATGTGCCAAATGCTGGTTTTTTATTATCTTTGACATCAGGTATCCTAGCTGCCATGCTTTCATCTATTTTCTATGATACTATTTTTAAGAATATGGGAGAAGGACCACATTTCCAAAAGCTCTTAACTTTTTTATGTAGTACCTTGGTGACCACTGTGGGGTATGTATGTGTGTGTGTATGTGTGTGTGTGTGTGTGCGTGTGTGTGTGTGTGTGTGTGTGAGAGAGAGAGAGAGAGAGAGAGAGAGAGAGAGAGAGAGAGAGAGAGGTTTTAGCCATGCACTTAAATTATTTTTATACATCTGGATGGTGTATGATTTGGGGCTAGAGGTGGGGAACCTGCAACCTCAAAGCCACATGTGATCTTCTAGGTCCTTGGGTGCAGCCTTTTGACTGAGTCCAAGTTTTATACAACAAATTCTTTTATTAAGGGGATTTGTCCTATGAAGTTTGGATTGAGTCAAAGAGCTGTATTTGAGGACTAGAGGGACACATGTGGCCTTAGGTCACAGGTTCCCCACCCCTGGTTTGGATTATCCTTTTCCTTATTCTTAAATATTGTGCTTTATAATAATATAATACCTACCAGTAGTTCAAATATTCACTATTCTATATATCCTCTCTAATTTATATGTCATATGTACAAATGCATTATATTTACCTACTATCCTCCATGAACTATACTGGAATTTTAACTTTTAGAAGACATTGCTAAAAATAAATTAATATTGATGCTTCATTACCATTCCTTCCACTCACTTATCCATTTGACAGCCAATCTGCTATATGTGAGTCACTATTAATCATTTAGTCATTAAGCACTTATTAAATGCGTACTATGTGCCAGGCACTGTGCTAAATGCCAGGGATACAAAGAAAGGCAGAAAACAGTCTCTGCCCTTGAGGAATTGATCTGTGCTCTGCTCCCAGCCTGGTGCAATAGACGCTTCCCTTTGACCTTCCAGGCTGATTGGACTGGAGATTTGCTTCACTCCATCATTCTGTGGGTTCTGCAGCTTTAGAATTTATTTAGAGTAATTTTTATAAGTATTTGGAAAAGTTATAGCAAGCCTCTGCTTTTACTTTGCCATCCTCATCCCTGGTTAGTTCTCTTCTTGAAACTCTCTTCTTTCTAGGTTTTTGGGACACATTACTTTGAATCTTTTCTATGTCTTTATCCCATTTATGAATGCATCATAGTTATTTATGAATATGTCTTCTCCATTATAAAACTTGAATTTTACCTAGATAATTTCATCATTAGAATTTCTTAGAGAAGCCAGTCTTGCCTTTTGAATTCTGGAGGTTTTGAGCACCAAAGGGAGCACATGGCAAAGTAGGCTGACATTTCATGAGAATACAAAAAAAGGAGGAAGCATCATAGAGCGAAAACAGCACCAGCTCTGGAGTGGAAAGTCTAAGTTCAATCCTCACTCTTAATACTATCTGTGTGACCCTAGTAAGTCATTTGTCTTCCCTGTGTCTCAGCTTCCTCAACTGTCAAATGAAAAAAATTAGACCCTGAAGTCCGTTCTAGGACTTGCCCTATGATCTTATGATTTGATCTACTCAGGATCTCAGAGAAGAATAATGACTCTGTGAAAACATGAATCAGTTTGCCATGTCAGAGCAGCTGGTACTGGAACAAATGAATGGGGGAGGCAAAAAGACATAATGGAAAGTATTATGGATTTGTTTGTTTTGTTTGACTATGAATATTTGTTATAAAGGTTTTGATTTTCTTTTTCTTCCCAAAGGGAAAGGGTGGGAATTGAGAGAGAGAAAATATATGCTTAATAATCTAAAGTTTTAAAATTTAATTAAAGAATAATATGGATTTGGATCAGAGCAATTGAATTTCTCTCCTGACTTCCACTTATTTTCTGTGTGACCTTGAGTAAGTCACCTAACTTTGCTCATCCTGTTTCCTTATCTCAAAAGGGAAGGTGTTAATGCCAGGTTATTTCTTTGGTGTATTTTAGTTCTAAATCTTGTGACTCTAAATGTTAAAACCTATAGACCAGTAATTTAGAGGCTCTGTCCAGACTTCAGCTCAGTGGGAAATGAGATCCATGAAGGAACGGGGTTGGGCTATAGAGCTAATGGAGAGGATATCACTAGTCACCCTGACAAGAAAGGAAAGTAGAACAGCATTTTCCAGGAAAGAAAAACACCAGTGAGGATAATCTTTGAATTGTGCAAACAACTAGGAAAATTTTCCCATTGATCAATTTTCAACAGTTGCATCTCCATAGCCAGTGCATTGCCTCTCCTTTCACAGGAACTCTCTCCCTCTCTCTCTCTCTCCCTCTCTCTCTCTCTCTCTCTCTCTCTGTTTCTCTCTGTCTCTCTCCTCTCATTTATATCTATCTACGCATGAAGATGGAAAAAGGAAAGAATAAGAATGGAAAGTAATATGTCTTGTCAAATTTTTTGCCCTTCATTTTCAAAAAAGACCAAACATCATGGGATGATATCTTGACTTGTGTATGAATCAGATTTAAGTGAGGCAGAGTTGTACAAAGACACTAGTCTCACTCTTTCTTCTAGATTCCTTGAAATCCAATGGCAAGGAAAAGTCAATACAATTGGCAATGGACTAGGATGCAGCAGATGATCTCAGCATCTTTGATGTATGATCAAAGTCTAAAACTACCACACCTGCTTTATTCACCTTCATGGCCATTGGAACAAGTTGTTCTCATCCACCCATTCTGCTGGGGGAAGCCTTCACATGCTTGGTGTAGACATCTCCCTAATTCACCAATGTGTTTGCAATCTGTCAGCTACCCTCAAGCTGGTTTAGCCCATCTGACAAGATGGTTTACTGGGATGTGACTGTTGCACATGCTCCAACTTCTTGGAACCACAGGTGAAAGTTGAGGGATGGGTGGATATCAAAGGTAGACAAGTAGCCCTGAGAAGGACTTGGCGAGCCTTCACACCAGAGTTAATAGTTCTCCTTGAACACCTTATACTTGTCAAGTATGTTGTAGAGGGAGCTATTTTTCTGATCTTGAGTTGGCCTAGTTGGCCATTGAAGTCTCTTCTAATTCTGAAATGCTGAGATTCTGTTTTCTAATTCTAATTTAAGATTAGCTTATAAAGCTGGATCTACAATCCCAGTTTATACCACATTACCTGAGGATTTTCATAGATAAGACTTGTGAGTCTTATTGAACTCTGGAATGAGAAGGAAAGGGGAGAGAAACACAATCATCCTGAAGTCTGAGAACATGATCTGTTAGTCCCCTGTTAATGAAGTGATGCCCATCATAAAATGAGTGTTTTGTTATGTCCTTGTGACCAAGATATAAAAGTGCCTGGGATAGTCATATATATAGGTGAATTAAAAATATGAGTTTGATCTAAAAATAATGATTGATGTATCAGTGTCTATCTAGAAAGAAGTTGTCAGCTGTATGAGTGTGCTGTTATTGCTTAGGTGCTATTATCACTATTATGTAAAGGGTGTGGTATGAATGTGCTGTGTTTTTTTTTTAATATAAATTTATTTATTTAGCTTTTTACATTCATTTTCACAAAATCCAAATTTTCTCCCCTTTTCTCCCCTCCCCCCAGCCGAATACACCGAGCATTCTAATTTTCCCTAGCACCAATCTGCCCTCTCTTCTATCATCCCTCCCTTCTCTTGTCCCCATCTTCTCTTTTGTCCTGTAGGGCCAGATGACTTTCTATTCCACATTAACTGTATTTCTTATTTCGTAGTAGCAAGAACAATACTCAACAGTTGTTCCTAAAACTTTGAGTTCCAAATTCTCTCCCATCCCTCCCTCCCCACCCATTCCCTTTGGGGAAGGCAGGCAATTCAATATGGGCCCTATCGGTGTAGTTTTGCAAATGACTTCCATAATAGTCGTGTTGTGTAAGACTAACTATATTTCCCTCCATCCTATCCTGCCCACCATTGTTTCTATTCTATCTTTTGATCCTGTCCCTCCCCAACAGTATTGACTTCAAATTGCTCCCTCCTCCCACTGCCCTCCCTTCCATCATTGCCCCCCCCCTTGCTTATCTCCTTCTCCCCCACTTTCCTGTATTGTAAGATAGGTTTTCATACCAAAATGAGTGTGCATTTTATTCCTTCCTTTAGTCGAATGTGATGAGGGTAAACTTCTTGTTTTTTTTTTTTTTCTCAGCTCTCCTCTTTTTCCCTCCACTAAAAAGTCTCCTGCTAGCCTCTTGAATGAGACATAATTTACCCCATTCCATTTCACCCTCTTTCCTCCCACTACATTTCTCTCTCACCATTTACCTTAATTTCTTTTAAGATATGGTCCCCTCTTATTCAATTCACTCTGTGCTCTCTGTCTCTGTATGTGCATGCATATGTGTATGTGTGTGTGCATGCACACGTGTACATGTGTGTGTGTATACATGTGTGGTCCCACCAACTACCCAGATACTGAAAAGTTTTAAGAGTTACAAATATTGTCTTTCCATGTAGGAATGTAAACAGTTCACTTTTGGTAAGTCCCTTATGACTTCTCTTTGCTGTTTACTTTTACTTTTTCTTTTTTTTTAAAAGTTATTTATTTATTTAACTTTTTACATTCATTTTCACAAATTTTTGGGTTCCAAATTTTCTCCCCCTTTTAAACCCCTCCCCCCACCCCAATACCCCAAGCAATCTAATTTTCCCTATCTCCAATCTGCCCTCTCTTCTGTCATCCCTCCCTTCTCTTGTCTCCATCTTCTCTTTTCTCCTGTAGGGCCAGATGTCTTTCTATTCCTCCTTAACTGTAGGTCTTCTTTCCTAGTTGCAACAGCAATACTAAACAGTTGTTCCTAAAACTTTGAGTTCCAAATTCTCGCCATCCCTTCCTCCCCACCCATTCCCTTTGGGACGGCAGGCAATTCAATACAGGCCATATCTGTGTAGTTTTGCAAATGACCTCCCTGATAGTCGTGTTGTGTAAGACTAACTGGATTGCCATCCCTCCTACCCTGCCCCTCATTGTTTCTCTTCTGTCTTTTGATCCTGTCCCTCCCCAACAGTGTTGGCTTCAAATTGCTCCCTCCTCGCTTTGCCCTCCCTTCCATCATCCCCCCCTTGCAATATCTCCTTCTCCCCCACTTTCTTATACTGTAAGATAGGTTTTCATACCCGAATGAGTGTGCATTTCACTCCTTTGTTTAGTCAAATGTGATGAGGGTAAACTTCTTGTTTTTTTTTTTTCTCAGCTCTCCTCTTTTTCCCTCCACTAAGAAAAACTCCTACCTGCCTCTTAAATGACATATAGTTACCCCCCTTCCATTTCCCCCTCTTTCCTCCCACTACATTTCTCTCTCACCATTTACCTTAATTTCTTTTAAGGTATGGTCCCATCCTATTCAGTTCAATCTGTGCTCCCTATCTCTGTATGTGTGTGCATGTGTGTATGTGTGTGCATGTGTGTACATGTGTATGTATGGTCCCACCAACTACCCAGATACTGAAAAGTTTTAAGAGTTACAAATATTGTCTTTCCCTGTATGAATGTAAACAGTTCACTTCTGGTAAGTCCCTTAATACTTCTCTTTGCTGTTTCCTTTTTCATGCTTCTTCTCATTCTTGTGTTTGAAAGTCAGATTTTCTTTTCAGCTCTGGTCTTTTCATTAAGAATGATTGAAAGTCCTCTGCTTCATTGAAAGACCATATTTTCCCTTGAAGTATTATACTCAGTTTAGTTGGGTAGGTGATTCTAGTTCCTTTGCCTTCTGGAATATCCTATTCCACGCCCTTTGATCCCTTAATGTAGAAGCTGCTAGATCTTGAGTTATCCTGATTGTATTTCCACAGTACTGGAATTGTTTCTTTCTAGCTGCTTGCAAGATTTTTTCCTTGAGCTGGGAGTTCTGGAATTTGGCCACAATGTTCCTAGGAGTTTCTCTTTTTGGATCTCTTTCAGGTGGTGATCGATGGATTCTTTCAATACTTATTTTGCCCTCTGGTTCTAGAATGTCAGGGCAGTTTTCCTTGATAATTTCATGGAAGATGATGTCTAGGCTCTTTTTTTGATCATGAGTTTCAGGTAGTCCCATAATTTTTAAATTGTCTCTCCTGGATCTGTTTTCCAGGTCAGTTGCTTTTCCCATGAGATATTTCACATTCTCTTCCATTTTTTTCGTTCTTTGGTTTTGTTTGGTGATTTCTTAGTTTCTCATAAAGTCATTAGACTCCATCTGTTCCATTCTAATTTTGAGAGAACTATTAAATTCAGTGAGCTTTTGAAACTCTTTTTCCATTTGGTTAATTCTGCTTTTGAAAGCATTCTTCTCCTCATTGGCTTTTTGAACCTCTTTTGCCAATTGAGTGAGCCTATTTTTCAAGGTGTTAATTTCCTCAGCATTTTTTTGGGTCTCCTTTACCAAGGTATTGACCCGTCTTTCATACTTTTCTTGCATCTCCGTCATTTCTCTTCCCAGTTTTTCCTCCACCTGCATAACTTGCTTTTCAAAATCCTTTTTGAGCTCTTCCAAGGCCTGAGCCCACCCGCCATCCCCCTGGGGTGTCTGGGGTACTGAGGCTCCACCCTCCACATCTTTCCCTGATGGCAGGAATACGTCCTCATCATCAGATCTGAAGGTCGGGATCATTTGCATTTGTTGGAAAAAACTCTCTATAGTCTTATTTTTCTTCCTTTTTCTAGGCATTTTCCCAGCCAGTTACTTGACTTCTGAGATTCCTTTCCACCCCCGCCTGGATCCGCCCAGCTAGTGCTTGAACTCTGAGATTCAAATGGGTTTTCCTCAGCATGCTTTAGTTCTGGCGCTGGGGTGGAGGCAGGGCCACCTCCCAGGCTCAGTTCCCTCAGGGGCTTTATGCAGAGGCTTTCAGTAATAGAGCGGGGTGGGGGCAGGGCCGTCTCCCAGGCTCAGCCCCCCCAGGTCATTCATGCAGATACCCTCCGTAATCAAGATCCTGCCTGCTGCTGGGGGATTCCTGAGTCCCGGGCCGCTGCTGCCTCAGCCGCCGCCCACGCCTCTGCCTCCGCCGCTTCCTGCCCCCGTCTCTGCCGCCACCACTTCCTCCTGAGGGGGCCCTAGTCACGGAGACGCCCTGCTCCCCCTCTCGTCCAGCCTAGCCTTCTTTCTCACTGACCTGTAGCTTCTGTGGGCGGAGGGACTTTCCCGGCTGCCGGAGCTTCTGTGTCTGAAGTCTGCTCGGGTCAGCTTCTCTGGGGCTGCGGCCAAGGCCCTGCTGGGGTGTGGTCCGCTTTCCAGAGCACGATGGACCCTGGGGATGGCTCTTCAGGTCTCTCTGGCACGGAAATCTCTTCCACTCCATTTCTGCACACCTTGTATTGACTCAGAAGTTATGGGGGTCTCTTTTTACATTAATTCTATGGGCTTTGGTTTCAGAGCTCATAAACGTGCGTCCTTCTACTCCGCCATCTTGACTCCATCCCCCTGCTGTTTACTTTTTCATGCTTCTTCTCATTCTTGTGTTTGAAGGTCAAATTTTCTTTTCAGCTCTGGTCTTTTCATCAAGAATGCTTGAAAGTCCTCTGTTTCACTGAAAGACCATATTTTCCCCTGAAGTATTATACTCAGTTTTGCTGGGTAGGTGATTCTTGGTTTGAGTCCTAGTTCCTTTGACTTCTGGAATATCCTATTCCACGCCCTTCAATCCCTTAATGTAGAAGCTGCTAGATCTTGAGTTATCCTGATTGTATTTCCACAATACTGGAATTGTTTCTTTCTAGCTGCTTGCAATATTTTCTCCTTGACCAGGGAATTCTGGAATTTGGCCACAATGTTCCTAGGAGTTTCTCTTTTGGGATCTCTTTCAGGTGGTGATCAATGGATTCTTTCAATACTTATTTTGCCCTCTGGTTGTAGAATCTCAGGGCAGTTTTCCTTGATAATTTCATGGAAGATGATGTCTAGGCTCTTTTTTTGATCATGACTTTCAGGTAGTCCCATAATTTTTAAATTGTCTCTCCTGGATCTATTTTCCAGGTCAGTTGTTTTTCCCATGAGATATTTCACATTCTCTTCCATTTTTTCATTCTTTTGGTTTTGTTTTGTGATTTCTTGGTTTCTCAGAAAGTCATTAGGCTCCATCCTTTCCATTCTAATTTTGAGAGTACTATTATCTTCAGTGAGCTTTTGAACCTCTTTTTCCATTTGGCTAATTCTGCTTTTGAAAGCCTTCTTCTCCTCATTGACTTTTTGAACCTCTTTTGCCAATTGAGTGAGCCTATTTTTCAAGGTGTTATTTTCTTCAGCATTTTTTGGGTCTCCTTTAGCAAGGTATTGACCTGTTTTTCATGCTTTTCTTGCATCTCTCTCATTTCTCTTCCCAGTTTTTCCTCCACCTGTCTGACTTGATTTTCAAAATCCTTTTTGAGCTCTTCCACGCTCTGAGCCCACACAGTTCTCTCTATATGATGCTTTCAGGAAGGTAAGAATAGATATTTCTAGCATCTCTTCATCCCACTCTTCTTCAAGTAAAACTTTGTTTCCTATCAAGAGGGGGAAGCAAGAGATTGGGGCCCTATTTACACTACTCTTTTTAGAAAGAAGGAAGTATTGGACAAGAGTGATAACTATTTTCTTCATTAAATATTACAAGTCTAAAAGAATTAAGTTTTAAGTTCAATCTAGGTTAATGACAACTATCCTTTCTTTTGAAAATATTTAATATTTTATTTTCCCAGTGACATGTAAAACAACTTAAACACTTATTTTTTTTAAAATTGTGAATTCCAAATTCTCTCCCTTTCCCTTCCCCCCAATTGACAAGGCAGGCAATTTGATGTAAGTTATTCATGTGTGGACATTCAAAACATGTTTCTGGATTAGTCATGTTGTCAAAGGAAATGCAGACTAAAAAGGAAAACAACAAAAAACAACCCAAGAAAAACTACAAAAATATTTCAATCTGAATTCAGACTCCATCGATTTTTGTTTCTGTGAGAATAGTCTGTTTTATTTTTCATCATAAATCCTTCAGGAATTGTCTTAGGTTATTGTATTGCTGAGAATAACTAAGTCATTCATGGTTGATCATTGTGCCATGCTGTTAATGTATACAGTGTTCTCTTGGTTCCGTTCATTTCACTTTGCATCAGTTCATGTAAATTTCCAAGGTTTTCTGAGAGCATTCTGCTGGTCCTTTTTTTTAATGTTGTAATAGTATTCCATCACGATCATACACTACAACTTGTTCAGTCATTCCCAAATTGTTGAGCATCCCCTCAATTTCTAATTCTTTGTCACCAAAAAAGAATTGCTGTAAATATTTGTGTATATATATATATATATATATATATATATATATATATATATATACATATATATATGTATAGTTTTTTTATCCTTTTAGGAATACAGAGCTAACTAATGTCAGTATTGCTGGGTCAAAGGGTCTGCATGATTTTATATGGCTGCATCAATTCCCAAGGACAACTGATGATGTGTTGATCACTATCCTTTAATCAGAATGGAAGACCCCAAAGATATATCCAAGACTTTACTGCCTTGCCACAAAATGCCAGTTTCCTGATGAACATGCATGGAAAATAGCAAATAAACCCATTGTTCAAGTCAATAGCAAATGAATCTGCTTATCTATGCAGCTAACAGAAATCAAAGAAAGTACACCTAAGTCATAATATGTCAAATAATATTCAGATTAAATAAGTTCTCTCTTTGGTAACAGGCTAATTCACTTCAACCAAGAGAAAGAGAGTGTCAGATCTTACTTGTGAGGAAATTCCCTGAAGTCCCTAGTGTACCAAGACAGAGACAGGGACATATTAGAAAGATAGCTAGATTCCCTGTATGTTGACTTAAGTAAGACTATAATATATATAACTATATATGATATATTTATATTCACCTATAATTTTTTCTACTATGTTTCTTGAAAACTTTTTTGAGAAGCTAGCCAAGATAGTGGAATAAAAGGAAACAATATAACCCAGATCTACCTCCCCTCTACTCCAACAATACCATAAAAAATAGAAAAACACAGATCAAAACCTGATTAGAAAATTCAAGGGAAAATCACATGAAGTAATTCTTTAATCCAGTCCAGGTTGGCATAGGGAGATAGAGGTCTGAAGACACTGAGGACAGAGTCTATCCATGGAGGGTATCACACTAAGTTTTCCAGGATTGAGACTGAATTGGGGCTTGGGGTTCTGTCCCAGGTCAAGAAGAACTTCTGGGTTCAGTACAAAAGGCCTGAAGCTGCTGCCAACTCCGTCATTCATAGATAGTGCAGAGCTAGTTTACAAACACAATGCAGAATAAAGTGTATACCTGTGTCTAGAGAGTGACAGACCAGAGAACAAGTCATGATTATGGACCTGAGGCTGTGTTCTGCACAAGATGTGTATCAATATTATAAAATAGTAATATATCATAATAAATAATATATATTATAAAATATTTTACAATATGAAATATTATAAAAATGATGATACATAAATTAATGTACTGATTTAATGCTACACCAGTCAAATTACCAGGAGATACTTGATAGAATTAGATAACATAATAATAAAATTCACATAGGTCAGGAATATCAAGGGAAACATTGATGTAATTTGTGTGACAACACACACTAAGCTCTGGGCTTATCCAAACTAGGTCAAATTTAGGAGTTATCCCCAAAGCTAGCTTTTTATTTCTCCTTATTGCAACCATGCTGTGTACGTTGTGGGAAAATATTTGAATATAGGCAATTTCTAGATCCAGAGTGGGGAACCTACAGCCTTGAAGCCACATGTGGTTTTCTAGGTCCTCAAGTGTGATCCTTTGACTAAATCCAAACTTCACAGAACAAATTCCCTTAATAAAAATATTTGTTCTGTAAAACTTAGCGTCAGTCAAAGTGCCAAAGCCTAGGACCTAGAAGTTTCATGTGGCCTTGAGACTACAGGTTCCTCACCCCTGTTCTAGACCTTCGTAAGTGTCCCTTAGCATTTACATAATCATTTTGGCGGCAAATACATTTTAAATTTTTGCCTTCTATTTTTATACTAAATCGTGTTTATGTATAGTCTTCTGTTCGCATTCCCTTCTTTCTTGTGAATCTTCTCTTATAATAAAGACTATATTTTTAAAAAGAGGGAAAATCCAGCTTAGTAAAGTCACCCACCACATCAACCTCATTTGACAGTATATACAATATTCTATACATGATTGACCAACATCTCATGCCATTAGTACCCCGTCTCTGAAATGAATGGAAAGAGGTCCTTTTTCTCAGTTCTTAGTAGAGAAACTTGTTCCTCATAATTATACAGCATTTGGTTACTGTTCTTCTTGTTTATGCTTTTTAGTAGTTGTTTTGTATAGAGCTTTTCTTGTTCTGCTTCTTTTAACTAAAGAAATCCATCTAAATCTTCTTATGTTTCCTATGGAACAGTACTATTTCATTACATTCCTGTACCACAATTCAATTAGCTATTCCTTTATTGATGGCCACCTACTTTTGTTTCCAGTTCTTTGCTACTTCATTAAAATATTTCTATGAATACTTTGACGTATGTGGCAACTACCTTTCTGTTTTTCACTTTTTGGAGGGCATAGCCCTCACAATCTGATTTCTGTGTAACAGGCTGTGGTCGTGTTTTTTAAAAAAAATTAAAATTGCTTTCCAGAATGGCTGAACAAATTCATAGCTTCACCAACAATATATTAGTGCTCCCATTTGTCCACAACCTTTCCAATCCTGACTATTTGACTACTTTTAACACCTATAACAATTTTCTTGGTATGAGCTGAAATGGCAGAAATAAGTTGATTTGGATTTTTTCTTATTATCACTGACTTGAAATAATCTTTTATTTACTTGCTAGTTCACAACTGACTTCTCTATGGAAGAATAACGCTTGAGCTATATTTGTGTTAGACTCCTAAATATCAAACCCTAATGAGATATGTTTGCTGCAAAGGTTTCCCCCTTCTAAATCAACTGTTTTCTTTCTTATCCTAGCTGCATCTATTTTACTAGTGAAAAAGCTTTTCAATTTCATGTAATTGAAATTATCTTTTTCTTTTGTTACCTTGTCTGAAGAAATGAATACATGCAAAAACACTTTTCTTATCACTTAGGGCAGTGCCTGGAATATAGTAACTACTTAATAAATATTTATTGACTCACTGACTGACTACAGGTGTTGGGGAGGGGGAGGGAAATACAAAGTAAAGAAAGTTCCTGCCCTAAAGAAGCTTAAATTTTAATAGTAGGAGACACATAGGAAAGTGGTAACCCAGAAGGGATAGTTTCTGCTTGGGAAGTAGAAGCAATGCTCAGCAGAGCCACGGGGGAGTTAACTGACACACCTTTTCCATAGCAAGGGCAGTGCTGATTTGATTATAATTATAGAGCTGGAAAGCAGGCGTAGAAGATATGCACATGCCAGCAGAATGGGCAGGTCAGATTTAATGTGCTGTGTGATGTAGACATCATTAAGTATGGCAATAGACCTTACAGTGGGAATAGTAGGGAAGGTGAAATTTCTGGTTTGGAAGGTTTAGCAGCAGGTTAGATCATCCAGAATTCATCCATTGGCATAGTTGTGAAAGACACATTTAGAATTTATTGTCGTATATGAAATAAGAACTGTCTCCTACTCCCTCCCCTTCCTCTTCCCTCCTCCCTCCCTCCTTCCCTCTTTCTCTCTCTCTTACACTTGGCAGTTTTCTAAAAAGCTGTTCTCAAATAGAAAATCTTTTCCCAAAGATTTTACGTTCTCCAGTTATTGAAAAATGGATTGCTGGATTTGAGTGTTGGTTATACAATCTGTTTCACCTATTTACTCCACTGTTTTAAAATAAGTACCAAATATTTTTGATGATTGCTCCTTTATAATATAACATGAAATCTGGTACTTCTGCCTTCTCCATTCTTCTCCCTTAATTTTTTTTTCCCTTGAGATTTTAGATCCTATGTTCTTCCAAATGAATATTATTCTTATTTTGTTTGGATCTAAAAAATAGCCATTAGGTAGTTTGGTATAGCACTAAACCCCTAAGTTAAATTTAGGTAATATTGTCGTTTTTATTATAGAGCTATTATCCAGTCATGAGCAATATCACTTCAGCATGTCCTAGTAGATTGTCTTCAAGGTATTTTATCCATTTTGTAGTTATTTGGAAAGATAATTTCCTCTTTATTTTTGCTTCCTGATTTTTTGCTATGGCTCTGTAAAAATACTGTCTTTATCATGCATTCATTTTGTATTTACTGAAGCTATTAAATGTCTCAATTAGCATCTTTGTTGATTCACTGGGGATTTCTAAGTATGTCATGTCATCTGCAAATAATGATAATTATCTTTTATTTTTGCTATTTTTGCTAATGTTTATGCATTTAATTTCTTTTTCTTGCTGTAACGCTATTGCTGACATTTTTATAACTGTCACATTGCAAAAATGAAAGGGAACATCTTTGTTTTACCTCTGTATTTATGGGGAAAGATTCTCATGTTTCTTTATTGCAAGCAATCTTAGCTATTGATTTTAGAAATATGCTTTTAATCATATTAAAAATCTGTCCCCAATGAGTACAATTTTTAATTTTTTAAGCATGAAATTTGTTGTCTATAAAAGTTTTGGAAAATTTTCTTGTATTATTTCTTGAAAAATGGTATTGAGGTTTTTCATTTGTCATGTTTTTCTAAGAGATCAATGATATTTGTTATTCCTGTACATCTTGTCTTCCACTTTGGTTTCTACAGAATTAATTGTTAGCTTTTTTACTTTTATTGTTGCCTTTGGTAGAAGTCTCAAATATCAAATTTTGTGCATTTTTTACCTTCCAAATATGTCATTTTTGATTCTACTTCACTAGATAGATTCTCCATCATATTTCGATTTTTTTCTGTCTTGTTTTCTCTAATTATGCATTGATATTTGATTTTTTTTACTCAATTTCATTCTGACATTCTTTGACTTTTTTTTTCCTTTTAAAAATATCTCCTTCAGGATCAAGAAGTTTGCTTTGCTTGATGCTAATCTTCCACCTATATTATTCTTTCTTAAATCTATCCCCAAACCTCCTTTTTCCCTTATTGAGTTGGATTTATTTCTACACTAAACTTTATATTTCTGTGTGCTCAACTTTCCCTCTTTTTATTTCAGATAATAATGAAGTTCAAGCATGTGCTTACTACACCCTTTCTTCCATGTTTGTATACTCTTTGCAAGCTTCTAAATTATGAGAATTAACAAATCCCACCATCTTTTCCTCCTTTCCACGCTAGTATATCCCTATTAACCTCTTTTCTCTTTTCCCTCTTAAAACTCTCAGAACAGAACCAATTCATCACCACGTCTTGTATTTTTACTATTTATTTCCCTCAATAATCTTTGGAGACATTAAGATTCTGAAGGGACAAGTTATTTCTTTTCCCCTCAGAATGTTAGCACTACAGCATCATGTAGGCCCTACTGATTGCTCAAATAAATTTACCTTTCTAGATTTCTCTTGACTCTTGAGTTTACTGTTTAAAGTTCTTACTAAGATCTGATCTTTTATTTTATTTTTAAATCTACTAATTAAATTATTTTTATTTATATTTTTAATTAAAATTAATTAATTAATTCATTTTTAGTTTTCAACATTCACTTTTATAAGATTTTGAGTTTTAAAATTTCCACCTCCCTCCCTTCTCCCTTTTCCAAGATAGCATGCAATCTGATATAGGCTGTATATGTACAATCATCTTAAATATATTTCCATATTAGTCAGGTTATAAAAGAAGAATCATAACAAAAGGGAAAAACCATGAGAAAGAAAGAACACAAAATAGCAAAAAATAAAAAAGAAAGAGAGAGAGAGAGACTATAGTATGCTAGACTCCATTTCTCTGGATGTGTATAACATGAGTCTTTTGGAATTGTCTCGTACCATTGTATTGCTGAGAAGAGTTAAAAGTCTATCAAAGTTGGTGATGCACAATGTTGTTATTACTGTATACAATATTCTCCTGGTTCTTATCACTTCACTCATCATCAGTTCACACAAATCTTTCCAGGTTTTTCTGAAATCTGCTCACTTATTATTTCTTATGGAACATTCCATCTCATTCATATACCACTACTGGGTCAGCCATTCCCCCATTCCTGATGGGCATTCCCTCAATTTCCAATTTGCAAACACCACAAAAAGTGCTGCTATAAATATTTTTGTACATGTAGGTCCTTTACTCTTGTTTTTAATTATCTCTTTGGGATGCGTTAAGCTCTGGTCTTTTAATTAGAAATGACTCGAAGTCATCTATTCCATTGAAATGCATTTTTTCTATGTAGCATTTTACTCAATTTTGTAATTCCTGGTTGTAATACTCCCCCCTCTTCAATTTTGGAATATTGTATTACAAGGTCTTTCACCAAGATGAGAAGCTGCCAGCTTTTGTGTGGTTCTGAGTGTAGTTCATTGGCATTTGAATGGCTTCTTTCTAGATGCTTTTCCCTCTGACATGGGACTTCTTGATTTTTGGTTATGAAATCCCTGAGATTTTTCCTTTGGGCGTTCCGTTCAGGAGGTGATCAGTGAATTCCATCTATCTTTATTTTGCCTTCTGGTTCTAGAAATCTGAGTAATTGTTATTCATGATTTTTTGAAATGTAATATTAAGAATTGAAAAAATGAGAATTTTAAGGGAGTTCAATGACTCGAGTTATTTCTCCTTGACCTGTTTTCCAGGTAGATTATTTGTGATATCAAATATGTTACCTTTCCTTATTTTTTCAATATTTTGATTTTATTCTAATATGTCTTACTGTCTCAGAGAGTCACTGATTTCTGTTTCATCTATTCTAGTTTTCAGAGGAGTCTGTTACCTTGGGTAAGGTTTATCACCCTGTCTTCTATGGTATTTTTTCACCTTTCAATTTTTCCTCCAGAATTTTATTTCGTTTTTCATCTCCTGCTTCATTTCTTATAAGTATTCATGTAATCCTTCAGGAAGGTTCACTCTTCCCCTTTGAGTCTCTACTTACAATTGTTCTAAAGTTACTTTTTCCTTCTTTTGGGATATCTCTAGATTTACAATAATTTTTTTTTTATTTTGTTCAGTTAAATTGCCTTCAGTTTCTGAATTTGTTCTGGCGTTTTGTATAAAGGCCAAGTTTCATTCTTTGCCATGCTTTTGGGTATAGCCATTGGCCCTTTTTGGTCTCACCTTGGTTCACCTGAAATTTCTTTGTTGATTTCTTTCTTCTGGAGTTAGGAACTTTGAGATTCAGAGTGCTGGATAGTCCAGGACTATACAACATCTCAAGGCAAAATGCAGTTAGGTGGTCATCTTGTTCAGAAATTCTGTTAAATATATCATTGATGCTTTTTTCTTTCTTTTCTTCCTTTTTATTATTACTCCCTACAACTCCCTATCTACCCTTCACCCCAAAGCCTTCCCTAGTGCAAATAAGCACAATTAACTCAAATGAACCAACACCATCAACATACTGGCTATTTCTGAAAACGTATATCTCACTCTGATCTTCTAGCCCAGGTGTTAGCAAACTATGGCCTGGTTCCAATCTGGCCCTCTGTCAGCTTTTTTATGGCCTGGGAATTAAAAATGGTGTTTACATTTTTTAATGCAATCAAAGTAGTTTAAAAAATTCTTAGCTCGAAGATGGAGGGGGGCGGAGCCAAGATGGTGGAGTGGAGGGACGCACGTTTGCGGGCTCTGAGGCCAAGGCCCATGGAATTGATGTGGGAAGGGACCCTCATGGCTTCTGGACCACTGAAGGGGGTACAGAGGTGGAGTGGAGGAGATTTCTGTGCCAGAGAGCCCTGGAGACCCATCCCCAGGGTCCGTCACGCCCCAGAAAGCGGACCCCACCCCTAGCGCTGCCCTGACCGCGGCCCCAGAGAAGCTGACCCAAGCAGGCTTCAGCGACGGAAGCTCCAGCAGCCGGGAGAGTCCTGCCGCCCACAGAAGCTGTGGGTCAGTGAGGGAGACGGCTGGCTGGCTGAGGGGAGTGGGGTGTCTCCGTGACTCGGGCCCCCTTGGGAGGAAGCTGCTGCAGCAGAGACGGGGGCAGGAAGTGGCGGAGGCGGAGGCGTGGGCGGCAGTGGAAGCAGCGGTGCGGCCGCAGCCCTGGACTCCCCCAGCAGCAGGCAGGATCTTCATTACTGAAAGTCTCTGCATAAACAACCTGAGGGAGCTGAGCCTGGAGACGGCCCTGCCTCACCCTGCTCCACTACTGAAAGTCTCTGCATAAAGCCCCTGAGGAAGCCGAGCCAGGAAGGCGGCCCTGCCCCCACCCCAGCACCAGAACTAAAGCTCATTGATTAGCAGCTGGGCGGCTGGCGCGGAAAGCCCATTTGAATCTCAGAGCCCAAGCACTATCTGGGTGGATCTGGGCTGGGGTGGACAGGAATCTCAGAAGTCAAGTAACTGGCTGGGAAAATGCCTAGAAAAGGGAAGAAAAACAAGACTATAGAGAGTTTTTTCCAACAAATGCAAATGATCCCAACATTCAGACCTGATGACGAGGACGTATTCTTGCCATCAGCGAAAGACGTGGAGGGCGGGGCCTCGGTACCCCAGACACCCCGGGGGGATGTCAGGTGGGCTCAGGCCTTGGAAGAGCTCAAAAAGGATTTTGAAAAGCAAGTTAGACAGGAGGAGGAAAAACTGGGAAGAGAAATGAGAGAGATGCAAGAAAAGTATGAAAAACGGGTCAATACCTTGGTTAACGAGACCCAAAAAAATGCTGAAGAAAATAACACCTTGAAGAATAGGCTCACTCAATTGGAAAAAGAGGTTCAAAAAGCCAATGAGGAGAAGAATGCTTTCAAAAGCAGAATTAGCCAAATGGAAAAAGAGGTTCAAAAGCTCACTGAAGATAATAGTACTCTCAAAATTAGAATGAAAAGGATGGAGTCTAATGACTTTCTGAGAAACCAAGAAATCACAAAACAAAACCAAAAGAATGAAAAAATGGAAGAGAATGTGAAATATCTCATGGGAAAAACAACTGACCTGGAAAATAGATCCAGGAGAGACAATTTAAAAATTATGGGACTTCTGAAAGCCATGATCAAAAAAAGAGCCTAGACATCATCTTCCACGAAATTATCAAGGAAAACTGCCCTGACATTCTACAACCAGAGGGCAAAATAAGTATTGAAAGAATCCATCGATCACCACCTGAAAGAGATCCAAAAAGAGAAACTCTTAGGAACATTGTGGCCAAATTCCAGAACTCCCAGCTCAAGGAAAAAATCTTGCAAGCAGCTAGAAAGAAACACTTCCAGTACTGTGGAAATACAATCAGGATAACTCAAGATCTAGCAGCTTCTACATTAAGGGATCGAAGGGCGTGGAATAGGATATTCCAGAAGTCAAAGGAACTAGGACTCAAACCAAGAATCACCTACCCAGCTAAACTGAGTATAATACTTCAGGGGAAAATATGGTCTTTCAATGAAACAGAGGACTTTCAATCATTCTTGATGAAAAGACCAGAGCTGAAAAGAAAATCTGACTTCCAAACACAAGAATGAGAAGAAGCATGAAAAAGTAAACAGCAAAGAGAAGTTAGAAGGGACTTACCAGAAGTGAACTGTTTACATTCCTACATGGAAAGACAATATTTGTAACTCTTAAAACTTTTCAGTATCTGGGTAGTTGGTGGGACCACACACACACATGTACACGCATGCACACACACACACATACACACACGCACACACACACACAGAGACAGAGAGCACAAAGTGAATTGAATAGGATGGGACCATAGCTGAAAAGAAATTAAGGTAAATGGTGAGAGGGAAATGTAGTGGGAGGAAAGAGGGTGAAATGGAATGGGGTAATTATATGTCATTTAAGAGGCAAGTAGGAGACTTTTTAGTGGAGGGAAAAAGAGGAGAGCTGAGAAAAAAAAAACAATTAGTTTACCCTCATCACATTTGACTAAAGGAAGGAATAAAATGCACGCTCATTTTGGTATGAAAACCTATCTTACAGTATTGAAAAGTGGGGGAGAAGGAGATAAGCAAGGTGGGGTGGATGATGGAAGGGAGGGCAAAGGGAGGAGGGAGCAATTTGAATTCAACACTTGGGGAGGGTCAGGATCAAAAGACAGAAGAGAAACAATGAGGGGCAGGGTAGGATGGAGGGCAATTCAGTTAGTCTTACACAACACGACTATCAGGGAAGTCATTTGCAAAATTACACAGATATGGCCTATATTTAATTGCCTGCCTTCCCAAAGGGAATGGGTGGGGAGGGAGGGATGGGGAGAATTTGAAATTCATAGTTTTAGGAACAACTGGTTAGTATTGCTGTTGCTACTAGGAAAGAAGACATATAGTTAATGAGGAATAGAAAGTCATCTGGCCCTACAGGAGAAAAGAGAAGATGGAGACAAGAGAAGGCAGGGATGACAGAAGAGAGGGCAGATTGGAGATAGGGAAAATTAGATGCTTGGGGTATTGGGGTAGGGGTAGGGGATAAAAGGGGAGAAAATTTGGAACCCAAAATTTTGTGAAAATGAATGTAAAAAGTTAAATTAAAAAAAAATAATAAAAAAAAAATAAAAAAAAAATAAAAAAATTTCTTAGCTCTCAGAGGCCTTGTTGGAGTTTGCTGACCTCTGCTTTAGTACATTACCTCTCTGCATGGAAGCTCTTTTCCTTCAAGCCAGATGAACATCACTGTGTCTTTTACCCCTCCTGTAGTTTCTCTTCTTTCTGTCATGTAGATGGGCAAATTAGTTAACTTCTGCCTTTTGTGTTTTGTCCATCTATACAGGGTGTAAAGGAACAGAGAGATGGTTTATGTGGAGTCATTTTAATGGAGGAAATGTCAGGACTTCTGCAGCTGTAACCTGAGGTACAAGCCTGTAAGCTTTCTTGTGCTAATTGAACTTGGTATGGATGGGGAAGGGAGATGCTGAGTGGGGAGCTTGAGGTATGACAGTTATTGAATGTTATTTCGTATGATTTTTAAATCATGAGACTTTCTGTTTTCATATCTTGCATATTTTGCTTTATTTGCTCTATATCTGTCCCATAATTATTTATGAGGTTTGTTAGGTTGGAGAGGTTTGTAGAAAACATCTCTTCTTCCATAATTTCAATCATATTATCTCAGCAAATACATTGATTGGGTATAGAACTTCCTTCATTTTAATTCACATAAAATTTGTAACATACAAAGGATTCAAAAGAATCCCTAAAAATGCTAAAAACACATCAAGAATTCAAATAACCCATTAACAATTGGAATAATCCTCCATTTCAGGTAGTTCTCAGTGTAACATAGGGTACCAAAGTCATTAAGAACCATTTGTGGTTGAGACTCATCTCAAAGGGAACTGGATATGAGGGTGTTAGTTGCAGGTAACCACTCAACCTCTCTATAGAATCTTTCTCAGAGGGGCTGTTTAGTCTTCCTTGCCCACAGACTTGTAGTATCATTTTATGGCTTTGACTTCCCATGGAAGAGAAAAAAACCAAACTTTGAGGTTGTTATGTCATCCTCTTCCCATTGGACCAAAATCATCTAAATGACATAAGGTAATGGCAAAGGGCAACACTTATCTTATCTCCCATGTAATGGCTATAGCCTTTTGATGTTTCTCTTCGCAATACTTGCAGCCACATGAGCAATCTTTTTTCTTTCTCTCTCAGAGATCAAACTCCTAACCTCTCAAACTTAGTATAACTTTCACAGCAATTTCTGAGGCTGTTATTTTCTCAGAAATCTTCCTTCTCTGACTAGAAGATAGACAATAAATCACCCAATTAGCAAACATTTATTAAATACCTACTATGTACTAGGCATTGCTGTAAGTACTGAGAACATACAAAAAAGCAAAAGACATTCCTCGTACTCAAGGAGTTCACAATATAATGACCATCTCATAATGAAATGGGGGTGAGGAACAAGATTATCTTAGGAGTCCTTTCATGGGTCAAGTAAGGGAACTTATTCCTGCTTCTGACATTTGACCTTGAATTTTAACATTTTTTGTCTGTTGCTATATCTTGACATTTAAAAGTCTTTAAATTTATGTTCTCAGACAATGTTTTAGAAAAAGAGAAAGAAGGCAAAAAAAAAAAATCCCAGGAAGTTAAGATCCAGAAACTCTCCTCTCTGGTCACATGAGAAAACAAATGTAGCAATCCTTTCATCCTGCTGGGTTGTTGTTGTGGCTAGATCACTGGGCCTAGGATTAGAAAGATCTGAGTTCAGATCTGGTTACAGATGCTAGAAGATGACCCTGATAAGTCACTTAAATAGTTAAATACTTTCTGCCTCAATTTCCTAAACTGTGAAATGAGAATAATAATAGAACCTATCTCCTAGAATAAGAATCAAATGAGATATTATGGATACCCAGTACATTAATAAATTCTTGTTTCATTCTTCCCCTTCCCTTCCTTCCCCTTCTTTTTCCTTCCTTTCCTTCCCAACTATATTCTCAGAATCTATCCAAAGTAAAATAATGGGAAAAAGTACAAGAAAACGAGTTCATAATGAAGTTTCATTTATATAAGGATAGCTGCTCCAGCAAGATTCCATTCTTCCTAAAGTCTAAGCCAATAAGTTGAAGTTGGGGGTATCTTCAATCAATAATTCAAATTCATCTGCGAAGAGACTGCAAACAAACTATTTAACTCTGGGATATCCTCAGTCCCTGTAACAATCAGGGGAAGTCAGTGGGCATGTTCACAGTGTCTTTAGAAAGACATATTCAAAAGTCTCCCCCAAAGTCTTACAAACTCATCAAATTGAATCCATAAAGAGAACTTCCTTGGTCTTCTTCCAAAACACTCACACCAAAACAAGAATGAAAAGTATGAATTAAAATAATCTAGTTTTATCTGATATCAAATTATATTATAAACCAGTATCAAAACTGTTATTGGTTAAACAGAAAAGTGGACTAGATAAGTAAGACTTAGAAGAAAATGAGAGTAACAGTCCAATGTTCAACACATCTAAGACTAGAAACTTCATGATGAGAGTGAGTCTTTGTGTAACCATAGCTGCTAGAGGGAGAAAATGAAAAACAGATTGTCAGAAAATACAGTTAGACCAGCCTGTTATACCATATAGGATAATGAAGACCAAATGAATGGATAATCTATTTATGTACAAAATTACATCATTATAAAATAAAGAATGGAAGTTTACATATTTCATAGCTGGCAATAGGAAAAAAATCTCACAAGAAGACATGATTTCATAAAATTAAAAGCTTTGGCATGAACAAAATCAGTTCAGCCAGAATAAAAATGAAAATATGTACTGGGATGATGCTTCTTTCAAGCATTTGTGATAAAAATCTGACATTCAAAATTGATGGATAACTTACAGACACACAAAATTAAGAATCATCTTCCAATAATGGTCAAAGATTTGAATGGGAGGCAAAGATCTGAAAAGACTGTTCTCAAATGAAGAAATTCAAATTATCATTTAAAAAAACCCACAAACAACAAAACAGAACCTGAACATGATTCATCAGTTCAAGGAACTCACAGTGAGGAGCTCTTGCCAATGTAGATTGGCGTCTGCTCTGCGACTTAGTCTTAAACAGTTGCCTAGGCCAACGGGAGGTTACATGACTTTCCATAGTGTTCATAATCACTAATAATAGAAAATAAAATTTGAACAGCCTCCTTGCTCCAAGTCTTTGTGGCTACATATCCCAGGGGAAAAAATGAAATCGAAGGGAGGCAAGCTTGGTGCATGGAGTACCGGACCCAGCATCTAATTTTGCACTGCCACTGTGCAGCTTTGAACAAGCCATTTCATTTCTCTGGGCTACGTGCTTATTTTTTGATTTGTAAAATGAAGAGGTACCATGAGATCCCTTAAAATTTAATAATTTTTATTCTTCTGAGTTACTAAGTCCAGTACACTTCCAGTATTGGGGGAGGGAGAGAGGGCAGGCAGTGCTTCCTGCTGCTGCAGGTACAGACATCCCCCACTGCTCCATCCTTCCCCCCCAGTACACCCACACATTGCTTTCTTCTGGGCTCAGAAAGCAGGAGCAGAAGCATTGGTTCTCTCTGGCGCGGGCGGCTCCACAGCAGCCTGACCAGAGGGATAGAAGGAGGAAGGGAAGATATGTAACTGGGGTTGCGTTGCAGGAATCGAAGAGGAAATCTCAATTGGGGAACATTTTTTTCTCTTTCTACATTTTGCCTACCTCCCCCACCTCTCAACATGCACCTCAGTTGTGGGGAAAGGGAAGTGATTCGACGTCACTGACTCCGACATTTCATTCACCAAACGCGGGGTGGGGGGTGGGGGGAGAAGAAGTTCTAGGTAAGTCCTTCTGCCTTCGCAAAGCCTGGGGGAAGCAGTTGGAAAGCAGCCGATGTTCTGCCCGCTTCTGTCCGACTATGCCCCCGAGCACAGCCTAGAGATCAGCAGAGACGGTGGGGGAGGGAACAGGCTCTCACAGCTAACTGAGAGCCCCTTTCCCCAAACCTCTCTCCAACCTGGTACAAGATTTAATATCTGGCATTGACGCTTGACTCCGGGTATGGACCAAGGCAGCCTCACCAAAAAAATTGCTCCAAGTAAGGTAAGAACGACCCCCGGAAGTTTTTCTTTTCTTTTCTTTTTTCTTCTTTGGGGGTGGAGGCTAAAGGCAGAGGGAGGGCGCTTTCTGAAAGGTAAGGCAAGAGGGGAGTGCAACTGCCTTGGTAGTGTGGGTGGTCTCTTAGGATTCTTCCCTCGACATTTGGGAGAACCCTCTGTGCCCAGAGGCTGCCTCTAGTTTAACTGTGTTCAAGACTTCATGTAGTGGGGCGGGAGACAGTATTTTTTACATGAAATGGCTGGGAAAGCCCCTAATGTCCTGGATACCCACACACATAAACATACAGAGGCACAAACCCACACGCCCTCCCTCCTGGGAGGTCTATATTGACACCCACAGTACATTAGATACCCACACAGATTAACCCAAGAGCCTGTTTCAACATTTTGAAAACCCACAGGATACAATCAGTGACAGAGTTCAGGACCGTGGACAGGTACACAACCTCCTACCTTCAACGCAGAGAGGCTTGGAATTCCAGAGAATCTACTGGTTCTCATTTCACTGGGTATCTCCTTTTTAAGGGTGAGGCCCTAGCCATGTAATGTCGCATCTAACTTCATGAAGAAGGGCTCTAAAATTGTCGGAAAATAAAACAAAGAAACTCAATCTCAAAATTTCAAAAATCTTCAAATCCCTTGAATAAAAAACACTCCCTTCCCCCTTCTCCTCTACTTTCCATCATCACATAAGTAAAAGGTTGCTAATAAAAGCACTGCTAAGTTTCAGCAAAAGCTCAGTTATGTGGTTAGGTTTTTCTGGACTCTGGACAATCTTCCTTGACCTTGGTCCATAGAGCTGGAAGGAACTTCAGAGACAAGTCCAACCCTCTCATTAAGACACTTAGGGACAGAAAGATTGCAATTTGCCAAATGTCACACAGGTAGTAAGTTCGATTTTAATCCAAGCCCTCTGACTCCAGAACTAATGTTATTTTCCTTTTGCCTCTTCATAGTCACACTGAATTCTGTTTTTGAAACAAATTAGCAATGCACTGAAAAGCTGAAAATGAGTTGAAGGTTTACAATGAATTTTGTTTTTAACCCAAAGTGTCATAATTCTTTATATGGAAGTTTAAATTGCTTAAGGCCACTAAAATGTCCAATTAAAGAACAACAAGAAAACAACATCAACAAAATTTTCCATTTAAATCCCTACCAGTTCATATTTGCTTCTTCTCTAAGGTGATACTGATTATTGTTCAAATGACTGAAGGGTTGCGGCTAACAGTTCTTTGAGGTCATTTCTTCAAGCCATATCATTTCTGTGGCATACTCCATTTCTTTCCAGTCAAAGAAGTTTTTTTTGGGAGGGGGATATCTGTGAATAATCTAAAGAGATAACATACTATTAAATAAATGTGCTATTCAATCTATCAATTAATATCTATTTTTGCTTTCTGTTTCAGAAAGATGGCATATATTAAGAAGTAACAGTGAAGGAACATAAAAGGAATATAAATGAGAGGGGTAAATGAAGGTGAGATGAGGTGCATAGTCAAATATATTCTTTTAGTGAGTATTCAAGTAAGAGCACTAGTGATAGGAATCAGAATTGGTTTTAGACTCTCTCCACCACTGTAAACTTTGTGTGGCTTTGGACAGGTCTCAACTTCTCTCAATCCCATTTTCCTCAGTTTCAAAGAGGGGATGACATCTGTTTTACCTAGTCCATGATGCTACTGTGAAGATAAAATGAAATAATGTATGTGAAAGTTTTTAAAAACTATAAAGGGTCATAGAAATATGTTATTATCATGTCAGTGAAAATAACGATGATTTGCATAAACTAATCGCTTTTCAAAATTCTCGTGGAGAACTTTTTCCAAATGTAAATATATTCTTATTCTCATTTGAAGTGGCATCTATGGCAACTCTTGGTATATTTAAAGGACTGAAAGACTTTCTGACCCATTGTGAAATCATCTTAATATATGGTTCTTTTGCTGATTGTATCCACATGTGTTGGCACATGTAATATATGATTATTATATGAATTGCTTTGCTGTCCTCATGGCAGATCAATGTAATTTTAGGGCTGCACAAAAATTTGTAAAAGCTAAAGAGAAAATGCTGACTCAATCCCAGACTTCAACTTCTAACCCAACTTTTATTTAGACGAGTGATTTACCTGCTCTTCCTTGTCATAACCTTACGAATGAGGATTCTAGGTTTGTAGCAGTGAACAGTAAAGGGGAAAAGCCTTTATCAAGCTCACATAGAAATTTCTGGCACAAGAATTCATCAGATTCAGTCCCATGTCCAGAGCTTCAATCATTACGATATATTTCTCCCTACAATTGGTTTCCATTTTTTCTTCTTCTTTATTCATGATAATGTGAAATGCACAGAAGGCAAGTTGAAGAATTGAAGAGAGGAATTTAGTAATGATGAGGGTTGTGTCCTATATAATATGTTTCCTTTTTATATAGTATATTTATTATGAAAAATGAGGAACCTGCTGTCGACAAACTCAGAAACCTGGAGCACTAAAAGGAGCAACTACTCTCAGATCACATAAAAGGAAGTGGAAAGACAAGTGGAAAAGTTGCCATGTTGTGTCCCCTGGGATAATGTTGGTTGCTCAGCACCAGATATGAAGTTCATTAAGGTAATTTCCTACGATAGTTACGCCCTGTCTAGCTGTCACTCTGATTTGGATTCCTATTTTTTTGGTGAGACTTGTTTGAACAATAACAAAGTAAGACTTCCTGGCAGACCTATTTTAGAGATTGGTTTTATAGTTTGGTTGTTTAATGATGGATTCCATGAATTTGTGATGGTTTATACACATTAAAACCCCAAACAAAACAATTATAGTCCTATCTGCAGCCCTGCGGTAGAAAAATAATCTCAAGGTTTCCTACATAATTTTGTTTAGGTTTTACATATGCTCATCTTTCTCAGGAAAGAATTATAGTAATGACAAGACATTGAAGTTTCACTAGTAATGAAAACTCCGTAGGTTATAATTCAATTTCAAGAATTCAGTTTAAACCTTACTTGACACAGAGCCCAGGGACAGCATTGTAGTAAGACCACAGTGTCTTTATAGTTATACATGGTACATATAATTGCAATTACTAATTAATCATGTATGCGTGTATGTGTTTGCGTTGTACCGTGGACAGAATACTGGTCCTAGAGTCAGAGGATCTAGAGTCAGAAGTGGATTCAAAAAACCATATTAATGATTAATTTCTGTGTAATCTTGAGCTATGTACAACCTCCATGAGCCTCAGTTTTCTCATATGTAAGATGAAGAGGACACATAAAATTGTCTCTGAGGTCTCTTTCTATGTTATTATCTCACATAGGCATGTAATATTTTACCTTATGTAATGCTTTCACATTAATTGTAACAACCTTGTGAGGGGAAGAGAAAATATCCTCATCCCTTTCTGATAGATAAGAAAACTATAGCTCAGAAAAGTTAAGTTCAAAGTAATTTCAAATATTGAATTGAATTTCTGTTTACTGAGTCAGTTTTCTCGCTGAGGATGAAAATGCCTGTCCTGACTATCTCACAGAGTTGTTATAGTATCAAATGGAGTACAGAAGAACAGGTAAGTATTTCAGTGGATAGAGTGCTGGACTTACAGTCAGGAAGACCTGAGTTCAAATCCTACCTCAGACACTTACTAGTTGTGTGATCTTGAGCAAGTCCCTTTAGCCTCTTTCTCCTGTTCCTCACCTTTAAATTGGGGATAAAAATACCACCTGCTTCACAAAATTGTTGTAAGTATCATATGGGATAATACATAAGGTGCTTTCAAACCATAAAGTGCTATAAAATGCATATGTAAGGTGTTCATATAAGATCATAGATCTTTAAATTGAAGGAACTATGGAGGCATTTACACTAGTCAACCATTATTATTACACACATAAAAGGTGATGTTAGTTGTCTAGAGCTATGTGGTAGCTGGCCAATGGCAAAAGATAAGATCTAAATGTATCCTGCCTCACAGTCCAGTAGTCATTCTATTATATCACATAAGATAGAAAATAATATTATTACAATAATCCATTTGAGTTATTATGCACTTCAGGATTCAGATTTTTAAAAATTAAATAAGGACAATAAAACTCATGTCATGGCCTCTCAGTTCTCTGGGACAATGGTGTCAAACTCAAACAAAAATGACAGCCATTATACT
The DNA here is from genome assembly GCA_023548195.1 of Bettongia penicillata ogilbyi. NCBI lineage: Eukaryota > Metazoa > Chordata > Mammalia > Diprotodontia > Potoroidae > Bettongia > Bettongia penicillata. The sequence continues at coordinate 2,704,651 of JAJHZJ010000381.1, read as the reverse complement.
ATATGAAAGAATCCTTGTAGGTAATATGGTGACATAGAAAACCACATTTACATTATTCCTATTTTATCATGTTTTTATTTATTTTGTATTTGTTTCTTTTGTAATATAAATTTATTTTATAATGTAAATATTTACCAATTATATTTTAATCTGGCTCCAGTTGTTGGCTGTGTTCGTCCTTTGTTTTCGAAGAAGACTATGCCATCAGAGAAATGATGACATAACTTGCACTTGACTTTGTTTTGAGTGAGGGAGAGCTGTTCAGGTCATCAGCCTCACTTTCTCCTCCTGAGCCATCTGGATCCAGTGATCAGGTATTCTTCAAGATGACTGGAGATGGCCCAGGATGCAATGGCCTCACTTAAAGTGAGGTAATGCTCATTCAGTGAATAGGCCTCTTTAAACAGTAGTCAGGGGATGGCCCTTTTAAATAGAAAAGAAAAACAAACAAATCAATCAATCATGCTGAGTGCCTGCTGGCCCTGTGTTTAGCATCTCTGGTCACAGGATCCTGAAAATAGTCGATGGTGAAATACTTATGAAATATTTCCAGCTCTGGGGAGATAATGTCACCTTCCTCATTTCTATTGCTTCTCTATGTAGCAAAGTTAACAGAGAAAGAAAGAGAAACTCAGAATATCTAAGTCTTTTGAAATTCTACCAATGCACTAATCAAAGAAGGTTAAGATGACACCTCTATAATGTAAAGAATCACACTAGGGAGTGGTAAAGAAAATGACTGAATTTCTAATGTTTTCAGTCTACTTAGAGGTAAGGAAAGTTATATGGAAATTAAACTTACATAAACTAAAAGAATATTAGAACTGGAAGAAAATTTAGAGAATATGTGGATAAGTGAGCTCCTTGAGAACAACGACTATTTGGCTATTCCATTTATAGCCGCAGATCTTAGCACAGTGTTTGGCACATAATAAGCATTTAATAAATTTTCATTCCATTCCATTGCATTCCATTCCTTTATAAGCTAATATAATAATGGGGAACATTTTGACAAGCATCAGGGCACTCAGGAATAGAATGCAGGGTAGGGACTTGTAAGGGGTAGTGGAGATGTAGGAATCAGAGCTGGAGATGGGATTTGAGATAGCACCAAAGGCAAAAGTTGGCTACATTACAATGTTGAATGGGGCTAAAAAGGAACTGGTTTGCCAAGTTCCATCATTTGCATGTGAGGATATGATCAGATAATTTTAATTGAGTGGTTCTTCTAATGTAGATGGTATTATAAAAAATATTTTTAGGAAATAATTAAGTTCTTAGTTACCAACCAGCTGTGTGGAAGTCAGTTCACCTCTTTTGGCCTTAGTTTCCTCAAATGTCAAATGATGATGACGATCTAAAGGACTCGTAAGGGTCCCTTTAGATCAGAATTTCTATAACCTAGTTAGAATAACAAGTGAAAACCCTGGGTTTTAGATATTTCTGGGTATCATCAATTATTGTAATATAGATAGCATTTAATGATTCAAAATTTGCAAAATGCTTTAATATGTTATCTCATACAATGCTCATATTTCATTAGGTAAATCCTAATATTATTTCAATTTTACAGTTGAGATAACTGAGGCATAGAGCGATTAAAGTGACTTGTTAAGGACTCCATGACTAGGATTTGAATTCAAATTCTACTGACACTATGGCACTTGCCTCTACACCATATTGTCACTCAATTTTCAAGGGATACCATGAAATTATAAAAGAAAAAATGTGACAACTTAAGATTGATTTTGATTCATTCCGTTGGGCATTTGACTTATACCTGGTTTCTTCCCTTTCATTCTATAATTGAAGTTATTCAAACTGGAGAAAGCATGAATATTCCTTTTTAGAGGTGGAGCAAAACCATAAGAAATTTGTCTTTTCTTTGGGATAGTGATTTCTGTTAGCCCCAAAATATTCTTACATAAATATGAATAAGATGTTGCCAAGCATCTCACAACTTTGAGCAGCACACAGAGTTCATTCCAGTCACTTTTGGGAATGATGAAGTAATTCTGGATAGGTTTCATGTCAAAGGGGAATCTTGGATAAGGGATGATTAGATAGGGAGAGGTAATATCTGTCTTTTTCCTTAGGCTTCTAGTATGTAAATAAGGAACTCTTAACATTATAGCTGTTTCCAGATAAAAGTAGGCACAAGTATGAATATTTCCATGTGGTCCCTACAGTATTTGGGGAATTAGAAAATGTGGAAACTTTGAAGAAGTCAGTCAAACCAGCCAGCAGAATTTTTTCAGTAATAATTGTGTCTGGGACTGCCACAAAAAGGAATTGAAGAGCTAATGAGTAAGAGAACTCTAAATTATATATTCACTAAAGGAATTATACTTTAGCAAAAGGGGTCCTTTGTCATATTGTGTGTGTATTCCAAATTTTTATTATGTAATAGAGTTAGGATAGAAAATCATTCTCTGGTCAGGGAATAGGAACTTGTCTGAATCCAAAAGAGCAGACAAAGAGAAAAGATGAAAAAGGCAGATGAGAGCAAAGGAAAGCCTTAAAAGTATGGATAAGCAGTTTAATCAGAGGCAGAAAAGAGTGGGGAGACAGAGAGGCAGCCTCAAAGATAATAAACATGACTGTAGCAGGAAGAACCAATTGAATAGCCACTGAAAGAAAATCACAAAATGCATGCAGTAAAACCAATAGGTAATAGCATCATACAAGAAAAATTTTGTCTGAACTAATATCTGTATGATAACAATTTGATTCGCAAGCCAAGTTTCCCCATTTTAATCAATTAAGGCATTTCAATCAGGAAAGACTTAGTAAGGAAACAAATATGGGGAAGCTGCAAAATGACTCATGAACTGTGGAGAGTATTGTTTCAAAAGCTGGAGAATAAATAGAGGTTCTGAGTTTGCAGCTATTTAACAGAATGGCATCCTTCCTTACTTACTTCTTTCCTGACTGTAGTAATTGGATGAGGAATTTACGTACCACAATATGAAGAATAAAATACTGTAGGCTTTGGATGTTCTTATATTTTCCTGAAATGGAATTATTTTTTATAGAAATATTTTCCCCTTCAAAATATAATTTCCAAGTGCTCTAATGTAGATGGATTCATCAGATTTCTTTGAGAAAGTATTTAAAACTAGAGTTGTTAAGAAGTTGACAAAACAAACAAAAACCCAAACTGTTGGTAAATGTATCAACTTATAATCACAAGAAGCAACATCTAGCACCCACCGGTAGAAAATTTTTCCTAGTTAGGAAATAATCAAAGGCAAATTGAGTAAATTTAATGGAAACTTGGCCAGAGGGGAGTTCAACAGTTCTGAGATAGATTAAAATCTGATGATAATGGTGTGGAATGAATAGTGAGACTAATAGCTTATTATCTTTTGCCCTGAACCTACTTCTCCTTCTGACTTCTTTATTTCTGTCTGTAGTACTACCATTCCCCTGATTTTCCATGTCTGAAACTCAGGAGTTATTTTAGTCTGTTTCCTCAACCTTACCTTTCAAATCTGATCAGGTGACAAGTACTGCCACTTACAGGTCTATGCATGTAAGGCTCACTGGCAGAACTTTAAGGCTGGGGCAGAAACAGTACAAGGGAGAGTCTAGTTGCATTAATATTATGGTCATAGGAAATGCAGTCCTGTACTTAAAGTGGTGGAAGTGGGAAGAGAAAGTGACTCTAATAGCCATCAGCTATTTTCTCTTCCCACTTCCACCTGTTCATTTCACCACTCTGCTAAAAAACAAAAGCAAAGAAACTCCAGTGTTTCAGAATTATAACATCTCAGAGTTGGAAAGGACTTCAGAGTCCATCTAGTCCAACCCCCAGTGGGACTGATAATCCCCTCCAAAAATGTCTCTAACAAGTAGTAATTCAATCTTCAACCCAAAAATCTCAAATGAGTTTTTTGTTTGTTTTACCCAGAGTCATTCTGCTTCTAAAGAGACCTATTTGTCTGCTTGTCAGGATATGTACACACACACACACACACATACATACACGTATATGTATATTCTATATACACATGTGTATGTATACATATATGAGTGTATGTATATGCATATATGTAAGTATATATATATGTATATATATATATATATATATTTTCCTTTAACTTTAAGTGAAATCTTCCTTTGCATCCTTTACCAGCTATTCCTAATTCTCTCCTCTGTGGCCCGACAGAAGTCCAATCCCTTTTCTAAACAAAAGCTGTCCAAGTACTTGAAGACAATTATTCAGTTCTTTCTTTGCCAGGTTACAGTTCTCTAGTTCCTTCTACTTATTCTTTTGTTTCATGATCATGAGGCCTTTCTCCATGCTGATTGCTTTCTTCTGGAAATTCTCCTTAAAAAATTCAATGCTGAAAACTGAATACAAGACTTCAGATTGGGTCTGACCAGGGAAGAGGGTGCACAGTTCTACTATAACCTTTCTACCTTCCTCATTCTGGACACCATTGGGCAATGTAGCCTTAAGAATATAGGACTTTTCTGACTGCCATCTCTCCCTGCTGATGCATATTGAACATTCAGTCCATTGTAGCCATTGATTGTTTTTACATGAGCTTTGGTTCAGTCATTGAAGTATCCAGGACAGATCTCATGAGGGATATAGTGCTAGAGCTGAACTTTGAAGTAAAGTAAGAAGTCTGAGATGCAGAAGTGTGGACAGAATGAATTTCTGGTATAAGAGACAGCCTATACAAAGGAATGGAGACAAGATATGGAATATAATCTTTGAGGAACAGCAAATAGAACATAGACCACAGAGTGCATGAAAAAAGTAACATGCACCTGTGTGTATATATGTATATATATATATAAACATATAAATATGTATCTACATGTATATGTATATATGGAAATGTAGGCTAGATGCAGACTGTTAAGGGTTTTGAATATAAAACAGTATTTTATTAAAAGGTAATATTATTTTATTAAATTATTTTAATAATTATTAATTATTATTTTATTAAATAATTATTTTATTTATTGTTTTATTTTAATTATTTTATTAAAAGGCAATTAATTATTTTATTGAAAGGTAATTAATTTTAATTTAATTTAAAAAATTTTAATTATTTTTATTAAAAGGTAATTTTTAATTTAATTTAATAATTTTAATTATTTTATTAAAAGGTAATTAATTATTTTATTAAAAGGTAATAGAGAAGTAGAGAAGCATTTTGAACAAGGGGATAACATGATCAGATCTATGCTTTAGGAATATCATTATGGGATCCTGATGAATATCTGGTCACTGAATCCACATGGCCCAGGAGAAGAAGTGATGCTGATGACCTTGCATAGCCTTCCCTCACTCAAAACAAGTCGAGTAAAAGTCATGTCATCATTTCTCTGATGGCACGGTCTTCTTTGAAAACAAAGGACAAACACAGACCTGTGAGTAGACCGAGCTGCCTGAATAGGGACCCAGCCAGCTGGGTAGCTCAACTCATCTACTCCTTTCTGTCCCTCCCCCCACCTTCTCCTCTTCAAAGGAAGGAAATTTGGATGGCCGGAGGATGCCCAGTTAACTTGGCGTTTACGGACCAGATTCCTTGCTTCTCTCTCTTCCTTCCTTCCCTTAAACCCAGTGCACTCTGAAGCCCATACATTGCACAGCCATATGTCCCTGCCCAAACTCTACTTGGTGACTTCAGAATGATTATCAATAGTAACTGTTGTTCTTTCCTTCCCAGATGGATTTACTTCTTTTTTTCCTTTTGCTCATTAAAGGGGGCATTCCCCGTTTACTTCTTAAACAGGCCTATTCACTGAGTGGGCATTACCTCATTCTAAATGAGTACCCGAATAGGCCAAGGTCTCCTAGTGCATCCGGGGCCTTCTCCAGTCATCCTGATGAATGTCTGGTCACTGGTCCCAGATGGTTCAGGAGGGGAAAGTGAAGCTGGTGACCTTGCACAGCCCTCCTTCACTCAAAACAAAGTCAAGTGCAAGTCATGTCACCACTTCTCTGATGTCACGGTCTTTTTTGAAAACAAAGGATTAACACAGATGGGATAGCTTATTGAAGAGAAAAAAGGGAAAAATGTATTCAAAAATGAATCAAGCAATCAATATACAATCATTTACTATGTACCAGGCACTGTATTAAGCTCTGGGGATTCAAACAAAACGTAAAGAAGAGTCCCTTTCCTTAACGGGCCCACATTCGAATGAAGGAGACAAAATATGTAAGTGAGAACATACTAGATTAATTAAGAGTAGATAGAATATACCATTAGAGGGGATGACTAGCAGCTGGGGTGGGAGTGCAATAAACCAGGAAAGGTCTTATGGTGGATGTGACATATGAGCTGAATCTTAAAGAAAGTCAATCTAAGAGTCAGAGTTGGGGAGAGAGCATTCCAAGTATAGGGGATGGTCAGTGCAAAGGCAAGAAATGGGTGGCAGAGTGTCATGTTTGAGAACAGGCAAGTATGTGTTTGGAAGGAAGTTAAATGTAATAGGATTGGAACAGTAGGAAGTATATAGGTTGTGAAGAACTTTAAATGCTGAATGAAAAGGCTTTCTGTTTGATCCTGGAGGTGATCAGTAGTCACTAGAGTTTATAGAGAGATGACATAGTCAGATTTACATTTTAGGAAAATCACTTTGGCAGCTGAATGGAAGATGAATTGAAGTAGGGAAAAGGCTTGAAGCAGGGTGATCAGTTAGAAGATTATTAGTTGAAAATAATGAAAAAACAAAAGATGTCAGTATTTTTAGAGGAGTACAATTTTGGTATTTATGTAGAGAATGAACAAGAAAAATGTGATGGTTGAGGCAGGTAAACAATTAAGAGGCTATTGCAATAGTCCAGGTGAGAGGATATGGGATTGCACTGGTATGATGGCCAAATGAGTAGAAAGAAGGGGATGGATGAGAGAGATGATACAGTGGTAGAAACAACAAGACTTCAAATTTATTGTATAAGGGAGGAAGGAGGGAGAGTGAGAAGTTAAGGAAGACAATGAGGTTAGGTTGTGAGCCTTGGTAACAAAGTAAGTGATGCTTTCAATATAACTAGGAACTTTAGGATTAGGAGTGAGGTCTTTTCAGGGGGGTACACAATGAGTTCTGATATGGACAGAAATTTCGAGACATCCAAATGTCTTCTAGGTAGGCATAGACTACAGAAGAGAAAACATCACTAAATATTTAGATCTAAGAGCCATTTCATGGAGATGACAATTCAACCCTTGAAAGTAGATAAAGTCATGGAGAGTTTAAATAAAATGGATTTAGGTTAAAAAAGGTAAAGAATTGTGAATAGGATATGGAAGATGAGCCACTGGAGTCTGAGAAAGAGGAGCCAGATGGATAGAAGAAGAACCAGAAGTGATCATTGTCAATAAAACCCAGAAAGGATGGAGGTACATGTAGAGAGAAGGTTAATCAACATGATCAAATGCTTCATAGTAGTCAAAAAATATTAAGACTGAGATATGGCCTTTGGACTTGGAAATTAAGAAATCAGTGAAATCTTTGGAGTATACAGGTTCAGTTTAGTGATGAAGTCAGAAGTCAGAATGCAAGGGATTGGGAAGTGAGTGAAAGAAGCAGAGGCAATGAATGACATTAAAGTGATATTAAAGTGTTAAAATAATTTTTTTAAAGAATGAGAACCTGGAATGCTTTCCCTCTATTTGCTTCCTTTTAAATTCAACTGAAATACCACCTTCTCCAAACAGTCTTTCATGATATAATTATCTCTATTTGAACCTTATTCCCTTCTAATTTATATAAGGTAGGTTTTGTATATTATCTAAATTGTGTATCCCTCTTCTGACACCCAACACAATGCTTTGTATATATGAGGCATTTAAAAATATTTATTGAAAGAAAGAATAAATGAATGACCTTTGCTTTTTTCTTTTCTTCACAGCAACTCTTTAAGTAGATATAGCAGATACTATTATCAATCTCATTTTATAGATGAGGAAACTAAAGCTAAGAGACACCAAATAACTTGCCTGAGATCCTGAGGTAGAAAATAGAAGAGCCAAGAATTGAACTGAAATCTTCTTACTAGACTCTTCAATATGATATGATAGAAAGTACTGGATTTTAAATCAGAAGGTTCCAAAGCCTGTGTTATTTTCCCTACACCACCAATAAATTTTGTTGATGGAACTAAGATGAGGACTTCACTTTAATCAGACATGATGAAAATATACATATTATATATATAGATATACATTAAATATACATATTTTATATAAATATATATATACATTTACTCCAGTCATTCATAGGTAATTATTTTATGAATTAATCAATTTAATTAAGAATTTAATTATATTAAAGTTTTAAAAAATTTAGGAAGTTTAGATTCCCCAGTCTTGGACATTCCAAAAGTAATCATCATGAAACATCATGGACTGGATAGACTGAATCAGTTGTCCATGTTGTTCTACTCTACTCATGTCAATTCAAGCACAACCTATTTTTATTGGTTGTGTTTTTCAGTCCTTAATGGCACTCCTCCATTCTGCTTGACCCTCTTGTTCTCTAAGGTTAGGTCCCCAGGTTGCAAATTTTGGCAGGTCCTATCATGATGAAAAGGCTTTGAGCATAATCTTGGTAACAGATTGCATCAGATGGTTGAGTTCATAAAGGTTAATTACTAGAACACTGGTCACCATGTAATGTTATTTTAAATTATTATTACAGCAAATTGTCAAGTCAGTCTCCTAAGATGTGCAATTATTATGATCTAAATCACTAAAAGATATAATCATATGGATGAAATCACAGATATTTTAAATATTGAGTTATTTGATGGCATCATCTACATCTACTAATGGAAACAAAACTGGGACAAGTGGTTAGCTAGCATTAAATGAAAGAAACTAGGTTCCTGTGAAATAAATAAATGAGGTTTTGGATGGCAAAGCAGAATATTCATTATAATAAAAAACTTTAAAAATAGTCCTCAAGGATATAATATTAAAGAGGACACAGTATGAACCAGACAAAAGAACAAGAACACTTGATGGTGACACAAACTCTCTTCCCATGGTGTAGGTTGTATTAAAGCAAAATATGAAGGAGGAAACTGGTCAAGGGAAGTATAGAATATTATGCTGTGTGGATTAGATGAAGAACTGCTTAGCCCTGTCAGGAAAGATACTTACACTCTTGCCTTGTGACACGCATCTCTCATTTTACGTAAGAAGAATTTGGGGCTCACGATGGGTAGGATGGTTGGAGAAAGTTGAGCCTATGTATTGTCGGGGATATGAAGAGAGTTTAAAATAGAGTTTATGGATTTGATAGCCCTGATGAGAAATATTGAGAGATAATCTTCCTCTCAGAAACTTGTGAATGAAAACACATTTTATCTTTCTTGATTTTGGGGCAGCATAAAAGAAAGGAGAGTTTACTGTACTGACAGATCTACTCAGAGAGTTGTATGAAAAAGATGAGGATTGTGACATCTGCTGGAAAAGCAGTGAATATTACATGGAAATGGAAAATGGATTTTTTAAACCATGTCTGAAAAAAACCTAAGCATTTCTATTTTTAAAATAAATCTTTCTTTTTATATGTTGTTTATGTGTCACCCAAATTTTCTCCTACATCCTTTGTTATCCCTCCTCCTAGAGATTTTTCTCTCATAACAAAAAAAGAAAAACAGAAAGAAGGGGAAAATCAAGTAAATCTTATCAATATACCCCCCAAAATCTCATATTATGTGCAATATTCCATACTTATGGACTGTCTACCTCTGCAAGGAGTAGGGGGAGGTGTTTTCTGAAATTTCTTCTCTAGAGCCAAGCATTATCCCTAATATTTTTTTTTTGCAACCTTAATTTTCAACTGTCTCATGGTTATCATTCTTTCCATTTACATTTTATAGCAATTATGTATATTATTTCCTTGTTCCTGTTCAGTCATTTCAGTCATGTCTGACTCTTTATGACCCCATTTGGGGTTTTCATATCAAAGATACATGAGTGGTTTGCCATTTCCTTCTTCAGCTCATTTTACAGATGAGGGGATTGAGGCAAACGGGGTTAAGTGACTTGCCCAGGGTCACATAGCTAGTAAGTATATGAGACCAGATTTGAACTCAAGTTTGCCTGACTCCAGGCCTGGTAATTTATCCATTGATCCACCTAGTTGCACCACTTGTTTCCCATTGCATCACTTCATAAAAGTCTTTGCATGCTTCTTTACATTTGCTTTGTCATTTCTTATAGCACAGTAATATTTATTATATTTTATATTCTCCCTTCCCCTGTTTTTATCTTATCAGGTCTGGTTGCTGCCATTCTATTAATCTGGATCTAGTAAAATGGATGAAACAACAGAACTGAGGACAGATGGAAATTCACTCTTAAAGGCTGTATGGCTAGGAAGGCTTAGGTTGACTAGACTCCTACTAGAAGGTGGGGCCTACATTAATGAAAGCAATGACAAAGGAGAAACAGCACTCATGGTGGCATGCATCACCAAGCATGTTGACCAACAAAGCATCAGTAAGTCCAAGATGGTTAAATACCTATTGGATAATAGGGCAGACCCTAATATTCAGGATAAGTCTGGGAAAACTGCTCTCATCCATGCTTGCATTAGGAAAGCCGGGGGAGAGGTAGTTTCCTTGTTACTGGAAAACGGTGCTGATCCTAGTTTGGAAGACCGTTCTGGAGCTTCAGCTCTGGTTTATGCCATTAATGCTGATGACAAGGATACTCTGACACATCTCCTAAAGGCTTGCAAGGCAAAGGGAAAGGAGGTGATCATTATAACTACTGATAAATCATCTTCAGGCACCAAAACAACTAAACAGTATCTTAACATCCCACCTTCACCAAAGTTTGAGGACAGGCAATCACCTGCTTTGTGCATGTCCCCATCTGACATTGAATTAAAGACACCAGGTTTGGGATCTCCACCCAGAGAAAAGGAAGATGATTTCTTTAGCCTTCATTCAGGACGTTCAAGTGGGTCCCATGCTATCAAGACTCCCAGTGAAGCCTTGTCACCCACCAGGAAAGTCGGGAACCTCAAAAGAGCCCGCTTGCCCCAGCTGAAGAGGCTACAGTCAGAACCCTGGGGTTTGATTGCACCATCTGTGCTAGCTGCTTCTTCCCACCAGGAGGAGACCAAAAGTATCTGTGCAGATGATGAAATCGTTATGGGCATCAATGACCTGTCCTTCTCCAAAAGGGCACCCCTCTCACGGAATAACAGCATTGAAGGCAAAGACTCTACTCTTTTCCCCACTGTCACTGACCAAGTTTTAAAGATCCCATCCCCTTCTGCACCAGCATCATGGAAGGCAGCCTATGAGAAAAATCAGCCCATCCATCAGCGCCTAGCCAGAAGGAGTACACTTCCTGCTGATCAAGATAATTCAAGCATTTCCACCTCCACATCAGCCACCATCAAGGATTCACCTTCTCTCAGAAGGTTGGAAAATGGTCACTATGATTCTGATATACAGCTCTGTGGCGATTCACCAAATTCCATGTCCCTTGATAATGGTAAAGTACCAATGGATAGGAAAAAACTCAACAGCTCTCACTTGGCTTTATTTAATGGCTCTCGGGAATCTCTTGAGGGGGTGCCTAGCACTTCCCCAGGTTCAGTTCGTCGAAGGCCCCCCAATTTGTTGGAAAGACGGGGTTCTGGAACTCTTTTACTTGATCATATTTATCATACCAGGCCTGGATTTTTGCCCCCTTTAAATGTGAATCCTAATCCACCCATTCCTGATATCAGGTCCAACAGTAAACCTTCTTCACCACTTGCTAGTGGCTTAAAACCTATGGCCCCTGTTGCTCCAAATTCACCAAAGAGAGTTGATTTAAGAAACAAAAAGAAGCTGATCAGAAGATACTCTATGCAGGTTGAACAGATGAAGCAACTATCAGATTTTGAAGAAATTGTGACCTAGTAGCTATATTTTAGAATTTTTTAAAAAAAGAAAAATCTAGACAATGTGCAAAAGGAACTATCTTTTAGACCAGCACAATAATGTAGATCATTGCTGCACAAAAAAATTTCTTAATGTTATTCTATTGCTGCTTCAGAATAGATACATATGTGTATATGCATATATACACATGAATATATAACTTACACACACATGTATACACACACATATATATGTATGATGCCAGTACTGAAGTCATCATTGGGTTTCTAATGGTCCTCTGTAGCATGCGGTAATTTGGATTTTGAGATGATTTAAAAATGTTTTTGTAGTGAATGAAAAACCTTTGAACTCTGAAAGCAACATTGCAAAAATAGTCATTTGAGCCAGTAACTCCAATCATTTTCTGTTTGTTAAATAGAAGGAAAACAAGACTTTCTAAAACTGAATGAATTATGTCATGTTTAATGAATTTATAAAGTGCCTAACAAGAAACTGAGGCTTTAATTTTTGTTAAAATGTGCAAAAAGTTGACACAAAACCCTTATGTACTATATCCAGGTCTGTGTGTCCAAGCTAAAAAAGTTGAAGGTGAACTGTTCTCTTCTTAAAAGATTCCAGCACTGAAATGCTGCATGTCATTATCTTATAAGGGGTAGTTATACTATGGCAGAGCTCACTTATAAAGTGACTTATTATTACACTGATTCAGCAATATGACAGATGGCATGATACCCCTAGACCATAACAACACCAGATCCCCCAAACCTGATATATCAGTTGATATATGAGGATATTAGCACTGATCCCTTTCCCCACTCTCTTTCCCCTATAGGAGCATTATAGAAGGATCCCTCTATTTTAATAAAACAACTGATTTTGCAGAGTCGGGGGTGAAGTTCTTACAAAATCCTGACAGCAAGGATTTTTCTTTCAGAAAATGCCTTGGTCCAGGAAAATTTAGGGAATTATATACCTAAACCCAGAATGAGGCTTGATGAAGCTATGTCCTAATCCACCCATTCGTGATATCAGGTCCAACAGTAAACCTTCTTCACCACTTGCTAGTGGCTTAAAACCTATGGACAATCTTCAATATTCTACATGGTATTAAGAGAAAAACTTGAACAATTTTGCTTAGCACAGAATCGAATGGAGAGCTGATGATTTTTTAAATGAATGGAGCCTATGTGCTCATCTAATCTAGGCTCTAGGATCACATCTAGTATCCAGGGCATCTCAGGTAATGTCAATTTAGTTGTTTGACTGAGTGATCTGGATACTGTGATGCAGTGGGAAACTCAGTTTGGAGTCTAAGTACTTGGGTTAGAATACCAGCTGCCTACTGTACGAAAACTTAGGCAAGGCACAGGATTTCTCTGGGATGTGTTTTTCTCATCTGTAAAAAAATGAGCAGATTGGAATAGATGCCCTCTGAGGTACTTTTGAACTAAATTTATGGTTCTATGAAAATTAGATCTGAGAACTCTATGAATCCTCCTCTCTGCTCCCCTAAAACAGAATGAAATCAACAAGAGAGATGGTGCTTTGCTTTTACCCCTCCATTCTCCCTGATGGTGGCATTGCAGGATTTCAAATGAAAAAAATACTTGGTTTTCTTCTCCTTTTATGCCTCCCCACTTGGTGCTTGGACACAATTGTTTCCCAGTTAAGAATATGTCATCCTTAAGGAATGAAAAAAAGGAGCAAAGAGAGCAGTTACTTTCTTTCAAGTCTAGCATTCTTGAACTGCTTGGTTCACCATTAGTGTTTACTATTCGGAACAACAGACGCCTCTTCTTGAAGCGACGAGTGTTAGTGTGCAACTAGGATTTTAGGCAAAGGAGTAAATGAACATTATAAGTGAAAGTTAGAATTCTAAAGAGTGAGTGCAGATAACTATTATCCCTAGCTCCTCTTTTCACGAAACATGTTTTGTAGCACTTTCATCATTACTATTAAGGTCAGTTAAGTACTCAAGTAATACTATCTAGCTATAAAAATAACCAGACCCAAGCATAAAAGAAACCCATTTTTAATAGTGAGGAAGCCTGTGGTGTCAGGGAGAGAGTGCTGGGCTAGGAGCCTTTCTAATACTTGGTGGACTGGGTGACCCTGGGCAAGTCACTTGATTTCTCTGTGCCTCAGTTTCCTCATCTGTAAAATGGGGATAATAACACTTCACTACCTACTTCAGATGATTGCTATGGGGACAGCACTTTGCGAACCATAAAACTCAATATAAATGTGAGATGTTAATAAGAATAGATGTTTTAGGGAACACTCAGAAGACCAGTGTAGTCTAAATATTCACCTGGCTACTTTGTATTACTTAATATAGGTGAAATGTTAGACACAGTCAACTGTATATTAAGAATAGGTTATTCATTTCAGAGATACATAGTAGGAAATGGTCTCTAGTCATTCCTTTGCCTATATCAGCTGCCAAATATTCCTCTGGCCTATATTTATAAAGCAGTCTTCACGATAGCATTATCACATTCCATCGCTACATGAAAATGCATTAGCTGACCTAGACTGTTCCAAACCTCCATCACCACCACCGATAACAACAAAATACCATCATAGTTAATGCATAAACCAGCAGTTTTTGTCTGTGTTAAACATGGTACAAGAACATCCTTTTAAAGTATATTCTAGATTTAAATATGCTTTTTAGATAAAAGGTGAGTGTCTATTTTTAGAGCCTTAAAATTACTGTTTGCATTTCCTACATACTGTAATGTCAATATGGAATAAATACCCTTGAGGTTATAGTGAACTCCAGGTCTACTCGTGTATCTCTCAAACTAGATTCCAGATGGTGAATAAAAAGCCTAGGGTCCTTAGGCTACATTAATTTTTTTTTTAGATATTCTGAAAATTTTTTTAATAGACCATCAACTTATTTAGGAATTCAATAGAGTAAATGGTGCCCTTGCTAAATCCAGGTTGTATTCTGAGCTTCCTACATTCTGTATTTTGGAACTTACTATGTGCCAAGTGCTGCTTGATCTTATTCACTACTGTATGCCATTATATTATTTATTTGGGTTTCATAATGTGTGCAAAAATGATGTTTAAGTAATCCATGGAAGTGGTTAGATATTTCTAGCATATTAATAAAGGGTTTAGCGCCATTCTTTGATATTAAACTTTCTTTTCCCATTTTTCTAATGAAATCCAAATTGTAAAATTATTCTACATTTCTTGGAAAATGCAATTGGCCTGCCTGACCAAGAGCAACTATTTTAAAAGCCAATATTGTGTATTTTGGTTAATCCCACTCGGCTTATAGTTTATAGTCTTATAGTCCAACTCATTGAGATAATGTGTGGATTGTCATGTGAATAGCAGGAGATTCAAATAAGCATGCACACACATATATGCAATGCCAAGTTACAAGTATAGTCACTTAAACATGCAAGAGGGTGATTTTATTTACAAATATGAGTTTTATCTACAATAGCTACATGGGTGAGACAAAGAAGACATAAGAAAGATCCAGGATGAGAAGGTATGGAGAAATTGTGATATACTGAGGATAGGAGTATTTACCCTGATGAAATCATGAACTCTGTCACTTTTGGCAAATCACTTGTCAGTCAGTCAATAAATATTGATTAAGTGCCTACACTGTGCCAGGCATGGTGCTAAGTTCTGGGAAAGAGTTCACAATCTAATCACTTGACCTCTAATGAGCCTCAGTTTCCTCATCTGTAAAAGTAATGGGGCAGACTAGATGACCTCTGAGTTTCCTTACAGTTCTAAATCTATTATCATAATAGCCACTAGCTGTTAATTTTATCCCTCAAAAGATCTGAAACTTTTCTATGATTGACCAAGTCCATCACCTTCAATTTGATTAACATGGCCCTGTCTTATCATACTTTCTCAGGATGTTGGTTGGTTTTTCTTCATTCTCAAAGAGGACCGAAAGGATATTACTGTGCTAGAGTCAAGTTACAGTGTGTCCAGCTTTGGCTGATCAGACCAATATGAGCTCAGAATATTCTACCACAGCTCAGGCACAAATAGACCACATGAACATTTGGAGGAGGATTCTTTAAATTTGAGTATCTCGCATTTCTTTTGAGCTGCTTTAATTTTGCTCTACTCATAGAGCACAGTACCTTTTCTGATGAGGACATGGCATGCTGAGCGGTCCTGTGCCAAAGACTCCCACATCACACAATCAATTCCAAAGTTCTTAAGAGAAACCTTCTTGTATGCTTCTTCTGACCACCATGTGAACACTTGCCCTGTGTGAGTTCTCCATAAAATAGTCTTTTTGGCAAGTGTATATTTTGCATTTGAACAAGTCGTTAGTCCATCAGAGCTGTGCTCTCTGCCCACAACCGGTGAAATAATTCAGAAAAAATATTTTCAATAAAACCACTTTGGGGGGATATCACATGATATGGATAGAACAAAAATACAGATTAAATATTTTGTATATGGTGTAAAAAAAATCCTTATGTTGAACTACTAACAATTTTGTTACATTTTTTGTCTATGAGCAATTTTTATGTTTTGCAGAACTGACTGAAATACTGGCATTGTGTAAACATTCTGTTTATCTCCTCATGGCATATATGGAGAGATGTAAGGATAGTTAGCAAAGATAACAGTGTAGTCTGGAGTTCCTGAGGACAATGAATACTTTTCAACCATATTCATGGGAGGTAATCACTTTCTAGGTACTGGTTACCATTTTCTACAGCAAATTAACTTTCTTCTTATTTTTATCTCTGTCAGGAACCACAGAATCTAAGTTTGGTTAGCACTTGAATGCTAACAAATTATGGGAACCTTACAGAAGGATTCAAAGTATCTACACATAAAACTATTAGTTTCTATAATATTTCTTTACCTCATCCTACATCTTAACAATCACAAGTTCCTTGAGAGCAGAGACCATGCTTTACTAATTTTTACATCTCCTGCCATGCATAGCCCATTATAGATGTTTAATAAGTGCTTGTTGAATCAATAGATGAATAACAGTAGTGGACTTTATACCTAGAAAAAATTAGACTTAAATGAGCTCAAAAGAGTTCATTCCCCATGGTTCATATTTTCACTTTTTATTCAAATTCATAACTACAAATAATCTGATATTTTTTGAGTTTCACCAAAATTTCTTTGAGCCTCCCTGGATTTGTAGGCATGTTGTAATTTGTGTGGAATGTTTACAGATTTGCAGCCTGCTATGATATGGTTTGCTACTTTAAAGAGAAGTTGATATAACATTTAGCATTTCCATGGAGAGATGTAAAACATAAAAAATCTATTTCAAGGAATGAAAGAAAACGAAAATGAAAGAAAGCAAATACTCTAATATATGTTTATATAAACATGGGAAGTGTTAGTTTGCCAAATACCATTGGGATATCATCCCGGGAGTGCTTTTGTAGTTCTCTTTTCAAATAAATGACTTTGGGAATCACAGAACTGGTCCACCTGGGAACTAGTTGGACTTTTCAGTCACTCAGGGAAGAGCTATACCCAGAAGGCTAACTCAAGGAGGAAAACTTTCATAGACAAAGTATTTTTGAATCTTTGTATCTTGAGATGGGAGGGCAAGTCAAAAAAGAAGGGAGAAGAGATATAGCAATGACAAAAGTAAGTAAGATTGAAACAAAAAACCAGACTGTCTTGGAGAAATAACTGCTTTGTAGCACTCTGGAGTTACCTTGCCCAGCACAGGGCTGTTAGCCCTGAATTCACTGATGCAGGCAAATTTTTAATACTAATGTCTATTCAGATCAGCACACTCATTCTTCAGGATATTCATTTGCACAATTTCATCTTTTCCTTCTGTTCTCAGTCTAGGACCCACGCTCCAAAGAAGCTCATACTCTTATGGTAAGTCACTGAAAGTCAAACAAATAAAAATCCTTTTATTGTTTGAGTTGAATTGTACGTGGGGATGGTCATATCATCATAAACAGTCATAATTCTGTAGTTATAACATCTAAATGGAACTCTTCCCTCAAATCATTAGTAGAAATCATCCTGACACTGTATAGTACTATTAGTGCTCATGGAAGCAGAAAGTCATGAAATAATCCCTGGTCAAAGCAACAAAATTTACCTCTTAAATTTCAGGTTCCTCATCTGTAAAACTGATCATAGTGGGCTTTAGATCATAGAATTCAAACTCATCATTTAACAAAGGGGAAAACTGAAGACTGATGAGGTTAAGTTAGTTCTTCAAGGTCACATAGACAAGAAATAGGAGAACTAGAATTCAAACTCATGTCCTCTGACTCCAGGTCCAAGTTTTTCTTTTTTTTCCTAGAAGTTTTTATTTTAAATTTACTATTTACTTTAAGTTTTCAACATTCATTTACACAAAATTTTGAGTACCAAATTTTCTCTCCATCTCTCCCCTCCCTCCATCCCCAAATGCCAAGCATTCTAATTACCCCTACCACTGATCTGCCCTCCCTTCTAACATCCTTCCCTTCCCTCAACCCCATCTTCTCTTTTGTCCTATAGGGCAAGATAAATTTCTATACTCCATTACCTTATTTCCCAGTTATATGCAAGAACAATACTCAACAGTTGTTTCTAAAACTTTGAGTTCCAACTTCTCTTCTTTTCTCCCTCCCCACCCATCTCCACTGAGAAGGCAAGCAATTCAATATAGGCCCTATATGTGTAGTTTTGCAAATGACTTCCATAATAATCATATTGTGTAAGACTGACTATATTTCCCTTTATCTTATCCTCTCCCCATTTCAATTCTCTCTTTTGACTTTGTCCCTCACCAAGAATGTTGACTTGTAATTGCTCCCTCCTCCAATTGCCCTCCCTTCCATCATCCCTCCACCCTTCTCCCCCACTTTACTGTATTGTAAGATAGGTTTTCATTGCAAAATGAGTGTGCATTTTATTCCTTCCTTGAGCCAAATGTGATGAGAGTAAACTTCACGTTTTCCTTTTCACTTCTCCCCTTTTCCCTTCCATTGAAGAGTATTTTTCTTGCCTCTTTTATGAGACATAATGTGCCCAATTCCATTTCTCCCTTTCTCCTCCCAATATATTCCTCTGTTACCCCTTAATTTTATTTTTTTTTAGATATGATACCTTCCTATTCAACTCACCCTATGCTATCTCTCTCTCTCTCTCTCTCTCTCTCTCTCTCTCTCTCTCTCTGTATGTATGTATGTGTTCAACTTTAGTAAGTCCTTTATGATTTCTCTTTCCTGTTTACCTTTTCATGCTTCTCTTGATTCTTGTGTTTGAAAGTCAAATTTTCTTTTCAGCTCTGATCTTTTCATCAAGAATGCTTGAAAGTCCTATATTTCTTTGAAAGACCATTTTTTCCCCTGAAGTATTATACTCAGTTTTGCTGAGTAAGTGATTCTTGGTTTTAATCCTAGTTCCTTTGACTTCTGGAATATCATATTCCATGCCCTTTCATCCCTTAATGTAGAAGCTGCTAGATCTTGTGTTATCCTGATTGTATCTCCACAATACTCAAATTGTTTCTTTCTAGCTACTTGTAATATTTTCTCCTTGACCTGGTAACTCTGGAATTTGGCTACAACATTCCTAGGAGTTTCTCTTTTTGGATCTCTTTCAGGAGATGATTGGTGGATTCTTTCAATATTTATTTTGCCCTCTGGTTCTAGAATATCAGGGCAGTTTTCCTTGATAATTTCATGAAGGATGATGTCTAGGCTCTTTTTTTGATCATGGCTTTTAGGTAGTCCCATAATTTTAAAATTGTCTCTCCTGAATCTATTTTCCAGGTCAGTTGTTTTTCCAATGAGATATTTCACATTATCTTCCATTTTTTCCTTCTTTTGGTTTTGTTTTGTGATTTCTTGGTTTCTCATAAAGTCATTACCCTCCATCTGTTCCATTCTAATTTTTAAAGAACTATTTTCTTCAGTGACCTTTTGTTTCTCCTTTTCCATTTGGCTAATTCTGCTTTTTAAAGCATTCTTCTTCTCTTTGGCTTTTTGGATCTCTTTTGCCAATTGAGTGAGCCTATTTTTAAAGGTGCCATTTTCTTCAGCATTTTTTTGGTGTCTCCTTTAAGCAAGTCGTTGACTTGCTTTTCATGATTTTCTTGCATCACTCTCATTTCTCTTCCCAAATTTTCCTCCACCTCTCTTACTTGATTTTCAAAATCCTTTTTGAGCTCTTCCATGGCCTGAGCCCATTGAATATTTATTTTCTATATCTGGGATACAGAAGCTTTGACTTTTATATCTTTCCCTGATGGTAAGTATTGTTCTTCCTCATCTGAAAGCATGGGAGAAGATGTCTGTTCACCAAGAAAGTAACCTTCTGTAGTCTGATTTTTTCCCCCTTTTTTGGGCATTTTCCTAACCAGTTACTTGATTTTTGGGTCCTTTGTCAAGAGTAGGGTATACTTTGGGGATCTGTAATATCTCACTTCCTCCAAGGTGGCACAGTCAAGCCTGTACACTGGTCTGGGAGCAACAAGAAACTTTTCTGCCCAGAATTTGTGAGTAGTAGAGTTTCCTCTCCACAACCACCTGGCCTCCAGTTCCACCAAGCCATCACTGGGGGCTGAGATTCAGATGAGCTGGTGAATTCTCCCAGGGGTTTTAGGAGGGGCAGGGTCTCCATTCAGTTTGAGATTAAGATTGGCTGCTCAGGTTGGGGCAGGGCCGCCACACAGTGCTCAGTTCCCCCAGGGGCTTTACCATGAGGACTTCAACAATGGATTTGGGCTGCTGTCTGCCTTGGGAGCCCCTGTCCACTGCTATCTCTGCTGCTGCTGCCTGAGGAGGCCAGAGGTATGGGGACACCTTGCTCCCCTCTCGGCTAGCTGAAAAAAACCTTCTCACTGACCTTTAGTGCCTGTGGGTTGAGGGATCTGCACTGCTGTTGGAAATTCTGTCCCTGAAGCCTGCTTGGTCCTGTTCCTTCTGGTGCCTCCCACCCAAGGCTGGGCTGGGTTCTGCTCCACATTGGGTGGGACGGACCTTTCCTGTGAGTCTTTCAGGTCACTCTGGACTAGAAATCTGCTCTACTCCATTGTTATGTGGCTTCTTCTGCTCTATAATTTGTTGAGAGTCTTTCTTTACAGGTATTTTATGGGCTGTGGGGAAGAGCTAGTGTATGCACAGCTTTCTACTCTGCCATCTTGGCTCCCCATCTTTTTCTTTTCATCTATCACAAACCTTCTCCTTGTATGACAATGCAAAGATTTTGGACAATGGTAGCTGCATGGAAAGCCCAGTGAACTGGGAGTTAAAAACTTTGAATTTTATTCCTAAATCACCTTCTATCTCTCAGTGTGTCTCTGGGAAAGTCCCCTAATTTCTCTGGGCCTCAGCATCACTATATTTATAGTAAAGGGAAGCTGGAAGCCAATATCCTTTGACAAGGAAGAAATTTCCCAGCATCACTCTTTTGTGCAACTCTGTGACTGATTATGATAAGACTATGACTGACAAACAAGACTTCCTCTCTTGGGAGGAAGGATGAACTGAAGTTACAGCCTGACACTTGGACATGCAAGAGCATGAACCCAGGTATGGGATGCTAGTGGCAAGCAAGTGGTATGTTTGACACTGTAAAGAGAGAAAAAGAGATTGACAAGTATAAAAGAAGACAGATTCTTTTTAATCATTGAAGGGATAATGGAGAATTCCAAATGTGGAGAATTCCCTGCCATGAGGCTCAGGGTTAACAAAAGAGAATTAGTGAATTATATTTTATGCTTTCCAAGAACAGGAAGAACATGGTTCCAAATAATACTAAGCAAATGAATTAACAGTCTTGGTATGTGTGTGGTAGTAGTGGGACTAGGGAAGTTTTGAAGAGAGCAGATAACGAACAGTGTCAAATACCAAAAAGGATACAGACTAAGAAAAAATTATGAATTAATTGGTAACTTTTAATTGATCAGTACAGCAAAATGCTGGAAACAGAAAGCAGATTACAGGGGATTAAGAAGGAAATGCATAAATAGATAAGAAGCAAGTATCTTAGATAAAGGTCTGATGTACAAGATATTGTAAAGGGAATTGATATGAATGTATAAAAACAAGACCCTTCTCCAGTAAATAAATGGTAAAATTGTATAACAGGCCATGTTCAAATGGCAAAATATAAACTAGAAACAGTCATAGGAAAGAATGTTATAAATTGATAATGATAAATAAACAATGCTAAGTTTTTCCCTCTAATGTATCAAAGTGGTAAATATCGGAGGGACTGTGGGAAGACAAGTACATTAATGTTGCTAGATCTGAGAACTGGTACAGTTGTTCTGGAAAGCATTATGTTAGATAAGTCACTATATGGTATGCATGCTTTAACTTAATAATACTGCTAAGCACAACATCCCACCCATACCAGGAAGGCAAAAACAGACAGAAAGTTTTCCCCTAAAAAGAAAGGAAAGGGAAGCAAGCATTTATTAAGTATCTACTATACTCTTGGTATTATGCTAAGATCTTTACAAATATTATCTCATTTGACCTACAAAAATATGTATAGTAGTAAAGAAATGAAAGGCAAGTGAGTACCTATTGGTAGGGGAATTGGCTGAATGAATTGGAGCATTTGAATTTAATGGAGTAATGCATTTCAAGAAATGATGAATATGGAATATTAATAGAAACTAGAGATTTCTCTGAAATTATGAGAAAGGTATGAGCAGAAACAGGAGGACAATTTACATGATGACAATAGTAATATAAATGAGAGGAACTCTGATCAATGTGGTGACCAATCCTCCTACTCTTCTCTTAGTGGACTTCAGTCTTGGTCAAGGTATTGATTTAGTTTCCTTGGTTGTATTTGTTTGTTACAAGACTGCATACTGTTGGGAGGTTGAGTGGATAGTTGCTGGGAAGTGAGAGTGATACACAAAGAGGGAACATCAAAACTTTCCCTAAAAGAATCAGAGGAATAAGTATAGACCACAGGCTCGAGAAATTGGACAGGGAGAGACTGCATGGTAGCTAATAGTAGGTGAGAAAGGTAGAGAGTTTGAAAAAATGCATTTCATAGCTAATTTAAAAAAAGATATAGAATATTGTTGGCATGTGATGCATTAGGAGGAGCAACTGATTTGGAGTCAGAAGGCACAGGTTCAAATCCTGCCTTTTATATTTAGTATCTGAGTGAGTCTTGACAAGTCAATTTTCTTACCTCTAAAGTGGAGGATTTGGATTGTATGACAGCTAAGATTTTAAAATTTAAATCAATGCTTTAAGTTTCCAATTTAAAATCTGTGCTTCTGTGATCTTGCAACCTGAGTGTATTTGGAAGTAGACAGGTTCAGTTGTTTCTAGCAAATTATTTTTATACAGTAGTTCCCATTTTTTTCTGCTCTATTTTGTAATTCTACTCCCCAAAGCTTAAAAAAAAAACTCAGCAAGAAGCAGCTTTGCAAAGCCATCTTTCTTTTATCCTGAAATTTTTATTGATCAAAATAATGTTCAACCATAACTTTTGCATATG
This sequence comes from Bettongia penicillata ogilbyi, assembly GCA_023548195.1. Lineage (NCBI taxonomy): Eukaryota > Metazoa > Chordata > Mammalia > Diprotodontia > Potoroidae > Bettongia > Bettongia penicillata. The sequence continues at coordinate 2,681,310 of JAJHZJ010000381.1, read as the reverse complement.
ACACTGCTTCATTCCTCTTCCCGACCAACATTTCATCATGGTCATGTGAAAACAAGCATAGGAAACTTGAATTATGCTGCGGAGGTGGATTTTCTGACTCAGTACTCTTGGTACTTAACTGATGAAGCCGAAAGGATGTTAAGGCTGGTACTCTTGTCACATTGAGAACTGCTTCTCAGCACAAATGAAGAAGCTTGAACATAAGCTTTGTTTGTCTGTCAGACCTTTTAGCTAAAGTTTTGGGGCTCAAAAAGTTCAGCTTCATTTATATAAGGATCCAAAATGGGATCAATTTTGGATTTCAGCTTAAGAAACATTGATTAAACACCTACTATGTGCAAGACACTACGATAGTCACAGGGATACAAAACAACAAAGCAAACTAAAAGTCCCAGTCCTCAATGAAAATATGTTCTACTGGAGGACACAAAATGTGAACCATTAATATTAGATAATTGGAGAAAGGCCAAAAGTACACAAGTGGAAGGTTCTGGAAAGCCTTTCTGAGCCTCAAAGGAAGCCAAAGTAAGAAGGACATGTATTCTAAGCATGGGAGACAGAAGACCTATGCAAAATCATGGAGGTAAAAAAATCATTTGTTAAGTTTAGGGTACGTGACAAGACAGTCAGTTTGGTCAGAACGCAAAGCGTATGAAAAGTCTGAAAAGATGGCCTGAACCCAGAGGAGGAAGAAGTTACCTTCGGTCACTGCCTCACAGGGAGCCACTTTTGAGCACTTGAGGTCATAGATAAAAAGTTGGAAGGGACCTCAGAAGCCAGTTAATCCATCCTTCTTATTTTACAGATGGGCAGGCCCAGGAAGGTTAAGTAACTGGTCCAAACCTTGCTCCCAGGAGTAAACATCAAGGGCAGTATTATTGTACATTGACTCTCTGAGTCTAGTACTAGGGTTCTTAACCTTTGCTGTGTTATGAAGTCATTTGACAGTCTGGATCTGAAGCCTATGAAATGTTTTTAAACACATATAATAAAATACACAAGGATTATAAAGGAAATGAATGATATTCAAATTGAGTTATCAAAATATTTTTTTAAAATTCATGTTCCCCAGTTTAAGAGCCCTCTGATTTCAAGCCAGGCTTCTTTCCTCTCCACTCACTTTTCCTTCCATGTTGCTTCCCCTAAATAAATGGAAGCTCTTTTAGGAACTTCTTTTCTTTTTTGTCTTTGTACCCCTGATCTTAGCACAGTGCCTTGCACATGGTAGACCTTGCAAAAATTCTTGCTTGCTCACTGTCCAAAGGTAGAACTTCCATTTTCAGGTCTCCCCAGGAGTAAGTAGACTGTGCCTGGTGGTTGAAAGTAGAGTAAGCAATAGTAAAGATTATCGTCTACTTTGGGTTATTTGATTCAATTCAACTTGACAATCTATATTACGATATTGTGGAGGCTTCAAAGATGAATAGATTTTGGCCTCTATCCCAAAAGAGATGATAATTTAGGAGAAGGAGATAAAGCAAGCACTCATGTAACTCTAAAATATCACAAACCATTCATTACAAATTCAAAATAAGCTTGGCAAGAGTTCTGAAGGAGAAGTCACTTCTATCTGGAGAATAAGAGAAAACATGGTGGAGGTGGGTGGTTCCTAAGTTGGGTGTCGACAAATTTACAGAAGTTTCATCATATAGTGAAATGGATGAAAATGTACTAAAGTGCACATCTCAATGTCACTGTATCAAACCCTCACATAAACACTTGTTTAAGTGCTTACATTTACTTTTACATTTATGCGTATGTTGTAAAAGTCAATTAGGAGGACACTATATATATTATACGTATATACATATATAAGGAGCTGCAAAAGTGAATTAGGAGGACACAAATGCTGAATGAGTTTAAAGGCTTTTGATTTGAATTTAGTTCAATTCAATTTAATCCCACAAAAATTTATTAACTGCCTACTATGTGTGAGGCCCTATGCTAAGCACTGGGGGCACAAAAACAAAAAAAAAATGGCCTTACCTTGAAGGAATTTACATTTTATTGGGGAAAACTAGTACCAAGAAAAGTAAATCTATACAAAGAAATTTGAAGAGACATTCGAGGCCTTGGAGAGGATCGAGATTGGCTTTCTTTAGGAGCCACCTCCTACAGAAAGTATTTTTGCCTTTCTTTGAATCCATAGGGCATAGTACAGGGCCTGGCTCATTATAGCAAGTTGTCGTTGAATAAATAAATCAATCAAAGGATTCTTCAAAAACTTACTTGCAACTTTAAAGGACTGGAACTATTATTATAACCTTGGGACTGGATAATTTCTGTTAAAGCTAATTAGCTGACCAGACATAGGCTGGTTCTGGCATTCGCTGGATTACATTTGCTGAAGGCATGGCACTTTTTCAGCCCAAACTGTCCCCGGTCGCCAGGAGGTGAAGAAATAATTCTAGGATTCAGGGAGAGAAAGCCCAGGGTCAAAGAAGGAACAAAAGTAACTAGTATTTATATAGCACTCTAAAGTTTGCAAAGGACTTTAAAACGATTATCCCAGTTAATCCTCACAACAACTCTGGGTGGTAGGTGCTATCACCATCATCATCACCACCATCACCATCATCATTGTCATCACCATCTTCATCATCATCATCATCATCATCACCACCATCACCATCGTCCTCATCATCACTACCATCATCACCATCATCATCGTCATCATCATCACCACCACCATCATCATCACCACCATCACCATCGTCCTCATCATCACTACCATCATCACCATCATCATCGTCATCATCATCACCACCATCACCACCATCACCATCATCATTGTCATCACCATCTTCATCATCATCATCATCATCATCACCACCATCACCATCATCACTATCATCACCATCATCGTCATCATCACCACCATCGTCATCATCACCACCATCATCACCATCATCATCACCACCACCATCATCATCATCACCACCATCATCATCATCACCATCATCATCGTCATCACCATCATCACCACCATCACCATCATCACCATCATCATCATCATCATCATCATCATCATCACCACCATCACCATCATCACCATCATCATCATCACCACCATCATCATCGTCATCACCACCATCATCATCATCACCATCATCACCATCATCATCATCATCATTCCCTTAGAGATGAGGAAAGAAACAGGCAGAGTCATGCATCTAGTTCATAAGGACAAGCTTGAATTCAGGCACTTTCTGACTGCAGGTCCAGCACTTTATCTATCCACTGCGTTACTATTAGACAAGGGAAGGGATGTTTGCAACCAGTGGTCCCTCTCTTCCCATCCAAATTCCTTCCTCCACCCCTCATCTTCTTTCCTCCACTCCCAGGAAAAAATCGGACACCTGTGAACCAGGACAAATTCCTCAACTTCCCTGAATCTCAGTTTTCATCTGTAAAAGGAAGGAGATGGAACAGATGTCTTTTCCCTTGAGCTACACTCAGTCACCTAACTTAGTGACCCTAGGACAAGAAGGTGCCTTCCCCTGCTGGCCATGTTTTCAAACTGACTGAGGGAAGAAGGAAGGGAAGGAAACTCTGGCGGGCTCCACGGTCAGACCAGTCCCCGCCTCCTCCAAGAGCTCAGTCCCGCCCCAAGAAAGGATTCTGGAGCCACCCGGAAGAGCCAGGTTCCAAGCGCTAGTGCCACGTCAGGCCAGGGAGCTGAGCGCTGGCCAGGGAGCTGAGCGCTACCCCGGGTGCTGCTGCACGGAGAGGGCGGGGAGGTGGGCGCCGCTTCTCCGCCTTTCTCGCCCTCCTCGGCTCCCCAGCTCGCACGGGCCGGCCAGCCCTGAGTCTGGCCTGGGGGTCTTAGCCAAGCCCAGAAGCATGAGGACCCGGGCTCCGGGGCTGTGGCGGCGGCGGCTGCTACAGCTGCTGCTGCTGCTGCTGCTGCGGGCCCAGGTGCTGCCATGCACTCAGCTGACTTTCGAGCTGCCGGACAGCGCCAAGCAGTGTTTCCACGAGGAGGTGGAGCAGGGGGTGAAATTCACCCTGGGTTATCAAGTAAGGTGTTCGTTCTCCTCTGCTTTGCTTTGCGACTGGACTCTCCCCATCTCTGCTGGCGTCTTTCTCAGATTGCAGAGAAGGATTGTGTATGGAGGGGAGTGAGGAGGGCAGCCTTGGCTTAACCAAGACTGGATGCCACTTGAAGTTCAAGCTTGCCACCTTGCCCCGCTCCTTTAGTATCTGGTCTCCTGATAGGTCAGGGAACCTCTTTAGCGGTTAAAGTACTTGGCCAAGTCGTCCAGGCTTTTGACTGACTCTGCTTTTGCAGCAGCATCCTATGGACAAATATGGACACAATTTAGAGCTAGAAAGGACCTTGGAGCTTATTTGTTTAAACTCCTGTATTTTACAGAGGAGGAAACTGAGGCCCATAAACATCAAGTGACTTGCCCAACATCATGCAGCCCCCCCACCCCCCAAAAATGCCCACTCCTTTCCTTTCCTTTCTCACAATATTGTCTAGAGTATCACCCTTCTTCCAGTGACCCAGGCTTTCAACCTTTGCATCATCCTCAACTCCTCACTATCTTCCCTAACATACGACCCTTTTTCAACCACCCTTGTACTTTATTATCCCTTGCCTAGACTAGTACCATAGTCTTCTAACTGATGAGTCTCCCTTTTTCAGGATCTTTCTCAGTCCAATGACTCCCCCACTTAGCTGCCAAAATAATTTTCTTAAAGTACAGGACTAGCTGTGCCAAGATCCCCAAGCTCCCTGTCCCTGATAACTCAGTAAACTCCAGCGGGTCACAACGACACCCAGGAAAAAATGCAAACTCCTTTGTTAGACATTTACAGCCCTTCACAGCCTGGCTTCTTCCTACCTTTCTAGTCTTCCATATTTTTACTGTCTACATACTGATCCAGCTTCACCAGCTGGCTCGCTGTTGCCAACATACTACCATCTGTCTGCCTTCTGCATTTGCACTGGTTGTCTCTCATGCTTGGAATGCTCTGCCCTATCCCTTCTAGTTCATCTTTTCTTGAAAGCTGAGTCATTTGGTTAGTCTCATATCTGTTTAGACAGCTCTGGTCATTCTGAAGTCCTCTGTTCTAATCCTTGCTAAGCAGGCGCTCCACCGTTACCTTGCGAAACTTTCATTGCAGCAATAGTGAGTGAAACTTAGCAAGCACCTAACGGCCTGTTAGAAGTGAAAATAACCACTGAATAGGTTGTAATCTTATTTAAGCAAGTCCTTTAGTCAGCCCTGGCTCTCAATTTCTCTATTTGTGAAATGTAGAGAATGCATTAAATGATCTCTAAGATAGATGCCCCATCCATGGGGAGACTTGCATTGTATAACTTCTGAGTTGCAGTGATATTAAAGGCCACATGAGGGAGACCTTGACTGCCTCTTTGCTCTGTAGATCACTCAAAGGATTGAAATGCAGTAGGGAAAATCAAACTCTATATTTTACTGTGAAATCATTTGTTTAGTGATGGAAGCTTATGGCCTAAGAGCTTGATACTTTTCAACACTGGCTAAGTGTAGATAGCCTAAAAATAAAACCGGGACATCCAATGAATTGTGGGAAAAGCTCTGGGAGTACAGATTGGTAAACAAGGTCAGACTAATTTTTCATGTGTTCTTTTTTGCCTGCCTACTAAAGCAGACTTAAGAATGAATTCTTTAAGTGTCATTTTTATGCATTAATAATAGGAACATGTACAATACTTGGTTAACATGTTTAGGACAATAATAACTATCATTTATGTTAAGTCTTAATATGTTGAGCTTCATAGAAGCTCATAGGCCACAGGTTCCCCAACCCTGGATCCAACCTTCTCATTTGATGAATAAAAGACCCAGGGACCCAAAGACATCAAATACCTACAGATTAGAAGATACCTACAGAAAATCTACAGAGCCAACACTCAGGTCTAGGTCTTTTGACCCAAGTTCAGCATTCACTCTAATTCCAATGTTGTAGAAAGGATTCTTACAGTGTAAGAAGCTGGAGTGGATGATATCTAAGATTTCTACTAAGACTGTTCTATTAAAACAAGAATGGTTTTTATTCAACGGTGATATTCATTTATTTGTTCAATTATTTATTTTCTTAATGCTTTTCAAATATTTGAAAGCATTAACTGGTCTTACTTTCTCTTGCTGAGAAAGACAAGCCCTGGGGGAAACTAATGCTTAAACTGCTTCTCTGAGGGGGTTGGTTCATGTTGCTATTTAAATCTCTGTTTTATAACCTGAGACCTTATAATCTCCCCCTGAGTTCCCCATAGAACATAGAACAAAGTGAAAAAAAGGAAAAATCATTACTCATTTCAACCATGAGTAGTTCCTTTGAAACAAGATCTCAAACTTCTCATTCTATTAATATTCCTAGTCCATTTCTGATCCATTATCCTGGGGCATCATTCCGTTGAAGGGAGCCAACAGAACACATTTGGGGTTGCTTTTGTCTATATATGGTTCTGCAGCAAAGTGAATTCTGATATTCTGTGGGGTAACTATAAATCCTCTGGGGCCATTTGTGGTCAACAGGTCATTACTGGTGGACACTATGATGTAGACTGCTTTATTGAAGACCCCCATGGAAAGACAATTTACAAAGAAACCAAGAAGCAGTATGACAGTTTCTTTCACCGTACAGAGATGAAAGGAATCTACAAGTTTTGCTTCAGTAATGAGTTTTCCACCTTTTCCCACAAAATTGTCTTCTTTGATCTTATAATTGGAGATGAACCTCCCATTCTCCCAGAGATGGGAAACAGAGTCACTGCCCTGACACAGGTAAGTAAGTGCATGTAAGCTTATTTGACTTTCAGCATATCTGAATGTGACAACACTTGGGTCACTGGTCAGACAGAATCTCTTGCTTGGACTAGAATCAGAGCCAGGCTTTCTTGGTCTCTGGGTCACATGGTCTTTCACCTTGGCTTTTGTGAGTCACAAAAGTGACCCTGTTAGCTATTGTCCTGCTAAACACTGGCTCTGAAATTTTCCTTGTTCACTTGATAGGGTCTAGCTATTCCTCATCTTATCCTAGGGATTTTCAGAGACTTTTCTTGTTAACATTTAGGGCTTAGATCTGATGACTACTTTTAGGAAATTCATAGAGCTGTAGAAACTTTAGAGTTAAAAGCATCATCTGTTTTAATCCCTTTGTTTTATGGGTGAAAAAGCTGGAAAAAAAATTAAAGGAATGGGTTTTGTACTTTTCTTTTTTATAATTAATCACTTTTAGTTTTTGATATTCATTTCCACAAGATTTTGAGTTCCAAATTTTCTCCCCATGTCTCCCCTCCCCCCACCCAAGACACTATGCATTCTGATTACCCCTTCCCCTACTCTACCCTCTCTTTTATCACACCCCTCCCTTCCCTTATCCTCATCTTCTTTCTTTACTTGTAGGGTAAAATGGATTTCTTATTTCCCAGCTGCATGCAAAAAACAATTCTCAACATTCATTCCTAAATCTTTGAGTTTCAGCTTCTCTCCCTTTCTGCCTCCCCTTGCCACTGTGAAGGCAAGTAATTTAATATAGGATATATATATATATATATATATCCTATATTATACATATATATGTAGTTATGCAAAAGACTTCCATAATAGTCGTGTTGTGAAAGACTAACTATATTTCCCTCCTTCCTATCCTGTTTTCCATTTATTCTATTCTCTCTTTTGTTCTTGTTCCTCCCCAAAAATGTTTACTTCTAATTACTCCCTCCTCCCATTTGTCCTCCCTTCTATCATCCCCCATACCCCACTTCTGCCCTTCTCCCCTACTTTCCTGTGGTGTAAGATGGATTTTCATACCAAATTGAGTGTGCATGTTACTCCCTCCTTAAGCCAAATGTGATGAGAGTAAGTTTCACTTTTTCCCTTTCACCTACTCCTTTTTCCCCTCCATTGAAAAAGCTTTCTCTTGCCACTTTTATGAGAGATAATTTGCCCCATACCCTTTCTCCCTTTCTCCTCCCACTATATTCCTCTCTTGCCCCTTAATTTAGTTTTTTGATAGCATCCCTTCCTGTTCAATTTACCCTGTGCCCTCTTATCTATATGTATACAATCCCTCCAACTACCCAAATATTGAGAAAAGTCTCAAGAGTTACAAATATTATATTTGCATGTAGGAATGTAAACAGTTCCACTTTAGTAAGTCCATTATAATTTCTCTTTCCTGTTTACCTATTCATGCTTCTCTTGATTTTTGTGTTTGAATGTCAGATTTTCTATTCAGCTCTGGTCTTTTCGTCAAGAGTGTTTGAAAGTCCTCTATTTCATTGAATGACCATTTTTTTCCCCTGAAGTATTATACTCAGTTTTGCTGAGCAGGTGATTCTTGTGGTTTTAATCCTACTTCCTTTCACTTCTGGAATATCATATTCCAACCCTTTTGATCCCTTAATGTAGAAGCTGCTAGATCTTGCATGATTCTGATTGTATTTCCACAATATTCAAATTGTTTCTTTCTGGCTGTTTGCAATATTTTTTCCTTGACCTAGAAACTCTGGAGTTTGGCTACAGTATTCCTGGGAGTTTTTCTTTTTGGATTTCTTTCAGGAGGTGATTGGTAGATTCTTTCAATGTTTATTTTACCCTCTGATTCTAGAATGTTCGGGTAATTTTCCTTGATAATTTCATGAAAGATGATATCTAGGCTCTTTTTTCATCATGGCTTTCAGGTTGACCCCACATTTTTAAATTGTCTCTCCTGGATCTATTTTCCAGGTCAGTTATTTTTCCAATGAGATATATTTCACATTGTCTTTAATTTTTTCATTCTTTTGATTTTGTTTTGTAATTTCTTGGTTTGACATGAAGTCATTGGCTTCCATCTGATCCAATCTCATTTTTAAAGATCTCTTTTCTTTAGTTATCTTTTGAACTTCCTTTTCTATTTGGCTAATTTTGTTTTTGAAAGGTTTTTTTCTCCTCATTGGCTTTTTGGACCTGTTTTGCCAAAACTTTAGCATTTTTGGGAGTCTCCTTTAGCAAACCATTCACTTGCTTGTCATGATTTTCTTGCATCACTCTCATTTCCCTTCCCAATTTCTCCTCCATCTCTCTTACTTGATTTTCAAAATCTCTTTTGAGTTCTTCCATGGCCTGAGACCATTGCATATTTATTTTGGAGATTTTGGATGAAGAAGTTTTGACTTTGATATCTTCCTCTAATGTTATGCTGTGTTCTTCCTCTTCTGAAAGGATGGAAGAAAATGCCTGTTCACTGAGAAAGTAACCTTTTATAGTCATTGTTTTTTCCCTTTTTGGGCATTTTCCCAGTCAGTTACTTGACTTTTGAGTCCTTTCTCAGGTGGAGGGTATACTCTAGGGACCTGTGATTTCTCAGTTCCTCCAAGGTGGCACAATCAAGGGAGAGGAGTTTACTCCTCTCCTGACCTGTGCTCTGGGAGCAACCACAAGCTTTTCTCCCCAGGATCTGCAAGTAGGGTTCCCTCTCTTCAACTACCTCCAGCTCCACTGAGCCAGCCAGTGCTCTTCCTCAGTCTCAGGCTGCTACTCAGGGCTAAGAATCAGATCAGCTACTCAATTCCCCCAGAGTCTTTAGGTCGAGGTCTCCAAAATTGAATATTGAAGCCTCCTGGAGCCAGGGATAGGGCAGGACCCTGCTCCCTTCTCACTCAGGTGAAGGAAGTTTCTCACTGACCTTTGAAGTTTTCTCTGGTGTTTGTGGGTTGAGGAATCTGGGAACTACAGCTGCTGCTGGTGGCACCCTGAAGCCTGTTCTGGTCCTGTCCATGCTGTGTCACTCTGGCCAAGGCTGTGCTGTTCTCTGGGCTGCACTCTGCTCTGAGCAATGGACCTTTTCTGTGGCCCTTCCAGGCTGCCTTGGGCTGGAAATCTCTTTCACTGTGTCTTTTTTTGACTTTTACTGCTCTAGAACTTGTTTAGAGTCATTTTTATGGGTATTTTATGGACTTTGTGGGGAAGGCTACAGCAGGTCTGTCCTTCTACTCTGCCATCTTGGCTCCACCCCTGAGTTTTGTGCTTTTGAAAATGGTTCATTCTGAAATACTATTGATATTTGGGTCAGTTACTGCTGGAAAGTGCCTTCCTTTGGAAGATTTATTAAGATTTGTATTTTATAACTGAAGAAATTTATCACTTTGCTAAATATAAAATAATGTTAGAATTTTCTTTGTTATTAAAAAAAGTAGAGATGCAGTTAATCTGAATCTATAGCTTTTTATTCCTAAGTCACTTTTTGACCAATTCTGAAGAGTTGAAAGCAATTCCTACTGATTGTCAAACAATTTAACTCAGTTCTGCTCAGTTTTAATGAATTCACCATGGCTATGGAAAATTTTGATTAGTTTAAACTGGTTCAAACTAGATCATACTAGCTCCTATCATTTTACTACTTATGGCTCTGTGAAAAGTTTTATGGAAGAAGAGGTTTGGGGATTATAATGTTAGTTTACACCCTTTCCCCCAGAGCAGATAATCTGTGATTGATAACAGTTCTTGGCCATTGAAATGTATTTGACTTTTCCCCCTTTCCCAGATGGAATCTGCTTGTGTGACCATTCATGAAGCCTTGAAAACAGTGATTGATTCTCAGACACATTATCGACTCAGGGAAGCTCAGGACCGGAACCGAGCTGATGACTTGAATGAACGTGTTTCCTACTGGTCTGTGGGGGAGACAGTCTTACTGTTTGTGGTCAGCATCAGTCAAGTGGTGCTTCTGAAAAGCTTCTTCACAGAAAAGAGACCAACCAGTCGGGGTGTCAGCTCATAACTCTTGGGCATACATCGCCTCTTGAGTTCTATTCAACGAAGGAAGTCCAATTGATATCTTCTACTTAGGGAATAGGTTATGGAGAAGCCAGGTGAGAGTGTGGAGACAAAGCCACTATAAATTATAATACAGTCCTATTTTTTAAAGTTTCTAGTAATTTTGCTTCATGCTGTCTCATAGATTCGACTTGCCATGCACTATGAGGCATGAAAAAAATAGAGCCAAGTAAGAAGTGAATGAACCTGGCTAACTTTGATTGGGAACTGGACAGTGGCAATGACTTAGGGATACTAAGTGGCTACTCATGAGAAATTCTAACTTAGTAACTCCCCAATGTTGTCCTAAACCTGGTGCTATTCAGTTTTCTTCCCTTATTCTATACTTCAGTTTTCTTTGCTATAAAAAAAAATCAACCTTTTTTCTATTCTCTTCCCTCTTTCCTTCCCTCTCCCTTCCTTCTTTTTTCCTTTTTCCCTTCCTCCTTCCCTTTCTTTCTCCCATCCTCCCTTCCTCTCTTTCTCCCTTATTCTCTTCCTTCCTCCCTTCTTCCCACTTTCTCCTTCCATCACACCCTCCCTTTGTTTTGCCCCATTTCCCTCCCTTCCTCCCTCATTTCTTTTCTCCTTCCATCCTTCTTTTCTCTTGTTCCTTCTCTCCCTCCCTTTTTCCTCTTCTTCCTTCTCTTTCTCCCTTTCCCCCTTATTCCTTCTCTCCTCCCAAAATCTTTTCCTTCCTTCCTTCCTTCCTTCCTTCCTTCCTTCCTTCCTTCCTTCCTTCCTTCCTTCCTTCCTTCCTTCCTTCCTTCTTGTCTTCTTTCTTTCTTAGAATTACAGGTTATCATTCTGCAGTGTTTCACTCTGGGTACAGCTATGAAAATACCTTCTCTCTGGTGCTTTTTGAAGAGGCCAGGTTATTTGAAGCCATTGTACCTCTAGAGTTATAAGAGAAGAAACATTACAGGCCCTGATCTGTAAATCAGTTTTGCCAGTCATCATTCTCCTAGGGGCACTACAGCTTTGCACTAATTTCCTTCCATTCCTATGTTTTTCTTAAAGGATGGAAGTTTGATTTAAAAAAAAAGATGTCTAGTACACTTTCCTTTCTCCTTTTTTGTCACATAAACATAAAGTCCAAGAGAGGCCTGAATTCTATCTTAAACTAATGAATAGGAAGCTAACAAATAACAGTAAAGCCAAAGAGTGCTTTGGCAAGGGGCCACAGAGCCCAAACCTTTAATAAAGAATCTCAGTTTATTTGGCCTTTGTTCTTTATGATAACAGACCTATGTAAAATTATATTGCAAAACAGATCTCTCCTAGTGTTTGTGTGAGGAATATTTGGGAAAATGGAAAACCAGTTAGAGCTGGAAACTAATTTTCATCCTTCTCTGTTATGAAACAATTTCCAAGAAAAATAACCAACGGTAAAAACTTTTATGGATGAGATAGCTAAGAAAATCACAGTTCACATAGCTAATACAGTCATAAATCATATAATAGCTTCTTGTGAAACAAACAGGAAGATTAAATATTATTAAAAGTACATAAACTCTGGAGTCAGAGGATCTGGGTTCGGATGCCACATCTGGTGTTTTATAAGCTTCCTGTGTGACCTTTCAAAAGTCACTCAACTTCCTTGGGCTTTAGCTTCCTCAAATATAATATGACAGAATGGTCTGTAATGTTTTTTCCAGATCTATGTCTATGACCCCAAACTCCGGGCCAAATTGCTTCCCCCACCCCAAGACCACTGTGGCTTGTGATGATAATGCTTCCCTACCTTTTTCCCCATTGAAATAAAATAATAAAAACTATGAAGATAACTTATGTCCATATGGTGCTTTACAGTTTACAAAGAGCTTACACCTGCATTATCTCAATTAGTCTACTCTATGACAGAGAGTGAGCAGTTCATTAATTTTAAGACTCAGAAAAGCTATGTGATTTGTACAGTGAGTGCAGGTACTGATGAGGTGTGAGCACCAAAGTTGAAGCAGTTTCCAGGATGATGTTTCCTGGTGATGAGCTTCAACTAAGCAGAGCAGATAAGTGATGTGAAATGTCACCTAGCTTTTCTCACAATAGCAAGGGTTAGGACTTGAACTCAGATCTTCTGCCTTTGAGTCCAATACTGACTCTACCACCCCATGACGCTTCCCATATTTCATAGCTTTCTTTACTTTATGTAACTAAATATTTATTGTTTTCCTTAATTTGGTCCACCAACATCTTAACCGCCTAATGATGATGATAGCTAACATTTGTCTGGCTCTTTCAGTTGGCTTGGTTCTTTACATAACTTTATGTCATTTGGGGTTGGGTGAAAACAAATGTCTTGAATTGCTTCAGTCACCTTATTCTACTTCTAATTGATTTCCTTCTTTCAATTTTTCTGAGTTGGAAGGGGAAGCACTCCTCAACTCCCAATTAAAAGCCAGTAAGTTTCTATTAAAAAAATTAATTAGGCATTTGAACTCAGTTTCCTTCTCCTAGAGGATATTTTTGTCCTGTCTAGTCACATGTCAGAAGTTTTTGTTTTTTGAAAAATTTCATCCCCTAGGTAATCCTCAGAAATTTCATTTCTACTAATGTAATAAGGTAATTTGTTTTTCTAATTGATTAATTATTCACATTTGAACACCCTCAAGGAGAACATATTTTAGGAATGAGGGGGGTGAGGTTAATCTGGGTGGTTTGGGGTTGGCTGGCTTGGACCATTCCTTTGAAGATTGGATTCAGGTCATAAGACAATTCTGATTGGTAAGTTGGTAAATGAGGAGGTGAGATAAGTGTCATTTCAGCTCCTCCCTATTACATCATTTGGAGATGAGATCAGTCCTTAGGTGATTAGTATGCAAGCCTTGGAGTTACTACAACAGTTTAAGATTGATGAAATTGACCTTTTGGCAAGTTTCTCTGGGGTGTGGGTGAAGTTATAAAGGTGGAGATACAAGTTTCTATACAGGCATACCTTGGAGATATTGCTGCTTCATTTCTGATAACCCCAATAAAATGAATATCACAATAAAACAACTTACAAGAACTTTTTGGTTTCCCAGTGCAAATAAAAGTTGTATTTTCATTATATTGCAGTCTATTAAGTGTGAGTTGGTATTATATGTAAAAAGACAATGTGTACACCTTAATTTAAAAAATGCTTTATTGCAAAAAAATCCCATCATTTGAGTTTTCATCAAGTCATAATCTCTTTGTTGGTGGAGTGTCTTGCCTCAGTGTTGATGGCTGCTGACTGATCAGGGTGGTGGTTGTTGAAGGATGATTGTGGCAATTTCTTAAAATAAGACAACAATGAAATTTGCCACATTGATTGACTTTTCTTTTCATATGAACACTCAGAGGCCATTGTAAGGTTATTAATTTCAATTTTGTTGTGTTGCAGAGAACAGGGAGGCTTGAGGAGAGGGAGGGAGACAGGGAATGGCACACACCTAACATTTATCATTGATTGCTGTTTTATAGTAATGTGTGTCATGGGCCCCAAAACAGTTGCGATAGTAACATGAAAGATAACTGATCACAAATTTTCATAACATATACTAATAATGAAAAGGTTGGAAATATTGTGAGAATTACCCAAATGTTATAGAGACACCATTTAAGCATATGCTGTTGGAAAAATGGAGTCAACAGACTTTCTTGGTGCAGTGTTGCTACAAACCTTCAATTTGTAAAAATCACCGTATCTGCAAAGCACAATAAAGCAACATGCAAAGATATGAGGTATACCTGTACAAGGGTGGAGGCACTGGTTACAAGATGAAAATGGAGAGACAAATGACTTGAGGTTACCTGAGCAGAACTTGCAGCAAATGGAAATATTAATTCTAGCAAAATAGAATTACAAATTAAATTTCAATCTCATGATCCCCAGAGCAGGGACAAGTGAGTGGATTGACTTATCTGGGGCATGGGTTCTAGAGACCCTCTGTGGAACATTCTGGCTCAGGGGAGAAGTTGGCCATCCATGGCAGGGCATAGCCAGATGTCCTGAATAGGTGGTTGAATGGGACGGAAATTGTTGGCCAAGGTCTTCTGATGCTTGTTCTGATGTTCTGTCTAGTACCTTATACTGCCTTTGATACCTTATCATAAAACTTTTAAATAAAATATTCTTATGTGAAGATATTACCATGTATTTAAATTAATGTAGTAGTCATCAAATGTAGACTTGTAGTAGAGGGGGTGGTGTTGACCTTTCTTTCAAGGCTCTCCCTTCCTGGGCTGGAGCTGGCCCCATCATCCTACCTGAGTCCTTTTCATTTCAGTGCCTCAGCCAAGATGACATCATTGACTACCTTAATTAGTATGAGTTTTCTTTGGTTGGTTTCTTATAACACAAAAAAGTGAAAGACTCTCCAGCTGGCTGGAAGCCATTTCTCTTCACTTTTTGGACTGCTGAAGCAGCATTATACTCTCTTAGCAAATGGCAACTCTAAGCCTGGAACTTCCTGGGTCTACGACCTTGGCTAAGTGCTGAAAGTATACTCTATCATCCAAAAGTAGTTCCTTTAAGCCTAGGATCTGGAAAGTTATTTATATCTGTTAGCTGGGCTTTGAGGACTTTCTTCCTCTAGAGCCACAGAAGACAGGAAAGAGCAATATAGGTAAACAGCTAAGGAAATCCCTTACCCTAGCCAACTCTTAAAAAGGCAGAAGATTCAGCTTTCTCCAATCAACTCAAATGTCAGAGCTTTCCTCCAATCAGATCATTTCCCATCATCAGCTGCAGAGCTTATCTATCTCTAATCACCTGTATTCCATGAGTCTCAGCTTTAGCAGCTTCTGTATTTTGTGTTCTATGTTCTGCTGTCTCAGATTCTGTAAACAACTTCTCTCATTGGTTTCTCAGTTCCCTGCTTTGTCACTGACTCTCCTACTCCACATGTGTAGTGACCCACCTTTATCTAGGTTAAGAAATCATAAATCCAGATTTTAGTCAATATTATTTGATATGATTTCCCCCCTTTCCACAAACAATTCTCTGATTCAGATAATCTCAGCAATTAACTCCAAAGGCTTAACCACATTCATATTCTACTTAGCTGCTGGGAAGCAGTTTCCATCAGCCATCTTTACCATTCGTCCCACTGTCTCCGAGGAGTCCTCAGAATGGTCTGTGTTTTTTCTCAAGGTGCTTTTCTCTTAATTCCAATTCACTTGCAAGTCATGGCATCACTTCCCTGATGTCATGATCCTCTTTGAGAATGAAGGACATACAATAACAACCACATTCCTCTGTGCTTCTTATGCAAATTTCCTATTTTTCCTTGTCCCCATTCAGCAAACAATATGTCTACATAAATAAAAAGACAGTACCTTACCAACTGGAATGCAACTGAAAGATTGATTAGTTAGTCATTCTTCCCTTCCATAAGATTTTTTTTCCCCCAAGGAGATTTTTTTTTTTAGCTTTTACAAAAGGATATTTACTAAGAAGTTATAACAAGGTAGAAGTACAAAAACACATCCACCCCATCACAAACAAGGCACCACCCTCTCTCCTGGGCATTTATTTGATCCCTGAGAAGCTTGAGTTCAAACTTAAAGTGGTTAATATTTGTGTGTGTGTGTGTGTGTGTGTGTGTGTGTGTGTGTGTGTGTGTGTTGCCTAGCCCTATGAGTCTTTTTTCTGGCATAGCTAATGAATAAGTTACTCTCTTTCTCAGCCAGCCTAGCTCCTTCCAGGCTGATGCTGGGCTGGGCCAAGCAGTTCACATTCTGGAATTCTAATTGTCAGTGAGACCTTGGATGGCTAGGATGGATCTACCAGTCTCACTAGCCATCAGGGCACTCCCATCTCAGGATACTCATTCACCTAAGGGCAGTTAGGTGGTGCAGTGGATAGCACACCAGTGCAAGAGTTAAGAGGACCTGAGTTGAAATCTCATCTGCACTTGATACTCACTAGCTGTGTGACCTTGGGCAAGTCACTTAACCCCAATTTTCTCATCTTGGGTCATCTCCAGTCATCCTGATGAATATCTGGTCACTGGATTCAGATGGCTCTGGAGGAGAAGTGAGGCTGGTAACCTGCACAGCCCTCCTTCACTCAAAACAAAGTCAAGTGCAAGTCATGTCATTTCTCTGATAACATGGTCTTTTTCAGCAACAAAGGATGAACACACACTCGTTCACCTTTTCATGCTTCTCTTGATTCTTGTGTTTGAAAGTCACATTTTCTATTCAGCTCTAGTCTTTTCATCAAGAATGTTTGAAAGTCGTCTATTTCATTGAATGACAATTTTTTTCCCCTGAAGTATTATACTCAGTTTTGCTGAGTAGATGATTCTTGTGGTTTTTATCCTACTTCCTTTCACTTCTGGAATATCATATTCCAACCCTTTCAATCCCTTAAGGTAGAAGCTGCTAGATCTTGTGTGATCCTGATTGTATTTCCACAATACTTGAATTGTTTCTTTCTGGCTACTTGCAATATTTTTTCCTTGACCTGGGAACTCTGGAGTCTGGCTACCATATTCCTAGGAGTTTTTCCTTTTGGATCTCTTTCAGGAGGTGGTTGGTGGATTCTTTCAATATTTATTTTGCCCTCTGGTTCTAGAATATCAAGGAAGTTTTCCTTGATAATTTCATGAAAGATGATGTCTAGGCTTTTTTTTTTGGTCATGGTTTTCAGGTTAATTTTTCAATTGTCTCTTCTGGATCTATTCTCCAGGTCAGTTGTTTTTCCAGTGAGATATTTCACATTATCTTCCATTTTTTTCCTTCTTTTGGTTTTGTTTTGTGATTTCTTGATTTCTCATAAAGTCATTAGCCTCCATCTGTTCCATTCTAATTTTTAAAGAACTATTTTCTTCAGTGAGCTTTTGAACCTCCTTTTCCATTTGGTTAATTCTGCTTTTTAAAGCATTCTTCTCCTCATTAACTTTTTGAACCTCTTGCCAACTGAGTTAGCCTATTTTTAAAGGTGTTATTTTCTTCAGCATTTTTGGGGGTCTCCTTTAGCAAGTTGTTGACTTACTTTTCATGATTTCCTTGCATCTCTCTTATTTCTCTTCCCAATTTTTCCTCCACCTCTCTTACTTGATTTTCAAAATCCTTTTTGAGCTCTTCCATGGCTTGAGACCATTGAATATTTATTTTTCCATATCTGGGATACAGAAGCCTTGACTTTTATATCTTTCCCTGATGGTGAGCATTGTTCTTCCTCATCTGAAAGGATGGGAGAAGATATCTGCTCACCAAGAAAGTAACCTTATATAGTCATATTTTTCCCTTTTTGAGCATTTTCCCAACCAGTTACTTGACTTTTGTGTCCTTTGTCAAGAGTAGGGTATTCTTTAGGGATCTGTAAGATCTCACTTCCTCCAAGGTAGCACAATCAAACCTGTACACTAGTCTGGGAGCAACTAGAAACTTTTGTGCCCAGAGTCTGTTAGTTTCCTCTCCACAACTACCTGGCCTCCAGTTCCACCAAAGCAGCACTGGGGGCTAAGATTTAGATAAGCTCCTCAATTTCTCCAGGAGCATTAGGTGGAGGCAGGGCCTTCACACAGGTCTTAGGTAAGAATCAGCTACTCAGTACCCCTAGGGGTTTTATGGTCCAACAATAGATACAGGCTGCCATGGGGGCTGCTGTGGGAGCTGCTTCTGCTCAATACAGCCTCTACCAGTGCCAGCCACCTGAGACCCGAGCTATGGGAAGACCTTGCTCCCTTCTCAGTCAACTGAAAAAATCCTCTCACTGACCTTTGGTGCCTGTGGATTGAAGGATCTGCAAACTGCCACTACTGCTGCTGGGAATACTGTCCATGAGACCTGCTCATGTCTTTCTCCTGGCTCCATGCCATGCCAAGGCTGAGCTGGGCTCCACTCCACTTATAGAGTGACAGACCTTTCCCATTGGACTTTCAGTTCACCCTGGGCTGGAAATCTCCTCCAGTCCATTGTTCTGTGGCTTCTGCTACTCTAGAATTTGTTGAGTGTCTTTCTTTACATGTGTTTTATGGGCTGTGGGAGAAGAGTTAGTTTTTGTGCATCTTTTTACTTCACCATCTTGGCTCTGCCCCTAGAAGATTTCTAAGAGGCAGTGAAGCAGATTGTGTTGAATATGCATCAAGAATCAATGAAGAGAGACTCTGAAGGGGTGGAGTCAAGATAGCAGAGTGAGAGCAGCTGCTCATCTAAGCTCTAAGACAAATTCCTTCAGATACCTCTAAAAAATGTAATCGGAACAAATTTTAGAGTGGTAGAATCCAATAGGAGACAGAGGGTGGCAGATTTCCAACCCAGGGAAGACTGGAAGGTTGATGGGCAGGATTTGTTGCACAGGGCTGGAGGAGGGCACAGTGCACAGTGTATAGGCTGAAACAGTATGGTTCCCACCATAGCAAAGTTGAACGGGAAGCCCTGGGAAACCTGGGAAATCTCAAACATATCAGCTGAGGACAGGAGTTCAATGGAACTGAATGAGAGAGAACTGCAAAACTCCAGGTAACTGCAGCAGCCACTCCTGAGACTATCAGCCTGCAGATTAAATGCCAGTAAGTCACCTACTTGAACTTCCAAGAGCCAAGAAAAACTCATAGAATATTTTCACAGGAAAAATCCTGAAACAGTGGAAGGAGTGGAAGGGGTAAACAGTCTTTGTTTACCTAGGAAAATCACAAAGTGGGGCCCCACTTGCTGTGGCTGAAGGGGATCAGTGCAGGACCAGAGCTGTCCCAGATAGCCCCACCACAGTGAATGAGAGGAAATTTGGAGCCCCAAGGGAGTGGAGCCCATAATCATCAGCACCAGAACCCCATGCATGCCTCAGCACATCCAGGGGAATAAGGAAGACACTAGTGCAAAGACTAGTTCACCAACCACTGAGCCTGCCAGTCCTGAGGAGAGAAGACCTCCTGTGGCCAGACTACCCTGAACACAGTTAGTTCCAGAGTAACTCCAGGGAATCACAAAAAGACTTCAGCTGACCTCTGCTTTGGCACATCAGCTAGCTCAGCACCAGGCAAGCTACAGCATTCTAGCCTCTAGCTGAAAGAATCAGAGGCCACAATACACAAAGCCTTAAGTCCTAAGCACAAGAATGGTGGGACAGAGCCCTCCTGTGCCCCAGAAGCGGAGATCCACTTGCAAGAAGCAAATCAGCAAAGATAAGACCATAGAATCCTTCTCTGGGGACAAGGACCAAAATACAAATACCAAACAGGGCAACATTGAGACTGTACTTCCATCTAAAATTTCAGAAGGGAATATGAACTAGTTTCAAGTCCAAAGAGCACTCTTGAAAGAGCTCAAGAAGGATTTTAAAAGCCAAATTAGGAAAGTAGAAGAAAAACTGGCCAATGAATTTAAAAATATGAAAAGAGAAATCACAGAAACTTTTAAAAGGAAAATTGGACTAATGGAAAAGGAAGCATAAAACCTAACTGGGAAAATTGGACAAATGCAATAAGAAGTACCAAAACTAACTGGAGAAAATAACTCCTTGAAAGGAACAATTGGACAGATGGAAAAGGATACAAAAGTTAACTGAAGAAAACAATTTGATAAATATTAGAATTGGGAAAGTAGAAGGTAATGACTCTATGAGTTATCAAGAATCAGTCAAACAGAATCTAAAGAATGAAAAGATAGAAGAAAATGTAAAATATCTAACTGGAAAAACAGCTGACCTGGAAAATACATCCAGGAGAGAAAAAAATCTAAGAATTATTGGTCTACCAGAAAGCCATGATGAAAAAAGAGCCTGGACAATATCTTCCAAGAAATCATCAAGGAAATTGTCCAGAAGTCCTAGATCCAGAGGGCAAAATAATCATCAAAAGAATCCACCATTCATCACCTCAAAGGGATCCCAAACTAAAAACACCAAGGAATGTCATTCCAAATTCCAGAACTATCAAGTGAAGGAGAAAATACAGCAGACAGCCAGAAAGAAACCATTCAAACATCAAGGAGCTACAGTCAGGATCACACAGGACCTTGCATTTTCTACATTAAAAGATCAAAGGAATTGGAATATAATATTCCATAAGGCAAAGGAGTTGGGACTACAACCAAGAATCAATTACCCAGGAAAGTTCAGCATAATATTTCAGGCAAGGAGGTGGACATTCAATGAAATAAAGGATTTCCAGACCTTGCTGATGAAAAGACCAGAACTCAATATAAAGTTGGATCTTCAAACATAAGTCTCAAGAGAGGCATAAAAAGGTAAACAGAGGAAAAAAATTATTATTCAATATGGGCAAGCTGCATACATCCCTATAAGGGAAGATGATACTTGTGAATCTTGCAAATTATATATGTATTATCATATGTAATTGAAATGTACATGGATAGAGGGAGTGGGTATAAAGTAAATGATGTGATGATAAAAATGTGATTTAAGGGTGCAAAGGGATTGTAATGGGAGATGTGAAAAGCAGGAGGCAGAAAAAGGTAAATTACATCACAGGAAGAGGGATAAAAATATATCATAGTAGAGGGAAAGAGGGGAGGGAAATGAGCATTATTTTAGATTTACTCTCATCTGATTTGGTTCAAGGAGAGAACAATAAACTCAGTTAAGTATAGAAATCTAACTAGCTCTACAGGCGATAGGAGGGAAAAGAGGACAGAAAAGGGAGGCGAGGCTAAAAGGGAGGAAAGAAGTAGTAAGGGAAAGGGGGAGTAAAAGGGAGGGGGCTGAAAGAAAGGAAGAAAGACTGAGGGAGATGGTCAAAAATTAAAATTCTATTGTGGAGGGGAAGGGAGAAGGGAGAACTAAAAGCATAAATGGGAGGAAAGAGAATGGAGGGAAAGACACAGATAGTAACCATAACTTTGAATGTGAATGGGATGAATTATCCCATAAAACAGAGACAGATAGCAAAATGGATTAAAAACCATAATCCAACCATATGTTGTTTACAAGAAACACATTTGAAATGGGGGGATACATACAGGGTAAAGGTAAAAGGTTGAAGCAGAATATATTGTACTTCAGCTGATTTTAAAAAAGCAGGGGTAGCAATCCTAATCTCAGACAAAGCAAAAGCAGAAATAGATCTAATCAAAAGAGATAAGAAAGGAAGCTATATCCTGCTAAAAGGCACCATGGACAATGAAGCAATCTCATTACTAAACATAGATGCTCCAAGTGGTATAGCATCCACATTCTTAGAGGAGAACTTAAGGGAGTTACAGGAAGAAATGGACAGCAAAACTATACTAGTAGGGGATCGCAACCTCTCCTTCTCTGAACCTGATAACTCTAACTTCAAAATAAACAAGAAAGAAGTGAAGGATGTGAATAAAACTTTGAATAAGGTAGATATGATAGATCTCTAGAGAAAATTGAATGGAGACAGAAAGGAATATACCTTTTTCTCAGTGTTACATGGCACATACACAAAAACTGACCATGTACTAGGGCATAAAAACCTCACAATCCATTGCAGAAAAGCAGAAATAGTCGATGCATCCTTCTCAGATCATAATGCAATAAAAATTATATGTAATCAAAGGTTATGGAAAGATGAACCAAAAATTAATTGGAAAATAAATAATCTAATCATAAAGAGTGAGTGGTTTAAACAATATATCATAGAAAAAATCAACAACTTTATTTAAGAGGATGACAATAATGAGACAACCTACCAAATCTTATGAGATACTGCAAAAGCAGTTCTTAGGGGAAGTTTGATATCTTCTAATGCCAGCATGAATAAAATAGAGAAAGAGGAGATCAATAAATTGGGCATGCAGCTGAAAAAGCTAGAAAGAGAACAAATTGAAAATCCCCTAGTAAATACCAAATCAGAAATATTGAAAACCAAAGGAGAGATTAATAAAATTGAAATTAAAAATACTTGAACTAATAAATCAAACTAAGTATTCACTTTATGAAAAAACCAATAAAATGGATAAACCTTTGGTCAGTTTGATTAAAAAAAGAAAACCAAATTACTAATATCAAAAATGAAAAGGGTGAACTCACCACTAATGAGGAGGAAATTAAAGCAATAATTAGAAATTACTTTGCCCAACTATATGCCCATAAATTCAACAATCTAAGTGAGATTATATTTTAAAAAATATAAATTGCCCAGATTAATAGAAGAGGAAGTTGAATACTTAAATAACCCCATCTCAGAAGAAGAAATTGAATAAGCTATCGATGAACCCCCTAGGAAAAAATCTCCAGGGTCAGATGGATTTACAAGTGAATTCTATCAAACTTTAAAGGAACAGTTAATTCTAATACTATATAGACTATTTGGGAAAATGACAAAGAAGCAGTCCTACAAAATTCTTTTTATGACACAAATGTTGATACCTAAACCAAGAAGAGCCAAAACAGAGAAAGAAAATCATAGATCAATTTCTCTAATGAATATAGATGCTAAAATTTTAAATAAGATGTGAGCATAAAGAATACAATAACCTGTCATGAGCATAATTCATTATGATCAGGAAGGATTTATACCAGGAATGCAGGACTGGTTCAGTAGTAATAAGTCTATCAGCATTATTGATCACATCAACAACAAAACTAACAGAAACCACATGATTATCTTAGTAGATGCAGAAAAATCTTTGGACAAAATGCAATACCCACTCCTATTGAAAATACTGGAGAGCATAGCAATACATGGAACTTTGTTAGAAAGCTCCATAAAATAATAAGCAATATCTACCTAAAACCATCAGCAAGCATTACATGCAATGGGGAAAGCTAGATGCATTATGAAACAAGGGTGTTCATTATCATCAGTGTTATTCAATGTGATACTAGAAATGTTAGCTTTAGCAATAAGAGAGGAAAAATAAATGGAAGGAATTAGAATAGACACAGAAGAAACTAAGCTATCATTCTTCTCAGGTAATATAATGATATATTTAGAGAATCCCAGAGAATCAAGTAAAAAACTACTTTAAATAATAAGCAAGTTAGGTAAAGTTTCAGGATACAAAATAAACCCAGATAAATCATCTGCACTTCTTTAAATTACTAACAAAGTCCAACAGGAAGAAATAGAAAGAGAAATCCCATTTAAAGTTACTGTAGACACTATAAAATATCTGGGAGTCTACCTGCCAAAACTAACCCAGGGAATATACGAATACAATTACAAAACACTTTTTTGCACAAATAAATCAGATCTAAGTAAGTGAAAACACATCAGTTGTTTGTGGGTAAGCTGAGCTAATAAAATAAAAATGACAATTCTACCTAAATTAATTTACTTATTCAGTGCCATGCCAATCAAACTACCAGATAATTGTTTTCAAGAGCTAGAAAAAATAATATCAAAATTCATCTGGAAAAACAAAAGGTCCAGGATATCAAGGGAACTAATGAGAAGAAATGCTAGGGAAGGTGGCCTAGCCCTACCAGATCTCAAATTGTATTATAAAGCAGCAATCATCAAAACCACTTGGTACTGGCTAAGAAATAGAGGAACAGATCAGTGAAATAGGTTATATACTCAAGACAGTAGTCAATGAATATAGCAATCTACTGGATTGCTACAAGGATCTCAGCTTCTGGGATAAGAACTCACTGTTTGACAAAAATTGCTGGGAAAACTGTATAACAGTGTAGTGGAAACAGGGCATAGACTAATGCCTGACAGCGTATACAAGAATAAAGTTCAAATGGATACATGATCTAGGTATAAAGACTGATTCCACAAACAAATTAAAGAAGCAAGGAATAGTGTATTTGTCAGATTTATGGAGAATGGTGAAATTTTTGACCAAAAAAGAGGTAGAGAACATTATGATTTGCAAAATGAATAATTTTGATTACATTAAATTGAATAGTTTTTGCACAAACAAACCCAATGCAACCAAGATTAGGAGGGAAGCAGAAAACTGGGAAAGAATTTTTGCAACTAGTGTCTATGATAAAGGCCTCATTTCTAAAATATATAGAGAACTGAGTCAAATGTATAAGAATACAAGTGGTTCCCCAGTTGATAAATGGTCAAAGATATGAATAGGCAATTTTCAGAGGAAGAAATTAAAGCTATCTATAATTGTATGAAAAAGTGCTTTAAATCACTATTGATTAGAGAGATGCAAATCAAAACAAGTCTGAGGTAACACCCCACACCTATCAGATTGGTTAATATGACAAAACAGGAAGATGATAAATGTTGGAGAGGATGTGGGAGAGTTGGAACCCTAATTCATTGTTGGTGAAGCTATGAGCTGATCCAGTCATTCTGGAGAGCAATTTGCATCTGTTCCCTAAGGGCTACAAAAATGTGCACAGTCTTTGACCCAGTAATATCACTTCTACAACTGTATCCCAAAAAGATCATAAAAATGGGAAAGGGTCCCACATGTACAAAAATATTTATAGCAGCTCTCTTTGTGGTGACCAAAGACTGGAAATCAAGGGGATGCCATCAACTGGGGAATGGCTGAACAAGTTGTGGTATATGAATGTAATGGAATACTGTTGTGATATAAGAAATGGTGAATAGGAAGACTTCAGAGAAGCCTAGAAGGACCTATATGAACTGATGCTGAGTGAAAGGAGCAGCACCAGGAGAAATTTGTACACAGCAACAATCACAGTGTGCAAGGAATTTTTCTGATGTACTTAGTCCTTCACAGCAATGCAAGGATCTAAAAAATTCCCAATGAACTCTTGAGGCACAATGCCTTCCACATCCAGAGAAAAAACTATGGAATTGGATTGCAGAATGAAGCAGACCATTTTCTCCTGTGTTATGTTTTGTTTTGTTTCTGTGCAACATGACTAAGGAAAATGTATTTAATAGGAACATATGTGTAGAACTATATCAGATTACACTCTGCCTTGGGGAAGGAGTGGGGAGGGAGGGGGGAAGGAGGGGAAGGGAGGAGAAAACTCTAAGATGTGTGGAAGTGATTGTAGAAAACTGAAAACAAATACATTAATTTAAAAGGAAAAAAAAGAATAAATGAAGAGTGAAGGGGTGACATGAGGATCTTGAGAATTTTGAATTACCTGCCTTGCCATTTACTTCTTGGCTCTCCAAGGTAATTTTCAGTTGTTTTCATTCATATTTGACTCTCTGTGACCCCATTTGAGTTTTCTTGGCAAAAATACTAGAGTGGTTTGCCATTTACTTCTCTAGTTCATTTTACTGAGGCAAACAGGGTTAAATGACTTGCCCAGGGTCACACAGCTAATTGGTATAGGGAATAAATAAGAGTGCTGGACTTGGAATCAGAATGACCTGATTTCAAATTCTGTCTCAGAGCCTACTAACTATGTGACCTTGCTCAAGTCACTTGACTTCTGTATACCTCAGTTTCCTCAATTGTAAAATGATGATAATAACAGCACCTACCTCACAGGGTGATTGTGAGGGTTAAATGGGATATGTTTGGTACTTCGCAAACATTACAGCACTGTATAAATATTAGCTATTAAAATTTTAAAAAAAACTTGCAAAGATTAGACCTGGAGAGAAACTTAGAAATCATCTGATCTAAGACTCTCATTTTCTTCCTTCCTTTCCAGGCTCCACTCCTGTCTTTCTCCACCATTCCCCTATACTGTTACTTCCTCCCTCCACCCCCTAATTTTCAACTTTCCTTTATATCTTGTCTTCCTTTATTTGAATGTAATCTCCTTGAGAGCAGGGGCTCTTGATCTCCGCTTGTATTTGTATTACCAGAATTTAGCACAATGCCTGGCACAGAGGAAGTGCTCAGTGAGTGTTTTATTGTTTGGTTGCATCTGACTCTTTGTGGCCTCATTTGGGGTTTTCTTGACAAAGACACGGAGTAGTTTGCAATTTCTTTCTCCAGCTCATTTTCCAGATGAGGAAAATGAGGCAAACAGGGTTAAGGGACTTGCCTAGGGTCAACAAGAAAAACATTTTTAGTCTTTGCTTTTGCTTTCAAAACACTCTTTTATTTACTCTTTGCAAGGCAATCAGGGTTAAGTGACTTGCCCAAGGTTACACAGCTATTCAAAGGCCAGATTTGAACTCAGGTCCTTTTCACTCCAGGACTAGTACTCTATCCAATGAGCCACCTAGCTACCCATTTACAAACTCTTTTACAAATCTAAACTCGTATCATGTGTCTGTTTTGCCTCATTGGTAAGCACTATGCTTTATCCTTTCTAGAGCATTTTGCTAGCCAGTAGGACCTCCTTTTGCTATCTCAACCTTAAAGACTCCATAGGACTACACAGCCTCATTATACTGTCATTAAAAAAAAATTCTTTTGCACCAGCAGCATTGATCATATCGGCAGGAGGGTTTATTACTCAGGGATCCAGAGGTCAAATCCTCATTTAGCACTGTAATACATGAGTTTCTGTCAGTGTAGGGCTAACAATAACGATGACCATAAATCTTAAGTCTGCAGAAACTCTTCCAAAATTTTACAACAAATGAAAGGGATTTTGGCCCCAGGTATTTCTTTTTGCTAGAGAGAACAAAAATGATTGTAGGATTCTATCTTGAATTTATAAAGAGTCTGGTGTTCAAAGATTAGTAAGAACTTTCACAAATAATGAGTGTCATTCTCTTAAGCTGTTTTTCTTTTAAAAAAATAAATGCTTCCTAGCTACATAAAAACACATAGTTGATACCTCCCAATTACGCTCTCCTCAGATTTCTGCTTTGCAACAAATAGAATCTATGAAGTTCAGCAAAGTAAAGCAACATACTGGCCATGTCTAACAATGGATTCACATTCCTCACCTGTAGTCCTCTACCACTCTGTCAAAAGGATGACTATATATTTCATCATCAGTTATCAGGAGTCCTTGCGTTAATCTGAATTTTGGTGTCTTTTGTTATGATTTTCTTTCTCATTATTGCGGTCATTGTGTAAATTGTTCTTTTGGTCTGGTTTTCTTTGCTCTGCCTTAGACATTTTCTTCTACTCTCCTCAGGCTTCACATAGCATTTCATTTACACTTCTCACATATTTTTGTCCTAAATTATTCTATACCATAATTATTAGTGTATGCATTACATCTTCCTACTAGATGGTAAACTCCATATATCTCACCTCAACTGCCTCTCTCTCCCATAACCTAGCACTGGACTTTGTGATGCTTAATAAATGTTTCCTGAATTGAATGAATTTGCAGTTTTGGGAGATACTCTATTTCTTTTGGGCTACTGGGTATTTATTTTAGGAAAGAAGGAAAAGGAATGAGCATTTATATGGTACTTACTATGTGCTCTACTAAGCCTTTTACAGATATTTTCTTGTTTTATCCTCACAGTAACTTTTCTGTTAGTGTCCTCATTATATATTTGGAGAAACTGAGGCAAACAGAAGTTAAGTGACTAGCTCAGGATCACACAACTGATAGGTGTTTGAAAATAGATTTGAACTCAAGTCCTCCTGACTCCAGGTTGAGGGTTCTATCCACTGCATCACCTAAAAGAGATACAGATATTTCAAATCCTTTAAATGGTCCAGAAATAGTCCATGCAGCTTCCTAAAATGTCTCAGCTTAAGTTAATCAGAGGATATTATATGCGTATCAATGATATGAGGTAGACAGAGTAGGGATTGTTCTCTTATGACTAGAGCAAAATTACCAGATTCCAATTCATTTGTGTTTCCCACCATTAATGAAGAAAAAATTCAAATAGTATTTTGGAGCCTGTTTCTAAGAGGTAATAGAGTTCTGGGGAAGGAACACAGGACTTCAGGTTGGAAGACTGGAGTTGAAGTTTTGTCTTCATTTACTAGCTATGTGTCTTTGGGCAAACCACTTCACTTCTCCGATACGCAGTTTTATAACCTGTAAAATGGAGCTAATACTTGTACCACCTACGATGCAGGTTTGTTGTGAGGAAAGTATTTTGTAAGCCATAAAGCACTATGGACACGTCAGTTATTATTTTAAAATGTGACAATAGGACTAATTGACCTCTAAGGGTCTTGCTGGAGCTAAATCTTTCATCCTTAAGTAGCCCTGGTATTCAGGGCACTTGAACATCCCTTACTTAAAAGGTCTCTAGGCACTGACTACTCTTTTCTTAGGTCTCCAGGTACTGACCAAATCTTTATTAGGAAGAATCCATTTCCATAGAAACTTTATGGGTTGAAAACAGGGGTATATTCAGGAAAGATAAGTACTAAATTGTCAGGGAGAGCATTAACATCTTGGAATCAGCTAATGTTACAAATCAGGAATTGATTTATGACTGTGTTGATTGTATAGACTTAAGAACGAGATGGAAAAAATGTTAATGATACAGATTGAAAGTAAAAGTATGTCCTGCAGAGAGCTGGTTGTTAATAATAGCGGCATATCCCTGAAAGTGTTTTTCTATGATCTATTAGGTATTATCTGTAATTCTTCAAATAGTTGAGTCTCATAAGATTTTACCCCTATTTGTAGAGCTCAGAGGTAATGAAATGTGAGCCTATTGAAAGTTAATAGAGTCTTTTTTAAAAAGAGAATTCAAATTGATTTACATTTTGCACAATCAAGTGTAGTCTCTGAACATACAGAAAGGGAAGTGATGACTCCATGGCTTCATGACAAACTGCTCATACTGGAATAACTTGAGTTTGATTTTGACAGTTGCCAGACTTTAGTAGGATGCTTATAGACATATTTTACCTAGATTTCAGCAAAATTGTTGAAAAAGTTTCTTATGCTTTCTTTGTGTACAAGGACAGATATACACTAGTTCCTAGAACAGTTAAGTGAAATGAGAATAGTTAACTGTTCAGACTCAAAAAGTAGTCATTCGTGATTTGATGTCAGTTGTGAAAGGAGGTGTTTATTTGAATATTGCAGATATCTGTCCTTGGCACTATATTATTTGAGATTTTTGTTAGTGATTTGGATGAATACATAGAACATAGATTTAGATCTGGAGGAGACAATAAAGGGCATCTCATCAAACATCCTCATATTTTTTTTTAGCTGAGTCTCAAAGAGGTTCAATGACATGCCCAAAGTCACACAGATAGTATATGTGAGAGGCAGGGCTCAAACCCATGTCTGCCTGACTCAGAGGCAATTTCACCATCCATAATATCATGCTGCCTCTCTATCAATTACATGCTTGTCAAAATTGCCAGTGACAAAAACATGGGTATAATATCTGAATAATGCCCCCTATAGGTACATTTCTATTGTTCCTTCTGCCTCTGGATTTCCTTTCACCTCTACTTTTCATCACCTTCTCTTTTGAGTTGTCTCTACTTAGTAGCATATAAACTCCTGGAAGGAATGGATTTTCTTTTTGCTTGTATTTGTATACCTAACATTTAGCATCCCCAGAACATTAGATCCCCAGAAGTGATCTAAGAAGTGATCTAAGGAGATCCTTGTCCAGGTACGGACTGGACCAGATGAATTCTGAAGAACCTCAGAAATGAACATGACATGTCAAACTATAAGATTTTTTAATTCCATGATAGAGGCATCTAGGGCTAAAGATAAAAATAACTTTAGAGATTACCTAGATGAACTTTTTCACTTTACATATGAAGAAACTCAGGCCCAGAGAAGTGATATGACTTTCTCTTAATCACACAGCCGCTCGGTGACAGAGCCAGCATTAGAATATTGGTTTTTGGATTTATGGGTTGCTTTATTGCTTTGAAATGTCTGTGCAGGTAAATTATTTAGATACTTTAAAAGAGTAGTTAGTTCAATTTCAAGGCACATAAAGCCTTAGTAAATGCATTCATTGATTGATAAAATTAATACTTCTCCAAACTAAGGGTTTAAGGAAAAAGAACTGCAAGTCCACAAAGAAAGTGTTTGGTAGTCAGGAACAATTAGAAAAGAAATCCAAAATATAGCAAGACATAGGAGACAGTTTGGTAGAATGAAGAAAGACCAGACTGAGAGTCCTGAGTTAAAGTACCAGTTCTATTGTGACTTTGAACAAGTTGCTTAATGTCTTGGAGTTCAATTTTCATATCAGTAAAATGATAGCGTTTGACCTCCAAGTTCCCATTGAAGACTAATCATAGTCTATGAATATAAAGAAAAACCCAGAAAGATATTGAAAGAGGAAAGCACACGAGAGTCTTTTGACCTAGCCTAAAGCTGGGCATAAGAAGCTGAAGTTTATCTTCGGGTGTCCCATACTTCTACTCTGTCAAAAGGCCAGATATGGAAGCATGTAAGATGAACCATAGAATGTTGCAGGAACAAAGAATATTTAGAGATAAGTGATAAGAAATAATAGTAGAAAGGTAAGTCTGAACAAGATTATAGTGACCTTAAAAGGCCAGAACCAAGAAATTACAATTTATTTATTTGAAATTAGGAATCCAGTTGAAAGTTTTTGAGTAGTGGAGAGACAGAAAGATATATAAATTAGGAAGATTACTTGTGCGGCATATATAGGATAGAAAAGAGACAGGACAGAACAGGGAAATAAGTTAAGAACTTTACAACAGTCTAGATGAGAAGAGATGTAGACCGTGCCTAGTCTGGGTTGTTCTGATGGACTATTGCTGAATGAGTTGTCCAAAGAAGGGATTTTTGTACAGCTTGGATTGGATAATCTCTGAGGTCCTATCTAACCCTGATATTCTATGATAGTGTTTTTTTTTCTTTCTTCTCTCTTCTTTTGCCATTTTTTTTATTGCATGTATAGATTAGGAACATGACCCATGCTATTTGAGTTTATAGTTTGGATGCAAGGAACTGAATTCCTGCTTTTTTTGGATTATAAAAAATGTAATATGTTTTTTAAATTATCATTATTCCTATTGAATTATTTTTAGTTTTCAACATTCACTTACACAAAATTTTGAGTTCCAAATTTTCTCCCCATCTTTCCTCTACCTCAAAGTGCAGTCTGATTACCCCTTCCTGTAATCTATCCTCCATTGTATCACCACCACCCCCTTCTCTTATTGCCTTCCTTTCTATTTTCCTGTAGGGCAAGATAGATGTCTACACCTCATTACCTGTGTACCTTATTTCCCAGTTGCATGTAAAAACAATTTTTAATGTTTGTTTTTAAAACTTTGAGTCCCACATTTGATTCATGCTTTCTTGATTCTACTTTGAGAAGTTTACCAATATTATTCTTGAAGATTTATCTCCGGTGTCCTCAGTCAGGATAATTGACAAGTACAGTTGAGAACGTCTGTTCTCTTTCATTCTTTGTCATCTGTGTACTATGACTATCTTCTGCCCCAATATCTTTTGTAACTTCATACTCAAAAATAATGAAATGTGTAAATGAAAAGCCATTATGATCAATCATTTTATCTGTGCTGGTATTCAGTCCTAATTAAATGGAAATGCAAAAACATATTAAAGAATAGGAAAACTTTGTATTGAACATCTGTCCTCCTGGAGTGGGGAGGTGGTGGGGAGAGGTAGGGGGAGGATGAATAATAAGGCTTTTCAATATCTGTTATGAGTTCTCCCAGAAGGAAAAGTCGTGTAAAAATCATTCTGCCTCAGATATTCCTTTCCCCTGGGCTTCAACTGCCCTACTGTCTATGTTAGACAGAAGCAGCTGTAGTGGGACTCATGCTGGTAGCTCAATGCCAGCCATTCCTTCTATATATCACCACTTCTTTATTGAGCTGCTCAGCATGAGCAGAGAGTCTTCAGTCATTGCTAAGTCCTAGAACATATTTCAGATCCATTGAAATTTCTCTGGGACAAGAGGAAAATTGCCTCTGTCCCTTTAAGATTCACTCAAGATTATAGTGACCTATACTTCCTAGAGGTACACATAACTGCAGAGATTTATGTATGCTCCAAGAAACTGGTCTTCCATTTCCCATTAAGTCTTCAGTTTGAGAGAGCTTTCTTTCCTAGGCAGCTGGTGATGTAGTAGAGTCCAGAGTCAGGAAGATGAGTTCAAATCTTACCAGCTGTATGATCTTAGGCAAGTGAACTTAACCACTGACTGCCTCAGTTTCTTCACCTATAAAATGGGATGGTAATAGTATCTCCTTCCCAGAGTTTCTGTGAGGATCAGATGAGTTAATATTTGTAAAAAATGATTAGCATAGTGCTGTACATAAAGTAGGGACTATATGAATACTTATCTCCTTCCCTTTCCCTTTCTTGACCCCCTGCCCAGTACTAGCTCTTTCAAATCCCAATATAACAGTCATTTCTGCCAGGAAGGCTTGAAGTTAGTTCTCTGCAGATTAGCATTTCCAAAGAAATAAGGAGATGAGATGATGGGGAAAAATCTATGAAAAGAGGCACTCACTTACTTGAGATTTAAAATGTAATGAATTTAATGGAATCTTAATTCCAGTGAGGGTTATTTTTGCTCCTGTGATGTATATTGCATAAACTCTCAACAAGCAAAATAGCAGTAAATAAATATCAGCCAGGCCAACCTTACTGCACCTTTCCCCCAAATAGTCTGATTTTCATATACTGTCATGTTGAGACTGCATGACAGATAGCTCAACAACTTTTATTTTCTCTCTCCAGAGCAACTTATAGTGGTCATAAATTGTGATTCATAGGAGGGCTGCTTCATCTGTTCCGTCTCCCTACTTTATCACAAATAAGTCTCCAAAATTAGATAGAGATATAGGTAGGTAGTTAGATGCTTCTTTGGTTTATAATATAAACTCCCTGGAGGGGGTTTGCATTTTTCCTTCATGCCTTATGACCTGAACATCTGAAATATGTTAGGCATCTACTTTTTTGTTACTTTTGGTTTAGTTCTATAATTTCATTGTTATAGAGAATATCCAGTGAAGAAACTCTCTCAAATAGTGCTGATTGACAACTACTCTGGAACTTAAATCCTTAGGGCCTACTGGAAGCTTTAATAGTTTGAGCAACTTGACTAGGGTCACACAACCAGTATATAATGTATGAGGGGCTGGGCTTCAATCTAGATTTTCCTGACTCTAAGGCTGGATGGCTCTCTCTCTCTCTCTCTCTCTCTCTCTCTCTCTCTCTCTCTCTCTCTCTCTCTCTCTCTCTCTCTCTCTCTCTCTCTCCCTCTCTCCTCTTTCTCTTCCCCTTTTTTTCTCCTCTTTCCCTTTTTTATTCATTTATTTGCACAAACATTATCTTCTCCTTCCACTATACTCTCCCCACCACCAAACAATCAACAAAGGGAAATGAAACCTTGACAACAAATACTTATAGATCAGCAAAACAAATCCCATCGATCATTTTTTTTATTAAAAAGTGCTTCATTTTGGTTTTAAGTTTATTACTTCTTTGGAAAGAAGTGTGTTTCTTCTGTAGTCCTCTGGACTCATGGTTTTAAATACATTGACCAATAATATAAAGATTTTCAAAGTTATTTTATTTTATAATGTGATCATTGTATAAATTGTTTTCCTAGTTCTCCTCATTTTATTTTATATCAGTTCATAGAACAGTTTCTTCTGAAACTGTTGACTTCATTATATCTTTTTTAAAGTTTCTCTTTTATTTAGTATATTATTTTCCTTAATTACATGTAAAACATTTTTCAACATTTGTTTTTAAAATTTTGAGTTCTAAATTCTCTTGTTCCTTCCCCAAACCTCATCACTGAGAAGGCAAACAATTTGATATAGGTTATCCATGTGTAATCATACAAAACATAATTCCTTATTAGTCTTGTTGCAAAAGTAAACATAGACCAAAAAATAAAACCCCAAGAAAAATAAAGTTTAAAAAGCATACTTTGATTTGAATGCAGATTCCATCAGTTCTTTCTCTTGGCATGAATAGCACTTTTCATCATAAATCCTTTAGAGTTCTCTCGGATTCCTGAGAATAGTTAAGCTATTCACAGTTGATCATCTTACAGTATTGCTGTTACTGTATACAACATTCTCCTGGTTCATGATGAAAGATCACGTCTATCCAGGTTTTTCTGAGAGCATCTTGGTCATTCTTTTTTTATAGCACAATTCTGTTCCATTACATCAACGGAATACAATGGTATCCCATTATAATAACACAACTTGTTCAGCCATTTCCCAAATGATCAGTGTCCCCTCAATTTCCAATTCTTTGCCACCAGAAAAGAGCTGCTATAAATATTTTTGCACATATAGGTCCTTTTATTTCATTATTTCTTAAGGCATAACACCATTTTATTACATTCAAATATCACAATTTCTTTAGTCACTTACTAATAGTTAAGCACCTCCTTAATTTCCAGTTTGATATTACTATGGAAAGAGCTGTTATAAATATTTTTGTTGCCAAGTCCTCTCCATATCTTTTTTATTTCTGTAGGTCATAAGACTAGTAGTGCTATTGCTGATTAAAAGGGTATACACAAGTTAGTGATTTGGGGAGCATAATTCTCAATTATTTTCAAGAATGGTTACACTAATTCGTAGATCTATGAACAGTGCTTTAGTGTATCTATTTTCCAAAAGCCATTATAATATTTGTGATTTTCTTCTTTTGTCATCGTTGCCAATTTCATAGTTATGAGACAAAACCTCAAAGTTCCTTTAATTTTATTTCTCTCATGATTAATGATTTGGGGTATTTTTTTCATTAGGTGGTTGATAGCTTTGATTTCTTCCTTTGAAAACTGCCTGTTGTATCTCCAAGGCAATATTCACAGCCCTAGTGGTAACTATGAATATGCCAGCATAGTTCTCAATCCCAAAATACAAAAGACTCTCCATAGAGAAGGCAGAAGAAAACCTTTTATTTAAACACCAGAAAGCCAAATTCCAGAACCAGAAAACAAAATCCATCATGGTGACAAAGAAGTTAATAAACATTATCATAGCAGAGAGAAAAGCCATTCTCAAACCTCCCATTGGGGGATGGGCCTTCTCAACTGTCAGCTGTCACAATGTTTCAGTCTCAAACCTTCCCTCCCCTAGTCATGGCCTTTTCACTATCAACTGTCACAATGTATCAGCTGGCCTACATCAGTTGGCCTACATCAGTTGGCCTGTATTTTTTTCCCTCTGACCTGACCCCACTCACTCACTTCCTCACACACTCCACCCTTCCTATTCTGCCTCTTCAGCAAGCTCCTCCCACATGTGATCCAGGGTTTTGGGTGATTTAAACAGATCATATGGGCCTATTAATTAATGAGACAGATTTTTCCATTTTTAAATACCTATTATACCTGTTCATGGCCTTTGACCATTTGTCTGCTGGGGAATAACTCTTGTTCTTGTAAAATTAAAGTGGACCTTTATATATCTTTTTTTTAAGCTTTTATTTCGAATTTTATTTTTCCCCAGTTACATTTTTTTAAATTTCATTATTTTTTTAATGTTCTATAATCACTACCATAAAATTAAGATTTTATCTTCCCCCCACACCTACCCCACACTACCTCCCTCCATCCCCCCAACAGCATACAATTCTGTATAGGTTCTACATACACTTTCCTATTGAGTACATTTTCACTATAGTCATGCTATGTAGTTGAACTAAAATAAATTGAAGAAATCATATAACAAATCAAAACATAATACACTAAAACACACACATACACATACATGATCTGCTACATTCTGCGAATGACTCCCAAATTTCTTTCTCTGAGTGTGGAAGGCATTTTGCCTTAGAAAAACCACCATTGGGATTTTTTTAAAATAAGTTTTTGCGTTTTTATGAAGTTTCAAGTCTACCAGAAAAAACACTTGCACACTGTGGTCATTGCTGTGCACAAAGTTCTCCTGGTTCTGCTCCTTTTGCTCAGCATCAGATCATATAAGTCCTTTCAGGCCTCCCTGAAGTCTTCTTGTTCATTATTTCTTATGGCACAATTGTACTCCATTATGTTCACATACCATAATTGATTCAGTCATTCCCTAATTGATGGGCATCCTCTTGACTTCCAGTTTTTGGCAACTACAAAGAGTGCTGCTATAAATATTTTTGTACATGTGGGACCCTTTACCATTTTTATGGTCTCTTAGGGATACTGTCCTAGTAGCGATATTTCTGGGTCAAAGGGTATTAACATTTTTGTAGCTCTTTGGGCATAGTTCCAAATTGCTCTTCAGAATGGTTGGATTATCTCACAGCTCCACCAACAATGAATTAGTGTTCCAACTCTCCCACATCCTCTCCAGCATTTATCATTTTCTTTTTCTGTCATGTTTGCCAATCTTATAGGTGTGATGTGGTACCTCAGAGTTGTTTTGATTTGCATCTCTCTAATCAATAGTGATTTAGAGCATTTTTTCATATGGTTATAAATATCTTTAATTTCTTCCTCTGAAAATTGCCTGTTCATATCCTTTGACCATTTATCAACTGGGGAATGGACCCTTATATATCTTACAGGAGACCTTTATCAGAAAAACTTGCTATAGCAAGTTTTACCCCAGTAATCTGTTCCCCTTCAAATTTTAGCTTTTATTAGCTTTGTTTGTATGAAACATTTAAAATTAACTGAACTTACCTATTTTATTTTCTGTGATTCTCCTTATTGCTTGTTTGGTCACAAATTCTTCCACCATCCCTAGGTTTGAAGGTGGTGGATCAAGTGTTGGAATCAGGGAAGAGAAAATAGGCCAGTTTGACTAAAACTTAGATTACATTAATGAAATGAGTTTGAAAAGGTATGCAGAAGCCTGACTGAAGGGAAAGGGCTTTAAATACTAGCCTGAGGACTTGACATTCTGTTCAAATGCTTTAAAATCATAAAATTTTAGAGTTTTGAGGGACTTTAAAGATTCAGTCCAACTCCATTTTTACAAATGAAGAAACTGTTCTGAGAAGTTAAGTAACTTGTTCAAAGTCATATAATAAGTTTGTGACAGATCCAGGGGATTGGTCCTAGGTTTTTTGGATCTATATTATGCAGCTCCAACAGACACACACACATACACACACACATATACACACACACACATTTAAGTGGAAAATTAATTTGGCTTAGATTCAGTCTAGCATTTTCTTTTTGGCTCAGAGATCCAGAAACAACTTGAGAGGGATATTCTTGGTCAATAATAACTTTTATTTAGTACCTTTCTATTACACAGTGTTTTCAAAACCCTCACTGACTTTGTACATTTGTAATCAAACTTCATTATTTTTAATGCTTACCATTTCTCATGTATTTTCGAAGATCAATGTTTTCTAATTGGATTATGGCAAAAAGTTAGACTTACCCCACAGCCTTATAAAGTTCAGCCAAATTAATAAGAGCAGATTTAACTTTTTCAGTTTTCTAAAGCTTCTTTGAAGGTGTGTTGATAATTGATGCTCTTTATGGTAGTTGATGCTTAACTACTTCATGATTTCAAGCATTTGTAATATTGTCGCTGTGAGTACTCCATTCACAAGGTACTATAGTTCAGTAGGTAGTCCTTGAGAATTGCTAAGGCCAAAAAAAATCCATTTTACTTGGTTAAGATAGGATTCAAATAGCAAATATGTAGTCCACTATCAGGTTCATATTTGAAGCCTTTCCAATTTTATACGCTTTGAGTGGTGGAAACAATATTTATTTATTAGGGTTCCTGCCATGCAGACTTAGCCAGTTTTTTCCCTTAAAGGGAAAGAAAATTGTTTCTTTTTTCACTTTTTTATGATTTACTGGCAAAATTTCCCCCATCGCTATGCTTTTCGTGACATTCCATTTTCAGATCAGCACCACCAACTTCAGTCTGTCTCAAGATTTCAAGTGAGGAGCCAAGGGACTCATCAGCTCAAAACTGTTAATAGAATAAAAACCCCCAGAATGGAAAGAAACCTCATTTGTCATTTAGTACAACCCTTACATGAACAAGAACCACCAGTCTAACATACTTAACTAGCAGTCATCCAATTTTTTCTTTTAAAGATTATGTTTTTATCTTTATTTTTCAATATTCACTTCTATAGGATTTTGAGTTCTAAATTTCCCGCCATGCTCCCTCTCCAACATGGTCTACAATATAATATAGACTATATGGGTACATTCATATTAAACATATTTCCACATTGGTCAACTTGTAAAAGAAGAATCAAAACAAAAGGGAAAAACTACAAGGAAGAAAAAACAACAAAAAGAGAGAGAAAATAGTATTCTTCAATCTGCATTCAGACTTCATAGTTCTTTCTCTTGATATGAATGTTTTTTCATCATAAGTCTGTTGGAGTTGTCTTAGATCATTGCACTGCTGAGAAGAGCTAAGTCTAGCAAAGTCAGTCATCATAAAATGTTGCTATTACTGTATACAATATTCTCTTGGTTCTGCTCACTTCACTCAGGATCAGTTCATGTAAGTCTTTCCAGGCTTTTCTGAAATCTGCCTGATCATCATATCTGAGTCCTTTGTCAAGTGGAGAGTATACTCTGAGGACCTATAAATTCTCAGTTCCTCCAAGGTGGCACAATCAAGGGAGAGGAGTTTACTCCTTTCCTGGCCTGTGCTCTGGTCTGGGAGCAACCACAAGCACTCTTCTGTCCAGAATCTGTGATTAGGATTCCTTCTGCCAGCTCCACCAGGTCAGTGCTCCTCCTCACCCCATGGTCACCACTCAGGGCTGAGATGCAGATCAGCAGCTCAATTCTCCAAGGGTATTTAGGTCAAAGGCTCCAAAAATGGATGCTGCCACTGCCTGGAGCTAGAGCAGGGTAAAAGCTTTCTTATTGACCTTTGAAGCTGTCTTTGCCATTTGTTGGTTGAGATATCTGGGAACCACAGGTGCTGCCTGTGA
This sequence comes from Bettongia penicillata ogilbyi, assembly GCA_023548195.1. Lineage (NCBI taxonomy): Eukaryota > Metazoa > Chordata > Mammalia > Diprotodontia > Potoroidae > Bettongia > Bettongia penicillata. Next base: position 2,642,001 of record JAJHZJ010000381.1, on the reverse strand, counting down.
TTCCATGCCCTGAAACCTGCTCTGGTTGTGTCTGTGCCATGCCACATGGCCAAGTCTAGGCTATGCTCCTTGGGCTGCACTCTGCTCTGAGATTGGTGTGATAGACCTTTCCTATTGACCTTCCAGGCTGCTTTGGTCTGGAAATCTCTTTTACTCTGTCATTTTGTGACTTCTGCTATGCTGGAATTTGTTTAGAGTAATTTTTTACAGGTATTTTATGGGCTTTGGGAGGAGAGCTACAACAGGCCCTTCTTTCTACTCCACCGTCTTGGCTCCCATGCTCATCATTTCTTATGGAACAATAGTATTCCATTACATCCATCACCTGTTCAGCCATTCTCCAATTGATGGGCAGCCCCTCAATTTCTAGTTCTTGGTCACCACAAAAAAACTACTATAAATATTTTTGTACACATAGGTCCTTTTCCCTTTTTATGACCTTTTTGGGATATAGACTTATTGTGGTATTGCTGGATCAAAGGGTATGCATGATCTTATAGATCTTTGGGTATAGTTACAAATGACTTCCCAGATTGACTGGATCAGTTCACAACCATACATTAGTGTCCCAATTTTCCCACATTTCTCCAACATTTATCATTTTTCTGTTTCATCATATCAGCTAATCTGATAGGTGTGATGTGGTACTTCATAGTCCTAATTTTTATTTCTCTACTCAATAATTTGTTAGAGTATTTTTTCATAAGACTACAGATAGCTTTAATTTTTTCCTCTGAAAACTTTCTGTTCATATCTTTTGATAGTTTATCAGTTGTGGAATGACGTATTATAAATTTGAGTTAGTTCTCTATGTATTTGAGAAATTAGGCCTTTTTCAGAGACACTGGCTGTAAACGATTATTTTCCAGCTTTCTGCTTCCCTTCTAATCTTGGTTACATTGGCTTTGTGCAAAAACTTTTCAATTCAATGTAATCAAAGTTATCCATTTTGCATTTCATAATGTTTTCTTCCTCTTGTTTGGTCACAAATTCTTCCCTTCTCCATATATCTGACAGATAAAGTATTCCTTGCTCTCTTAATTTCCTTATGGTATCACCCTTTATATCTAAATCATGTACTCATTTTGTCCTTATCTTGATATACGGTGCAGTTGATCAATATACTGAAAAAACCTGAAAACACATGCAATGCATAAGAACTTCTTGACTCCAAGAAGGGAGAGATTGGGGGTTATCCTCTTATATATCTCATATATTTGGATACCAAATTCTTATCGGAGGAAAGCTATTACAAAGATTTTTTCCCCATTCAACCACTTCCCTAATTTTGTCTATGCAGAAGACTTTCAGTTTAAAGCAATTGTAGCTATCTGTTTTATTTTCCACAGTTGCATCTATCTCTTGTTTGGTTAAGAATATATCTCTTACACATAGCTGTGAGAGGTACATGATCTGTTTCTCTTCTAAATTTTTATTTTATAATCTTTGATTTTAATTGTGACCTTTAATATCAATATCCATTTAGAATATATTGTGGAATATGGTATAAAGTATTTGTCTAAGCCTAATTTCTGCCAGACCGATTTAAAGTTTTCCCAAGGGTTTTATGTTCCAAAAGAGAAGTGTTTTCATAGATAGTTTATGCTTTCTATTTTTATCAAACACTAGGTTATTGAAATCTATTGTTTCTGATTCTTCTTTGTTTTTGCTGTTCAGTCATTTCAGTCAGGTCCAGCGCTTCATTATTCCATTTCTGCTAATTGTCTAAGGTCAGATTTGAACTCAAAAAGATGGTTCTTCCTGACTTCAGGCCCCATACTCTATCCAGTGTGCCACTTAGCTGTTTGATGAATCCAAAGATTCAAGATTTTGGGGCAAGAACTCACAATTTAGCAAAAGTTGCTGAGAAAGCTGAAGAGCAATTTGGAAGAAACTAGGCATAGTATAATGAAATATGTTCAAAACAGATAAACAATTTAGTCATGAAGAGTTATATCCTAAAAAAATTAGGGCACCATGGAAAATTTAACATGTCAGATCTATGAATAAGGTAAGAGTCTAGGACTCAACAAAAGATAGAGAGAATTACAAAAAGTAATATGTGTAATTTTGATTACATGACCTTAAAAACATTTTGCATAAACAAAAAAAAAATAGAGGACTTTCAAGCACTCCTGATGCAGAAAACCAGAACTGACCAGAAAATGTACTCTTCAACTACAAGACTCAAGAGGAGCGTAAAAAAAAGTAAACAGGAAAGAGAAAACATAAGGGATCCAATAAGATTACACTGTTAATATCCCTACAGAATATTCCTAAGGAACAAATGCTGTTTTCCTTAAAATGGTGGGTATCAATTGCTGTTGTTCAATTGTTTAAGTTGAGTCTAACTCTTTGTGATCCCATTTAGGGTTTTCTTGGCAGAGATACTGGGGTGTTTTGCCATTTCCCTCTCCAGTTCATTTTACATATGAGGAACTGAGGTAAACTGGGTTAAGTGACTTGTCCAGGGTCACACAGTTAGTAAATGTTTGAGGCCTGATTTGAACTCATGAAGATGAGTTACTGATTCCAAGCCAAGTGCTCTATCTATTGTGTTACATGTTTAAAACCATCCATAAGCATTTTTTGTAATAGGAATAATCTAGAAACTTTCCCAATAGAACCAGGGGTAAAAAAGATGCCCATTATCACCACTATTATTAAATATTGTACTAGAAATGTGGGCTATAATAATGAGGAGAAAAAGTAATTGAAAGAATTGGAATAGTCAAGAAGGAAGCAAAACTCTCACTCTTTGCAGGTGATATGATGGTATACTCAGACAATCCTAAAGAATCAACCAAAAAACTACTTGAAATAATTAACAGCTTTAGCAAAGTTGCAGGATATAAATTAAACACATAAATCATCAGCATTTCTATATATGACCAACCAAATCTTGCAGCAAGAAATGGAATGAGAAATTCTATTTAAAATAACTGTGGAAAATATAAAATAATCTGGAGTCTACTTGCCAATACAAACCTAGGAACTATATGAACACAATTACAAAATGCTTTTCACATAAATAAAAACTGATCTAAAGAACTGGAAAAAAAATATCAAGTTAATAGGATAAAAATAACAATTCTACTTACATTAACTTATTTATTAGCTGTTATTCTAATCAAACACTCAAAAATTATTTTATAAGGCTAAAAAAGGAACCAAAATTCATCTTAAAGAATAAAAAGTCGAAAATATCAAGGTAATTGTCATACCAGATCTCAAACTGTATTTTAAAATGGTAATCTTCAAAACAATCTGGTGTTGGCTAACAAATAGAGTGGTGGATTGACTGAACAGATTAGGTACACAATACACAACAAATGACTATAGTGGTTTAGTATTTGATAAACCTGAAGACACAAGCTTTTGGGATAAGAACTCACTATGTGACAAAAACTGTGGGAAAAATGAAAAAAACATATGGCAGAAAAATTAGGTGTAGACCAACGTCTTACACTGTATACCAAGAGAAGGTCAAAAAGAGTACATGATTTGGACATAATAGGTGATACCATAAACAAATTAAGGAAACTTGGAAAAGTTTTCCTGTCAGATCTATGGATAAAGGAAGAATTTTTGACCAAATAAGAGAAAGAGAGCATTATGAAGTGTCAAGTGGGTAATTTTGATTATACTAAAAAGTTTTTTGCAGAAATAATGCAACCAAGATTAGAAGGAAAGCAGAAAGCAAGGACAAAAAAATATATCAAGTATGTCTGATAAAAATTTCCTTTCTTAAAGATACAGAGAACTGAGTCTAATTTATCAGAATAAAAGCCATTGCCCAATTGACAAATGATCAAAGGATATGAACAGGCATTTTTCAGATGAAGAAATCACAGCTATCTATGGTCATATGAAAAAATGCTTTAGATCACTCTTGATTAGAGAAATGTACATTAAAACAACTCCAAAGTCCCACCTCACATTTATCAGATTGGTTAATATGGCAGAAAAGGAAAATGATAAATGTTGGAGGGAATGTGGAAAAATTGGAACACGAATGCACTGTTGGAGCAGTGAACTGATTCAACCATTCTGGAGAACAATTTGGAGCTATGCCCAAAGGGCTATAAAACTATGCATACGCTTTGATCCAGCAATACCACTTTTAGGACAGTATCCCAAAAAGATTAGAGAAATGGGAAAAGGATCTACATGGGCAAAACTATTTATAGCAGCTCTTTTTGTGATGGCAAAGAACTGGAAATCGAAGGATACCTATCAATTGGGGAATGGCTGAACAAGTTGCAGTATAATAATATAATGGAACACTATTTTGCTATAAGAAATGGTGACTAGGAGGACTTCAGAAAAACCTGGAAAGACTTATATGAACTGATGCTGAATGAAGTGAACAGACCCAGGAGAACATTTTATACAGTTACAGCCACAGTGATTTTGAAAGACTTAGCTCTTCTCAGCAATGAAAGGACCTAAAACATTTTCAAAGAACTCATGATGAAAAATGCCATCCACATCCAGAGAAAGAACTATGGAGTGTGTATGCGGACTGAAACAAACTATTTCCTTTGTTTTATTTTGTTTTTCTTTCTCATTGTTTCTCCCATTCATTATAATTCTTCAATTCAACATGACTAATGTGAAAATGTGTTTAATAGGAATATATGTGTAGAATGTATATCAGATTGCATGCCCTGTTGGGGAGTGGGGGGAGGAAGAGGGAGAAAATTTAACACTTATAAAAATGATTGTTGAAAACTAAAAATAAATAAACTAATTAAAATAATAACAAAAATATTTAAAGTAACTATTTTCAGTGATGGCAAAGAATTGGAAATTGAAGGGATGGCCATCAATTGGGGGATGGCTGAATAAGTTGTGGTATATTATTGTAGTTGAATACTATTGTGCTGTAAGAAATGACTAGCAGAATCATTTCAGAAAAATCTGGAAAAAGTTACGTTAACTGATGAAAAGTGAAGTGAGAAGAACCCGGAGAAAATTATATACAGTAATATTGTGTGATGATCAATTGTGAATAACTTAGCTATTTTCAGTTGTATAATGATCAAAGACAGTGCCAAAGGACTCATGATGAAAAATTCTATCCACTTCCAGAGAAAGAACTTATGAGTCTGAAGATAGATTTAAGAATAATACTATTTTCTTTTTCTGTGTGTTTTTTTGTCTGTTTTTTCTTTTACAACATGACTGATATAGTAATACACTTTACATGATTGCACATGAATAACCTATATCAAATTGCTTATTGTATTGGGGAATTGGGAAGGGAAGAAGGAAGAGAGGGAAAGCATTTAGAAGCCCAAAGTTTTTAAAAATGTTAAAAATTGTTTTCATATGTAATTAGGAAAAAAGTAAATATTACTTTTTAAAAAGAACATTGTTGAAGATAATAATGGATGTCCCATTTCCTAGGATCTTGTGGAAATAGTATAATGAGTGATGGTTTTGTCATTTTTGTTCAATCTCCACATTTAGGTTTTTCTATGTGAAGTTTTAAATAATATAGAAGAAAGAGCAGAGCGTCTGGTTTGGGAGAATTCCTGAATATTCTTTTTCTCCCATAACACTATATTAAGAGGTAATTGGGGCAATTACTCTCCAGAAGCAGAGCCTGCTAGGAGTATAAACAAAAGAGTGAGGGTAAAGACGAGTGCTCTCTGTTCCTAATTCCCCATAGTCAGCTTAGCTCCTCCTGCTGTAATGAATGCAGAGGTATAGTGGTAAATATTTAACAACCTGCTTTCTTATAAAAAAAAAAAAGGATTCAGGACATACTAAAACTTAATCTGTATTATTAGCATTTTCTCCACTTTCTTAAATTAGGTCCAGGCTATTGGTGTCAAACATCATAGAAATGGATTCTAACATGTGGAAAACTGACTGTAATTTTTCCATAAGTTTGGGACCTTTCAAGATTAGCAATTTTTATGTAAGAGTGTAGTGTAGATATACACATCGAGATTGTGGCTTAGTTTCTATCCTTCTCCCTACTTGTCATCTCTCTTATGTTTCAAATGAGGTTCTTACAAAGACAAAATTCTTTACTGCTTTTTAATTTTGATTTAAATTATTTTTAAAAATTAGTCAAATAGCTCTTGTTCTTAGTGCCATCTTGTCAACTTACATTGCACCATGAGAGTCAAGTGGAGGAAGAAACTAATGGGTAGGCTGAAATAAAGAGCAGAAAAATGTGGCAGAGGTTCAAGTAACTAGACTGTGCTGACCATAGAGGCCACAGGAGCAGGGATGGAATAACCCTTGAAGACATTTTTTCAGGAAGGGAGAAACCTTCAGGAAAACACTCTATGAATGACTGTGCTACCTCTGCCATCTGATAAAGAACTCTTACTACATCTAACACCTTCCTGACAAAAGGGCACACCATCTTTTAATGCAAATTCAACCTAACTGCCTCTTGATTGTGTGCCATGGGGCTCTTGCCATTCTGGACTGTTTTCTTTCAGGCTAAGTGTAGCACCTGCATAATAAGACTTTATACTACGTTCCTGGTTGAAAAAAAAAACCTAGCCAAATACATCACTGTACTCAACACAGCAATGTCTTGCTAGCCAATTTATTTTCCTTAAATCCAGCCTCAACTCCATTTTGAATAGGCAAGCCAAACTCCAAAGATCTCAGTTCCTTCTTCCAGCTCTTACAATGGGGAGTTTGTAAGGGTATATTTATGAAAAAAAAATCCTGAATGATTAATTTTCTATGTCTGGAAGTGATTTATGAACTCAGGGTTCTTCTGTCAGTTTCTGTCTCTCCAGCATGGGGACATTGGCTCTCTCAGGCTCTGCTGGCAGGATGGATCATGCCTGGATTCTCTTTTAGGGTGAATCTATCTATTCCTCTCATCCTCCAGTTCTTTTATCTACCACTGGTTTAATTTTGTTTCTGACCTGTTCATACTAGTGCGATAGGAAGGAAATTATTCTAGTCTTCTCCTAGGTCCTTTAGTCCTGTCCAGTGACTGGAGCCAAAGAACACACTTAGCTAGACACATTTTCCTTAGGCCTCTCTCTCACGATCAGTTCAGGTCTTTTTTTAAAATGCCCACACATTCAGCTTTTCTTGATATCTTCTAGGTTTCAGATCTTTGTGAGCAGGGTCTCCAGGGTTGTTTTCTTCTCAGGAAGGCTATTTATAAAGAAAGAGATTGGGATTAAATAACTTCCAATATCTCTTCTAGATCTAACAATTTTTTGTTTCTGTCTCTGATTAGTAAGACATATTTGCTCTCAGTCTCTTTCTAATTCTTCCTCTCTTGTTTCCCTCTGTCTGTTTCTCTATCTGTCTGTCTCTTAGATTTTGGAAGGGTAGAGAGGTATTTTGTTAAGCCTTTCAGCTAGATGAGTAAAAACAGAGCTTAACTGCCCTTTCTTCATTGATCAGAATGTTAAGAAATTTGGATTTTTTTACCATGGATTTTGAACATGCACTTTATTTCCCACTGGATTCATTTTTTTGCTTTTATTGCTGAGCATTTGTAGTTATTTATAATTTGTAAGCTTATTTTGTCCCATCCTGAATAGGCTTACCTCAGGAAACAGGATATATGCCAAAAAATAAAGAGGTGATAGATAGTTAAAAATCTTAACACTCCATTCATTTTAGTATTGTGAATTTTTACTAAATATTTTCCCTGAGGGGTAGGCTATAATTATAATTAAGTTTAAAAAGATTTTAGGAAGTTGTCCTGGAGCTTAAAATAAATTTACAAAATTAGGGAAAGAACTTTAAGAAACCTCACTTTTAAGTACAAGGAGAACACTTATGCAGGGATGTCTTTATCACTTTCTCTTAGTCTTTAATGAATAAAACTCTTCCAGAGCCCCTGCTACTGCATAAAACAGTTAAAAGCTGAGTTACAGGCAGGGTTGCTCTTCTAAGGAGTTACAAGGTTAGAGAAACTGTCTGAATAATGTTCAGCTTTTGAAGTCCACAAAAGGCTGAAAAGAGTAACCTGGAAGTGTCACAAAATCCATGGCAGAAAAACTGTGGCTTTCAAACTCTTCCCCATGCTATTTTTGTCATTGAGATTCTAATGTCTGTAAGTCAGAGGTAAAAACCACATGACTCCAGTGACCTGGGACCCATTGAGTAGAGTTGGTTGGAAATGCCAATGCTCTTCAATAGAGGGACTCTGCCTCTGGCAGCTAAATAGTCCTCTCTGCACTGCATTACCCTGTCTGAGCCATTATATGTACAGAGAGTCATTTTGAGTAGGGTCAACTGTGAAAAATTGAAGGCCTGAGGTAGGAGACCATGAAAGAACCTAGGAAGCTGTATAATTCTGCTTGGTGGTGTGTGCATGGAGATGAAAGTAGGCTACCATTGACACTATTTTTACTACTTTTTTTAAAAGTAGTATTTATTTTCCCCCAATTACATGTCAAAATAATTTTTAGCATTCGTTTTTACAAGATTTTGAGTTCCAAATTTTTCTCCCTCCCTTTTTCCTAAAATAGTAGGTAAGTTGACATAGGTTATACATGGTGCTATCATGTAAAACACATTTCCATATTAATCATAATTGTGAAAGAAAAAATAGATCAAAACAGAAAAAAAACACAAAAAAGAATAAAGTAAATGAAGAAAATATGCTTCAATCTGCATTGAGTCCATCAGTTCTTTATCTGGATCTCTCTACCTTTTAATGAGTAAACTCCTTCCCAATTAAGAACATAGATTTGTAGCTATAACCCCATTCTTTTACAGATCAATAAAAACTGAGGAATAAAGAGGTTGAGCGACTTGCCTGAGATCATTCAACTATTTTTAAATGTGTCTGAGGTGTCAAATGAACTCAAGTCATCCTAACTCCAAGTCCAGTACCTTGTCCCCAATACCTCTCAGTCAACAGATCCTCCATTAACCCAGTACTAAAACTCACCCCCTGTTCTCTCTACTCACCTCCAATCTGGACTGTCAATCTCTAGCTCTCTTTACTGTATTCAAAATCTCTACCTGGGAAATTTGCCCCTAAATCTCCCTTTTTGTAAGAACAGAGATGAATCTAAGGATGAAACTATTTCAAATGGTTCTCTGGGTCTTGAAATGAGAAATAATAATAGATCCCACTTATATAGCACCTAGCAGTATGAAAGCCCTTTCCTCATAAAAATTCTATTAGATTGATAGGAAAAACAATGTTATACCCATTTTCTATGTGATAGGATCACAAATAGAAACAGATACTTTTTTTTGTATTATGTTTTGGTTTGTTTTATGGTTTCTCCCATTCATTTGAATTCTTCTGTGCCACATTCATTTAATAGGAATGTATGTGTAGAACCTATATAAGATTGAGCGCTGTCTCAGGGAGAAAGTGGGGAGGGAAGGGGGATTGATGGGGAGGGAGTGGGAAAAAAATAGAAGACATTTGGAAGTGATTGCTGAATACTGAAAACAACTAAAATAATTCAATTAATAAAAAAGAAAATCAAAATTTCTATTCACCTCTGGTCTTTTCAACAAGAATACTTGGAATTCCTTTATTTCATTGAAATTCCATTATCTTCCCTGAAATAATATATTTAATTTTAGTGAGTAGGTGATTCTTGGTTTTAATCCTAGTTCCTCTGATCTCTGGAATATCATATTCCAATTTCTTTCTTCCCTTAGTATAGAAATTGCTAAATCCTGTGTTATCTTGATTGTGTTTCCACAATACTTGAATTGTTTCTTTCTGGATGCTTATAATATTTTCAACTTGGCCTGGGAACTCTGGAATTTGGCTATAATCTTCCTAAGAGTTTTCCTTTTGGGATTTCTTTCAGGAGGTGATCACTGGATTTTTTCCATTTCTATTTTACACTCTGGTTCTAGAATATCAGGGCAGTTTTCCTTGATAATTTCTTGGAAGATGATGTCTAGGTTCATTTTTTGATCATGGTTTTCATGTAGACCAATAATTTTTAAATTATCTCTCCTGGATTTATTTTCCAGGTCAGTTGTTTTTTCCAATGAGATATTTCACATTGTCTTCTATCTTTTCATTCTTTTGGTTTTGTTTTATAGTTTCTTGGTTTCCCATATAAAGTCATTAACTTCCATTTGCTGTATTCTAATTTTTAAGGAGTTATTTTTGAAATGGGGAGCCAAGATGGCGGAATAGAAGCATTCAACTGCTTGAACTCGTCGTCCAAAGACCTTAAAATATCTGTAAAAATGGCTCTAAACAAATTCTAGAACAGCAGAAGTCACAAAATGACAGAGTGAAACAGATTTCCAGCCCAAAACCACCTGGAAGACCATCAGGAACTATCTATTGCACTGGGCTCAGAGCAGAGTGCAGCCCAGCATGGACAGGACTGGAGCAGGTTTCAGTGCACTGAATCACTGGCAGTAGCTGAAATTTACAGATTTCTCAACCCACAAACACCAAAGATAGCTTCAAAAGTCATTGAGGAAGCTCTTTCACCTGGGTGAGAGGGGAAAATGGTCCAGCCCCAGCCCAAAGGTGGCCGCAGTCACTGATACAGCAGCAGTCACTTCTGGAGTTCTCAGCATACAGACAATGGGGGAATAGAACAGCTGATCTGTGTCTCAGTCATGATTAGTGTTCCTGGTGTGAGGAGGACCTGCTGTAGTGAACTTAGTGGCAGCTGTAGAGAGAGAATCTTACACACAGTTCAAGGTCAGAAAATAGTGCTTGTGGTTGCTCACAGACCAGAGCACAGGCCCCTTTTACTATGCCACTTTGGAGGAACTGAAAACTTACAGGTCCCTAAAGATATCTCTGAAAACAGCTGCACAAAATCTCTAAATCCTGGGGTAGTATAACCTTCACTTGACAAAGGGCTCAAAAGTCAATTAACTTACTGGGAAAATGACCGAAAAAGGGGAAAAATTAGACCATAGAAGGTTACTTTCTAGGTGAAAAGGTGAAAAGAAAGATCAAAGCATACAATCAGAGGAAGACCAAAGCATACAAGGGGAGAAAGACATTAAGGTCAAGGCTCCTACATCCAAAGCCTCCATAAAATAATATGGAATGGTCTCAGGTCACAGAAGAGCTCAAAAAGGATTTTGAAAATCAGGTAAAAGAGGTGAAGGAAAAATTGGGAAGAGAAATGAGAGTGATGCAAGAAAATCATGAAAAATGAGTCAACAGCTTGCTAAAGGAGAACCAAAAATTGTTGAAGAAAATAACACCTTTAAAAATAGACTAATCCAAGTGGCAAAAGAGATCCAAAAACCCAGTGAGGATAAGAATGCTTTAAAAAGCAGAATTGGCCAAATGGAAAAGAAAGTTCAAAATCTCACTGAAGAAAATAGTTCTTTAAAAATTAGAATGGAACAGATGGTAGCTAATAACTTTATAAGAAACCAAGACATTATAAAACAAAACCAAAAGAATGAAAAGATAGAAGACAATGTGAAATATCTCATTGGAAAAACAACTGACCTGGAAAATAGATCCAGGGGAGATAATTTAAAAATTATTGGTCTATATGAAAACCATGATTAAAAAAAAGAGTGTAGACATCATCTTCCAAGAAATTATAAGAAAACTGCCCTGATATTCTAGAACCAGAGAGTAAAATAGAAATGGAAAGAATCCAGTGATCACCTCCTGAAAGAGACTCCAAAAGAAAAACTCTTAGGAATATTATACCCAAGTTCCAGAGGTTCCAGACCAAGTTGAAACTATTACAAGCAGGGGGGTGGAGCCAAGATGGCAGAGTAGAAAGACTCACATATGCTAGCTCCGAATCCACAGCCCATATATTTCCTGTAAGAAGAACTCCCCACAAATTCTGGAGCACTGCAAGGCATGCAGAAACACAGTGGAAAAGATTTCGATTCCAGAGAGCCCTGGAGAACCATCCCCAGGGGTCCATCGTGCTCTGGACAGTGGAGCCCACTCCTGAGCTGCCCAGGCCACCCGGCCCCCGAGGAGCAGGTCTGAGCAGGCTTCAAGGGTGGAACCTCCGGTGGCCAAGAAGGTCCCTCCGCCCACAGATGCTACAGGTCAGTGAGAAAGATGTCTGGGATGGCTGAGAGGGGGGCGGGGTGTCTCCGTGGCTTGGGCCCCCTTGGGAGGCAGCGGCAGAGGGAGTGGCAGTGGCCAAGGGAGCGTAAGTGGCCAGGGACTCCTGTAGCAGCAGGGAGAAGTTCAGGGCCATTACTGAAGGTCTCTGCATAAAGCCCCTGAGGGAACTGAGTCTGGGAGGTGGACCTGCCCTCACCTGAGCACCGTAACTTAAGCTCATATTGAATAGCAGCCGTGCCTGCCCTTGAAAGCCCATTTGAATCTCAGACCCCAAGCACTAGCTGGGTGGATCTACCCGGGGGTGGACAGGAATCTCAGAAGTCAAGTAACTGGCTGGGAAAATGCCCAGAAAAGGGAAGAAAAATAAGACTATAGAAAGCTACTTTGATGGGGTACAGATGTTCCCACCTTTCAATTCTGATGATGAGAAACTATTCTTATCATCAGGGAAAGATGTGGAGGTCAGGGCCTCTGTATCCCAGACATCCCAGGTGGATGTCTGGTGGGCTCAGGCCTTGGAAGAGCTCAAAAAGGATTTTGAAAATCAAGTTAGACAGGTGGAGGAAAAACTGGGAAGAGAAATGAGAGAGATGCAAGAAAAGCATGAAAAAACAGGTCAATACCCTGCTAAAGGAGGTGGAAAAAAATGATGAAGAAAACAACATCTTGAAAAATAGGCTAACTCAATTGGAAAAAGAGGTTCAAAAAGCCAATGAGGAGAAGAAGGCTTTCAAAAGCAGAATTAGCCAAATGGAAAAAGAGGTTCAAAAGCTCACTGAATTTAATAGTTCTCTCAAAATAAGAATGGAACAGATGGAGTCTAATGACTTTCTGAGAAACCAAGAAATCACCAAACAAAACCAAAAGAATGAAAAAATGGGAAGAGAATGTGAAATATCTCATTGGAAAAAACAACTGACCTGGAAAACAGATCCAGGAGACACAATTTAAAAATGATGGGACTACCTGAAAGTCATGATCAAAAAAAGAGCCTAGACATCATCTTTCATGAAATTATCAAGGAAAACTGCCCTGATATTCTAGAACCAGAAGGTAAAATAAGTATTGAAAGAATTGATCGATCACTGCCTGAAAGAGATCCAAAAAGAGAAACTCCTAGGAACATTGTGGCCAAATTCCAGAATTCCCAGGTCAAGGAGAAAATATTGCAAGCAGCTAGAAAGAAACAATTCCAGTATTGGGGAAATACAATCAGGATAACTCAAGATCTAGCAGCTTCTACATTAAAGGATCGAAGGGCGTGGAAAAGGATGTTCCAGAAGTCAAAGGAACTAGGACTGAAAGCAAGAATCACCTACCCAGCAAAACTGAGTATAATACTTCAGGGGAAAATATGGTCTCTCAATGAAACAGAGGACTTTTAAGCATTCTTGATGAAAAGACCGGAGCTGAAAAGAAAATTTGACTTTCAAACACAAGAATGAGAAGAAGCATGAAAAAGTAAACAGCAAAGAGAAATCATATGGGGACATACCAAAAGTGAACTGTTTACATTCCTACATGGAAAGATAATATTTGTAACTCTTAAAACTTTTCAGTATCTGGGTAGTTGGTGGGACCACACACACACATACACACATACACACATGCACACACATACAGAGACAGAGAACACAGAGTGAATTGAATAGGATGGGACCATATCTTAAAAGAAATTAAGGTAAATGGTGAGAGAGAAAAGTAGTGGGAGGAAAGAGGGTGAAATGGAATGGGGTAAATTATCTCTCATTCAAGAGGCAAGCAGGAGACTTTTTAGTGGAGGGAAAAAGAGGAGAGCTAAAAAAAAACAAAACAGGAAGTTTGCCCTCATCACATTCGACTAAAGGAAGGAATAAAATGCACACTCATTTTGGTACGAAAACCTATCTTACAATACAGGAAAGTGGGGGAGAAGGAGATAAGCAAGGTGGGGTGGATGATGTAAGGGAGGGCAATGGGAGGAGGGAGCAATTTGAAGTCAACACTCAGGGGAGGGACAGGATCAAAAGACAGAATAGAAACAATGGGGGGCAGGATAGGATGGAGGGAAATACAGTTAATCTTACACAACATGACTATTATTGAAGTCATTTGCAAAACTACAGAGATAGGGCCTATATTGAATTGCCTGCCTTCCCAAAGGAAATGGGTGGGGAGGGAGGGATGGGGACAATTTGGAACTCAAAACTTTAGGAACAACTGTTTAATATTGTTCTTGCTACTAGGAAATAAGAAATACAGTTAATGGGGAATAAAAAGTCATTTGGCCCTACAGGACAAAAGAGAAGATGGAGACAAGAGAAGGGAGGGATGCTAGAAGAGAGGGCAGATTGGTGATAGGGAAAATTAGAATGCTCGGTGTATTGGGGTGGGTGGAGGACATAAAAGGGGAGAAAATTTGGAACCCAAAATTTTGTGAAAATGAATGTAAAAAGTTAAAGAAATAAATTTTTATTAAAAAAAAAGAAAATATTACAAGCAGCCAGAAAGAAACAATTCAAGTATTGTGGAAATACAATCAAGATAACACAGGATTTAGCAGTTTCTACACTAAGGGATGAAAGGACTTGGAATATAATATTCCAGAGGTCAAAAGAGTTAGGATTAAAACCAATAATCACCTACCCAGCAAAACTGAGTACAATCTTTAGGGGCAAAAGTGGAATTTCAATGGGAGGACTTTGAAAAGACCAGAGTTGAACAGAAATTTTGACTTTCAAACACAAGAATCAAGAGAAACATGAAAAGGTAAACAGGAAAGAGAAGTCATAAGTGACTCATTAAAGTTGAACTGTTTACATTCCTACATGGAAAGATGATTATTTTTAACTTGTGAGACCTTTTTCATTATTAGGGTAGTTAGAATACACACACACACACACACATGTATACATACATACATACATATATATATATGGAGGTGTGTATCTATGTGCATATTATGTATGTGCATGTATATGTGTAGGTATGTGTGTATATGTATATATGTGCGTATGTATATATGTGTCTATATCTATATCTATATCTATCTATCTATATACATAAACAGAGGGCACAGGGTGAGTTGAATATGAAGGGAAGATACCTAAAAAATAAAATTTACTTTTCTATGGAATGTAGTAGGAGTAAGAGAAAGGGATAAGTGGAATGCAACAAACCATCTCACATAAAAGAGTCAAGAAAGAACTTTTACAATGTAGAGGAAGAAGGGGGAGATGAAAGGGAATAAGTGAGCCTTACTGTCATAGAATTTGCCTTAAGGAGGGAATAACACACACTGAATTGTGTATGGAAATCTATCTTACCCTGCAGGATGGTGGAGGGAAGGGGATAGGAGAGGGAAGACAATAGAAGGGACAACAAATTTGGGAAAGGAATAATCAGGAGCAAATACTATTGTGGGGGTCAAGTTAAGGGAGAGAATGGAATAAATGGTGGGCAGCACAGGACAGAGGGAAATGCAAAAGGTCTTTCACAACATATCTGTTCTGGAAGTGTTTTGCATGGCTACACGTGTATGACATATATTGAATTGCTTGCTTTCTCAGTGAGGGTGTGTGGGAGGAGGGAGGAAGGGAGAGAATATGGAACTCACAACTTTAAAAATGAATGTTAAAAATTGTTTTTGCCTTCAACTGGGAAATAAGATGCACAGGCAAATAGGAATCTATTTTGTCCTACAAGGAAATAGAGGGGAGGGGGATGTAAGAATTGGGGGTAATAGACGGGAGGAACAGGTGGATGAAAGTGCATGCTAGACTCAGGTGGGGGTGGGGAGAGATGGGGAAAATTTGGGACTCAAATTCTAGTGGGAGTGAATGTTGAAAACAGAAAAACAAATAAATTTGATAATAAAAAAAGAGTTATTTTCTTCAGTGATATTTTGGACCTTGTCCATTTGGCCAATTTTGCTTTTTTAAGTCATTCTTCTTATCACTGGCTTATAGGACCTCTTTTGCCATTTGGGTTTATCTATTTTTAATGGTGGGGGTGCTATTTTCTTCAGCATTTTTTTGGGTCTCCTTTGGCAAGCTGTTCACTTGCTTTTCATGATTTTCTTGCATTGCTCCCATTTTTCTTCCCAATTTACTCTACTTCTCTTACTTGATTTTCACAATCCTTTTTGAGCTCTTCTGTGGCCTGAGAACATTTCATATTTTTCTTTGTGGCTTTGGATGGAGGAGTCTTGACCTTGCTGTCTTCTTCCAGTTGTATGCTTTGATCTTCCTCGTTGTAAGAAAATATGTTTTCACCCAGAAAGTAATCTTCTATAGTCTTATCCCTGCTCATTTTCTCAGCCAATTACTTGACTTTTGAGTTCTTTGTTAAGTGGAGGATGTACTGCCCTAAGTTTTAGGGGTTCTGTGCATCTATTTTCAGAAACACCTCTAAGGACCTGTAAATTCTTAGTTCCTCCAAAGTGGTATGATTAAAGGAGAGGTGCTTACTCCTCTCCTGCTTGCAGTCTGTTCTGTGAGCAACCACAGACCAAATAGGGCTCTGAGCAGCAAGTAGGATTCCCCCTCCACAGCTACCACCAGCTCTGCCATTCCACACTCTTTTTTTGCTCCAGGACCACCACCTAGGCTGATCTGCAAGAGATCAGCTGCATGATTCCCCTACTGTCCATAGGTCAAGAGCTCCAGAAGCAGCCACCACCTGAGCAATGACTGCAGCCACCTTGGGTTTGGGGCTGAGGTTGATGCAGACCAAGTTCCTCTCTTACCCAAGTGAAAGAGTTTTCCCACTGACCTTTGAAGTTGTCTTTAGTATTTGTGGGTTGAGAAATCTGGAAACCACAGCAGCTGCCAGTGATTCAAAGACCTGAGGTCTGCTCCAGTCCTGTCTGTGCCTACATTGCCCATACAGGGCTGCTCTCCACTCTGAGCATGGTGCAATAGACCCTTTCTGTCAGCCTTCCAAGTTCTCTTGGCTTGGAAATCTGTTTCACTGACATTTTGTGTCTTCTCTTGCTCTAGAATTTGTTTAGAATCATTTTTTACAGGTATTTTAAGAATTTTGGGGGGAAAACTCAAGTAGATGAATGTTTCTTCTTTGCCTTCTTGGCTCCTCCACCCCCTGAGTCCATTATTTTGAAAGGGAATTACTGACATATAGGTGCCATATAAGTGAGAATATCGAGTTAAGTGGATTACCCAAAGTCATACAGCAAAGTAAGTTGTATAACCATATCTTGAACTTGGGCTTTTTCAAGTCAAAAGAAGAAAACAAGAAGCCTGTAGACCATGTAGGAACAGCTTTATTGGTAAGGAAGAAGTTGGGGGAGGAACAAGGGTAGGAAGACTGTCCCCTTAAAGGGAAGCCTAGAAAACAAGGACAGAAGCAGCAGGGAGGCATATTTCAGGCTTCCTATAAAAAAAATTCCAGCCAATCATTGTTTTCTGAAAGTAGAATGGACTATCTGGGGAATTAGTAAGTTTCTTGGAGGCAGTCAAGCAGATATTGAGCAATCAATTACCAATTATTGTGTAGGGAAATATTCTTCAGGAATATTCAGGAGCTCCCTTCTCCAAATCATACCATATTCATTTTATAAAATTTTGTATATATTTATGTTGTACAGGCTCTGGAGCTACAAGTTCAACTCTCATTTGCACCATCAGGTCCTCAGATGACAGCTGGATACCTTTTTTTTCTTAGGGCTTCAGGGATATACCCTGAGATGTTACAGGGTAGGATAGATTTTTGAATTATTCTCATAGGCCCCCCGACTAATGTGCTTTCTTAATGAATACCAGTTCATATCAGCCAGCCAGACAATTAGCTTTTAATTAGGAATATTTACTAAGGTGGTGAAGTATGAATAGTTGATTGAAAAATACAGTCTTCCCAAAACACTATGACATTCTCTCACAAGAACATACAGAATCTAGGGCAAAGTGAGATCATGCTTAGAGCACATGAGAAATCAAAAGGGGTAACTCACAGCTCTAATAGGTACTTTGACTGTAAGTTTTTCCTCTTTTTCCTTTTCAGTACTTCCAAGAAATTCTTCATAGGTACAGTGTAACTGTCTGCTTTGCCTCTTGTAGAATCCTGAGTTGTCCTTCCTTGGTGTGGGTGTGGCTAATCTGTTCTTAACTCCAGACATAGACATGGTTGTCAAGGTCTATTGTTCTAGGGACACTGTTTAGATGTTAATGAAAACTCCAACTCTGACAGACCTCTCAATGTTTGCAAGTTCTTTTTCTGGTCAAAGAATGGGAAGGGTAAGAGGAGAAAGAGGTATTCTCTCCTCCAAGCAATTCCTCCTTAGGGACCTGGCAGGAATGACTTCTAATGCTGAACTAGCCAGATATTCCAGTTCTGAAAAGGTCTGCTATTTAAATGACCTTGTGACCACACATGATAGGTATCTCCAGCTAATCCGGATATGTTTGCTTTATAATATCATTTTATCCAATAGCAGGGAGCACTCTACTTCTTTCTGACTTGATTAACTAGGTTCTTTACTCTTGGTTCAATGGCTCTTGATTTATTGATTTAACAGATATGTTCTTTTTTTTTTTTTTTTTTTTTTTTTTTTTTTTTTAATTTATTTATTTATTTATTTTACATTCATTTTCACAAATTTTTGGGTTCCAAATTTTCTCCCTTTTTCTCCCCTCCCCCCACCCCAATACCCCAAGCAATCTAATTTTCCCTATCTCCAATCTGTCCTCTCTTCTGTCATCCCTCCCTTCCCTTGTCTCTATCTTCTCTTTTCTCCTGTAGGGCCAGATGACTTTCTATTCCTCATTAACTGTATGTCTTCTTTCCTAGTTGCAACAGCAATACTAAACAATTGTTCCTAAAACTTTGAGTTCCAAATTCTCCCCATCCCTCCCTCCCCACCCATTCCCTTTGGTACGGCAGGCAATTCATTATAGGCCATATCTGTGTAGCTTTGCAAATGACCTTCCTGATAGTCGTGTTGTGTAAGACTAACTGAATTGCCATCCCTCCTCACCTGCCCCTCATTGTTTCTCTTTGATCCTGTCCCTCCCCAAGTGTTGACTTTCAATTACTCCCTCCTCCCTTTGCCCTCCCTTCCATCATCCCCCCCCAATATCTCCTTCTCCCCCGCTTTCTTATACTGTAAGATAGGTTTTCATACCAAAATGAGTGTGCATTTCACTCCTTCATTTAGTCAAATGTGATGAGGGTAAACTTTTGTTTGTTTGTTTGTTTTTTTTTTCTTCAGCTCTCCTCTTTTTCCCTCCACTAAAAACATCTCCTACTTGCCTCTTAAATGACATATAGTTACCCCCTTCCATTTCTCCCTCTTTCCTCTCACTACATTTCTCTCTCATCATTTACCTTAATTCCTTTTAAGGTATGGTCCCATCCTATTCAGTTCAATCTGTGCTCTCTGTCTCTGCATGTGAATGCATGTGTGTATGTGTGTGCATGCGTGTACATGTGTATGTGTGGTCCCACCAACCACCCAGATACTGAAAAGTTTTAAGAGTTAGAAATATTGTCCTTCCATGTATGAATGCAAACAGTTCATTTCTGGTAAGTCCCTTAATACTTCTCCTTGCTGTTTACTTTTGCATGCTTCCTCTCATTCTTGTGTTTGAAAGTCAAATTTTCTTTTCAGCTCTGGTTTTTTCATCAAGAATGATTGAAAGTCCTCTGTTTCATTGAAAGACCATATTTTCCCTTGAAATATTATACTCAGTTTAGCCGGGTAGGTGATTCTTGGTTTGAGTCCTAGTTCCTTTGCCTTCTGGAATATCCTATTCCACGCCCTTCGATCCCTTAATGTAGAAGCTGCTAGATCTTGGGTTATCCTGATTGTATTACCACAGTACTGGAATTGTTTGTTTCTGGCTGCTTGCAAGATTTTTTCCCTTGAGCTGGGAGTTCTGGAATTTGGCCACAATGTTCCTAGGAGTTTCTCTTTTTGGATCTCTTTCAGGTGGTGATCGATGGATTCTTTCAATACTTATTTTGCCCTCTGGTTCTAGAATGTCAGGGCAGTTTTCCTTGATAATTTCATGCAAGACGATGTCTAGGCTCTTTTTTTGATCATGGCTTTCAGGTAGTCCCATAATTTTTAAGTTGTCTCTCCTTGATCTATTTTCCAGGTCAGTTGTTTTTCCCATGAGATATTTCACATTCTCTTCCATTTTATTGTTCTTTTGGTTTTGTTTGGTGATTTCTTGGTTTCTCATAAAATCATTAGACTCCATCTGTTCCATTCTAATTTTGAGAGAACTATTAAATTCAGTGAGCTTTTGAGCTTCTTTTTCCATTTGGCTCATTTTGCTTTTGAATGCATTCTTCTCCTCATTGGCTTTTTGAACCTCTTTTGCCAATTGAGTGAGCCTATTTTTCAGGGTGTTAATTTCCTCAGCATTTTTTTGGGTCTCCTTTACCAAGATATTGACCTTTTTTTCATACTCTTCTTGCATCTTTGTCATTTCTTTTCCCAGTCTTTCCTCCACCTGTCTAACTTGCTTTTCAAAATCCTTTTTAAGCTCTTCCAAGGCCTGAGCCCACCCAACACCCCCCTGGGGTGTCTGGGGTACTGAGGCCCCGCCCTCCACATCTTTCCCTGATGGGAAAAATACGTTCTCGTCCTCCCCATCAGATCCGAAGGTCGGGATCATTTGCATTTGTTGGAAAAAACTCTCTAAAGTCTTATTTTTCTTCCCCTTTCTAGGCATTTTCCCAGCCAGTTACTTGACCTCTGAGATTCCCTTCCACCCCCGCCTGGATCCGCCCAGCCAGCGCCTGGCCTCTGAGATTCAAATGGGCTTTCCTCCTGCTGGCTGTCAATCAGTGAGCTTTAGTTCAGGTGCTGGGGCGGGGCCAGGGCTGTCTCCGAGACTCTGATCCCTCGGGGGGGGGGGGGGGGGCTTTATGCAGCGACTCTCAAGAATGGAGCGGGTGGGGGCGGGGTGGGGGGGCCCGCCTCCCAATCTCAGCTCCCCCGGGGGTCCCGAGCAGAAGTCTTCAGCAACAGAGCGGGGCGGGGACAGGGCCGTTTCCCAGGCTCAGCTCCGTCAGGTTTTATGCGGGAATCTTCCGTAATGAAGATCCCGCCTGCAGCTGGGGGATTCCTGAGTCCCGGGTCGCTGCCGCCTCAGCCCCAGCCCACGCCTCTGCCGCCACCGCTTCCTGCCCCCGTCCCCGCCGCCGCCGCTTCCTCCGAGGGGGCCCGAGTCACGGAGGCTCCCTGCTTCCCCTCTCCTTCAGCGCGGCCTCTCTCACTGACCTGCTTCTGTGGGCGGAGGGACTTTCCCGGCTGCTTCAGCTTCCGTCTCTGAAGCCTGCTCGGATTCGCTTCTCTGAGGCCTCGGCCAGGGCAGCGCTGGGGGTCGGGTTTACTCTCCGGGGCGCGCCGGACCCTGGGGACGGGTCTTGAGGGCTCCCTGGGACGGAAATCTCCTCCACTCTGCCTCTGCACACCTTGCACTCACCCAGAATCTATGGGGGACTCTTTCTACACCAATTCCATGGGCTTTGGTTTCGGAGCTCGTAAACGTGCGTCCTTCTACTCCGCCATCTTGGCTCCGCCCCCAGATATGTTCTTATCAGAAAAAAAAGTATTTAGGTTAGAACATTTTTTAGGTACTTTAACCGGGGTAGATTAATTGAATGATTCAAATAACCTGAATCATTTACTTACATATTGTATCACTTTATAGAGTATAAACTCCTTGAGGAGAAGAGCAGTTTCATTTTTTTTTTTTTTGCATTCTTAGTGAACAGCATAGTTCCTGGTTCATAGAAAGTACTTAATAAGTATTTATTGATTAAGATTTATTGGATTGGATATCCTCTGTGGTCATATTCTAATACTGAGGATCCCAATCAAATTCTCTTTCCATTCCATGTTTCTCTATAATCCCAGTCCTTTGTTCACATATCTACACAGTTCTTTACAGTTTACAAAGTTGCAGTCTCTCATTCCATCTTCTTAAGTTTCAGTACAAGAAGTGTTATAAACTTCACTTTACGGAGAAGGAAACTGAGTTTTAAAGATGCTCAAAGACTTGCCCAAGATCACACAGCTGGTAAATGGCAGCATTAATGCTTGTAATCATTTTCTGTTTCAAAATTCAATGTTTTCTCCAATAAATTTCATTGCCACATTGTCTTATCTTACTATTCAATTTTTTTAAACACATGGATCTTGTTTGTCCAATTAGAACACAAGCTCCTCGAGGACAAGGAGCTGTCTTGAGCTTCTTTTCCTTTGCTGTAAGGCCTGGCAGATCAAAGCGCATAATATTAGGCTCTCAGTAAATATTTGTTGAATTGAATTTACTGCTGGGAATTAGAACTAAAACAATATCATAAAGAACCACAGGGGGGAGATAGAATAACACCGTTTAGTCAAGAGTTGACAAAGTTTTGAGGTTTGCTTTCTGGACTTAGGCATAAAATTGTGAAGTTCACCCATTAACAGATAAATGCCCATATCTGGGAATGGCCCCATGGACCTTACTGAAGTCTGAAAATGAATTTAGGGCCATTCTGATCCATTAACTTGAATTGAAGCCAAGCATTATAAATAAACCTTTTGTGGAGTCAATTCCAGTTGCCCTTCTTTGCCTTTCAAAGTTATGGAAGAAAATTCTCAAAGCTTAATAGCTTCCCAAGTACTTTCTAAAATGTTTGCTTTTTTTCCTTCTTGTCAAACTACATATTTTAATTAATATTTCTAAGGTTCCAAAGGTGGGCCTCCAATGTTCCCAGTCATGAATACAGTTACATTGAATGTCCTCTATAAGCATGACACTCCCTAGAAGAGAGTTTCTCTTTCAGTGTTGCATTCTAGGCACATCTTAAAAGGAAACTTTATGTTTGCATCACTATAATACCTTTTTAAACGTTACTGCCACTTAAATTGATTTCAAATGGCCCTGATGAGAAGCCCTCTGAATTCAAGCAGAGCCCATATGTCCCTTCTTGGATTGGTATTCCTATCTGAAAATGGGTAGGTTTCATAAGTGAAGGCCGAAATGGATATATTTTGATGGAAAAATTATAATAGCATACATTCCCAACATTTTACATGTTCTATCCCATTTGATCCTCACTAAAGCCTTGTCATGTTGGTTTTACTTTTTACAGATTAGAAAACTGAGGCTCAGGGAAATAAAGTGACTCAGCCAAGGTCAAAAAACTAATACTGAAAGTACTTGAACCAAGACTTGAATTCAATTTCTTTGACTTTAAGAGAAGCACTCTTTCCACAACACCAAAGCTGCTTTAAAGGTTCTCTTTTTAGATGAGTTATAAAAACAGTCCAATGATCATTTGCATTTTCTCAATCTGGGCAGGGAGGTTGTTACATAAAGAGTATAATTAGAACACAAGTCCCCGAACTATGCCAGCGAGGCTTTAATGTTGATCTTTCATTATTTTGCCGCACTTCAGTCTGGGGAAGCCATCATGCTTCCATCCTTATCGCTCACAATACTTGATGACAATACAAAGTCTTTGACTTAGTATGAGACTTTGACTGACCTTGAATGAATTCCTTTCCCCTTCCCCCACTGGGCCATAGATTGGAGGGAAGCTGCACTCTTAATTTTGTAAAAGATGGAAATAGTAGGAGTAGGAAAACACACAAGGCTGGAAAAGACAACTATTAAAATCCACCCTACCCTCTTTTTTGTTTCGAACTGCCTCCATACATTGACCAGCTCTGATGTAATCACCCACAACCCCTCTTTGTACTTGTAATACGTTAGCAGTTATTCCCTCTATCATACCCCTTGATGGCCCAACCCTACCCCAGAGTGATAACAGTCAGAGATTGAGTACTCATTCCTCTTGTGGGGCTAACAAACAGTACAATAAAGATTTCAGTTGCTGCTCAGCCATTTTAGTCGTCTGAGTCTTGATGATTCCATCTGGGGTTTTCATAGCAAAGATATTGGATTTGCCATTTCCTTCTCCAGCTTACTTTTTATAGATGAAGAAACTGAGGCAAATAGGGTTGAGTGACTTCCCCAGGATCATACATCTAGTAATTTGAACTCAGGTCTTCCTGACTCCAGGCCCAGCACTCTATCCATTCTACCACCCAGCTGCCCTTATAATACTGGTAAAAATGATGATGATGAGAATCTATGTTTATTTAGCACTTTGTAGTTTATAAAACAATTTCCTTATAACAAGCAGGCATCCTTATCCCCATTTCACAGATGAAAAACTGAACCTCAGAGAGATGAACTGATTAAGCTGTGATTGACTACTGAGTGTCAGAGTGAGCTTCAAAATCTTCATATAATACAGGACTTGAGAAGGAGTCACCTCATCCGACCTCTTGCTGTACCATTATGTCTGCCCCTCTGCAGCCCTTCTTTTATCCCTGGACCTAGTAGAGTGCCTGGCACATAGTAGGCATTTAATAGATAAATGATGATTGATTAAGTCATAAATGAACTCTTATTGTAAATGGATTCTGTAGTAGGCAATAGGGCAACACAGCAATTTTAAAGGCAAGAGGCATACAATCTTATTTTTGATAAAATTATGATCTTGCCAATGTGGATACTCCATCCACTGCTACATATTGCAATCCACTCACACCTTATTCTATGCAATATTTATTTTTGTCTCTCTGTGAATCTTCTAAAGGATATCCAACAGGATTAAAGCCTTCCTCAGGGCCTCAACATACCTTCAGCGTTTCTGCCATTTGGACCACTGGCAGTTCTGATCATTTTGAATCATAATGTTCCATGATTTATAGCTATACAAAATTTATAATCATACAGAATACATATAGTCATATGGTCATGCAGAATATATTACACCTTATACATTTATATATTATATATTTGTATATACTAGTATAACACTTAGGTTATCTGCAAGCACTCACTCCCATTGAAAAAATCCATTTCCTTGTCTGGTCATGTAAATCTTTATGATACTTTTCCTTCTATTTCATATATACATATATATATATATATGAAATAGAAGGAAAAGTATCATATATATATATATATGTGTGTGTGTGTGTGTGTGTGTGTGTGTGTTAAGTACTGCTTCTGTGTTCCAAGAGAAGCAAAAAAATAGCTTCTGCCAATGGGAGAGCAGAGAGGCCTAGAAGAGAATTTAGATGAGTAGTGATCCCACCAAGGAGGTGACACAGGACATATACTATTCCTGAAAGAGAAACAGCTAGGTGGCTCAGTGAATAGAGCCCCTGGAGTCAGGAAAACCCAAGTTCATATCCAGCCTCAGACACTTACTAACTGTGTGACCCAGGGCAATTAACTTTTGTTTCCCTTGGTTTCCTCATCTGTAAAATGAGTTGGGAAAAGATATGGTGAGCCACTTTAGTATCTTTGCTAAGAAAACTCCATGGACAGCATTGGTGTGCTGTGGTCCATGGGATCATGAAGAGTCCTGGACATGAATGGATGACTGTATAACAATTCCTGAAAGAAGGGAAGGGAAGAAGAATTTATGTGGTACCTATTATGTGCCAGGCACTATGCCAAACACTTGTGCAAGTATTATCTCCTTTGGTCCTCACAGTAGTCCTGGGATGTAGGTGCTATCATTTCCCTCCATTTTACGGCTGAAAAAACTGAAGCAGACAGAGGTTAAGTGATTTGCCCAAGGTCACACAGCTAAGTTTTTGAAACTGTATTTGGACTCAGATTTCCCTGATTCAATCCCAGTCCTACTATACTTAGCTGCTCAATGGTAGTAGAAGTTATAGTTATGAACGTACTATAGACTGCCATTTGGATCACTGAAAATTTTTATCATGAAGAGATTAGTATGTTCTATGATTTACAACCATATAGAATCACTCATTCATGTTAAGAAAACTTTTAATCTGAAGTTGAAGGGACACTCATTAATTGAGGAATGGCTGAACAAATTGTGGTAGATGATTGTGATGGAATACTATTGTGCTATAGGGAATGATGAGCAAGATGTTTTCAGAAAAACATAGGAAGACTTACATGAACTGATGCAAAGTGGAATAAGTAGAACCAAGAGAACACTGTACACAGTAACAGCGATATTGTATGATGATCAATTGACTTAGCTCTTCTCAGCAGTTCAATGATCTAAAACTATTTTGAAGGACTTAGGATGAAAAATACTACCCACCTCCAGAGAAAGAATTGATTCTGAATTCAGATTGAAGTATACTTTTTTAAACTTTATTATTCTTTTTTAATCTGTATTTTCTTTTGCAACATGGCTAATTTGGGACTGTTTTACATGGCTGCACAAGAATTATCTATATCAAATTCCTTGCCTTCTGAAGGCAGGGTGAGGGAGGGAGGGAGGAAGAGAATTTGAAACTCAAAATTTTAAAAATGCATGTCAAAATTTTTGTTTACATATAATTGAGAAAAATAAGATAAATGCTAATGGTTAAAAAAAAGAAAATCTAGTTTTGTGTCAGTGGAGCAGTTAGGATTATCAAAAGTGACACAAAATTCCTTCAAAACAATCTAGCCCAATGTCCTCCAGTTCATGTCTTGTCTTGGCTCTTTGTCCACCTTTAATAGTTGCCCAGGCACTGAGGGAGAAATTTAATAGGTTACCTAATTAACTACATGTCACTATCTGCAAAAAAAGTATTGTGCATCTACTTTGTTTATCCCATGTGGGTTGTTAAATCAGTCCCTAAGGGATGTGGATCTCATTTGGGGAAACCTACAGCATTCCAATGCTTGACATAATCAGCACAATGCTATGCATGAATAGAAGAATGCAGAGAACTCCTCCTCTATGTAGATGGAATCCACTTCCCATTTGGACTTTGTATTGAATACTTCTTTGATATTTCATTTGACAAGCATGTGTTTTCTATAGGGAAATGATCAACTCAGTTTTTTTTCTTTTAAAAATATCTATAGAATATTGAAGCAATAGAAAAATAACAGGATGACTGCAAATATAGAATGCAGCTCTATTCAGATAGTGTCATTCCATATACATGAAGGCTGACAATTATTGTTAAGATGTTAGCCATAATAGCAGACAAGAGGAGAATACAAAAAGGGCTAGAACTACTTGTGTGGATGGATGGGATAGTGATAATGATCAAGGTTGAGAAGGCTTAAACATCTTGACTTTCCTTTTGCTTCTGCTTTTCTCTTTTAAAGAGAATGATCTTTGAACAGAAAGGGATAGAAGAAAATGGTTAGCTGGGAACAAAGGCTTGAGTTAAGTGAAAAAAAAAATGTGAAGACAGCTTCTAGCTGCCCTCAATGCTTCAAGTCAATTGATACAGTTGAACTGCAATCTTGCATACCAAGAGAACTCAGGGAGGAGATTTCTGGGTCATTCTGGGTGATCTTTAGAAGGCTTTGGAGAATGGGACTGGTGCTGCAGTGCTGGAAAAGGTCAAATGTTATCCTCACTAAAAGAAATGGAAATGGAGGATGAGAGCTAAAAGTCAATGAGTTAAATTCTGATACCTAAAAGAATTCTAGCTTATTCTAGTAAAGGGATTATTTGTGAGCATTTGGAAAGGGAAGCAGTGATTACAAAAACAATATGGCTCTTAAAAAGAATAACTTAGACTAATTTTTTATGACAGTTTAATGAGACTAGTCAATCAGGTGAATATCATAGATATTACATGGGAAAGCACTAAAGAACTAGCACAGTAAATACTATACTTATTCTCAAAAAAACCCAAGAGGATAAGATCTGTAAATTATAGGTAATAGAGCTTGCCTTTCATTTCTAGCTATATCCCAGAATGTGTTATAAAAGTGATGGTTAATAAGCATCTAGGAATACCTGTGATCACGAAGTCCCAGCATAGCTTCTTCAAAAACAAGCCCTGCTAGATTGTTTAGCTCCTTTTTAATAGAGTGGCAAACTAATATATCAGGGGAATATTATAGACATAATTTACCTAGATTTATCAAAATATTTGACATATTCCTCTATACTATTCTTGTGGAAAACATGGAGAGTTATGGGCTAGATTAGCAGTTCTCTAAACAAGACCTTTCTAGGGGATGTGCATGGTCAAAACTATTTTCATAACAATGTTAAGACTTTTTCATTTCTAATATGATAAAAATAGATGGAAATAGTGAACATAAGCAAAAGTTCTTTAGGAGAGGGTCATCAATAACTTTTAAAATTGTAAAGAATCCTGAGACCAAAAAGCTCAAGAACTAATGGGCTAGATAAGAGTATAATAGAATATTCAGAAATAGTTCAATTTCTGTAAACAAATTAATGCCATTTTAAAAGGGAGGTATCTAATAGAGTGCTTCAGGGGGCAATCCCACATATATGTACTTAGGGAAAAATTCAATGGGCTATCTAACTATTTAACATTTTAATCAATTGCTTGATAAAAGTATAGATGACATCCTTATCAAATTTTCAGATGGTACAAGGCTGAGAAAGGCAACTAACATACTGAAGGACAGTGCCAAGTCTCAAAAAATCTTGACACTTTGAACACTAAACTGAATTTAATGGGACAAAGTTTAATGGGGCAGAATGTAAAGTTCTTTAAAAATGTGTAAAATTAACTTGAATAGTACAAGATAAACTGAGAGCCTCTTCCATGATACAGTGAAGCAACATAAGAGGATGGTTTTTGGAAGTGAGAGGTAAAAACCCAAAATGTTATTATTTGTGGGACCAGTTCATAAAATCTGCTTGTCCATTTAATTGAGGTTGATCTGCCAAGAAAAGCTGAATCTTCACCTGGAGATCTGGAACTGAAAGGTAAACTGGGAAAACAGAAAAGAGGTGATTTTGGGGAGGAGTATAAAACTTGAGAATGTCTTTCAGCAATAGGGAAGTAAGTCCAACAGATGTAGAAGGTCCAGCTCAATGGAGTAAGTGAATTATTGTAACGTGTTTACCTGCCCCAAAGTAGTGTCATACTCATAGGATGAGGACATGTCTATGTCTATTGTTATCTCTCTTTCAGGTCCAGAGGAACATTAGTAAGGGTCACAATAATTTTTCCAGTCTTCCTACGCTGTTCTTGGTGCAGGTACACATATTATAGAACTGGATATATCAACAGACATAGACAATCAAAGTCCCAGAAAAATCATATATCTGATTTTGAACTTGTAACTGAACTATTGTGGTAGAGGTATACTCTTGCCCATTGAACAAACAGACATAAGTTCAGGTACATAAACCTATCAGGAACTGACCCTTCCTTAGAAGAGAGAGCCATGCTAGCTTCAAGTATAGATGTCTAAACTTAGGTATAAATGCTGTGTGCATTATGATAATTGAACAGATCTAAGAGGACTGGTCATGGTAAAGAATTTTTTAAAAATATAAAATCTAATCAGTGGTTGCAGTACTACAGAACACAGATGATGGTGAAGTTTAAAATATTAAAGGGTAATTCTTTCTTGATTTGGCTTTGTTTGAGCTGATAGTCTGAAAATGACTTAAGTTATTTAGTTAGTATGGATAATACTAGATAGGATTTCATGTTTCAAGGTTTACAAAGTGCTTTGCATATAGCATTCTTTAATAGTTCCCCCTCAGCAACTCTGTGATAGATGATATTAATATTCCTATTTTACAGATGAGGAAACTGAGGCTGAAAGAGGTTAAGTGATTTGATCAGGGTCATACAGTTATTAAATGTCTGAGGTAGGATTGAAATTCAGACCTTTTTGACTTCTAACATTGTCCATTCTGCCACCTGCCTGTCTAGATGATTATGGGATGCAACATATAACCAAGATGATGCCTTCATGTCTTAAAGGTGACCTTTAAGACAGGATCAAGAAGAAAACAGTTACATGATACAAGAGAATGCTGAGTAGTTGGAGAAATAGCACAAGACCATATTGCATAGTAGCCTGTACCACGTAGTCTGTTTGGAGACAGCCTACAGGGTGATATTGTATGCAATAGTCCATATGAAAAATTGTTTATGATCAAGTGAGATGGAGATGGAGGCTAAAGTGAACCAGTGCTTGAACTTTTTGAAAATTTCTTCCTAATGTATTCAGTGGGATGCCTTAAGATGTTTCAGGAAGTCTTTGAAGGGTATTGCAGGAGCAGAAAATTTTAGTTCATAGTGCCAGTGTTATTTTGCAAAGCTGTGAAACCATTTCATGCTTTTCACAGATATGGGGTTCCTTCACAATTTTCCAGCTGGAATTTTGTATGGATCTCTCCACACTCCCTGGTGGCCTATTAATCACACCAGAAATTCCATTTCTTCCTTGCTCTGTTACTTCCCCAACTTGCCAAATAGTTGGTGTTGGCATAGATGCTGGATGATGGCCCAGTCCAATTCAACATGCTGGCAGGGGTCCCAGGAGTATATGAGAATATCAACAAGACAAATTACTATCCTCCTAATCCAGCCAGTCTTCAAGTATAGCATACATAAACCTCTGGAAACATTTGGGCCATCATAAAAACTGAATGGTATGACCTGGCTTTCAATCAATAATCAATATTCATTACTATGTGCCAAGGACTGTGCTAAAACCACCCAATACATGGAACTTCAACAGTGATACTCAAAACTAAGTATGACAATTGTCTCCATCAATACAGACCCATGACTACGGAGATCGATTCCCACAGACCTACAGGAGTCAGCCTGTTATAGTAAAGAGTACTAGATTTGAAGTCAAAGTACTAAAAACTTGAATCTATAGTCCCTAGCAGTTGTTTGTTTTTATTTTTTTAATTGTTGAAGGCTGAAGTGATTACCGCAACCTTTATCTGTAACCAGATAGGATTCACTCATAGCAGGTGCATTTTGGGGTCAGCTGAAGTAGTTTGATACCTCGCTCAACTAGGGAGGGCTAGTTTGTTATAAATCACCAAACTGATTAAAGTAGGTTAGTGATGGATGGCACTGAATTGTAACATAAGATCCTGAAGGAGATGGCATTTTTTACTACAATATCTTACCTAAACTGGCTAATCTAGTAGTTAAGTTAAGATTAAAAGGGTCAGTCAGGAGTTTCTTTGGGCTCATCCTTTACATTATCTATTAGGGGTTTATCTTCTAGGAACTGGGAGATCCCCAGTGGTCAGCCAATCTCACCAAAGAATAACTTTGATTTTGAACTTGAAGGAACCTCAGAGGCTATCTGGTCTCATTTTGCTTATGAGGAAACTTGAGACCCAGGAGATTAAGCTTACCCAAGGTCACAGAGAAAGTATCAGAGGCAGGATTTTAACCCAGAGACTCATTCCGTAGTCTGTGCTCTATCCTCTGCCTCTTTAAGGAAGGTACAAAGAGCACTTTGACCTGACAATATGTGGAGTCTCTAAGGATGTTGATCCATTAACAGTTGATATTGCATCAGAATGTTTGGGAGATCTTCTACCCATCCCATGAAAAAATTCCGGGCAACTCACTTTGGCACTGATTAGCAGGGTAGCTGATTCCACCCACTTCTAGGACTAATTGTTTGCTTCTGGTGAGGCTTTAAAAACTTTAGACAAATATATCAGGACTTATGCTTATGTGATTTTATTAGCGTAAAGGAATTCCTGGTATGTTAATCCCCTCCATCAATGCATAAATTCCCTCCACTGATGCATGTCAATATCTTGTCAGTTAACTATGCTGCACCCCCTCTAATCTAATATTTGTTACTCTCCCTGAGAAGCATGTCTCATAGGTATCTTCCTTAGTGCCTTGTATAGTACATTGATTCATTTGTAAATACTGAACAAATTAATTAAGGAACTTATAGTCTATCGCCATTAAACAGAAACAAAAACTCTTATGATTGCCCTGAATTCACATATCTATGTATTTATACACATATACATATCTACATGCACATATTTGTATACGTATTTATATGCACATAGACACATAAATTACATTAAAATCACCATTAAGTAAAATAATGGGCACATACTGCCATATATACATATACAACATGTGAATATGTATATGTATATGTATGTGTACTCACACACACTCACAAACAATTATTTACAGTGTTTCAAAACTCAATGCAGTTTTAAGACCTAGTATTCTATTCTAATCTTACCATGTAATTCAGAGGTCATTCTGTTTCTTACTGTTTTCCCTGCCTAGTGACTCTAATTGAGAAAAGCTAATAAGGAATGCATAATTCGAATGGATGAGCAGCCACACAGTTTTCAAAATAATCTTAAGGGACTCATCTGATCATGACACTCCTATCATCAAAAATCTTCAATGACTCCCTATTGCCACTAGGATAAAACACAAACCCCTTAGCCTGGCATTTAGGTCTCTGAAATTTAGCTCCAATCTTGCTTTCCAGACCTGTTTCACATTTTTTTTTCATTCATATACTCTATATATTTTAAAAATTTTACGTTTACTTGTGATCCTAACCATCACCAAGCACATTTCAAAAAAGTACAGGAAAGAGGATTGTATAAAAAGCTGACATTTTGTTAGTTTGTCTTTTAAAAAATAAATAAGATTTTTCAAAGCTAGTAACCAAATTTCTCTGTTTTGAATGCCCTTCTAAACTGTCTTCTTCTGTTCATTTAAAAATGTTTTATTGATATTTTTATTTTTCTCAAACTAGATGACTATTTCCTGAATATTGTATTCTGTTTTCTACATCTAAGAGCTCCCCAGAGAGACTGGTCTGATTCTCTGTGAGGTTTGGAGAGGGAGGATGATCTTCTGTGGAGGTTGCTATACTGATGGGACCCTGGAGGTGGTACCTTGGGTCCAGACAAGGGAAAAAGTGGCACAGATCTATGACGAAACATGAATTAAAAGGGACAGTGATAGTGGGTTATAGATCACCATGAGAAGGAAGTACATATCCTTCAGAATTCCTCCTGGGGGAAGCATGCCCATAGAGGTTACCTTAATGACTGCTGGACAGAAGAAGCAGGTGACAGTCTTATTGTCCTGCATGCAGATTAGATTACATCTGGAGTATGGTGGTTTTTAGGTTTGTCTTTTTTTCACTTTGTGGCATTAAATTGTGTAAAAGACATTGATGAACTGGAAGATATCCAGAGAATAGTTAGCAGAACGATAAAGGAATTTAAAAGTGTGGTGTATGTGGAAAGACTGAAGGAATTGATGATGTTTAGCCTGAACAAGGGAAAATATATGTGTTAGAATTAAATTTCTTCTGCTTTTTCCTCATCTGTCCCCTATCACTAAAAAGTTCTCCTCCCCACTCATCTGCACCTGTGAGAGTCCCTTGTTTCCCTCAGATTCATGTCCAATTTCATCTTCCATACAAAGACTTTACTGATCTTCCTCTTCCTCCTTCTCCTGAATTTCCCTTTCTCCTCTGCAGTTAGATGACACAGTATATAGACCTCTGGACTTGGAGTCCGAAAGCCTTGAATTCGTGTTTGGCCTCAGATAATTACTGGCTGTATGACCTTGTAAAAGTCATTTGGCCTCTCTCAACCTCATTTTCCTCATTTGTAACATGAGGATGATTGTAGCACCTATGTCTAAGAGTTGCTGTAAGTATCAAATGATAGAATACTTACAAAGTGCTTTGCAAAAATTAAAGTGCTATAGAAATGCTATCATCATCATCATTATAATACTACAACCACCACCACTACTAGTTCTACCACTACTACTACCACCATGACCACCACCACCACCACTAATACTAGTATTTGTCCTATCACTACTACTACTACTATTAATACCACTACTAACACCATTACCACCACCACTACTACTACTATTCATACTATTACTACCACCATCACCACCACCATCACTACTACTACTATTACTACCACCACCTTGGATATACTTATGTTATACCTGATGTTACCCCTGATAGCATGTGAGTTCCTTGAGGGCAGAGCCCATTTCATTTTTGCCTTTGTATCCCCAGCATCTAGCTCAGTTTCTGATATGGTGTAGGGATTTAATAAATGATTGCTGGATTAAAGTTCCAGAGAGGCAAGTTCCCAAGGGGAAGAGAAGAAAAACTTCCCACTTATTATAGATATATGAAAGTGGAAAACAAACCTACAGGAGACAGTGAGCTCCCCCTACCTGGAGGACCTCAAGGAGAAGCCAATGGGTACCTATCAGGGCTACCACAGAAAGGAATCTTGTATCAGTTGCACGTTGGATCAGACCACCTTTGAAGTCCCTTCTAGCTCAGAAATTCAATAACTCTGGTTTTATGAGGGTCTTGCAAGATTAGACTTACTCTATCAAGCATTATCTTTACCTAATGAATTCAAGGTTATTCACCTCCACATTAGAATGCAGAGAGGGAGAAGGCATGCTACTGACACTTTAAAAATTTCAAAGATCTAATGTCAAATTCATTTTCATTACATGGCCAAATGAAAAATATGATCAAAATAAGGAAGCAAATATTTTCTGTTTATGTTGACCTGATATGCTTAGATGTACATGTAAAGGGAGGGAAGCATTACATTTGGCCCTCTTGTCTCCCAACCCCACACATTATTAAATTGGTTTAGATTAAGGAAATTGAAGTCTGTATGGAGAAAACAAGTCCCCTCCCTTCAGTATAGTCTAAGGAAAAGATATGATAAACAGAAAAAGAGAAAATATACAGGTCAGAAATCACAACAAATATTAAATACTTTGCAGTTTAGCAAAGTAGAAATAAAGGACAATATTCCCCAAATGAAAGAACTACCTGGACCATGAAAAAAATACAGGAGGGCTTAAGAGGTATGAGAGGCACAATGAGATAGAAAGGAGAGGCCTCTATCCTAGGAATATTGTAGTTCAAATCCTGTCTCATATACAATGGAAAATTTTTCATTTCCTGGTGTCCTGGGTAACCATGTACATTGTAGAACAGTGGCTAATTTGTGTCAGGAGAGGGAGTTTCCTCTCCCTATATCAATGAAATCACAGTTCTGTTCCTCCTTCCCCCAAAATACATGAGGTAGAAAGAGGGGTTATATCAACAAGCTCTATGCCAACTCTGTTAGTATTTAAAACTATTTTCCAATTGTATTTTGTTATTGATATTGTCTTTGTTACATGACTCTTTTCCTCTTCCATTACTTGCTATTATATAGTTGTTTCAGGCATGTCTGACCCCATTTGGGGTTTTCTTGGCAGAGATACTGGAGTGATTTGCTATTTTCTTCTTTGTTGATTAAGGTAGACAGATTAAGTGACTTGCCCAGGGTCACACAGCTGATAAGTATCTGAGGCTGGATTTGAACTCAGATTTTCCTAACTCCAGGCCCAGTGCTCTATCCACTGAGCCATCTAGCTCCCGCCTAACCTAAGCTATATAGTGCAAATATATAAGAGGAGACAAGGATGAAAGGAGAGGATACATGTCTGAGTTTTCTGGGACACAAGCCCTACGACTTGGACAGAGTCTCTTTTCTCCCCCACATGCCCTATGTCCCTCCACCAAAGTCTCACTTTTATTTTAAAATGGTTTAAACACCCACTTCTTTATGGATATTAAATTCCATGAGTGTGGAACATGGTATATTATATCTGATTTTTTTCAACGTGTTGACATAGATTTCCTCCCCTCTTTTTCTTTTTTCCTTTAAAAACACCTCTATTATAAGGGTTGGCTCTGGGCTGAACAGAGGTTGGGATACAAGGGAAAATCAGGCAATGCAAAAAGAAAAGAAATCAATAAGAATATAATTTAAAAATGAGGAAGGGAATAGGAATTTAGGTAGTGCCTACTCCATGTTCTAGCACTCTGCTGTGTTTGTCTTTGTCTTGTTTCATAAGTTTTATCTCATTTGAGCCTCACAACAATTGGTGAAGTAGATGCCTTTTAAATTGTCATTTGAAGAAACTAAGTCAAACAAAGGTTAAGTGAATTGTCCAGTCACACAGCTAAGAAGTGCCTAAGGCTGAATTTGAACTCAGGTCTTCCTCACCTTAAGCCCAATTCTCTATCAACTGTGCCATCAGCTGTTTCTAAATGAGGTAAACAATCATACATCCTTCTCCTAGATTCCTAAAATCCTACAGTCAGAAAATATGAGAACTGTAACAGGCCTTAGATCATCTAGTCTAGCTCCCTTCTTTGAAAGATGAAAAACAGAGGACCAGAGAGATGTAGTGATGTGATCATGCAATCACAGCTCCCTGGGTCCCCAGAACCCTAGTTCAGGTTCAGGGTACTTTGTGGGTTATCACCCTTTCCAAACCTTTTCTCAACAGCCCCACCCAATCTATTTGCTTTTAGGAGTGAGCCAGAAGACAACAGTCAAAGCAAACGTAACTAATAAAAGAGCAGAAGAACGAAAAGAACATAGAGGGGCTGTGTGATGTAGTTGATAGAGAGCAGACCTAAGAGAGAACCTAGGTCCAAGTCCTGCCTCTGGCACATACAAATAATGTGACAGCAGGAAAGTTCCTTGCCCTTTCAGGGCCCACAGCAAATCTTCAAGACTAAAAGTTTGAGATTATCTGTATTGGTAGAGGAAGATCCTACTTAAGAGCTCCCCACATTGATTAAATCATGGTCTGGTAAAATAAAAATGATAAAAACAAAAAAAAATTAGAACTTCTTCCTGTTTCCCACCTGGAGTTTACTCGCCAAAAAATACAAGCATCCTTAGTGAGAAGAATGAACCTACATAGGTACCATAAATGGGACATAAACATGGGGAGAATGTTCATGGCCTCCACACCTCTGTAGCAGGTTACATATGCAGAGCCCATGTTTCTGTGGCTCTTTCACAATGCTTCAGAGACTGATGTTTTCTACTGATAACCCCACTTTCTGCTAGACTTGTTCCAACTGGACATTGCCCTTTATTCTAGTTGTTCTTCAGATATCTAATCATCTTCAGGGCTACTTAATACTTTTTCTACTCTCCAGTGGTTTTTGTGGTTAATAAGCCTTCACTTGGCCCAGGAAGACATCTCCTTCAGTCAGTGATAATGAACTATTTCCCTTTCTCATCTAGTATGTACCAGAAATTGGCAAATACCCAGGAAAAGATCACATCTGCCCTACAAATCTTCTCTCTTCTACTATTTTTCTTTCTCTATTCAAGTTTTACATGACAATTGGTCAAAAATCCATTTTACTTCTTTTTTAAAAAAATCATATACTCTAAGTTGGGGGGAAAGCATGCTCAGGACAACTTCCTTAAATAGAAAAGAAGGTAAAAGAAAACATGGTGAAAAAATTTCTTTCAACTCTCCTCATCTCTATCACTCTCACTGTGTTATTTTGTTCTATGTTGATCACAAGGGCTGGCCTAACGGCACAAGAATGATAAGACTCTATCTTTATCTTGCAATTCCTAGCAACACATTATAGTCTTGTCTCTTTACACCATTAATGAGTGCCATAACCTGAACCCAGATCTTCTGGTTCTACTATGCCACATGTCCCTCTGTAATGATAATTTAAGTGGGAAGATCTTTCTCAATCACTAATAGGCCCATGTGACCTGCTTAAGTCACCAGGAAGCCTAAATCACATGAGTTTGAGTCACATGAAACCTGTGGTGAGAAGAGTTTGCTGAAGGGTGGAACAGGAAGAGGTGGAGCTGGAGTAGAACTGAGAGGAGGTTAGTCATGAGAGCAGTCAGAGCTAGAAAGGATGCTGACAGCTGGCTAGCATGAGTGAAAGAGTTTGTGATTTGTTTAATGGAACTGGTTTGTGGGAAGCCTAGTAGGGGGAAGATGGGGATGGTGTTGTCCTCTGCCTTGTTATTGTATATAGATTTTTGTTACTATGATGGATTTGGCTTTCTGGTATTGGGACTTGGCTGTCTGGTGTCTGAATAAATGTTTTGGTTCTGTCTTCCATGTGGAGAGTCTGTTGTATTTTGTGATTCAGGATCACGTTGGGATATTCATGGCCACCGTATGTGCTGTGAATGTTGTGTTGGTGCTATACGCTCTAACCAGAAATCCCTCATGTGGTACAGGAAGTAGACAGAGCTGCCTAGAACTATGGCACAAAATGCCCTATAATTGTTGAGGACTCTAATTAACCCCTGAAGCATACTAGAAGATACTCCCTGATTGAAAACTCAATGAAAGAAAAGTAAAACTTCTCAATCCTCCTTTTTAAAAAGAATGAATAATGCCCCTCTCTCTCCTCCTCCCCCAAACCTTGGGTCTTCCACTGGAGAGCCTTCTATTCTAAGGTCTTCTTATTTTCTGGTTTTATCATCTCTTTCTGGAATTTACTTCTTTGGTGGTAGAACTTGGTGTTGAAAGTTTTGGCTTTTTCCTTTCAGATATTGGATACCAGCCTATTTTCACCTATTTTCGCTTCTTCAAAAAATGGGCCAAAACGTAAATATCACAGAAACACTTCAGCATGTCAAAGTAAGCTTCACATCATATCATGTCACTTCATATCATACTTTTTCCTAGATTTCGCTGACAAGAGCTAACTTCAAATATACTTCAAATTTGCTTGGGTCAATTAAAAACCTTGTGCATGTATTTGAGGGCAAATGGTGATGCATATGTACAGCTGAGAAGAACATTGTTAATGTTGATGGAAGAAGAGAGAGGAGGAAAAGAACAGCAAGAAAATAAAATGGTGTTGGGAGAGCTGAATATTTTTAAGCCATGAAAGCTAGGATTATTTTTCTCCTGAAAAGAATCTCTCTAACACACTCTCAAGATCCACTTAGCATGGGGCTTTGTAAGACAGCAGATGATGCTTGGTGAAAGTTAAGAAAACTTTAATTATTAGGGCTCCAATGTTCCTCTCCTCCCCCTGTTAGATATCTGTTTATAAAATGAACTGGTGAAAGATTGTATTACAAAAAACCTTCCTGGCCCATGGTTATGTGGATCCGTTGATTATACTTTCTTGGCAATCAATTGAAGTTCACTTGACCTGGCCTCACCTTGTGATGAAAGGCTCTCTGCAGGAGGGCCCACTTGGAAATGATTGTGCAGACTCATGTTCTTGTGCTAGGTGAACAATAATGCCTCAGCATTTCTACATGTGAGGTTTATTATAGTATTACTGAAAACAAGTTCAGCCTAACAACAGAACATTCAGTGCCCAAAGGCCAATTTTCTCAGCATTGCCCATAATATTTCAGGTGTTACAAAGATGGAGAGTCTGTGAGTGGGTGATCACATTCTACATGAACTTCAGAAAACAGCTCATTAGGAAACTGAGCACAAAGTAAGCAGCGAAAATGAACTGGTAATTTTCAAAAAAATAATGAAGAATAAATGTTCTGAATGAGAGGTGGGAAACCCATGGTCATGATCATGGCTTAATTTCATAATTACAGCTGTATAAATTTCAGCTACAAGAAACTTGTCAGGGGCTTAGGAAACTGCTGAGATGATTGATATATATAAGCCCTGAGACTACTTCTTGACTCTCTTAAATACAGCTAGCTACATCTAGGTGACATTTTGGATGAACACTGGAAAAACACTGAGCTTTGAAATTCAGCCTTGGAAACCCAATAGCTTTGTGTCCCTGGGTAGTCACTTAACCTAAGTCTACCTCACTTTCCTCATCTGTAAAATAGTTGTTATGAGGGTAGAATGAGATCATATTTGTAAAGCACTTCACAAACTTGAGATTCTGTATAAATGCTAGCTATTATTAAATACTACCCTTGGAATTACAAATACCACGTGCCCATAGCAGTCATATCTGCAGTGGTAGGAGATGGGGAGGTAATCTTTCATGGCAGGGCTGTCTCCATTTTTCACTTTCAGCCTCATAATATTCCAAGCTCCTGACAAGACTTTGCACATATTATCATAGTTAATCTTCACAGCAATTCTGTAAGGTAAGTAATCCTATGAGTGTGGGCTGAGGTTTGTTCTACTTGGCATCAGAGGACAGAACTGGTAGCAATGGCTGGAAATTTCACAGATAAAAATTTAGACTTACTATTCAGATATAGGTCACTGAAGTCCCTTGCAATTCTAAAATTCTGTGATTCTGTAATGTAAATATTTTTGCACATACACATATATATATGTATGTATATATACATACATACATATAAAGAAAACCAAGATTCAGAGACTTGTCTAAGGCCATAAATTTAGTGGTAGTAAGGATTCAAACCTACTTGTTCTAACCAAAGGGCAGACATCTCTCTTTCCACTACATTATGCCTTGTCAATGACTCCAAAGTACATAAACACATAAATATGTATGTAAACATGTCTTAGGGGTCTGTCTTGGGAAAATAAAAGATAAGGGCATATTTTAGGAAACTCTCAATTCTCTGGCTTATTGCCTGACCAATATGGAATCTGAACTGTGTCACTGCTCCATGAATAGCCACCATTGTCCATTTTAAACACTCAGGTACACAAGGCTCCAAACATATATCGATAAATTGACAAATCAGTGGATACCTAATGTAATAAAATCCTATCTCATAAAGAAAAATTCCCTGCCCCGATGGGAAACCCAACTAAGTTTTGCAGGCTGTTTCAAAATATCAAAGTCACAGCATGTTCCTCCTTTCATTTCTCCTGCATATTTCTGCTAACTATTGCTTTTCCCCCAGAAGATTTGGCCAGGTATTGTTGGTTGTTGCTAAATTATCACCCTTTGCTCAATACCTTCCCTAATTCCTGCCACTTCTGTGCAGGTGTAGTTACTCCTCATAGGCCCTACTCATTGCTATCTGCACTGGTGGCTCTGGTAGTACAGTTTCCAGGCTGACTGTAGCTACGTCTCCTATATTTGGTTCCTTTGCAGAAAACATTCATCACTTTTTCCAAGGCACTATTTCCTGAGTCTCTCTCATATGTACAAAAAGACCACTAGGTATTTGTTCCAAAGGCAAGTGTGTCTTTATTTTCAACTCCATGCCAGATTATGATGTTAGATTCCACCTGTCTACATCAGCCCTTGGGCAGTGTACCTCCCTATATGTCTTCGTATGTAGATGGCCATCTCCAATCTCTCCCCACATGCATTAGTTTCCCCATCCTCCTCTGGGGCAAATGGCTTAGATTACTGAAATTATACTGAGGCTACTTTGTGAAAGAATGCCAAAAGGGAAAGAAAAGGCATGCTGGTTAATCACATGTTTTAGGTTAATCAAAGCAAGCTAAACAAGGACAAAATTTTTAATTAGAAAAGTCTGCCTTTGATATGCCAAAGCTTTCCTTCTCTCCTTCCTTCCTTCCTTCCTTCCTTCCTTCCTTCCTTCCT
The DNA here is from genome assembly GCA_023548195.1 of Bettongia penicillata ogilbyi. Lineage (NCBI taxonomy): Eukaryota > Metazoa > Chordata > Mammalia > Diprotodontia > Potoroidae > Bettongia > Bettongia penicillata. Next base: position 2,600,916 of record JAJHZJ010000381.1, on the reverse strand, counting down.
TCCTTCCTTCCTTCCTTCCTTCCTTCCTTCCTTCCTTCCTTCCTTCCTTCCTTCCTTCCTTCCTTCCTTCTCTATCATTCTTCTTCTCTTTAAGTAATAGTAGGCAGCTTTAGACTGGCATAGTATACCTACAAGAAAATAGCCAAAGCTTTTATCACCAAATTCCAACACCAAATCAATGACAGCAGAAAAAAATCCTAAAAAGAGGTGATGAAATCAAAAGGGATGGAGACTTTTAGCAGAAGAATCTCTGCTGGCAGATTCAGGTGTGTGTGTGTGTGTGTGTGTGTGTGTGTGTGTGTGTGTGTGTGTGTGTGTGTGTGTGTGTTCATAAAAGGAAACAAGAAATATTGATCTTAAATAAATGCTTGCGCTGAGGAAGGTACAGAATTTATATCACAGTGCACATCAACAGAAAGAAGCCATTCAAGGTCACATTATAAAGCCATTTAGGAGAGAACCAGATTAAATACTTTTCAAATGCTTTTCACAGACTTTGAGTAGGATTGGAGTTCTTAGCTTTCTCTGTCTCTATCTCTCCCTCTCTGTCTCTATCTTATTCCAGTGTCTCTGTCTTTGTCTCTCTGTCTCTTTCTGTCTCTCTGTCTGTCTCTCACATCTACACAATGGAACTGAATTACATTTTTGTTTTTCTATGTTCCTTGCTTTGAATTTTAAATTTGAGAACTTGATTCTTCTGTACATTCTTTCCTCACAAAATAATTTTTTAAAACTTTTATGAGGTATTAAAGTATTGAAGTAGTGAATAATATATTTCCTCCTCTGTCACATCCTCCTTAAGCCTGCTGTGTATCAGTAGGCTTTGATAGAAAAATAGCTCATCCCTGTAACTTACCCTAAAGAAACAGTCAAGTTAATGCATAAGTTATATTCAATATCATAAATAAAAACTGGTTAAGTTAATCAGAAATTTTTTGTAAAATTGGGAGTTTAAAACTACTCTTGGCATATGAGTTGATCCTTTCACCCCCACATACCCCAGTCAAAATAAGACCTCAGACCAACTTCTTCCCATCGAAGGCTGACAAATGAACAACAGCTGTGGCTCAGCCAGGTGTGAAGTGAGTTGCCAACAACAGGGAGCCAATGTGCTCCAAATGACTGCTGTGTAAACATTTCAAGTAAAACCTATGCTTCCCGGAAAACCTGGTATGTTTTTAGTTCTTCCCCCACTTCCCTCCTCCCAAGTTTTTCAAAGTTAATGTAGCCATCTGGGCTTGAACTCAAAGGTATCTTCATTTCTGAAGTGCTATGATTCTGCCATTATTGCAAATGGGAAACTGGGAGTTACTGCAAGCAGGAAGATGGGAATTTGGATTTGTGGTACCCCTGGAATGCTCAGCCTGGGCTCAGATGACAGCTAATAAATGAATCTGTGCTAAGGCATTAATATTACTCTGCTTTTAGAGTAAGTTTTTCTGTAGCAAAAAGCAGTAACAAATAGGCAAGATTCTATGTGTTTTGTCAGACTGTTTTTCAGCATTAGGACCATTGACCTAGGTATAGGCAGGGAGAGGAGGACCTCAGTTCGGTATATTTATTTGCTTAAAAATATTCTTCAGATGGCAGTAGTCCATCTAGGTTGTAATTGAATTCCCTGACTAATCTTATCCCCAAATCAACTTAACAACGTGGATGATACCAGCAGGATTCCTAGTATAGACAATATGTTGATAAGTGAGTGATAAGGATGCAAGCTATGAGTCCATTGGTTCAGGAAGCCACGCAAGTGTTTACTGGTGAGGTACATGGAAATCCATGTTCAGTAGACACAAGAGATTTGCTGTTCTGAAATCAGAAGAGAGTTAGTATGCACTTAGTTCCCCACTCTTCCGGTCTGAAAGGACCATCCTTAAAAATTAGATTCAAGTCGACATTTCATTGACTGTCTATGATAAGAGTGTGGTATTCATATATAGGAAATTAGCACAGATACACAAAACTTAAGTCGTTCTCCATTGGACATATGATCAAAGGATATGGATCAATAGTTCTTAAAAGAATTTCAAGCCATTGAAAAACGTATGAAAGATTTCTTCAAATCACTAATAATAAGAGCAATCAAAACAAATCTTGAATGTAACACTCAGAAAACTTGTGAATACTGTGAAAGATAGAGATATCAGTATGGGAGGGCCTATGGTAGTATACATGTGGCGGAACTTTGACTTAGTCTAATCATTCCATAAAGCAATTTGAAATTATGCTTAAAAAAAAGAAGGAAAGAAATTTATGTTCTTTGAACCAGAGATTCCATTGCTAGGTGTACACTCAAGGGAGGTCAAAGCAGATGGAAAGGTCCCATGCATACCAAAATATTCACTTTTTATGATAATAAAGAACTGGTAGTGAAAAGGCCATATAAACTCTAGTCCATGAATGTAATAAAATGTTATTGAGCTATAAGAAATAACCAATACTAAGAATTCAGAGAATTCAAAGTTTTTAAAATTAATTTTTTTTTAATTTAATCTTTGTTGCAAAGATGGCTTGGCAGACAGGGGAAAGATATGTTCAGAAATGAAGGTGATTTGGAAACAAGGTATCAATAAAATGAAAATTTTAAAATGTCAAATCAAATCAAATCAAATAAATAGTAATTTTCCTTTTTGTTTTTGAAAGAGTCAATCCTATTCCAACTTGGTACTTTCTATCTGTGTGACTTTGGACAAGTCAGTTAAACTCTCTGGGCCTCAGTTTCCCTATCTGCAAGAAGAGGACATAGAGAAAGAGCTGGAAGTGACCTCAAGGAGTGTTTAGTCTAAACTCTTAAGAGGTAAAGAAACTGAAGCTGAGACAAGTGAATGACTTGTCCAAGATCACTTAGCAAAAACACTTGAGGTGGGATGTGATCCCAAATTCTTTGATTACAAAGTCAATTTTCTTTTCATTGTACTATATGACCTCCCAAAAGTCTCTTCATGTCCTAAATCTATGATTCCCTGACCTCTGATCTGGTTCCCCTGTGTTATAGGGGGAAATCATTTCCTGGGAGTGAGGTGGGAGTATGAGGAATGGAATCTCTTCTGAAAGGTCTTAGGTTTCTCTCAGGAAATTCAAATGGCTCCTTGTTTTAGTTGAAAATGCCTCCTCATGATAATAACATTTTCCCTCGGAATTTTCTTCCCTGGGTGTCTCCCTTTGTGCCAGGGGAGTCCATGGAGTGCCTCTAAAGGCAGCAACAAAGGTGTGAATCCACTATAAGGCTGGTAGGTTCCTCCCTGGGTGTGTCAGCAGCTTCTGGCCTCAGGTTGTACTTTTATAAATTACCACTACATTAAATAAGAAGGAATCCTACCATCCTGAAATAATGCATCTCCCCAAGTGTCTAGTTTATGACCCTCAGGCGCTAACTCAAATGGCAGGATTTAGCCCTGAGTTAATAAGTTGACCTTAAAACTCTCTATCACCAAAATCCATGTTCTTTTTTACCCTGAGAGTACAATGAACTCCAAAAAGAGCTGCAAATAAGGTATGGTATAAATTATTGGAATATTCAAACCCACAGAAGTTCATAAATTCATCCAGTTTTGCTCGTGAACAATGGAAAATAGTTTGGAGTAAATGCAGTATGTATTTCTATTCCCACAACAGGTAAAATTAATTGCCATCAGCACACACAGAAGACTTTCAGTCAGGCATGAAATATAGCAAAAGATAAAATATTGGAATCTTAACTTCAACCTGAGGAATAATCATTGCAATGGAGTGGCCTCTCTGCTGATGCATTGTCACAGTCTATTATCTATTATGGAGCAGCTCTTAGCAGTGAAGGCCTTTAAATTGGGCAGAGAAGACTGTGCACAGTGCGACTTGAGGTGTGGTAAGAAGGCTCCATGCCTCCAAATGATCTCTGCCACTCTGGTGCTACAGTGCTGAAAATTCCCTCATTAGAAATTCATTTCTTTTGACTAAACAAAAGATAATGTCTTCTAAAATGCAAATAGCGCCAAGGTGTCAAGGTCAGTATTTGGCATTCTGACCTAACTAAAATGATGATCACTCACACATGTGCCACTTCAGGACTTAAGAGGAGAGATCAGCTGTGCTGATGAAAGGCAGGTATGACCCCCAAACAGCAGCAGCAGGAACAGCAATATAATTACGCAATGAAAGGTGTCCTCAGTGATGATTATTGTCATGGAGGTGTCCAGTTCCCCAGCTTGCTGCATTTCTCTAGTACTTGAAAAATGAGTGTTGGACTCTTTGTAGAAGTATTTTGCCAATGAAATCATGTGTGTGACAGGCTTCTGCCTTTGTATTCTATCATACCCTGCCCTGCATTTCCTAATATGTGAATTTATCTGGGAATTAGCACTCCACTCTGGGTTCTGGATATATCTCTCTTATCTCTTAGCAATCTGATTCTCTAATAGTCCTTATAAGAGAGTTCACTTATCTTTCCATGCTGTCAAGTTAAGCCAGTCATCCATCGAACTGGCTTCATTGGATCCTGAGATAACAGGTAGATGAAGCTTGCAACTGATGCAAGGTTAGCCAGAACTCAAGACAGTGAGTCAATTAAATTACTAGGCTTTTATGTGAATTCATTTTTCACCTCATTTTCCTTCATGAGGGATGTGAGGGTAGAGTACATGCAGTATGGCCTATTCAACTACCTACTTGATATCTTTGTCAAGAGTTGGCCCTACCTCTTATCCAGGGGGTAGGGGTGTGCGTACCTTGGTACAATGTCACAACCCCAGAATTGATTGTTTTCTTGCATTGTTCTCTTCATTTCTTACAATACACTATCTGATCAGTTCCTATGCCTGCATGTTCTGGTCTGCAATTTGATCTCTTCCCAAAGATTCCTTTATAAAGTCTTCCTTGATCTCTTCTTGCGCCTCTTCCACCATCATCCAGAAGTTCTTGAAACTCTCATAGTCCTTTATTTATCCTATAACTATTTGATTTCCAGTCTTCTCTTCCCTACTATACCCAGTAAAGGCAGGGATCTTGTATTATTCAGAATAGTATAACCAGTTTTGGTTGCTTGCCTACTAAATATTTGATATGGTCATGAATGAATGAACTGTAATTTGTCTGAATGCCAGCTACTTCATGTATGATGTGGGGAGAGTGGCATGAAGAGGAGAGGTCTGAAGAAGGGGATACTTTGGGGCAGGTAAATGGCCATCAGAGATAACTTTCTGTTAAAGAAAAGTAACATTTCTCTAATAATTTCTAGCCTTGACACTTAAGGTAGTAGAGCAAAGATGGACTTTTGTAACAACAAGGGTCCCATCATACACAGGAGGCCCTGCTGTACAGCTTTGTAGATCTGCTTTTCTCAAAGGAAAGCAACTTTTGAGGGGTCAACAACCTACTTTAATCAAGTAGATATATCATTCACTTAGTTCAGGGGAAAAGGTTAGCACTCTGAATTTTCAGAGAAAATACAGAGAAGTAAAGAACAACACAGGACTTCCAACTGTCTGATCCTTAGCAATACATACATCACAGATCAACAGACAGATCCAACTATCTGGTCATACATACATAGTTACCAGACAGGGAAGCACCAACATTTGGGTTTTCAAAGCTGAGGGGCTCCTTAGTGGCTACCCAGAGTCTCATCTGGCTAAACAAACACTTCCAATGAGTAAGACCCCCAAACAAAACCTCACCTCAGGGTTTATATACACTTTTCAGAGCCAAAGGGCATTACCACCCTTGAGAACCAGTGCCTCATTAGAAATTAACAAAAGGTGTGGACCTTCCTACAAAACAAATCTCCCTTAATCAAGCTTCCCTTAATGGGCAGGCCCATTAATAGGTGGAGAAGATCTTTAACTCTTAAACATAATTAACAATACAATCTTTGATATAGACAATGACTTTTCTGATATATAGACTGGTAAATAGTTCTCTCAAACCAACTTCTCTTTTTGAAACTGAGGGTGAGATGCATGGGGGCATTAATATCTCAATATGGTTATTATTCCCTTGTGCTTTAGAATTTAGTTTCATCATGGCTTAAGAAGAGTACGTGATGTATAGAGACAGCACGCATCTTAGATAGAGACCTAGATTTGAAATCCAGATCTGGAATAGCACTTGATTAGAGATATAGGCTTTTGAGGAGAGCAAGCAACTAAAAAGGAAGACAGTGAGGGCTTTCAGGATCCCAGGAGTCTAAGAGTATACTTGAGATCCCACAGGGCAAGAAGAGGAGGTGTCCAAAGCTGTGAGGAAATGGTGATATTGACTGGGAGCTGCGGGAGCTTCCATTAGTAAAGTTTCTAATCTCTTACTCCAACTGTAGAAAGTACTTCCTTTGCCCAAGCCTTCACTATCAGAGTTATGAGATTCTGCAGGACAGTGAGACTCCTATGTGGATAGTACAATAGATATGGAATTAGAGGTCCACACATTTGGTCTAAATCCCCACTTTGACACTCATTATCTGTGTGACCTAGGACAAGCCAATTAGCCTCAGGACCTACATTAACTCATCTGTAAAATAAAGAAGTTGACTGATGGCTTTTTTGGGTGCTTATTAATTTCTTTTCTTAACTGTACTTTTGTCCCAAGTAAATCTTTATTTATTTACATACAAATCTTGGCCTGAGTTTGTTAGCATGGTGACCCTTGTGTCCCTGATCTGAGTTTACGTAGGAAGTTCCCAGGATTAATTCTTGGTTGGAGGTGGTGATTTATTAAAGAGAATCTCCAAGATTCAAACTCAGGGCTATGTGATGACAGGGTTGTTTTGGAGCAAAAGCCATATATTCATTATGATTGAAAATAATATTTGCCCAATGTGGCCAGTGTGTTCAAGGAGATCCATGTTTGTGACATTATCATGCAGGTTATTCAGACATATTGTTGGTAAATATTAATAAACCCTAATTTCTATGAGAGAATTTAAAGAACTCTATTGATCCCCATTCCCATCCTTGGACAGGACTGGGGTCAAGCTTTGGCAGGGACTCTGTGATGCTCCATGGGCTTATAGATGCTTTTTCCCAGTTCCTCACACCAATCCTGAGAGGTAGGCACCATGATTATCCCTATTTTACAGATGAGTAAGCTTAGGCAAACAAAGATTAAGTGACTTGCCCAAAGTCAGACATGTCGTTAAGTGTCTGAGTTAAGATTTGAACTCAGGTCTTCCCAACTCCAGACTTACTGCCTCATCCAGCTGCCCCTAGTGAGGCAAGCAGGAGAGCAAGGAGCTTAAGCAAGCATACAATCAAGCTGAGGATTGTAGATGGGGAGACAGACCTTGGAAATGAAAGAGATAAGCATCAGTGTTGCTGAAGGAGGAAGCTCATCTCAGAGCTATGAAAAGTTGAGGAATTGAGTGGGTTTGAGGCAATACGGACTGTCTAGAGTGGAGACCAGATAAAAAACATAAATAGCCAAGATTTCACTGAGAGAAAGAGACATGGTTAAGACTCATCGGAGTATTATACTTAGCTCTGGGTGCCACATATAAATATATACATAAATATAATATAATATATGTATATATTGTAATTAAATATAATATAGTATAGTTTTAATTCAATTTAAGTATAATTCAATTAAACATAACATAGCATGGTATAATATAATAAAAGAAATATAGCTCAATACCACACAATACAATACATAACATAGTATAATCTAATTGATATTAAATATATATACATATATATAGTTGTAGTCCTTTGTATTCATGGTCAGACTTAGTTCATTCTTGTTTTAGTAAAGACTCAGGATACTGTTATTAAAAGCCTTTGCGACTGCCAAATCCCAGAATGTTAGAGTTGAAAAGAATTTCAATAGCTGCATCACCAGAGTCATTCATCCTTCGTTACTTTTCATCGTCTGAATATGTCAAAAAGAATCTAAATTTGTCAATGGTGTCCTTGTATTTATACACACATATATTTGTATTTATAAATGCATACATATGTACACTTATATACATATGCATACCTATACATACATATGTATATATATATGTGCTTGTGTCCTTTTGGAATCCTTTTTACTTTATAAGAATCGTTTGTGCACATATATTTTAAAGTTGATTCTTGAGAGTTTCCCACACTTTTTAGAGCAACTTCCTCTGTCTAACTTTAAGCAAGAAGATCTTACCTGTTCCTTTTCTGAAACCATTGAAATTTGTTTTCCTGATGTATAGGATTCCTTGCAGTAATATTTCATCTTTCTTTCTTTCTCTATCAATAATTCAAGGACAAAGTGGTAACTTTTCCCTATATTTCTCCTGTTCCCATCATTCTACTTCATTAATCATTTGTCCTCAAAATCACAGAATTTGAGAGTTGGAAGAAACCTGTGTCCATCTAGTCTAATGCATACATGAAAGGAATCCCCACTGTCTCTTTTTGGTCTGAATTGGAAGATTAGAAAGGTAGTCTATTTAATTAACCTGATGCCACCTAGCAGAGAACATAACTCTAAAGGGAGGGGATTTAGGACAAATTGGTTTTGATAGAAAAGAAGAGATAAGGAAAGGTCCAGTACATGCTGGCCATTCGTTTAATTGACTTTTATTGAACTTATCTCTTGTGAAAACAGTGTGCTAACCTAGCTTCAGGAGCTTGGTAACAAAAGCAAATGACAGTCCCTGTTCTCAGCAAGGTTGCCATCTAGGAGGGGAGATATGATGTATACTAAGTTCTATACAAGTTATGCAAAGAATATGTTATAGACATTCAGAACTGGGAGAAAAAGCATCTAGTAGGGAAAATCTGGGAAGGCTTCCCAAGGAGGTTGCATTTTGAACTGCACCTTGAATGATGGGTAGGATTTCAATAGTCAGAAATGACAGGTGGGGAAGGGCTTTCCAGGTTCCAGATCTACAACACACCTTTTATGTGCACAATACTGTTTTAGATGCTGAAAAACAGGTCAATTTAAGGCATAAATAATGAACAATGCATATTCATTTAATTGGAGTCCTAAATACAGATAGGGGATTGTGTTATGGTTGTTGGGGTTTGTCCTTTATCTTCAACAAGGACCATGACATTGGGAAGATGATGCAATGACTTGTAAATGAATTGTTTTTTAAGTGAGGGAGGGCTGTGCAAAGTCACCAGTGTCACTTTCTCCTGTGGAGACACTGGGTCCAGTGACCAGATATAGAAGAGGATAAGTGGAGATGGCCCAGGATAGGGAGGCCTTAGCCTTTTTAAGCTAAGAGAAAGAGAGAAAATAATGAAGAAAGATTAGAACCAGATGGCAGAGGCCTTGAATTATAGGGTGAGGAGTTGAGGTCGAGGAGAGTTGGAAGAACTGGGGACTCATAGCAGCATAAATACCTTCCTCCCTCCCTCCCTCCCTCCCTCCCTCCCTCCCTTCCTTCCTTCCTTCCTTCCTTCCTTCCTTCCTTCCTTCCTTCCTTCCTTCCTTCCTTCCTTCCTTCCTTCCTTCCTCCCTCCCTTCCTCCCTTCCTCCCTTCCTTCCTCCCTTCCTCCCTCCCTCCCTCCCTCCCTCCCTTCCTCCCTTCCTCCCTTCCTCCCTCCCTCCCTCCCTCCCTCCCTTCCTTCCTTCCTTCCTTCCTCCCTCCCTCCCTCCCTTCCTTCCTTCCTTCCTTCCTTCCTTCCTCTCTCCCTCCCTTCCTTCCTCCCTCCCTTCCTCCCTTCCTTCCTCCCTTCCTTCCTTCCTTCCTTCCTTCCTTCCTTCCTTCCTTCCTTCCTTCCTTCCTTCCTTCCTTCCTTCCTTCCTTCCTCCCTTCCCTCTTTCTGTCTTTGCCAAAACCTTAAACCCAGTGCACTCTGAAGCCCACATATTGCACAATAATAAGTCCCTGCCCAAAGTCCACTTGAGGGCTCTTTTTTGGACACTCCTGGCTTCAGAACGATTATCAATAGTAACTGTTACTCTTTCCCTCCCAGTACCATTTACTTACTTTTTCTTTCTTTCTTTGACTCATTAAAGAGGACATTTCCTGTTGACTTCTTAAAAGGCCTAGTCACTGAATGGGTATTATCTTACTCTGAGTACCTGAATAGGTCAAGGTCTCCCAGTGCATCCTGGGTCATCTCCAGTCATCCTGATGACTATCTGGTCACTGGATTCAGATGGCTCTGGAGGAGAAGTGAGGCTGGTGACCTGCACAGCCCTCCCTCACTCAAAGCAAAGTCAAGTGCAAGTCATGTCATCATTTCTCTGATGGCATGGTCTTCTTCGGCAGCAAAGGACAAACAGACAGAAATAACTCAAAGGAGAGATGATAACAAAAGGGAGTAAGAGTTTTCTGAATAGCTATGTTGCCTGTTATAGAGTTTTACTTAAGGACACTACCCAGAGATTTCAAAAGCCCTGATTTGGGTCTGTTGTAATTTGACTGGTTAGAGGCCAGTTAGGACAGTATACAAAAATGACTTCATTTTGGGGTTGGCCTTAGAAACTCTGGGCCCTTTGAAGGAAACTGTGTTCTACATGGAATGCAGGAAGGAATAAGGTACATGGTATTGAAAACTGACCTTGAAATTGGGTGAGATTTTTCATCTAGCTCACCCCAAGGTAATCACTTTATGGAAACCCGTCTTCTCAGTATGACCCTCGGTGCAATCTGTAGGTTCTGCAGAATTGTATTTGGAAAAGTATGCTCTAGAATTATAACCACCTGCATTTCAATCAGCTTGCCTCCTATGGCACCTCAGTGAGCTCAGACTGCCTGGTTGCAATTCCTCACTCCTTTTCCATTGTCCTCAGCATTCTACATCAGAGTCAAACTTCCTTTCCCTATCCTATTGCCAAAGACTGCCAGTGTATAACAAAATAGAAACTCAATATCAAACATAATGAAAAAGAAAACAAAGGGAAAGTTAGCAAGGTATCTTCCTTAGGGTCTCCTTCTCTTGGGCCAACATAGTTCTTTGTTTTAAGAGACATTTAGATTCTAGGGTCCCAATAATTACACAAACTCTGCTATGCTAATGTTGGTCTGATTAACCTTAAAATGCAAGCCGTAAGAAAAAACCAAGGGATCTCCAGTCCATGATAGTGTTTCAGCTACGGTGTAGTGGAAAGGATATGCAGTCAAGAAGACATGTTTGAACCCTAGTTCCTAGTTCAATTTCTTAATAGTTGTATGACTCTGAACAAGTCATTTATCGCTCTGAGCCTCAGTTTCACCCATCTGTAAAATGAAGAGAATGGATAGATACAATTATCCCTGAGGTTCCTTTCATCTCACTAGTCAATTATTTGTGACTCAATGAAGTCCCTTTTATTTGTGGAATAAAAATTAAACTTTTTTCAGACAAAGAAATCAAAGCTGTCTATAATAACATGAAAAATGCTCTAAATCACTATTGATTAGAGAAATCCAAATTAAAATAACTCTGAGGTGCCACTTCACATGTATCAGATTGACTAATAAGACAAAAAAAGAAAATGTTGGATGTTGGATGTTGGAGAGAATGTGGGAAAACTGGGACACTAATGAAATGTTGGTGGAGTTGTGAACTGATCCAATCATTCTGACAAGCAATTTGGAGCTATGCCCAAAGGGATATAAAACTGTGCATACCCTTTGCTAGATTTATATTCCAAAGACATACTAGAAAAAGGGGAGGAAAGGATCTATTTGTACACAAATATTTATATCTTTTTATAGTGACTAAAAATTGGAAATCAAAGGGATGCTCATCAACTGGGGAATATCTAAATAAGTTGTGGCATATGATTGTAATGGAATTTTATTGTGCTATAAGAAATGACAAGTAGGATGATTTCAGAAAAACCTGAAAAGATTTACATGAACTGATGCATAGTGGAGTGAATAGAACTGGGAGAACGTATACTATAACAGTAATATTGTTCAGTGAAGAACTGTGAAAGACTTAGGTATTCTCGACAATGCAGTGATGTAAGACAATTCAAAAGGACAAATGATGAAGCATACCATGCACCTCTAGAGAAAGTCCTGGTATTGTCTGAATACAGACTGTAGCATGGTAGTTTTCGCTTTCATTTTTTTCTTTTATTTGAGCCTTTTTGTACAAAATGACTGATTTGGAAATGTTTTACATAGTAGCACATGTGTAACCTATATCTGATTGCTCATTGTCTCAGGGAGGAGGGAGAGGTGGGAAGGAGGAAGAGATAGAATTTGGAACTCAAAATTTTAAATAAATTTTTTTTTTAAAGACTATACTTCTCATACTCCTCTTGGATCCGATCCCAGTTTCTAGAGGAGATTAGTGGGTTGAAAAGGGCCCAGACTGGGATAAAGGAGACTCAGATTCTAATCCCAGCTCCATCATTGAATGACCTTAGATAAACCATGTCATTTCTCTGGGCCTTAATTTCCTCACCTATAAAATGCAAGGATTGAACTAGTTGGTCTTTAAGGTCCCTTCCAACAAAAAACTTTTCTAAAGCTAACTTTGTAGCTTTTTACTCACCACGCTTTGACATACAATGCTCTGAGTAGAGAGAAACCTTCAGTCTATCCCATTCATAGTCTGTGCTTTTCTGCTGGAGTCTTTGGTTATGTCATTCTCATCATCTGAAAAGCTCTTCCAAGCACCTCTTTCTTCTGAAAAAGATTTCATCCTTTGAGACCTAGTCCCAGGCCTTAATGAAGTTAGAAATAATCTTTCCAGTTTCAGTTTAGAAATAGAACTTTGTGCCTCTCCTCGTCAGATATTGCAATGTGGGTGGATCCATGATCTCACCTGTGGGTGAATTCTTTTCAACAATGTAGATAGATCACAATCCTTCCTTGCCTGCCCTTTCTGTATCACTCTTGCCAGGTCCTCCCATAAGTTCCAGAATTGTAATGCTAATGAGATTAAAGATCTTCCCCACCCATTAATGGGCCTGCCCATTAAGGGAAGCTTGATTAGGGGAGGCCCACACCTATTGTTAATTTCTCATGCACAGGTTCTCTAGGGTTGTGATGCCTTCTGTCTCTGAAAAATGTGTAAATACTCTGAAGTGAAGTTTTACTTTGGAGCTTACTCACTGGAAGTGTTTGTTTGGACATAGGAGACTCTGGGCACTTGCTAAGGACCCCTGGCTTCCCTCCCCTGCCTTTGAAAACCCAAATGTTTGTGCTTCTCTCTCTGATAACTATGTACCTGTGGTCAGACAGTTATCTGATCTATTGATCTGTGATCTATCGATCTGTCAGACAATTGGAAACTCTGTCTGTTGGATGATCTTTGTTTCTCAGTTTGTGTTTTCTTTGAAGTTCAGGGTGCTGACTTTTCCCCCTGAACAAAGTGAATGATGTATGTGCCTGATTAAAGTGATTGGTGACCCCTCAAAAGCTGCTTTCCTTTTAGAAAGGCAGACCTAAGAACCTCTACAGCAGGCCCTCCTGTGTATGTTGGGGTCCTTGCTTTTACAAGAATCTCCAGGGATTGCACTCAATGAGCTGAGCTGGAGACTTTCTTTGTATTTGCTTGACACCTGAGTTAATTAGAGGGGTGTATGGGCCACTGGTCATTATTCTTTCATCCTATATGACCAGCTGGTCTTTTTTTTTTTTATAGAATCCCAGGATTTTAAAGTTGAAAGGGATATGAACATATACTGGTCTAACTCATACCCACAAAAGTTTCTCTATTATAACACATGTGACGAATGGTCATCCAGTCTCTGCCTGAAGACTTCCAATGAAGGGCTTTCCATGATATATTTCTTTGGCAACATTCTTAAGTCTCTTACGTTTTATTTCACACAATTATTTGCATGTGTCACATTCCTTGCAGTACTCATAACCTCATGGGTGCTTAATAAGTCATTTGTTGAACAAAAAGGATGCTAGGTACACATGAGGAAAAATGTTTTGGTTTTCTTTTCTCCAAGTTTTATTTTTCTTCTTCTAGTTCTGCGTACTGCTGATAAAGACGTGTTAGAGACATAGTGGAAAAAGCATTGGATAGAGAATAAGGAGACCTGGGACCTGGGATTAAGTCCCTGCCCCGAAGTCAGCTCATTGTGTAACTTTAGGCAAATACTTTTACTTCTATCTGACTTGCTTCCAACATCTGTAAAATAAAACTATTGCACTGGATATTCTCACTATCAATCTCATAGAACTGTTGTGAGTATAAAAAGAGAGTGTAGGAGGGGAATCTAATTTGTCACCAAGAAGCATTATATGAATATAAGTAGTTTACATCATCATCTTCATCATCTCTGTTGTCATTGTCCTCCTCCTCCTCCTCCTCTTCTACCCACTCCTCTCCGGCACATTTCAGCTCCAAAATTGAAGCTGAAATAATTTGAGCCCAGTTGAATTTTTCTTTAAGCCATAAAATTCCCAAACTACTGCAACTGTACAAATTATCTCGGGATTTCTTATCTAATCATAGTGTGCAAGATGTAAGGACTGTTGGAACTTATATATCACTTTTTATAAAGAAGAAATTCATTTTTTTCTCTCTTAAACATAAAAACTACCTTCTTTTATGATCCCTCCCCTCCCAAATATGTGAACTCTTTGAGGGTAGGGTCTATTTTTTTCTTTTTTAGGGAGGCATTAAATTTGACTTTATATTCCCCAGACTAGTGTAGTATCTTGTGTATAATAGCCACTTAATAAATTCCGGTTGAATAAATGAGAAGTCCTTTATAAACAGGACTGTCCCTGTAAACAGGATTACTATTTTTATGGGGGTTCAGGTATGTAGAAGGAGCAGGCAGAAGTTGCAGGCAATCATTAGGGATTCCTTTACCTGGAATGGACAAGTATCAAGGATAGATTCCCTATGAATAAATGGAAAACACTTTTCACTTCAATTTCCCAAATATTTCTTCCCTCTCCCCTTTGTCTTACTATTTGCCTGCCATTATAAAGACAGCTAAGAGAACTGAGGAACAGAACCTTTCATGGTAATCTCTCTGATTTATCCTTCTCCCATCCCACAGAGTATCATTTTCCATGGACTCAATTCCTGCATGAAACATTAAGTCTTCATATGATTGAATGAAGTGAAAAGTTAGTTATCCCTGTGAAATTTAGATTTGCTTGCATGGCCAAACAAGGTAATTCCCAATAAAACAGATTCTTAATGAAGAGAAAATGGTCTAATATTGACTTGTCCTCCAATTTCTGGTTAACTCCTCTGTTTTGCACATACCGTGTAATACAAGGGAAAACATTCTGTCTAGTCTTGATTCTGTTATGATCTTGCTCTATTTCCTTCGAAAATCTATTTTGTCTTTCTGGACCTTAGTAGGGATTGTATATGATGAATGTGGAATCAGAGGACCTCAGTTTGAATCCTGGCTCTGTCACTTCAAACCTAAACAGCCATAGATAAATCACCTAACATTTTGGGCCCTTAGTTCCCCATCTATAAAATGAGGAGTTGGATTAGACAATTTCTAAGGTCTCTTCTATCTTTCAGTTTACTATTTTATATTCTCTAAAGTCCCTTTCTGCTGTAATATTCTATGAAGCTAAAGAGTTTCATTCTATCTTATATTTCAAACTCTCTCTATCTTCTTTCTCCAAAAACTCCTCAGAGTGATTTCTTGGTATTCTCTTCAGTTTCACATAATTCATATATTATGAGCTATCCAGCAATACTTCCAAAGGTGAGTGGATCTTTTTATAAACCCACTAACAACGTCTTAGTACCTCACTTCCTTTTGCTAAGGTGGCACTGTGGGAAAGCATGACAGACAAGGTTATATGATGATCTACCTGACACATTGCTGATTTCAGGAAGATTAAACATTTATTATGAACAAATATGAATTATAGGATCTTCAAGTAGGAATGGATCCATTTGAGTATTTGAGTACATACAATACACTGTGATAAGAGATACAAAGATAAAAAGTGACCCCATCTCTGCCCTCAAGGAACCTGTATTCTACAGGTATGTTCTTATAGAACCTATTAATATAAGTGCTATATATCAATCACATGGTGGTCAGAGGAAGCAATACAGAGACACTCTTAAGAAATTTGGAACTAATATTCTAACATGGGAGACACTGGCAAAGGACTGCTCAGCATGGCGTGCCCATATCAGAGAAGATACTGTGCTCTATGAGCAGAACAGAGTTGAGGCAGCCTAAAGGAAAGGTAGGTTGTGCAGATTTGGAGTATCTACCCCAAATGTTCTCATGGACTTCTTGTTTCTGATCTGTGGTAGGGCATTCCGAGCTCTATTGGTCTAATCAGCTATAGTCAGTCCCATTGAAACTTGACTCTAGCCTAGTGATGTCATTTTGCTCCTCTTCCAGAATTATTAACATAATATGAAGTATTATTGATGGAGGTAAAGTACACAGATAAAGTCTCCTAGGAAAATTTGAGGAGGTAAAGTCTTGTGGATTTTCAGAACTTCCCAAACATTTATTTATCAATCATTATAAATAAGAATTTTAAGCTAAGGGGATTCAGGGATGGCCTCTCCAAAGAGGTAGCACCTGAAATGAACCACAAAAAGCATCCCAAATGGGAGAGAAGAGGAAGAAGTGCATTTCAGTTTGGAATTAGTCCAAGAGTTGAAATCTATGCATCTAAAACAAAATTTCAGAAACTGAGCACATACTACAGTTACTTGGAGATGAAATGGGACTTTCCTCAGGTAGAGCTCTCCTTTCCTTCTTGGGTTAACTTAAGAAGTAGCCATATTGCTTCAGAGTATGAATAGGATCCTCCCCCCTACATCCCTATTTTCCAATAAGACTGAACTACAAACTATTTACTGTTAAAGTCTTGTACACTATCTGTCCTTCATCCTAGGAATAATCTAGAAGAGGTAGTATGACATTAATTAGTAAAAGGTTCTACACAGAGACAGTGACACTGAAAAATGTTTTCCATTCAATGTGCCCCTTATACAGAGATGTTTTACATGTGATAAGGATCCATAATAACATTCATCTTCACACTCTGACCATGACAGCTCTGCACCTGCATGCCTATTTATCACTGCAGTTGTTTAATTCAAACACTTTAGCTTCAATTTGGTTATAACATGAATACCACTCTGAAAATCAAGATCTCAATACAATTCCCCTTGAGTCTCACTTGTCTCTGGCAAAATTGCCTGTTTGAAATAGCTGAAATATAACCCTACTTAGAAGCAGAGGAATGGACAGCATGACCACTCATATTGACACTTTTAGCTACATGATTCATTGGAATAGTACATTTTCCCCACATTTCTCTATATGATCTTTCATTATGTAGAAGCCTTATTTTTCCAAGACTGTGGGCTGAGAGTATATTTTATCTAATAGTCAGAAGCTCTAAGCTGGGGTTCATTCCAGCTTAGTTAGTAAGAACATAATGAGGCCAAGGTCAGGGGTTTGTAGATTCATGTCATATCAGATCTTGGGGAGCAACAGAATGGACCAGGTGGGAAGAGACCAGAACTGGGAGCCCAGCCAGATTCAAGGTGTCTGCATCCAGGAGGTCAGTTAGTGCATGGGAGGGTATACAGTGTCAAGAGGGAGATGGTGTGATGTAAGAGCAATGAACATTAAACTTGGAGTCAGATGATCTGATTGTTTCCATATCTTACTTCTTCATAGTAAATGAAAATGAATCATGGATAAAGCACTGAACCTCTCTGATCCTCAATTTCCTATTTGTAAAATGGAAATCATAACAGTACTTGCATTACCTGACTCAGAGTTTGGATGAAAGTACTTTGGAAGCTTTAAAACCCTATAAAATGTGAGTTATCATTATAGAGGGAAGAGCTAACAAAGTACTGCAGTATGTCAAGGCAAGGTTGAAAGGCTTTTGAGTAGACTCTAGTATAATGCCACATAAGCATCACAACACGATTGTGACCACTAATCTTAGGTGTGAAGCTATCTGCCCTTTTACCTACATATTGCACCCTGATAGCAGGTGGACAGAGACTGGAAGGTGAACTCTAGTCATCAGAAGGGGGCAATACTCCATAGGAACCTGGGTCTTGATTGAATATTATACGCACAGTCCCACCTCCTAGTTCTTTGTTATTCTGCTTTCATGTCTTTGTTTATATCATTTCCTATGATTAGATTGAAACCCACTCCCCCATCCTCACCCCATATTTCCCTACCTCCAATATTAGAAATCCTTCCAGACACAGTACAAGTTCTAATATGCACAGACTTTCCTAAATGTCTTGGTCAGAAATGATAATTTCTTCCTCAAGTCTTGCTTTGTACCCCTTTTATATTCTGTCCTCCCCCTCCTCCCTTCCCTTGTGCTGTCATCACCTCCCCTCCCCTAATCTGTTCTATTCTTAATAGGTCTCCTGCCTAAAATATTTTCCAACTCTAACCTATCCACTATGCAGCTACCAAAGTGATTTCCCTTTTTTCCAGATCTGACCATGTTGTTCCCCTACTCAATAACCTCTACTGGTTCTCTGGTGCCTTTAGGATAAAATAGAAATTCCACTACTTGACTGTTAAAGATGTTCACAGTCTGGGACCAATCTGTCTTTCCAGCATCATTACACTAAACTGGCCTTTCTGTAGTCTATAGTCAAGCTAAAGGGGTGCTTGGCTGCCTATGCTTGGACCCCAGTTCTAAAATCACATTTCTCTTTAAAAATCTCATTTCTCTCCAGTCTCAAAACACTATCCCAGGCAGTTTCTCCCCAGCCCAAGGACATAACCTGGCCCTAGCAAAACTTTTATCTCTTTCTGGTATAGTAACCAGCTGCACCTATAGAACTTATTGATCTGAATCAGCTGTGTACTGGCTGAATGGACTGCGTACTGATTCATAACAACCTTTACTACTCACTGACCAATCATATGTATCCTAGACTTAGACACATGTATACTTCCTTACATTCATCTTGTCTAACAAGACATCGACGAGAACACCTGGAATTCCTTAGTCAGTTCAGACCACTAGTTGACTTAGGGATGTTTCAGTCCTAAAATCACACCTCCATGTAGCCCTGCCTTGGGCTATTTCCCAATGAATTTTGGGTAAAATACCTGAGGAGTAGATGCTAAAAGTACATGTTTTTTTAAGAACTAACCACTCCTTAACCATTCCCTAATCCCACCCTGAATCACCTAGTTACCATATTTGGCACATGTTTACTATAGCAAATATATAGAATAGAATATAGAATAAAATGGAATACAGAATATCCTACAGAAATATAGAATATCCTATATAAACTTTATCTGTGCACCTATAAGGTTGCAGGTTCCCTAAGAACTCTTATCCACTGAAACGCATAATAAATTTTTACCACCTTGACCTCAACAATGCTTGAGTCCATGAATTCTTTCCCAGATGACCCATGAGGGAACTCTAGTCTTGGAGTTCAGCCCTCATCAAAGCCAAGCTGGCTTTCTTACTGTTCCTCACACATAGAACTCCGTCCTCTATTTCTGTTCTTCCCCACCCTGGCTGAAATGGTCTTCCGTATCTCCCTATCCATACCCCTTCTTTTCTCTATCTTCTTTTCCTTTCCTCCCTTATTTCCTCACTCACTTTTCTTTTCCCTTTCCTTCTGTCTTTTCTTTATCTATCTCTGATTCTCTGTTTCTGTTTCCATTTCTACCTCTTTCTCTGTCTCTCACTTTCAAAGATTGTACTTGTTTTATCCATGGGACTTAAGTTATGCTTTTTTCATTATTGATTTGAAACTACTGTAAATATTTGAGTCAATTACCTATTAAAATTCATTGGAAGCTAAAGGTCAAGACTGCAAATTGAAACTGGATGCAGTACATAATTTCTATCACTGTTGTGACATGCAATTACAATATTTTTATAGAACCAATTTCTCTTGTCAAAACGCCTCAAAGGATAACTGGGTGCCCACCCAGAATTGTATAAGTTAACCTTAAAATCTGGGTAAGTATAATAAGCCCATCCATGCAAAGGAAACAGATTCTCATGGAACCCTAGACCAGGTTGTGCTGTGGAGCTGGCTCATGGAGAACTGCTTTCTCCGTGGTTTAAGGATAACTAAAATGGTCTGCTGGATCCCTACCCTTACAATTCTTCAGTCTTCAAATCTGAGAATAGGTTTAACCTACTCTAAACTCTGGTCCAATCCTATCCTCAGAGATTGAGAATATGAGGAGCACTAGGTCAATATCTCAATAGTTTGACTTTGAATCAGCTTACTGCTGGTCCTACTTTGACATGGGTATCATGGTTCTTCAGTAATGGATTTTTATCTCATTTCTAACTTCCCTAATTATAGTCATTTCTCCTTTTATGGAGTTCACCTGTGAATAGATCCTTGCCTAGTGTCCCAAGTCACAGAGGGACAGAATTTACTGTCCCTGAATGTCAGTCTCCCTTCTTGATGATAACTGCCTGTCTGCTGCTCTCTGACTGTTGGCTATTTGAACTTCAGTGATCACATACCTTGTTCTAATTTGATGGATTATTTTGAGCACAAATTCTACAAATTCTTATCCAAACCAATCCAATAAACATTTGCTAAGTACCTATGATGCTCTAAGCAATGTTCTAAATTCCAGGGAAATGCTTAATAGAAAGAAAGGCAGTCCCTGCCTTCAACAAATTTACAATCTAAAGAGGAAGAAAACATACAAAGAGCAGTAAGAAAGCTGGGTGGGGGAGGGACACCAAAGTGGACCTGGTGGAGGGCATCTTGTTCTGTGGAGCAGAAACCAGATACGGCAGTAGAAGCAAAGTAGAGTGATCTGAGAGTCCAGGTTCTGGCCTCTAAAAAGAAGGCATTGGAAGGAGCTTAGTACTGTTTCTCCAGCCCTCTAAATAGATGGGAAAAGAGGCTGAAGGAAGTAGAGTCAATCAAGGCTGAGTTAGCAGCATGGTGTTGAGTTTAGAAGTGATGAGAGATATCTTGTTCCATGGAGTAGAAACCAATCAGGGCAGTATATGCAAAGTAGAGAATGAAATTCAGTCTGAACTCGTGCTTAACTATACTTTGTCATGTCCCTGCTCCTCTAATCCATTCCCGCCTCCCATGGGCTTATTTTGCGATCTTAGACTTATTTTTAGATTCATCTCTGTGTGCCCCTCCCTTCAAATAAACACCTCTCTGGTCTAGTTCCTATACGTTCTCATGTGGCTTTCTTATATATCTGACCAGATTCATGATCTCAATCTTCCCCAATTTGGCCTGCCCCACTTGTCTATATCCTGTTCATGTTAGTTCAAACAGTTCATAGTGAGAGCTAATTCAGATAGGGTTTGAAATAATGTTGGAGTCATAAGCTATTAGAGCTAGATAGGAAGTCATTGTTAGAGTTGGGATTAGATCCCAGATTTCTAGACTTTTAGCAATCTGATGTATTATTCACTGACATCTTTTACGCGACCATGGATGAATTGGATCAGGGTAGAAATAAAAGCAAAAAGCAACAGCCACAAACAAACAAAAGCTTCAGTGCTATAATTTTCAAAAATCCTTCTTTGTAAAATAATAGGTAGCATGATGTGGAAGACAGAATGCTGGATGTGAAGTCAGGAGGACCTGGGCTTTAATATTCCCTCATGTATAAGCTATTTTGTGAATTTGGGTACATCAATTAAACTTTCCAAGCCTCACTTTCTTTATCTGTAAAATGAAGACAGAGTTGGTGATCTTTAAATTCTCTTTTAGATTTAAATCTATGATGGAATGGATTAATAATCAAGTATCAATTATCAAATGAGATGCCATGTGAAAAGTGCCTCATAAACCTTAATGTACATGTATTTGGGCAAATATAACTCTTGCTGCATTATTTTTGTCTTGTTTTCTTCAAAACGACTTTCTAACAGGGATATCAGCACCTTTGGGGTTCTTTCATGGATCATGACCTGCTCATTCCCAAAGCAGTTCATTAGAAAGTCTTCTAAAACCTCAGTCCAAGTATGATCCATCAGAAACAATTTTGAAAATACCTAGATTTCATCCTTCATGATTTAGTTACTGGAACAAAACTCTCTGACCCATAATATCTAGAAATCTAAAATAGAAAAGGAAATTTCTAGTTAAACAGACACCCCCTCCTTCATCCTCAATAGGAGGTAAAGCAAAGCAAATAAACAGACATCAGAATCAGAAACTTCTCCTTGACAAGTGGCAATCACCAGATGCTGTTCTGAAATATTGGAGAAGTTCCAGATGTTCAAAGGAACAGTTCAAAACTCTTTGTTTTTCTGGGGCCATTACATTCTTCTTGTTCACTTTATATTTTTATCACTGTGCAGCACACAATCTGATTAAGGAACAGACTAGAAAACAAGGCTGTGAGAAAGGTCAGCACATGCTGTAGTCTTATTCATCACCAGTTCAGAGATATTAACAAACAAGTGTGTAATCATCTACACATTTCCACAATTTAATTCCTTTATTTGAAGGAAAACCTCACTGCAGAATTTTTAAAAGCCATTTTTCTTTCAATGCTTTTCCTCCATGTTTCTGGGTACTGTGAATCCAGCTATATCTGTATATCACCTAAGTGCACAGATATAGCTAATTGGTGCAGCATATATAATTTGAGCCCACAATCCACTTTCTTTATTTTTAATAAGTGATTTCCATGCCAGATCCATGGCAGACTTAGAAATTATATGTCACATACTATTCTTAGGAGGTGAGGAGGGTGGAATGATAAGAAATCAAACTCAGATAGAAAGCTAAACTTTTAATCAGAAAGTCTTGAGTTCAAATCCTAGCTCTGATACTTTCTGACACTGTGAACATGGGAAAGCTATTTCACCTTTATGAATCTCAGTTTTCCTTATGTAAGACTGGGATAATAGCACTCATCTTCTTTGGTTATTATGAAAAGACTATGAAATAATGGATGTTAAAGAACTTAGTATATCATAATAAAAGATGAGTTTACAAATCTTGTTTGCCCTGGACTTTCTATGAGGTTGAAAAGACTGACTGGGCACCTTAAAGGCATCACAAATGGGGAGTTCAAGCAAATGAAAGTATTTTACCCAGAAAAGAGAGGCTTTAGGGAAGAAGACATGGAAGTCATCTTTAGATATTTGAAGGACTCTTACTCTGGAGCAGGGTTTAGATAGTTGGAATATCTCTAAAGGAGTTATGACTATTTTGTGGATAGTACAGAGAAATAGAGGGACAAGGAGAATAGAGGGTTAGCTTTGGAGCCAGGACCTGGGTTTTGATCCTGCTTCTGACTGTGCAATCCTGTGCAAATAACTTCACCTCTCAATGCTCTAGGCAAATCTTTTAGCAGTTGAAGATAAGGTACTGACCAGGATCGGCAAAGGGAATATCCTCACCTGAAATCTCAATATACCAAAGAAATCCTGCGTCCATTTGTTTACCCCTCTTACCCCCCATCTAGTCCTTAGTGGACAGCAGATAAAAGGAAAACTTTTCTGTTGATTTATAGCTTTAAAATAGTGCTGAGGGATGAAGTCTTCATCACTGGAAATAAATGCCATAGATGACGTCCAAGGTATTTTATAATGCTATAATTTATTACCTTTACCATCTTCTCATTTTTTCTTTTTTATTCTTTGGAGGGAGGAAGGCAAGACAACTGAGGTTTAGTGACTTACCCAAGGTCACATAACTAGTAAGTTTTAAGCATCTGAGGTTGAACTTGACCCCAAGTCTTCCTGATTCCAGGGCTCTATTCATTGTGCCATCTGACTGCCCATCATTTTAAAAAAAACATAAATGATCATAGTGATGAGAGCAGTTTTCTCAGTGATTTTCTCAGGCCATTCTCTCCCCTAATGCAATAGCAGTTCTCTGGACAGATATGACAGGATCCTAGTCTAAAAGACAACGTCCAGAGACATTATCAAGTATTAGTTGCCTGTGGTCTAGTAGGTTAAACAAGGACGATTATCATCACTCAGCCAATTGATCGACAAGTGTCCTGAAGGAAACCAGGGATTCAGGGAGATAGAGGTGAGGAGGAATAGTATTTTACTACGATCAAGAGGACAAGAGGTAGAGACTAGTCTACATGACATAACAGGTAGTCAGGATGGTTGGAACATAGAATCAGGCTTTGATAACTTAAAAAAGTCACAGCGTTCAAATAACAATCATGGAAACAGAGGTTTCAAAGGATACCAGTGGGTATTTGGCCAACCCATATGTGGAAAAGAATTTCCACTAACACATACTTGATGAGTCATTTTTTTAACCTGCGCTTGAAGGCCTCCAATGCAGAGGAAACCAATCTCTCCCGAAGCAGCCCATTCCACTTATAGTCTCTATATAATCGTTAGGATTTTTCTTTATACAAAACCTAAATTTGTATCTTTATAATTTTTACCCATTATTCTTGATTCTTCTCTCTGTGGTGAAACAAAAGAATCTGATTCACCTTCCATATAATGCTGGCTCTTTCTTCAAATGCTGGCAGATAGCTTCATGCCTCCCCCTCTATTAATCTTCTATCATTAAAAAATCCCCAGTTTTTATAGCCACTCCTCTTGTAACATGAATTCAAGGTTCATTCATCATTTCATTTGCCACTCTCCGAAGTCTCTCTAGCTTATCAATGATATTCCTAAATTTCTGTGTCCAGAATTGAACATTTTCCTAAAGATGAGGCCTAATGAGATTTTTCTCTCTTTATTCCTGGAAGGCATGATTTTCTTAATGCACCGCAAGATCACATTAAGTTTTGGGGGCATGCCTTTTCCATTGTTGACTAATATTAAGTTTGCATTATACTAAAATCCACAATTTTTTTTTCAGGACAACTGCTATCTAATTTTTTTTCCCTCATCTTATACTTATGAAGTTGATTTTTTGTACCCAAATATAAAACTTTACATTTATCTCTACTGAACTTCACCTTATTAGATTCAGTCCAATATTGTACTATGTCAATATCTTTCGGAGTCCTGACTCCATCAGGACTCTGTCATCCTGTGTGTGTTAGTAGTGATCCTTCTCAGCTTTGTGTCATCCGCAAATTTAGCAATGATGCCATCTAGGCTTTCAACTAAGGAACTAACAAAAATTTTAAAAAGTCTAGGTATACATCATGGATTTCTGGATTCCTCACTGAAAACGACTATTCTTTGAGTCTGGTTATCTACTTGGTTCTGAATCAATATAATTATTTTCTAATCTGTCCATACCTCTCCATCTTTTCCACAAGGATAACATGAGATACTTCATTAAAAGTTTTAATAGAAAATTAATTTTGGCAGGTAAATGGAGAATGTACTGGGGAAGGGAGGGATTGGAAGCTAAGAGCCTAATAGGAGGCTGTTGTAACCATATAGTGAGAGATAATGAGGGCCTGAACTAGAGTAATGGTCATGCTAGTGAATAAAACGATTGAGATCTAATATAGCACTTAAAATCACACAACACCTTGCATACATGATCTTATTGGAGTCCTACATCACTCCTGTGCTGTGAGTACTATAGTTTATTTGAAGCCTTGTTTTATAGATGATGAAACTAATACCCATAGAGGTTGTCACTGGTCCAGGGTCAATCAACCAGTAAAAACTTATTAAGCAACCACTATGGGTCACTGTGCATGACACTGTACTAAGTGCAAAAGACAGTCCCTGCCCTCAAGGAGCTCATAATCTAATAAGATATCTAGTATGTATCAGAAACAGGATTTGCCTTCCTGATTACATGTCTAACACTCTGTCCGTTACATCAGGATGCTAAATATATTATGAATGTAAAACTGACAAGACTTAGAAACTGATTAGTAATGGGATAGGGGAATGTAGGAGGGAAAAGTCAGGATAACTTCAAAGTTTCATCCTGGGAGGATTGAAAGGATGCTGAGGGTCTCAACAAGAAGAGGGAAGTTCATGGGAAAGGAGGGTTAATGGGGAAACTGTCTTCTTTTTTTGGACTTGAATTTGAAAGCCTATGAGACATTCAGGTGAAGATGTCCAATAGATAGTTGGTGCTGTAGGACAGAGTTTAGGAGAGTTACTTGACTTAGATACTTGGGAGCCATCTGCATAGAAATGATAATTAAATCACAGGAACTGATGAGACCACTAAAAAAGAATCTGTAGACAAAAAGGGAGGAGGGTCTATCACAGAACTTCAGATGGC
Organism: Bettongia penicillata ogilbyi; assembly: GCA_023548195.1. NCBI lineage: Eukaryota > Metazoa > Chordata > Mammalia > Diprotodontia > Potoroidae > Bettongia > Bettongia penicillata. Next base: position 2,574,952 of record JAJHZJ010000381.1, on the reverse strand, counting down.
ACCCACATTTTTGGAGGGGTAGGGAACAAGATGATGATGATGAAACTCAAAAAAGATTGAGAGGTGGTCCAAACTATAGAAGAAGAGCCAGGAGAGAAGAGGGTCATGAACACAGAGGTAGGAGAAACAACCTACAAAGGGAGAAAAGTTAACAGTCTCAAATGCTGTAGAAAGATTAAGAAAGATGAGGATTGAGAAAAGACCACTGGGTTTTAGTGATTAAGTGAATACTGATAACAGTTTTAATTGACATTTGAGATGAGAGTCCAAATTCTAAGGCATTTGTGACATTTATTTTTGAGAGAATGTCAGGATGTGGAGGCAATAAATGTAAGTTGTTTTTTTTTAGGAGTTTGTGAATGGGAGGATAGATATATAAGAAGTTATTTTGAGGTAAGATCAAGTTAAAGTTGGTTAGCGATCAATAAGGAATGCTTATAGGTAGCAAGGAGAGAGATGATTCAATAGCTATAAAGAGATAGCCAATAGCTACATTAGAAAGGAAAAGGGGATGACCAAAGCAGTAAGCACCAAAGGAAATGGGAAGAGGGAAGTGGTCTCAAGAGCAAAAATAAATGGGTTGGCCTTGATAAGGAAAATGACAATTTCTATATCAGAGACAGGAACAAGGCAAAAAAAGAATAGAGAAGATGATTAGGGGTGCTGAAGCATTGAGTAAGGGAGAAAAGGTAGCTTACAATGGATTTCCTCTATTTGCCTTATAAAGAAAAAAAGCAAGAACTTCTACGGAAAGTGATGGGAAATGAGGTGGTATGGATGGTCTGATCTTTTTTGGGGTAGTAAATATATTTTCATGAGCATAAGGTAATGAAATAATGTAAGAGAATGAAATATGAGATGAAAAGAAGTTTGTCAAATATAGAAGGGAGATTCCAGAGTCTGTTTTAAAAGGGGAGGACAGAAAAAGACTGGAATTCCAGAGGAGTAGGGTTAAATCAGTTGGGAGGAAGGGACAGCAAAATGGAAGGGAGGTTTTGCCTTGGCCATCTGAGATTATGAATCACAAGGATTAGGAGAGGGTGAGGAAGGAATTTATTTGCTTAGAATAAGAAAAATACTATTTGATGGATGTTCTTATCAACAATCATCTGATGATGATGAGGAACAGTGGCATTAGTGTGTTCCTCTCAAAACTAGGGATAGTTTTTGGTGTGGTTGGTAAAGTTGGTCCTATATCAACCATAGTTGGCATAGTTATCTGGGAGAGTAAATAGATAGTGATCAGGACCCCAAGACCTTGACAAAACTCACATTCAACTCTAGTTTCTTTGCCTAACCTCATGATTGCAGGAGGAAATGAGGCACAATCACTAGATATGTTGCCTAGAGATCTTGTCATTCACACCTGCATTGACGTCCTGGTGCCTAAGGACCTGGTGATCTTGGATGAGGTTTTGACAGAAAAATGCCTGGCTTCTGGGGCATTAGTCCTTTGCAGGAGGCTAATGGTGATAAGATAATTGAGGCATTGTCAATTGTCTTACTATTTTCAGTAAGAAAACTCTGCCTAGGCCAAGTTCTGCATTAACAGAAGAATGTGGTTTGTTGATTTTCTCTCCCTTCCTGGTGACTGTATCAGTAAGCACCCCAATATGCATAGTGGGGCCTGCTATCACAGGTTCTTAGATCTGCATTCATAAATGGAAAGGCAACTTTTTAGGGGTTAACAATCACTTTAATAAGCACATGTTTCATTTCTTTAACCAAGCATGTATATCATTCACCTACTTCAAGGGAGTCAGCACCCTTAACTTCAAAGAAAATACAGAGAAATTAAAAGTCAACAGACATGGCTTCCTCTGCCTGAATTCAACAGACCATTCCAACTGTCTGACTATAGTTACTAGAGAGGGAAGCATGAAATCTGGGTTCTCAAACCTGGGGAGCTCCTTTAACAGCTTTCTAGAGTCCTCATCTGGCAAAACACTTCCAGTCAGTAAGCCTCAAAGTAATCAGCAGACATGGCTTCCTCTTCCTGACCATAATTCAACAAACAGGTACAACTGTTTGACCATAGTTACCAGAGAGGGAAGCATGACATCTGAGTTCTTAAAGCTGGGGGAGCTCCTTAGTGGCTTCCCAGAGACCTCATCTGGCACTCAAACCTTCTTACAAAACTAAGACCCAAAACAAAACCTCACCCTCAGAGTATTTATACACTTTTTTAGAGCCACAGAGTATAGCCCTTTGACCCAGTGCCTCAAGAGAAAAAACAAAAGGTACTTGGGACCCTCCTACAAAACAATTCCCCTCATCAAGCTTCACACAAAGGGCAGGCCCATCAATGGGTGGGAAAGATCTTCTTTAATCACATTAATCAATCAGAGTAAAACAAAAAACAGCAAAAGATCCTAATTTGATTGTCATCACAGTGCCTGACACTATAATCTTGGGCAGGGACTAGGGAATCGAGAGAATCCAGGGAAGAGCCTTGGTTGACAGTTATGGACAGCCAAGGTTTTTCTGGCTTTCCTGTCTTTCTGAATAATCAATAACTATTCCAGCCTTGGCTCAGGAGAAAATACACCATAATAAAGGTTTCTTGCTTTACCCATTACTGGCCTATCTGATATTTGTGCAAAATCGTCTAAGGGATTTTATTTTAAAAATAATCAGATCACAATTTAAAGCTGTAAAGAACCATACGGGCTTTGCCGTTCAAGCCCCTTCATTTTATAGATAAGGAAATTGGGACCCAGAGTTAAATTACTCATGTTATGGCAGAGAAGGGATTCTAACCTCCTAAGATAAAAGCTATTATCCTCATTTTGTGTATGAAAAAATCTGAAGCTAATAAAGGTGAAACAATTTGCCCAATATCACACAAGTAAGTAGCAGGCCCAATACTCTAACTCCTCTTTTCTGTCTTCTAGTCCACGTTATTCCACCATACCACATTTCCTTTCATGACAACCAATGGCTAATATTATATGTATCATTTCCCTTATTAGTATGTGAGCTCCTTGAGAACAAAGATGATTTTGCTTTTCTATTTGTGACTCCAGAACTTAACACAGTACTTTGTACCTAGTGAACACTTAAATCCTTTTTCATTCATTCATTCATTCATTCATTCATTCATTCATTCATTCATTCATTATCTTATTCTCTCTAATGGAGTAATCAAAACTCCACCTCCCCCCACTTCTCTTATATTTCCAAACCCTAAAACAGCCTTTGAAAAACAACCTGAGTATGCTTTCCTTTGTCCTTGATGGAGAGCAAAAATTGGCAATAGTAATGAATTTTCCAGACCACTTTTTCCCCCAAGTGCTG